>OZ020190.1:132438878-133638878 GCA_963971165.1 Philopedon plagiatum
CTTACAAACCACGGCCTACTAGCCCGAAAACCACTCATACCTTAGGCCGTGAAAGCCTACCTTCTCTTATAATTACTTATGTTACACCACAGGTTCCAAATACCTATGTTTTTTTAGGACAAGATGTTTTCCTCCCGATGCCATCAAATGGTACAGCATGCAAAAAGAAACGAAGTTGTCCATGTTTTAAATAATAACGTGAACGCCAGCGTTCACTGTGTCATAAAAAATAGCAATGATGACACCAACGCCGCAAAATCAAGAAATGACATTTTAGACGATGCTGATGCAGATGAGTTGGCAAGAATACGTTTAAGGCAAGAAGTTGCAGCAGCGCAGCAGGTTTTACTGGACGAGTCTCAAGAAGCAAATATTTTAGAAGCGGTTTCAACCGACGTAACAAACATATCTGACAAATTTCAAAATGAATCTAATTTTGTAAAGGGTCTTCCAACGAGGACTGAACAGGGGCTCATTTTTGAGCTTCCTTGTATTTAAAGAAAAATCTAAAATAGCCAATCGATGTACTTTTTCCTGCAGAATTCAAAAATGAAACCAAAAATTTATTTGAACCAGAAACAAAAAGTTACGCTATGGATAAGGTGTTTTTTAAATGGAACATAGCTTTTTTTATACGATTTTCGGAACGAGTGATTTTTTTTATGTCCGTTCTGATTAAAATATTTAATATTGTGACAGCTATTTTTATTAAATTTTAATGTTTTATCCAGTATAATTTAACTTCAACCTGTTTGAAACATACACTAGGTAATAAAGGTAAAATCACCTTGAAATCCTTCAAAGTCAAAAAATTTGACAAATTTACTATAATATTGCCGAAATGAAATATTCATTAGATGAGAGATTGCAGATTTTTATCTTGTTCTACAAATGCCAAGAAAATGCAAGAGAAGCAAGGAGAAGATTTATTGCAAATTTTCACAAGATAACAATCTGCAATCTCTCATCTAATGAATATTTCATTTCGGCAATATTATAGTAAATTTGTCAAATTTTTTGACTTTGAAGGATTTCAAGGTGATTTTAGCTTTATTACCTAGTGTATGTTTCAAACAGGTTGAAGTTAAATTATACTGGATAAAACATTAAAACTTAATAAAAATAGCTGTCACAATATTAAATATTTTAATCAGAACGGACATAAAAAAAATCACTCGTTCCGAAAATCGTATAAAAAAGCTATGTTCCATTTAAAAAACACCTTACCCATAGCGTAACTCTTTTGTTTCTGGTTCAAATAAATTTTTGGTTTCATTTTTGAATTCTGCAGGAAAAAGTACATCGATTGGCTATTTTAGATTTTTCTTTAAATACAAGGAAGCTCAAAAATGAGCCCCTGTTCAGTCCTCGTTGGAAGACCCTGTACAAGTTACTAGTTGGATAATGGAAGGTGAAAATAAAACATCAGATACTGAAGGCACTTTAATACCAATTCCTAACGATACCTCAACAAATCATTTCTCCGAGCAAACTACATTAGAAAAGCCAGGCATGAAAAAATCAAACAACACCGTAAAATTCAACAAAAAAAATAGTATTGAAGGTTCCAGCTCCTCATCTTTGTTTGATCAAGATGATGAAATTTGGTCTCCAGAAAATGAAGAGGATTACGGTGACTCAACTAGTTCAGTAGAAGGCGAGGTAGAAAGCGAACAAGAAGAAGGAGGAATTTTGACCTTTGAAAATTCTGATAACTTGACCAATAAAAAATCCCGAAAGCGAATAGCAGAAATGAAGGAATGGCACGATATTAAAAACAAAAAATTAAGAGAGCAGGGGAAAAAATACATTGGATGGAAAATAAATGGAAAGACTGCGACGCACTTTGTTCAATAAAAAGTGTTTGATTAAAAACCGTCAAAGATACTATGATGAGTATCATTGACCAAGTACTTACCGCTTATAACTTGGAAAGAACATTAAAAATAACTCTGAAAAGTACTCTAAAGAAAAACACAGGAACAACAGGGTGTCCTGAGGGAAGCAGGTGTAGTAGAGCGCGTGCAAATTAGCCCTTGGCTCAGGTAGCCGGGTAGGTTCAATTGGACGCCACCAGTTTTTTACACCGACACAAACTGGAAGTCGCCTAGATGGTTTAGGTACCTGCTTCTCACACGACAAACCTGCTATTCATAACTTAAAATCAAAACACAGGGCGCAGTGAGCTGGATAAAAACAACTTAATAAGTTTCCCCTATATACATACAGGGTGGTCCGTAATGAATGCGCCAAAAAGAAATCCTAGATTAATCTCGTGAAAATAATGATATTGAGCCAAATATGCCTTAATAAAATGTCGCTCATTAATGAGATACAGGGTGTTAAAGTTCAGTTCTCAGAATTGTTATTTCTTTATAGCTCAAGTCGTTTTTGAGATATCGACATGAAACCTGGGAATCGGGGGTTTTCAGGGATGGGGAATACGATGGTATTCCATTTATTGACATAATATGTAGAGGGCGCTATTTACACCTTATACACTCATTATTTCATGTAATAACTTTCTTATTAGTACCGTTCTTTTATTTTTTATTGAAAATTTTGAAAGAGTGACGTTTTTTAAGAAAAAAAGTTATACTACATTTATTTCGATTAAATAAGCCGATTTCGAAATATTTGCATTTATTCGTTCTATTGCATAGTCAAAAAATATTAAACATTAAAACTGAGATAACAGACTTGACTAACGAATAATGAATTGATCATGCACAAATAACAAAAAATCACTTCAACAAATGTGAAAAATGTCGACCATTCACTTCTATGCATTTTCTTAATCCCTTCACCAAATAGCGTCGTACTTGGAATAAAGTTCCTGGGATATTCCTGATAACATTGGTGGAGCCATGAATTTTTTGCAACAGTTGCTCACGGGTACGGATGTCTTCTGTGTACACAAAAGATTTGATAAAACCCCAAAGGAAGAAATCCAAAGGATTAAGATCCGGGCTACGCGGCGGCCATGGAATGTCACTGCCACGACCAAACCATCTATGAGGCAGCCATTCATCTAGCTAGTGTTGCGAACTGCAACTGGATATTGTGGTGGAGCACCATCGTGCATAAATCACATATTTTGTCGTAAATTAAGGGTATATCATCGAGTAGATCCCGCAAAAACATTTTGAAGAAACTGCAAGTACTGGTTACCAGTAACCAGTTGCAGTTCGCAACTATCTAGATGAATGGCTGCCTCATAGATGGTTTGGTCGTGGCAGTGAAATTCCATGGCCGCCGCGTAGCCCGGATCTTAATCCTTTGGATTTCTTCCTTTGGGGTTTTATCAAATCCTTAGTGTACACAGAAAAAATCCGTACCCGTGAGAAACTTTTGCAAAAAATTCATGGTTCCACAAATGTTATCAGGAATAAGCAAGGAACTTTATTCCGACTACGACGCTATTTGGTGAAGGGATTAAGAATATGCATAGAAGTGAATGGTGGACATTTTTCGCATTTGTTGAAGTGATTTTTTGTTATTTGTTCATGATCAATTCATTATTCGTTAGTCAAGTCTGTTATCTCAGTTTTAATGTTTAATATTTTTGACTATGCAATAGAATGAATAAATGCAAATATTTCGAAAACGGCTTATTTAATCGAAATAAATGTAGTATACCTTTTTTTCTTAAAAATCGTTACTCTTTCAAAATTTTCAATAAAAAATAAAAGAACGGTACTAATAAGAAAGTTATGGCATGAAATAATGAGTTTATAAGGTGTAAATAGCGCCCTCTACATATTATGTCAATAAATGGAATACCATCGTATTCCCCATCCCTGAAAACCCCCGATTCCCAGGTTTCATGTCGATATCTCAAAAACGACTTGAGCTATAAAGAAATAACAATTCTGAGAACTGAACTTTAACACCCTGTATCTCATTAATGAGCGACATTTTATTAAGGCATATTTGGCTCAATATCATTATTTTCACGAGATTAATCTAGGATTGCTTTTTGGCGCATTCATTACAGACCACCCTGTATATTTGTACAAAAAAAAATGAAAAAAATACAAAGTGGTTGGTACAAATATGGTCGGGCGATTTTGCCCCGCCAAAATAAATAAATTAAATTATACGAAATGTTGGTACCAATATGGTTGGGCGATTCTGCCCCGCAAAATAATTAAATCAATTACAAAAAAAAAAAATCTTGAGGAAGTCTGTCCTCAGAAACATAAAAAAAATAAGCTGGCTCCTTAGCACCCACCGAAGGGAAGAGTAGGATGCCTCCTAGCTCCCACAGGAAAAATAAATATTGGGATGCTTTGTAGCCCCCACGGAAGACCCTAGGAATAAAACAATTCCCAGTAATTACAGTAATTCAAATGTAATCAATAAAAAAAATATATTTGAAGTTACGTTCATAATTAAAAACAAAAGTTACGTTAATAGAAAAAGGTAAAATTTGGAAAGAAACAATTTGCTGGAACTAAAGCGCCGAAATTTAATTAATTCTTTATCAATTAATTAATTTAATATTAAAAGAGAGTCATTGGCTTGAACAGAATCGAAAAATTTAGATAAGTAGAAAAATATTTAAAAATAAGAAGCTACGTCAATATAAAAAAACCACTAATAAAAGAGAAAGTAATTATTTGCAAAATTTAAACGAGCTTAAGATATGATTAAAAGGTTACGTAAAAAAAAAGGTTAATATTTGGAGAAATAATTTGCTGGAACTAATCCGCAAAATTTAAGTTGAGTTACAAAAACCAAAATATGAAGTTACTTTGAGTAAAAAAAAGTTACCACGGAAAGAAGTAAACCAGACTGCAAGATTTAAACAAGCTTAGGATAATATTAAAAAGTTACTTTAATAAACAAAAGAAATCATTACCCAAGGACATTGATAACTAAATAGTAAAGTTCATTGATACTTTAACGATACACGTTACTATTTACAAAAACTAAATGTTCATTAACTGACCAGTCTAACGCTGTATTATGCTATCTTACATTAACAATAAAAGTACAACAAAAGAAAAATAACTGAGAATTAAATCATAAGTTTACGCAAAATTACAAGTATAAACAAAGAAAAAAAGGCTTAAGCGTAGCCCGTAAAAATAACTGAAAATTGAAACCCCCACGGTAGCTAGACTTAAAACTTAAACGTTCAAGTGGGATTCCAAGTAAAATAAAGCTTAAGCGAAGCACAAAAAAAGAAAATAATTAATACTTTAAGCCCCTACTGTAGCTTGACTTAAAAGCTAAGCGTTTAGGATTAATCGAGTAAACCGAGTCAACGTAAGATAACATAAGCAAAGAGAAACAAAATAATTGACTTTAGAAAAATTTCGGTCATTGAAATAAAGAGGAAAACACCCCTTATAGTGAGAAGCCGTTTCAATATAAATACTTAATCAAAAATATACCGCTTCTGTACACAAAGCTTAAATTAAACGCAAATATATCGCTACTATCAAAGCAACTACCTAACTACGTTTAAGAAAAAAAGGCAAATTTAACTAATTATAAAGCAACTATCTAACTACTTGAAGTTCCCCATAGCAACTAGCGCTATATATCAAATGAGTAATAAATATATACTAAGCGACTACGTAGCTACCTTAGGTTCTACCAAGCAAACCGGCCGATATGAAACAGAAGAGTAAAACGTGCACGAGCTTAATAAGTTCATATATATATATATATATATATATATATATATATATATATATATATATATATATATATATATATATATATATACATTTTATATATATATGTATATATATATATATATATATATATATATATATATATATATATATATATATATATATATATATATATATATATATATATTTGCGTTAATTTACTTCCCTTTGCGTTCATTCCGTTACCTTTTTTTCATTCCTTGATTTACTTACCTTATCGTGATTGGCCTTTGATTGGCTTTAATTTACTTTAATACCTTTGGTATTTTATTTATTTGGATTTGTCTTAGGTCTAGGTTTTGGTAGGACTATATGTTAGTCTCCGGCCATGTCAGTATTTACTGGTTTTGCGCCTAGATCCTTACTGATATATTTTGTCTATTCTCCATTTAGACAAAATAAAACTATCCCGATTGCGACTTTACCTTATTTTGGCTTTATCGATTTGGACATTTGTCCCTATCTCGTTTTACAGGCTGCACGGTGTTGGGTGCTACCGGATGTCGCTTCGACGCTCTTTGTTAGATCATGGATCCTTCAGAGAGCAGACCGACTGGAAGGGCTGTTCAGGGGGGGCGGAAGTCTGACCCCTGGGGTAACAGTTTGCCCATCGAACTTGTTCGGCGGGCCAGGGGAGGACCAAGCTACTTTGTTCGGCCTGAGCTCAAGTCGGCCTATTAGGTTGCGACAGGCCGGTGGCAGTGCCACCGCTCAGAACACCCTGATTAATTTTTTTTTTGTTTTGTACAGGGACCGATGTGCTTCCTGTTTGGTACATCTTTTAGCTTGGTGGATGCTACAATCCACTCCCTTTTGTATGATGGATCATCTGGGCTATCCCTCTTTTCTTCTCATTTTACTTATGTTGTATTATATTTATCTTTTCCTTTTTAGTTGTCCACCCTTTGGTTGGTTTGACGCATGTCACTTGATGATTTAATTCGGGACGATTCTACGGTGTGAGGCTAGTAAACGAGGTTCCCCACAATATTTTTGGGTGTAACGCAATGCTAGCTCCCTTACCAACTTAGGGTTTACGTTCCACACCGAATCTTCCTGGAGGAGGTCGCTGGGTGACTAGTGGCAACGGGACCAAAGATTTCTTTGAGTATTTAGTTATTTTACGATTGAGTTATCAGTCTTGTTAGTTAGTTTAGTTATATGGTACTACCTTGGGTTCCCACATATCGTTACTTATAGTTTTTTATTGGCGCCAGCATAGCGCAGGTAATTTATTTTCTTTTTTTTCCAATTTTCTTGTATCTACAGAGAGCCTCTGATCCTTATCGTCGGTTAATTTTCCTTGGAAAATTTCCCTCCTTTCGTAGGAGAGGGGGAGTTGTGACAATTTAATTTCGGCCCCAGTATCAGAGTTTGTTTTAAGGGTAAGTTTTGTTCACGAAGGCCTGTTCAGTTTTATTTTATAGTTTACCTTAATGAAATAGTTGTGTCCCCACACGTACACGTTTGATCTGCCCTGTTCCCAGGCTAGTTTCTACGGTCTCTGTTCTGGCTAATTGCTGCTAGCTGTCCTCAAGTCAGCTGTCCTTCGTTTGAAGCTTGTAGATTTAACATCTTTCTTTCTGGTTTGGACCCTGAATTTTCGCCTGGCTTAAAGTTCACCCTGTGTGTATAGACAAGTTGCCCTTAGTCTATTGAGCTAACATGTTTAAATAGTAAATTTTGAAGACCAACCTACCTTTTAGAAATCAGTTGGTTACATTCTCTGACAACATTGGGACACCCTTGATCTGTGGGTTATGGATCACATTGCCTTTACTGTCCTGGATTCCTGAATCTAGGGTTCTCTATTAATTTAACTCCAACATTTCCTTTTCTTTTTCTTTTCCAAGATCTTGTGTTGAATTTTGGTAAACATTTAATAAATTGAGTTATATGTGGTTAGAATTTTTGGTTGAACTGACAGGCTGATACTGTCAGAGTCTTGCAGTGCTGCCAAACCGGAGGGGTAAAATTTGTACTGTATCGTTAAGCATTTTCGCGTGGGTTTGGCAGGCTTTCGTTGCTATTTTGTTCAGGCCACCGGCGTAGGTATAACTTTCTGTATTTCCGTGACTTTATTGTTTCACGCCCGGGGTCTCTGTACAATAGTAGTGTCTTTGTTTGGTGGCGTGGCGACAGTTGGAGTAGTCAGTGCCGGGCGGAAATTCTTCGGAACCATCTTGGATATGTGTCTGTGGTGGGAGGAAGTGTCATATGATTCTTCCGACACGAGGCATAGGCCGGTCACTTCCACTCTACCCTTCGAAGCAATTGTTCCATGGTCCCTATCTTAAAGTTTCAGTTTTGAAATTCTAGTTTTTTGTTTGGATTAAAAAGTCAGGGACTGTGTGTAAATTCTTACTGAATTTGTTTCTGCAAGACGCAGGATATTTTTGGGCGACTTCGTTCGATAATCGGGTAAGTTTGGATACGTTTTTTTTGTCTATGTGTAGATCCCACGTGCATGGCAAATTTTCAAGTCTAAGGGTGTTCTTTCTTTTACTTTTATCAGCCATCAACACCGGCCTGACGTTTTGGAAGCCGCTGGCAGCTGCCCCCGTTTTTGGTATTTTGTATGTAGAGAATTTGGAATTTCCATCCCTCTTTATCCTTGAAGAGGTAAGTCCTTGAAGTCTTTTTTTTTAGTCCCACGATTTTTTTGATAATACTTATTAATCGCCAATTTAAGCCCATAAAATTATAATTTAAAATTTTAACGAACCATAATTATCGTTCTGCTTTACGGTACTATGTTTTAAGTAAGACTCTAGTTTTCTCGGGTGGTTCTTACTGCTACACCATATTTTGAGTTATAGTAGTCAAGCCTTCAATTTCTTAAATATTAATATCACTTTAACTAATTTGCAATTAACCTTTTGAGTCTTGATGGTTGGCTGTAAAGCTTGCTCGTACAATCCATAAGCTATGTTTAGGGCCTCTTTATACCAGCTTATGGGCCAGCGGGAACAGCTAAGCTTGGATTTAAAATAGTCGGTCACCCGCGTAGAATGTAGATTGTTTTTATCAAGTTTTTTTGACTTTATGCTGTCGCAAATCATTTGCAGTGGGTTGCTATCTGTAGCGTTAAGTTTCAAACCGTAATTTATATAGATATAAAGGAGTTGGTGGTACTGGTACTGTGTCACTATGGTTGGTTATCGTAAACGCCAAGTTGAAAATTAAGCTTTATAGTCGGTGTTTTTTTTAAAAATATGAATTTGTTTCTTATTATTATGGTTCGGTCGCCAGTCTGTCAAGAATACCACCAAATCCTTTATTTTCCTGTTTTTTTTTATATAAGCTAAGACGTGTACGGGCTTGAGGTTTCGCGGGTTTTATTTCTAGGAAGTTGGAAAATTTAGATTTCTTTTGCTTTCGGTCTATAACGATTGGTTCAATAATGTTTTTAGGCCTTCAGAGAGGTTAGTGAACCTATTATTTTATTTTCAGTTTGTCATTTGACTATTATTTTGGGGAATATATATATATATATATATATATATTCCCCAAAATAATAGTCAAATGACAAACTGAAAATAAAATAATAGGTTCACTAACCTCTCTGAAGGCCTAAAAACATTATTGAACCAATCGTTATAGACCGAAAGCAAAAGAAATCTAAATTTTCCAACTTCCTAGAAATAAAACCCGTGAAACCTCAAGCCCGTACACGTCTTAGCTTATATAAAAAAGCAGGAAAATAAAGGATTTGGTGGTATTCTTGACAGACTGGCGACCGAACCATAATAATAAGAAACAAATTCATATTTTTAAAAAAACACACCGACTATAAAGCTTAATTTTCAACTTGGCGTTTACGATAACCAACCATACTGACACAGTACCAGTACCACCAACTCCTTTATATCTATATAAATTACGGTTTGAAACTTAACGCTACAGATAGCAACCCACTGCAAATGATTTGCGACAGCATAAAGTCAAAAAAACTTGATAAAAACAATCTACATTCTACGCGGGTGACCGACTATTTTAAATCCAAGCTTAGCTGTTCCCGCTGGCCCATAAGCTGGTATAAAGAGGCCCTAAACATAGCTTATGGATTGTACGAGCAAGCTTTAGAGCCAACCATCAAGACTCAAAAGGTTAATTGCAAATTAGTTAAAGTGATATTAATATTTAAGAAATTGAAGGCTTGACTACTATAACTCAAAATATGGTGTAGCAATAAGAACCACCCGAGAAAACTAGAGTCTTACTTAAAACATAGTACCGTAAAGCAGAACGATAATTATGGTTCGTTAAAATTTTAAATTATAATTTTATGGGCTTAAATTGGCGATTAATAAGTATTATCAAAAAAATCGTGGGACTAAAAAAAAAGACTTCAAGGACTTACCTCTTCAAGGATAAAGAGGGATGGAAATTCCAAATTCTCTACATACAAAATACCAAAAACGGGGGCAGCTGCCAGCGGCTTCCAAAACGTCAGGCCGGTGTTGATGGCTGATAAAAGTAAAAGAAAGAACACCCTTAGACTTGAAAATTTGCCATGCACGTGGGATCTACACATAGACAAAAAAAACGTATCCAAACTTACCCGATTATCGAACGAAGTCGCCCAAAAATATCCTGCGTCTTGCAGAAACAAATTCAGTAAGAATTTACACACAGTCCCTGACTTTTTAATCCAAACAAAAAACTAGAATTTCAAAACTGAAACTTTAAGATAGGGACCATGGAACAATTGCTTCGAAGGGTAGAGTGGAAGTGACCGGCCTATGCCTCGTGTCGGAAGAATCATATGACACTTCCTCCCACCACAGACACATATCCAAGATGGTTCCGAAGAATTTCCGCCCGGCACTGACTACTCCAACTGTCGCCACGCCACCAAACAAAGACACTACTATTGTACAGAGACCCCGGGCGTGAAACAATAAAGTCACGGAAATACAGAAAGTTATACCTACGCCGGTGGCCTGAACAAAATAGCAACGAAAGCCTGCCAAACCCACGCGAAAATGCTTAACGATACAGTACAAATTTTACCCCTCCGGTTTGGCAGCACTGCAAGACTCTGACAGTATCAGCCTGTCAGTTCAACCAAAAATTCTAACCACATATAACTCAATTTATTAAATGTTTACCAAAATTCAAAACAAGATCTTGGAAAAGAAAAAGGGTAATTATTGATATTACTGGAAACAGCGAATTTTTTCATGAAATTTTGCACAGACCCTAATTTTGGGTCGTAGAACACGAATCCGAAGTCAGCTTTTGGCGGTCTCGTATGGTTTTTCCAAAAAAAATTTTTTTTTGCAAAACTTTTAGGTTAAATTTTAGGTTACCTTTTTTTTATAGATTCCTTTAAGTTTCGACACTTTCACTTCAACATATCTGTAAACTTATAATTTTTATTAGTTTTCGTCACACAAAACACCACATTTAGGCAAAAATAGCTAAGAAAATTGCTTTTTTCTATAGAAAATTCCATTTTACCGCTACTAGATGTCATTATTTTGCCAGCTGTCAATTTTCCGGCGTTGCCACGTTGCATTTTATTTTCCCTAAAAGGGCAAAAAGATGATCCCAACCAACACCCTGGGGCACCGACTTGTAACGAAAATTTAGCATTTGCAAGCATCTTTTTGTTACGAAAATACTACTTAAATTTTGACTCCAAGCGATTCATAATTTGTATCCTGAGTAAGTTAAGTCAAAGAAACATGTCCACTGTGAAATATTTGAATCTCATTGACATGGTGTTTTATTTCTAGGTCCAAAGTCAGAAAATTTCTGAAAACTGTCACTTTTATCAAATGGAACACCCTATATATTTTTCTGCCATCTTATAGCTCGTCAAAAACTCTTCATATTTTGTAATGTGATATCCCTACCTCTAATATTTTTTGAAGTATTTTGATTTTTCGGAATTTTCTGTTCTCGTTATAGCATCTTTTGTCAGTAAATCTCAGTAGCCATGGAAAACAAATGAAAATAAGGTTAGTGGATGACATTATGAATCAGATCGGTTTTAGAGTTAAGCGTTTTTACTGTAAAGTTTATTATCTAGTAATTTAAACTCAAATAGTAATTTACGTTATAAGTCCGGTAGATGACTTATTACAGTACGAGTTGTTTTATACATATATAAACGAGTACTGTAATAACACCGTACGTGTATTGTATAATATTTTATTTCATACCGTATTTATAATCCTGTTTAAAATGAACAAAAAGTTATGATTATTGAAATTTAAAAAAATATTAGTTGACAACCTAACAATCACATCTCCTTAACGATGTTAAAGCCATTGTTTTCCATAGCTAATTATGATTGTATTTTGCTTGTCACTGTCAAATAAATAGAATCATAATTTTTGCATTGTTTTCCCGGACCTATTTGCGGCCGGTAAATGGAATATTACAGTATCTGATACCGTAATGTGTTGCTAGGCGAGTAACAGATACTGTAATGTTCGATTTACCGGGAAATAGTAATTTACCGGGTAGTACGAAATAAATGATTTTTTCCAAAAATGAGTTAATCGATATGATTTATGTTTTGGGCGAGGCAGATAAAAATTGTCTTTTTGCCGAAAGATTATACAGAATGAAATATCTTGAGCGGCGAACACCCAGTCCTCGGAGTTTTCAAAATTTAATGGAACGTTTTGATTCAACTGGTAGTGTGGAACATTCAAAACGTGAAGTTGTCAGTTGAACAGCTACAAATGGTGAGAAAGAACTTGAAATACTGTTACAATTTCAGAAGAATCCCCAAATTAGTAGCCGTAAGCTTCACTATGTGATACGCCACAGTCAACAGCAAACCGAGCAACGCGCAAGTATACACGTAAATACCACCCGTACCATATTGAGTTACATCAGGAGCTTCACGATGAAGATCTTAAAAGCCGCGTACCTTAATGCCAATGGTTACGTGCCCAAATTGAAGTGAATCAAAATTTTTTAAAATTTATAATGTATTCAGATGAGGCTGCATTTAGAAGTAATGGTGCTGTCAGTAGACGCAATATGCATTAATATGCAATGAAGAACCCACACTGGATACGTGAAGCTGAACACCAAAACCATTGGTCAGTTAATGTGTGGTGCGGCATTTTTCACAACAGAACTATAGGGCCATATTTTTTTAATGAACATTTAAACGGATCTACTTGTTTATTTTTCTTGCAACAGGAGTTGCCAAGACTATTGAGAGACGTAGACTTTGATGAAAGTCAAAATATGTGGCTTCAACAAGATGGTGATCCCCCCCCCCCAACACCTTTATCGTGAAGCCAGAGAATATTCTGATCAGTACCACGATACGCTTATATCGTGATCAGTACTATCTTCAAAGATGGATTGGCCGCGGTTGCTTTATTTCATGACTGTGGGGGTTTTGTTGCATGGCCACCAAGGTCTTGTGACCTTACCCCGTTAGAACTGTTCCTGTGAGGTTACATGAAAGATGGGGTATATGTCACACCACCTACGACAAGGCAGAACATGGAGAATAGCATTAGGGATAATATATCGCTACCTCAATACTACAACTAGATATGTTACTCGAAAATTGCCATTTTTAGATAACTACATTAACCATTATGATTTCGTGTAATATTTGCGTGCAACAAGTAGAGAAGTCAGGCGATACATCATTTTCTAAATATTATAAGTATCAACTATAGATATCTTTCAAACCATACATCAGATAACTTAAGTTTTCTAGTTGTATTTTATTTCTGTTTGTTGTATTTATTTCGGTTGGATCATTTTGGCTTGGCTCTAAGAAGTCGATTTGTTTGAAAATCAAGATTAAACCAGTTTTCTGCAGCTCCATTGCCTTTATTATTTTTTTCTAGGCTATTTTTACTAAATGTGGGTAACGCTACATTATATTAGTTTGTTGCAACAAGTATTTTTTTTTCGTATACTGTAACTTCAAATTAAATTTTACATCTGTAAAAAATCATGTTAATAGGGTAATATATGAAGAAAAAATATTAAATGCATATTACATAAACCTCGCTTTTACTTAAGTGAATCTTCGGCCAATCACATTGGCAGCATATGTCAAATAATAACACCAGGCATGTTAACCAATGTCCGGGAAAATATCATTAGAAGAATTGACATGATTTTTTACTTCTACCGGGGAAGGAAAGTACCTACTATCTATTGTATTCAAGATGTCAATCAAAATATTTCAAAAACTATAAGGGGCAGGGATAGGACATTCTTTACAAAAGGTGAAGAATTTTTGACAACCTATAAAACGGCAGAAAAATATATAGGGTGTTCCATTTGATAAAAGTAACATTTTGTATGTATAAGTTTTCTGATTTTGGACCTAGAAATAAAACAGTAATAAAACAGGTAAATGAGATGTCAAATATTTCATAGTGGATATGTTTTTTTGATTTAATTTACTCAGGATATAAAGTATGAATCGCTTGGAGTCAAAATTTAAGTACTATTTTCACAGCAACGAGATGTTTGCAAATGCTAAATTTTCATTACAAGTCGAATTATCCTGAAAACTTTTTCATACATTGAACATAGTGAAAAAGTGAAATTACACATAGAATTCAAAATTACATTCAAATACAGGGTGTCCAATTCAAAAAATTTAACTTTTAGTCACCCTACTTTTTGAACGCACCCTGTACCTATAATTCAGGATATTTTTACAATGTGCAGAATATCCAACCATACCTTAACTCAAAAGCTTATTATCGACAAATCTTATCTTCAAGGCATAAAATTATACAGCTCAATCGTTGACTCACCCGGTAGAGCCGTCGACGATTTAAACTTTCAGATGTGTTTTGTGTTGCCATCATTTAGGCCTGAAAGTTTAAATTGTGGCTGTAACTTATTAAAGTTTTAATTCTGGAAACGCTTTTTGTAGGTGGCGCTACTCAAGAAAATGCCTACGGAAGTCAGCATTCCAGCGGTGGGTCAGGGGAGGTTAACGAAAGGAAACATTATAAAGAACATGCTTATACAGTAGGAGGTGGGGCAAGAGAAGGGGGAGGGTCAATTGGCACTACGACAGTGTATGAAGAAGATCAAATTGTAAGGTAAAAATTCAGCCAAGCACTTAGAAAAATTTTCTTCTGAAATAAGACCGTCAAAACTATTCTTCTTTATAGAAACTTTGATCATTTCTTCGAAGCAATCTAAATCCATTTAATGTTATGATATTGATAAAAAAAATGTATAGATATTACATTTTTTATATAGACATCAAGAATCACAAGGATCATATGGTGGCCAAACAATTAGTCGGGATTCAGTGGCTCAAGCAAAAGGTGATCCGGCTTATGAGGCTAGACGTAGGTCTGAAGAAAAAAGGCAATATGAAGAAAGGTCAAGGCAAGAAGAAGAACAAAGAAGAAAACTAGAACAACAGCAACAACACACAGGTTTGTTATATAGCTTTCTCTATTTCTTTCTTTTCTTCGCCCTTATTAAACTAGGTGCTAAATCATAATGGTTAATAGTAGAAATAATTATTTTACTCCTATCTACACTTTTATTATTAACCCACGCTTTAGGCCAAAACGCAGTTCTCACCACAGATGAAGAACGGATAAAATATGAAGAGCGTGTCCGGCAAGAGGGAGAAGAAAGACGGCGGTACCAAGAACAACTAAGACGTTCTGAGGAAACACGAATTGCGGAAGAGAAAGCGCGACAAGCAGCTTACGAAGAAGAAATAAAGAGAGAGGAAGAAAGCAGGCGACAACAAAGTATTATTGATGAACAAAGAAGAAGGCAACAACCAACAGAAGACGAGAGACGAAGGTAAAAAAATACATTTTCATGCATTGGAGATGACTTCCAATGTGTAATTGAGCATTATGAAGGTTTAAAAGAATTTTTAAAGTTAGATATCACTATTATTTTTAGGCAACAACAACAAAGAAAAGAAGAAATCAGGCGTAGACAAGAAGACGAACGTCGTAGACAAGAAGATGAGCGTCGCCGTCAAGTAGAAGAAAGGCATAGGCTGGAGGAACAACGTCGAATTGAAGAAGAAGAAGAAGAAAAGAGGCGTCAGTATGGTCAGCAACAGAGTGGGGCTAGCTCCACTTGGCAGCAAGTAAGTAAAATTCTATAATAGCCCGAAAAGCTTTTTAAATACATGTTTGAATTAAATTGTATTGTAATGGTATTTACTTTTTAGAGCGGAAGTACAAATAGAGCTTCTTACGGAGGACGAGTCCGCACTGGTTACTTCGACGCCCAAGGGAACTACCATGACGAGACGGGCGCTTCTAGACGTATAGTTCCTGGTGTCGCTTTTAATCGCACTTGGACTGTCGAAGGTACTGCAAGTCTAGGCGATGCTGGAGGTAACCAAGACGGTCAGATCAACTTTGGACAGGCAGCTGCTTCTGGAAATCAATATAGAACACAAACTATCGATCTGGGAATGGCTGGAGCTGGCTCTGGAGGTACGTGTTTAAACTACTCCAAATGTTTGGTAAAGTTTCACTAATTGTCGGTTTCAGGTGCAAGTAGTTCACGAGCTCAGGGACAAGAGCACTCTGGAGAACGACAGTGGATTAGTGCAGGTCAACGCACTCAGGGTGGAACTTTTTCTGGTACTCTAGAGGGAGGAGTTTCTGATCAAAACCGGTACAGTTCTGAATGGCAGCGCACCAGGTGGGAGGATGAGCCAGTACCACCTCAGACTCACAATCAGGTTGAACGAGACAATGTGCCTACTGAGTACCCTGATTTGAGTAGACGCAGGGGCAAGAGACAGGTATGTAAGTGAACAATACAAACTTTAAATGACTACTGACCTTACCTCGCGTTTTGGGGTTATATCTGATAAGCAGAATGAGAATGAGCAAATGCTATTTATTACAAAATATTTCAGATACCTAATCGATAATTTTTCTTCTTGATATCTTTGTTTTTATGCAGCATGTTCAGAAACCATCTTAACAAATGGAAAACTTTTTTATTTTTGACATTGCGGAAAAATGTTATTCTTCATAAAAAGTTCTGCTTGTTGAGAAAATAACACTCAAATCAAAAATGTTCACTAAGCATATACTGGGTGTAAAAAAAAGTAAAAACGATAAATGCCGTAGGAAGAAAACTATCTTTAATGTTAATTGCAAAGTACAATAACTTAAGAAAGTGTCGTCCAGAACTGAAAAGTAATCGAATATGAAATTTGACAAAATAACTTCATGGTCATTCATTATGTACCTTTCAATTTTTTTAAAAGTGTTTTGTAATACATGTTTTTTAAATAAGATATTACCAAAATAAACAACAATAACATTTTTTGAAATAATACACTAGGCTTCAACATGATTACCGATTCTTTCCATACAAACTATTGTACGCGGTGAAAATTCCGCCACTGCATTTCTTACCATCTGAGGGGAAATATCTTGGACACATTGTCTGATAATAATTCTCTCTAAATGGTCTATGTTTTTGAAAGAAGAAGAGAATCCCCATAGGAAAAAATCTAGGGGGAATTATATCTGGGGACCTTGGTGGCCAAGCAAATTCTGACCTTCGTCCAATCCACCTCTGTATAAATGTCCGGTTTAAAAATTTTGTCACTCTTGCAGAGCTCTGACATGGAGCACCGTCATATTGACACCAAGGTATGTTTCTTATATCCAGTGATAGTCGATGAAAAAATCAAATAATTCCGTGTTTTAAATTTTACCGGTAATATTTGCTCGAAAAAAGTACGGCTCTACAATTTTGCTCTTAAAAACACCAAACGAAATGTTTGTCTTGAAAGAATACTGGTCACGATACTCAGTTACAACGTGGGTATTCTCATCACTCCACCACCTACAGTTTTGGGAACACAACACTCCATTTAAGGTGAAAGTGGCCTCATCTAAAAATAATATTTTTGTTGCAAAAAATGGGTCATCTTCTACCTCACCTTGAAACCAAGAGCAAAACCAAAATCGTGAATCAAAATCTCTGGGCTGCAGTTTGTGAAGAAATTTTAGTCTGTATGGCTGAAAATGACTTTTTCTTAAAACAACTTGGGCCGTGGATTTTCTAACAGGTCGTGGAACAGTTTGTGAAATATTTCTCAATGATATTTTAGGATTTTCCACGACAGCTTGCAAAACATCTAATTGGGTATCTTCGTCCGTCCGCCAAACGTGGTATTTGTTAGAAAATTTATTGCTTACAGATCTGGTTCTTTTAAATGTATTAACAATCAGGCACATGGCGTATTATTTTATTCGGATGTCTTTCATTAATTGTTTAAGCAGCCTCTCTGTACGTTTTATAGTGGTCCCCAACAATTAATACTATTTCAGTTTTTTCCTCCGTGGTGACCACTTCTCTCGCTCATTCATACCTAGGGTCTCCAGATTATGGAACAAATTGCCTGCGGATGTTTTCCCTTCCCGTCCCAACCTCCAATCCTTCAAATCCCGTGTCAATAGACTACATTTCCCTTCTCTTCAGACACCCACGGTACGTTAGTACTTAGGCTTGAAGTCTACGTGGGATGTCTTAGATAAAAAAAAAGTTTACGCACCATATTATTAATAAAAAAAAACAGAACTGTCAGCATTTACAAATAAAACAGTTAGTTGTCAAAGTTTCTTTTGGTATCACACCTTACTTTGTACTTTTCCAGGTAAACTAGATGAATGAAAAACATTTCGAAAATATTTTTTATATATTTTAAGTAAAACAGTAATTTTTTTATTGTTTATTTTGGTAATATTCTATTTAAATAAGTAGTATTTCAAAAAAATTATGAATGACCATATTACAAAGTTATTTTGTCAAATATCATATTCGATCACTTTTTAGTTCTGGACGACACTTTCTTACGTTATTGTACTTTGCAATTAAAATTAAAGATAGTTTTCCTTCTACGACATTTATCGTCTTTACTTTTTTTGACACCCCGTATATACTGGATAAAAATTTTTGATTTGGGTGTTATTTTCTCAGCAGGCAGAACTTATGAAAAATAATTTTTTCCGTAAAGTCAAAAATAAAAAAGTTTCCCATCTGTTAAGATGGTTTCTGGACGCGCTGTACATACCTTCATTTCGTGAGGGAAGTTCTGTGCAAAAGTTTTTGCAGATTATATTATTGCAGAAATATTTTTTGAAAATAAAATGCGTTTGGTACAAGTTAATCAAAAACTGTAGGCTGTCAAACCAAGCCTTGATAGTATAATTAACCACTTTTTTATTTTAAATAGGTTCCAGAAATAGACCCGGATATTGATGATCTCCTCAAATGTACAGCTACGCGCTGCTTCATCGTCAAATGTGTAGTTGGTACTTTAAAAATAGACGAATTTATTTCCATTGCCTTGCGATCAAGACTGAATGTTAGAGCTGTTAGACATGTAAGTCAATATAAGAATATACTGCAAGCATGTCAACAAATTCTTCAGGTTTTCCTAAAATCACAAAAAAAAGTTTTTTTAATCAAGTTACTGTAAGCCTGACGTTGTTTTACATTGATTCTCCACTTTAAATGCATTTCATTGATTTCTATATCATTAGTCTTTTTAAAGTTTGTAATAAATAACTAACTTCATAAATATATTTTTTTTCAGGTAAGTACGACGCAACCGATTAAACTTTCCTCAATGATGGTAGCCAGGATATCAAAATTACCCTACATTGGCAAACCCAACGAGCAAGAACTTCATAGTCATGAAATATTTACCGATATTCCTGCTGGAGAACCAGAACTGACTCCACAAGTAGTACCACTATGGATTATTTTGTTGTCAGCTATAGCCGGTACTCTTATTTTGTTATTGGTTATATTGTTGTTATATAAAGTAAGTATTTCATTGATAGACGCGCCATTAGTTTCGTCGTTTGATATTTATTTTCATTCAGTATCCATTTCAAAACTAATCACACTCAACAAAACTTGGTTTAATTAATACAGGGTCCAGCAATAGTCCGTCAGGCTTCCATAGCTTCAACACGAATTAAGTTAGGAATTTCATTCATATGCTGACTTATACTGCAGTACAGGCTGTATTTCAGGAAAATATTTTCGCATATACAGGGTGGCCCAAGAAAGTGTGATAAAAAGTTGTATTTTTTAATGGGACACCCATATTTGTTGCATATTTAGTGTCCTTCATGATTGCCTAAAATTTTATTTAAATTGCTTGGGTAATTTAAGAGCAATAAATTAAGAACTAAAAAAAAGTTTTGCAGCCCTGGGAAAAAATCAAAAAATCTAAAAGCATTTTTTATTCCACGGCATTTTGTGAGATTTATAACAAGGAAGCTAGAAAGACCATGAATTAAATAGTTTTTACCTGTTTTATACAGGGTGTTCACAATAATTTTTCAAAAATTACACATTTTAAACTAATTTTTCACAAGTTTTTAAATGGAACATCCTGTATATTCTTTAATATTTGATAAAAAAATTTCAAAACCAATAATTTTTGTAATTGCAGTTCATTTAAAATACCATACCGATTTCAAAATATTTATTAAAAACCATAAATGTCGCTATTCATAATAAAGTTTTATAGACAAAATCGCTAGGCGGCCATAGAAGAATAAGCATGTTTAGCAATTAAATACATCTTGACATTATTTGTCAGAAATAAGTAAGTGTACTTAAATGGATAACATGTTCAAAAAATGAATTTTTCAAAGGAAGAGCTCGTTTATATGGTTTTTGTATTGGGTGAGTGAGAAAACTGTTTTCTCGCAAGTAGAATTTATGGGACTCGGCACTAAATGAGGAAAGTCAGGTAGCAGTTTTATTGACTGTTATTAAAAAGTCAAATATTAATCAAGCATGTGTGGGACAAGAAGTTGAAATAAGTGAGAGGTCAGTCCAAAGAATTTAGAAAAACATCATTTTCATGCGGACCATAATCAATTGCACCAGGCTCTGGGTGAAAATGACTTTCAGCAGAGGGCAGAGTTTTATGCGTCGGAACAATTATTGCGCCTCCAAGAAAATCTTTTTTTCTTTATTAACTTCCTTTTTTTCGAAAAAGCAACTTTCCACAACACTGGATATGTCAGCAGACATAATTTTCATTATTATTCTGTCGAAAATCCAAGAATATTTTTTCAAGTACATCGCCAACAACGTTGGTCAATAAACGTTAGGGGAGGTATTGTTGGAGAACATGGGGCGGGCTTAAATTTTTTTAAACCTTAACGGCCAAATGTATTTGAAATTTTTAGAAAACGACCAGGATTGCTTCAGAATTTACCTCAAAACATCCAGGCACAAAATCTGTGGTTTACAACAGGCTGGAGCCCCAGCCTCTTCTTCGCAACAAGTCAGAGCCCTGTTAAATAACGAGTACGAAAATCGCTGGATTAGAAGAGAAGGACCAGTTGGATGGCCTGAGAGGTCACCCGATCTAACAAAACTTGATTTTTTCTAGGGAGTTTATAGGGAACCTCCAACAACCGAACAAAACATGCGACATAGAATTATTGACGCGTTTGCCACAATTACGCACCTGCAATGCTAAAAAATGTGAAAGCGAGAATTGGTTAATGCCTTGAACAATATGAAATACATTTCAAATATCTTTTAAAATGACATTCTTGTTTTTCCATGGCGCCTAGCTATTTTGTTAATAAAACTTTATTATGAATAGCGACATCTATGGTTTTTGATAAATATTTTGAAAACGGTTTGGAATTTTAAATAAATTGCGGTTACAAAAAATAATTTGTTTTGAAATTCTTCATGAAATAGTAAAAGAATATACAGGGTGTCACATTTAAAAAAACTTGAGAAAAATCAGTGTAAAATGTTTCATTTTTGAAACCTTGTTGTGATCACCCTGTATAAAATAGGTAAAACTATTTAATTCATGGTATTGTGCCGCGGTCAAAAAATATGCTTTTAGATTGTTTTTTTAATTTTTCGGGGCTTTAGTTTTTAATTTATTGCTCTTAAATTATCGAAGCAAATTAAATAAAAGTTTAGACAATTATGAAGGACACTAACACAAACCTAAATATGAAAATAAATACGGGGTGTCCCATTTAAAAAAATACAATTTTATGTTATCGCATTGGGCCACCCTGTATATGCGAAAATATTTTCCTGAAATACAGCCTGTAATACAGCATATGAATGAAATTCATAACTTAATTCGTACAAGAGCTATGGAAGCCTGACGCGCTATTGCAGGATCCTGTATAATTTAATTTAATGTATTATTTATTGTTTTAGTGTGGATTCTTTAAAAGGAAAAGACCATCATCAGCTCCAGAACGACAACCATTAAGGACCAATGGATATCAATAAAATATTTTCAAAGACTAGAACAAAAGAATCATCGAATATTCAAACTACTGCCATTTTTTAACAATGCACCAGAGAATTTCATATTTTCGAAAGATTTTCGATGCACTCTACAGTGCCATATTTTGAAAATTGAACATAATATTAAAAGCGAAAACGAAATGGAAGGAATTAGGAATAATTGTGGATATGAGAACATTATTCCTCGTCAATATTTGTACAAAGCCTCACGACTAAAACTATAGGGTTTTCCAACAAGAGGTGTTATTTTGATATTCAAAGGAAAATGCCATTTTTTGAGATAAATGATCGGATGTTTATTTCATTATAAAGAGGAAGGTATGCCGTTAATAATGGAAAATAACATCTGCCAAATGACCACCACGACCACGCCTACAGGACCATATCCTTTTCATGAAATTTTCCATAACCAAATCGCAAAGTGGCTGCCCTATGTCCTCGATAGCCTCACGAATTCCATCTTTGAGGTCTTGAATCGACGCTGGGCTGTTGGCGTAGACCTTCTCTTTCACGTGGCCCCAAAGGAAGAAGTCGCAAGGTGTTAAGTCACAAGATCTCGGTGGCCAATTGTGATCACCTCTTCGAGAGATAACACGGTCCGGAAACTTTTCCCGTAAAAGATCAATGGTTTTGTTGCTTGTGTGGCACGTAGCGCCGTCTTGTTGAAAGTAAACGTTGTCCAGATCAATACCATCCAATTCCGGCCATAAAAAATCATTAATCATCTGTCGATAGCGCAATCCATTCACCGTAACTGGTGCTCCAGCCTCATTTTCAAAAAAGTAAGGTCCAATGACCCCGCCGGACCATAAACCGCACCAAACAGTCACACGTTGAGGATAGAGAGGCTTTTCAACAATAACTCTTGGGTTTTCCGAGCCCCAGATGCGACAATTTTGTTTGTTGACGAAGCCACCGAGGTGGAAATGGGCCTCATCAGTCAAGATGATTTTTCGATGGAATTCCGGATCATTTTCATGCATTTCAAGGACCCAATCGGCAAAGACACGCCGTTGTTGATGATCGGCCGGCTTGAGTTTTTGTGTTAACTGAACTTTATAAGCCTTAAGACCCAAATCTTTATGCAAAATACGGTGTAATGACGTTTGTGGAATGTTTAATTCCAAAGAACGACGAGGAATGGACAAACCTGGGTTTTCTTCAACATGTTCGGATACAGCAGCAATATTCTCAGCTGTTCTTGAGCGACGTGCACGGGTTTTATTCTTCACATCACTAACTTGTCCCAACAGCTCGAATTTTCCCACCAACTTCTGTATTGTGATCCGACAAGGTGCTTCACGACGACCCAAAAATGTTCGAGTTTTACGAACCGTCTCTGCCAAATTTTCACCATTTTTATAGTGAATTTTAATAATTTCAATGCGTTGTTGAAGCGTGTATCGTTCCATTTTTATTAATGGCGTAGTTTCTACTTGTCAAATGTCAAAAAATTACAGCTCCAAAAGTGACATCTACCGAAATAGCGGGCTATTCAAAATAACACCTCTTATTGGAAAACCCTTTACTTGTAGCTAACACTAACGTGAAATGAACAGAAGAAAAATATTGTACAAAAGGTTTTGTTGGAATATGAGTGTATGTGTATTAGTTAAATTGTTTTGTATAGTATTATAAGGAAGAAAGACTAATATATGCCATTAATAGGGGAAAAATAGATCCTAAACTGCAGGCATAATCCCGTAATTTGAAAAATAATAATATAACAAAATACCTTAATATTAACATATCGTGGAAGGAATGAAAATACGAGTAATATATATTTAAATTAAAATTGATTTAAATTTTACATATCGGTATTTTAAAGATATTTCAGAGATTGTTGAAAAAATTCAGGGTAGCTTTACTGGAACTAAAAATAAAATAAATAAATCGAGTATTTCTTTCTAAAAATTATGTCAAGAAATGTGTTACTTGGACTATGAAATGTATGATTTTTTTAAAAGTAATTTATTTGGGCGTAATTAATGTAACTGCTTAAAATGTCGACTATTTAAGGAAATGATAAAAGTGTCAGTCCAGTGCTTGTCTAAAATTAATTTGCTTAAATTGCATACATATAATCAACATTCTGATATCCTAAGATCGTTGACGAATAAATTATACAGGGTGTTCATAAAATGCATCGGGATATTTTGACAGGTGACTACGTGGCAAAATAAAGGTAGTAAGTCATGTAACAAAAATTTGAAATCTCAATATTTTCCGAGTTACAGCCCATCACAGTTCAATTGTTTTTCTTATTTTTTACATTTTTCGATTATTTCTTAACTCGTCAAATTGATATTTGGCATAGAGACTCAGCTTGATGATTTATGTTATTCCGTCACAGAAATGTTTCTCTACTGTGCTTTTTAATGAATCCCGAAGTTCATGTTTAAAAAAGAACTCTTGTAACTTTCTAAGATGAACTAAAACATTCGTAAAAATTGTTAACATAAAATTCAGACGGTTGGGTTTGCTTGGGTATTGTGTAATACAAAGAAATTACCTTTACTATTTTCAATTTATTTTTAGATAACGGCCTTTGTCATTGTCAGCAATATTTTTAAGTTCTAAAATAGTGTATAGTGTATGGAACACGCCAGTAAGCCAATTTTCATTTCCGTTGGAAAATTGCCCAGAAAACGAGAGCTTTCACTAAAAGTTTGTAGAATATAAATCAGGTCGGTAAGGTGGATATTTTTATAATATGTGCTCAGCAGCAGGCACTTTACCACCAGACGGCACTTTACCTGAAACCAAAATTTTATTTTTCGCATATTTTTTTTCTTTTGTTAGATATACTCGAATGTTCGTAAAGTTTTGAAATTAGTGAAAACATAATATTCCTAGAATTAAAACGGTATTTAATTTCAAGAATATATTTAGAATATTTTTAAAATAAGATGTTTGTGTTTGCAATATCTATCAAAAGAAAAAAGATATATGCGAAAAATTAAATTTGGGTTTCAGGTAAAGTGCCCTCTGGTGGCACAGTAGAGAAACATTTTTGTAACATAATGATTTAAACCACCAAGCTGAGCCTCTTTACCATATATCAATTTGATTAGTTAAGAAATAATCGAAATATGTAAAAAATAAGAAAAACAAATTGGACTTTGATAGGCTGTAACTCGGAAAATATGAGATTTCAAATTTTTATTACATAGCTTATTACCTTTACTTTGCCACGTAGAATCACGTGTCCAAGTATCCTGATGCATTTTCTGAACAACCATTAATTTTTAGTTTTAGTTTAGTGCTGTTTTCGTAATTTAATAAGTAATGAAACACGATAAAAATAGAAAATAATAGAAGACAACGAATTGTAAAAGTCGGAAACATTCTGAGTTCCTGTACCAACTGATAAATGTCACTTGTCTTTCTATCATCTTTCAGAACACCTTTCATATTTTGTCCCCCTATATTAACTTTTGTTTTGTTATTTCTTGTTATAGAAGCAAACCTGAATTATTTTAGCAAACTTTGGAAATGTCATGTATCATGTATATTAAAAAATATCTTTGTTATGAAATGAAAACATGGTAACGATTTAATATTTAAAAAAATGCCTTTTTTAGTGCCTTATATGACATAGACCGGTAGAAATCTACTGATCCGGAAAAAATTGTTATAAAATTGTCTTTGATATTAAATTAGATCAGAAAACATAACCAAAACCACCTATCAATAATACAATTTAATATTTTTATCTCTTTCGTTTTGTCTACGGGTTTCTAGACAGTTCCACCTTAATTTAATAAGAAAGGAACATACTATAGCAATTTCTTCTGAATTGAAACGATTTTTTAACTATTTTAACCGGTCTAACATGTTCTAATTATGTGCCAGATAGATTTTAAGATCTTATTAATAATATGGTCTCGATTAAAATAAAATACGCTTATTTATAACTAAAATTAACTTTCTAATTTATTATATTGATATATTTTGCAGCTTTGATATTAATTGATTACTTTTTTAGTTGTTACTAATTAGTAAAACGTCAGATTAGTAAATAAATCATTATTTTCTTAATACAGGGTGAGTTTTTAAAATATCACATAATGCAGGGTGTCCTAAAATGTTGCACATGCTTCAAAGGATAATAATTAGGACACTAAATAGTTTAAACAAGATTTGTTTTTGTTTGTAGAATTAAAATACGTTTTGGTCTAAATAATATCTTCTTTCTCGACACTGGCACTTCCAAATTTCCCCTGAATCACATCCTCAGATATGACCTCATTTTCTCAACTAATTCTCTCAGGCTCTCTTATTAACTAGTAAATTAGCTGGAAAATTAATATGAACCTTTTCCTTGAAGTATTCCCACAAACAGAAATATTAAGAGGTGTTAAGTCTGGAATTCTTGAAGGCCACTTATATTAGGTTAAATTCGGAAGAGGGTCAGCGTCGAGAGGGAAGATATTTAAAAGCATTTTTATGAATAAGTTTTCCAAAGATGTATTGACTGTGTTTAAGTCACCTGTTAAAATTGAATACCAATCATTATTTTTTAAATACGATTAATATTTTGGACACCCGATATATAAAATATGGGTTATTTTATTTAAAATTAGGTAGTAGATGCCGTGGATGCTGAAATATTCTGTTTTTTGTTTTTAATTTTTATACTGTTAATTATAGCCGACCTAGTTTTTGATGTGTGATACTTCACATATTAGACAATTGCAATTAAAAATTATTTAAACTTTTCACAAGAACAAAGAGGAATGCAAAATCTTAATTAAATTGAAAAGATATTTACAGCGAATTTCCATTAATATAATTCTTAATTATTCTTTTTTTTTAATATTCCAAATCATTTTTGGGACATTAAAATACCTCACCCTGTATTATTATAGACTAATAATAAATATTTCGTACATAAAACGCCAGTGTATTGATACAGGATTCACCTCTAATAAAATTCGTTTAAAGAACAAAATAATATAAGACTTATCAAATTTTTCTAAAACTTTTTTAGTCATTATAATAAATTTTAATTACGAAAAAAATAAATATAGATATTTATTTGATCCCAGTTATTTGTTGTATATTTGTGAGTTTATTTATTAAAAACTAGCTTTTAGGACATAGTAAAAAGTAACGAAAATCTAAATGAAATTAAAGCAATCTGTAAGTACTTTTTAAATAAAATTTTGTATAAAATTTTCGAAACTATAATATTTTTTTTTGTTAAAAGTCATTTTGTATAATATTTTAATTTTTAGCGATTTTAACAATATCTGTGAATAAAACTTAATGATTGTTATATTTCTCGAATGTTTTTGTTCATTTATCCTACTAATCCTTAATTTAATTTTTCTCTTGCTTATAGTTAGTTGTTTTTACACGAATATATATATATATATATATATATATATATATATATATATATATATATATATATATATATATATATATATATATAGTTTTTAATTTTGTTTTCTTGGGGATTTTGTCCGTTGTGAGGCAAATAAAATGTGGTGTTTTTGGTTACATTTTATATTACTAACGTTTCGGTAATAGATATACCTTCATCAGAGTGCAGTAGCTGAAAACATTTTTTTATTTTAACAGTTTTTAGGTAATATTCTAGGAACTAGTTACTAAGCTTATATATAAATCCCCAAGAAAACAAAATTAAAAACAATATATATATATATATATATATATATATATATATATATATATATATATATATATATATATATATATATATATATATATATCAACAGTCCAAGAACCTGCCAAAAATACATATATATATATATATATATATATATATATATATATATATATATATATATATATATATATATATATGTATATATATATGCTCGGCTACACACGATGTTTTATAGGCAATGTTTTGGCAGCTGGCGAAACCTAATATTTTTGAACATTTTTTAACACTACATGGAACCCTTTGTTATATCCGTCAGTAATTAAGATTTATTTTCACGTTATGCCCTAATGTTCAACTTACTTTTGCTATAATAAATATAAATTAACTCATACAGCGCAACCTTAACAAACCCGAGCAAGTTAATAATTTATGCTGAATATTTTACACAAAAAGTTTCTCACATTAAAACAGGCAACGAAAATATTTTATTTTATATGTAGGTATGTTATTTAGAGGAATTCTATGATGGGGGAGCTTCAAGGGATTTAAAATTTAATTTTCAAGGTTTCAAAATATATCTGCATAATTTATGACGGTTTCCATTCATATATTATAACTATTTTTTACAGTTTTTGGCCAAAAATTCTGAAAATTTCAACAACTAAATTATCCTAACCTACAAGGCTTCATCTTCATGTATCATCGAACTTGACAACCCAAGAGCACAAACTGCAATTGGCGACTCGAATTAAGGAAGCCAGCCGCAATCAGCTGATTTTTAACGGGGAAGAGGGCTCACTTGACAACAAAATTGACAAAGATGCCAAATAACACGATAATGAAGACAAAGACGAAACGAAAGCATTCCCCGTTATGGTAGTTAGAAAATCGGGTGAAGAGGACGCCACGTTCCTATTCTGAGTCGCTAATAGTTAATTAATCAGTTATATCGTTTGTACCAAGAGCAACCAACATAATCAAAGAAACACGCGTGTCACGTCCCAGAGCTCCTCGTCGCTGTGAAAGAAATAAAACACATGAATTAATTTATACACTGTAAAATAAAATTTAATAAGAAGGTATTTAAACTTCGCGCGAATTTCGCGATCTCAAAAAATAGGTAGCAGAACCCAATCAAACCCTTTTTATTTTCTTTGGGTAGCAGAGCACCAATTTTACAAGATATCGGATACAATTATTGGGATATATTTTACTGATAGTGTTTTTGCTGATTTTAAACGACTTGTTGTTTAGGAGCAAGCAATATTCCATGTTTAACATATTTTACAATACGATGACATTGAATCCTAGTATAATTAAATAATAAAGGTACTTACCTGAAAAAGAGAAATTCTTCCTTTAGAAACGTAGATTGCTGACATTCATAACATTTAGAATCCGGTTTTTCAATATGAGTAAAGTACTCTATACTGCTTATTTCTACAATATCTCATCTTTAGGAAAACAGTAAAAAGATAGTTTTTCCGTAGGTTAGGATAGCATTTTGCTACGGAACAATACCGTTTACTTTTATTTTTATCCAAACACCACAAAAATCGTGTAATAATTATTTATGCTTTATGCAACAAGAGCAAAGTGGTACTTTTTTTTACGCATGAGAAATTTGACCGCACGAGCCTCAGGCGAGTGCGGCAATACCATAAGTAAAAAAGACACTTTATGTGTGGGTTTCATACAACATTTTTTCTACGATCGTGAAAAAATAGCTGTATATTGGCCCAATGTTACGTTTTACTATACATTTTTGCTACTAAAAGTGAAAAATTACACTAATCAAAATAGCATACCACATTTAAAACCTGCATTTTGACAGTTTGTGACAGGCGACTTGGTTTTATTGGACTTTCGTTGAATAAGGGTGAAAAAATGAACCGTTAAGCTTCGGTTTCCTACAAAGTGGTACCGTAAAATTGCGGACGTAATTTGACGGCCGTTTTTGCCATAGTAAAGTACGGCTGCTGTAACGGCAGACATTATTGTAAAGTAACGAAACGGTGCAATAAAATACGGCCGCTATGACAGTGTACTTCATTGTGAAAATTGTAATGTTTTGCAAGATGGACGATTTAGATCTGGCTCTCCTAATTTGTCTTGAGGGCGAAGATTCATCAGATGAAGATAGCAGAAGATCAGAATCTGATATCATATATCTGATTGAGCCGATCTAGAATCTTCAGGAACGTCATCGGTAAGTACGTATTTTTATACAAAAAAAAACATATCTTTGCTTTTGTTTATGAAAAATCTTGAAAACCAGCATTTTTCAAAAGAAATTCTCCATTTCATCACTCACCACCATCATTGGTTTTGCTGTAATGTGCTACTATATTTTCATTTTATCAATGTTCAGAGTGTAAAAAACTAAATTTTTCTTTGTCAACTGTTTTAAATTTGGCATTACATTTTACAATGTGATTTTCACGTAAACTAAATTGGGATTCTGGGATTTTTGGCATAGTAACAACACACACTTGTTCGCCAAACATTAAATATAATTTTTGCTCATGACGCTCGTCTCGTGAAATACGCCAACAGTGTGTGTTTTGCTAACCGCATTAGTATCATTTTGGTAATACAGTTAACGAAAGTCACAAATCTCATTTTGGTGTGGTGAAAAACCGTACACAGTATTTGCTCGTTAACCTAAGATTTACTTTCTTTGACTCTATTAGTACAGACCGTAAAAGGGCGCTTGGCGGCACTTCGGAGTTTTCTCTGATGGTCTATTAAGAAATCTGCAAGCAACCTTTATTTCGATTTGCGATTGCCGAATCCATAGATTTGACTTACATACAGTTTTAATTTACGTATCTAACATCCATAACTTTATGAAAAATATTTTTAAGTTTTCAACCGATTAAAATAAGTATTTCTACATGGACATTGGCGTATTAAACTAAAAATTTACTAGAACTTCCATAAACATGTATTCTATTTAAACTGATATAACACCATACACAAATATTAAGACCGGTCCTGTTCAATACTCCAAACGGGATAGCCACAAATGGCCTAAAGTTCATCTGGCCTAATCCCGAAGCTCACTTCGTATCGAATCGGAGATCTTCGTTTCTGCAATTGGCCTAACACTCGAGAAGTTGGGGATAGCCACAAATGGCCTAAAGTTCATCTGGCCTAATCCCGAAGCTCACTTCGTATCGAATCGTAGATCTTCGTTTCTGCAATTGGCCTAACACTCGAGAAGTTGACAAACAAGGATGGAATACGCATACTTTCTTTATTGTACTCGTGTAAGTGTTGTATGGAAACAATTATTCGGTTTAGTATGTAGTGACGCAGTGGCAAGACTGGCAAGTGATATTGATTATTTTATTCTCAGATATTGGCGCCAAGTTTTATTTCGAATTAGTTGCTGGTTAGATTTGTCGTGGATTTGTCTCAAGCAGCTTTCCTAGCATCAGCGTCAACGAATACTAATACAGGATTAGCGTCTTTTTAAAGATCTGAAGTGACCTATTATTTGTTTGAGATCTCATTTGTGTGTTGTGATTACAACAGTATTACAATTACAAAGCATACAAAGAAAATTACACTAACTTCAATAATTTTCAATTCAATTTTCAAATCAAATATTTTTTCTCTTAAAATTTAAGAATTGTCGACAAAATGATGTACCTACCTACAATTTGTTTAGAAAAAATAAGAAATAAAATAGCTAAGCGTGTTAATTAATAAGGTGGGTTAATTCAAAAATTCAACTTTTATCGTAAATTACAAAAAAAAATCTTTACCAAAATATTCCTAGTAGGACTGTTAACAAACCTGACCTTGCCATGGGTCTCATAAGTAGAACAGAGATATACAACTTTAAAGTTTTACGGGTCACGCCTGAAAAGCAGTGCTAAATGCAAATAATAAATAATACACATTGTTTTATTTGAAATTTTTTATTTTAAATGTTTAGTGATATTTTAGTACTACGCACAGGCAACCGTTGTTACATGTCTTTATGTAGGTCGCTGCCTACGGATAGTAGGACACCTTTGAAGGCATGGATTCTTAATAAATCCATGTTTGAAGGCCTACTAAAAAGTTGCTAGGAGCAAGGAGAGGATTATAAGTTATATAAAAAAGAACAGTAGTAAAAACTGTTTAGTAAAAGAAGTCAATGATTCAGTGTTGCCGATTTGCGGGTAGTTAGGTACCCGAAAATCGTTTTTTAACTGTTATGCGGGTAAAATTGTCATGCGGATAAAACCGGGTATTTCAAAATTGATATAAAGTTATACAAAGGTAAAATGGATGTCTAGCAACCGCTAAAGCAGCAAAATAACTGCTGTAGCAGTTAAAAATTACGAGCATTTTTCAAAATGGTAATGTAACCATTTTAAATCTCCCGCCTATTTTAAAATTTTGTTAGGTTAGGATTTCTTGACAAACATGATTTTTACATGATGTATGAAAGAGCAGGAAAGCAAAAAGAAGTGTCTTGTATTTTTTAGATTATCACACAAATTATAATTCTAGATCATTTCACACTTAAAAGGCAAAGAACTACCCATTATAAAACCGTACGATATGAGGTACGCTGACAGTAAAAGTTCTTCGCTTCGGAGTTAGTACTGTGGCAACAATTTTCCAAAGTATCCAGTTGCATAAGATGCTAGAAAATATTAGAATTGTTCGGCGATTTTCTCCTGGAAATAAGTGAAATAACTAATAATAGCAGTTTCTTTTAGTTCTTCCACAGATGTGTCCTGTATGACATAAGTATTAACTGCTAAAGTTTAGTTTTTGATTACCTATTTAATAAGTTCAACCTCTAAAAACACTTATAGTCAAGTACTTAAATGCAATTTTAAAGTAACAAAATATTAGGTACTCGGAAACTGATGAAAATGAAGTAAAAACGCACTACAAATAGACCTGACCTCTTCGTTTTATCCCAAAAAAATCAATAAAACAGTTAATAGTATTCACCATTAATTAAACCACTAAAAACTATTCTTAAAACGTAAGCTAATTAAACAAAATAAGAAAAACAACTTATTATCCATAAAATACTGAGAAAGGTGCAAATAAATTAGTACACACTCTTTTATGGGACGACGATAATTTGAAATTTCGTCTACGATCAGCTGTTCAGCCATTCTAACCAAAATCCAAAATAGCCTGTATTAATTAGTATTCGTTGCAAAATAGTTTGCTGCACGTCAAGATTTAGGCCAAATGGGTGGAAAACGGATTATGCCATACGAGCTTAACCGAACGCCAGCCGATTACACTCAGGTTTAGGCCAGTTGAACTTTAGGCCCGATGGGTTTTAGGCCCAATGGAGCCATCTCACTACAAACATTTAAACTGCGCATGCGTTCCTGTGGCATTGCGCGCGATCGATGACCGAGGCATTCTTAGTTCAAGCACAGATCCATTTGCGTAGCTATATGGATCTGTATTTCAAGCTATATTAGTTCAATTTAATTTGGACGTCATTGTAATAATTAAGGCGTATTATTTTGTGTGTACCGTTTTTGGCAGGTGGGAATGTAGGTGTTGTAGTTATTTTTTCGTCTTAAAAGAACTTTACCATCAACTTTGAAAAATGTTGCCTTTTTTGCCCCTCTTAAGTTAAATCTTGAATGGCGCCCCTTGTCCCCGTACTGAAAGAAAAGGTAACAAAATGTAAAATGATTTATTAATGAATTAAAAATTACAAGTACAGTAAAAACTTAACAGATACTGCTTTAAAATTGTTGATTTAGGCCACTTAATCTATAAGTATATTTTGTTTTCTGTTTTTTAAAAGGTAGGTAGCTCAATTGTGTGAAAAGGCATCCTAAAACTCGTTTGAAAAAACCAAGAAAAAATTGGTTAAAGTTAGTTTTAAATAGTAAATAAAATATTTATATTTACATCCCGTTTTTAAAAATACTTTAATAAATTCACATTATACAACAATTACTAAGATTTTCAACATTTTAATACATTTTTTTTTCAAAAACAGTTATATTAAAAAGGTACATATTTTGTATACAAAAATATAAGTATAGTTGCAGAAATAACAGAAAGGGAATTAGAAAAGCGTCAATATCAAGTTTTAATTAATATCACAGATTACTCCTACCAGATGCGAGTCTTACGCTTTCGACGGTGATCTGATTTAGAGAACTTGTAAGGTGCCTACCGCCTCCGTATTTAATCTGTTGCCAAATGTTGAATTTGTCGGTGCGAGCGTGTGCGAACGGCTTGGTGGAAAAGATAGCAGGCAAATGGCATTACATCAGTTTTGTTGCGTTGATTTTATGGTTTAAATTGTGGTTGTACTAGGTTGTAGTGTAATTTTAATAAACGATATACGTTTTTGTATTTGTTAATGATATAATTTTATATAAAATGCCACACAATATCATGTTTTAATATTTTAAAATATAATCCATAATTTCTCTGAATTAAAACCTAGCCAACGCGTGGAAAATTCCATTCTCGGCATCGACTCTCGGAGCGACTGGCCGCACTGTCCGTATCGCCAAGACCGCGGAATCTTGATATAGGAAATTTATTAAGAGATTCGCATCTGGTAGGAGTAATAATATGTGTTAATATAGTGAAATAAACCTCCGAAAAATTATTTTAATTAGAGTTGGATCATTAAAGTTTAATTTCTCATATTGTCTTGACGCAGACAAAAATATTAATAGTGCCAACTAGAAAAATACTTCAATATACAGAGTGTCAGAAAAGTCTTAGTATAAGCAAAATAATATCTTTGATATTAGTAAAGATAGACATCAAATTTTAGGTGTATCTTATTGGTTAATAAATCTACTTTTTTATGTAATTTAACTTTTCCAACCCCCTTGAGGGGTGACGCTAGGGAGGTGAGGTCAAAAATTTTAAATGCAACCCTATGCCGTGTGGTGCCTCATTTTAAAGATCTTCAAAAAATAGACATTTTACCGCAAACCCGATTTCTGTATTTTAATTCGGTTTTAAATGGCAAGCCTTTAAAAATAAAAATTTTGAAAAAAACATTAACGGCCAGATTCTCCAACGTTAGTCCGGTCTAATTTCACAACCAAAAGTTTTTAACTGACAAGTGTAAGAATAAGACAACTAAGTTTTATACTACCAATTTATTTCTGAGTTTTTTCGCAAATTATAAAGAAAAGGGTAATTTTAGTACGTTCTTTCGACGACAATAGAACTAAATTAATTTTAGCGACCCGTCCCAAGATGAAAATCATTTGGAAACCAAGCAAATCGCTGAAATGTCAGAATAATTCGTACGTTTTTAATGACGACTTATTAACAATGACATGACAAAAAAATGTAAAAACATAACTGATCAACTAGAAGCTCTTAATTTAAACCTGTACTAAATCTTAAACCTTCTTAGTGAATCTGAACGTAAAAATTTAGATATCTCTATTTCCCTTATTACTTTAAAAGTTGTTCAAAATGACCACCATGAGCTTCTCGGCAGTGATAAAGTCGATTTTGGAACTCTGCCAAAAAGTAACACCTGCCATTCTTGAAAATGTGAGAAGTGATTTCCAAAATCGACTTTATTACTGCCAAGAAGTTCATGGTGGTCACCTTGAACAAGTGTAATAAGAGAAATAAAGGTACTTTTTAAATATTTTTTCCACGATTTTTCGCTTTTATAGGTTTGTCGTTTAAAAATGAATTACGATACGGGCCTTGGGTTTGGGGTAAAATGTTTCTTTTTTGAAGAGCTTTAAAATGGGGTACCACGTGATATAGGGCTGCATTTGAAAAATTTTCTCAACTCACTAGCGTCACTCCTTAAGTGGGTTGAAAAAAGTTAAATTACATAAGAAAGTAGATTCAATTAACCAATAAGATGCGCCCTAAATTTGGCGTCTTTAGTAATAGCAAAGATATTTGCCCATACCAAGACTTTTCGGGTACCCCGTATATTTTAATTTAAAGTGAATGCCTGTTTAACAGTTTTCCTTTGTTTATAATTAAAAAAATATAGAATTTGTTTCTTAATACACATAAACTATGATAAATATAATTTTTACATAAAAATACAATACTAAATTTGTCACTTGCACCTTTCAAGTAAACAATATTTTAGGTGGTGATAGTTTATACAAAATTTAAAAAGCACATTTTCCTAACCAATTTTTTAAATTTATTATTATTATGCTTCTATGTATGTTGAAAAATAAATTTTGAAAATTTTCTTGGGCCATTTTCTTGGGCCAGCTATATAAGAGGACATTACTAGCAAAGGAGATAATGAAAAAAAAAATGAGAAAAAGTTAATTTTGGCTTGTAAGAAGATTGATATTCCGTCTTACGTTTCTTTAAAGTTTAGTTTGATTCTGTCTTCCGTACAGTTCTTAATAAAAATCAAAACAAATGGATAGAAATATCCGCCAAAATATGTAATTTATGTAGTGTATACAAAAAAAATAATTCAGATTTATTTATTGCCGAAAAAAACTTTTTGTCAAATATTTTCAAATTTTTTTTCTCAAGTCATACGCATTAGTATGTTAAAATAGTTTATTTTAAATCCTATAATTACCTTTTTTAGTTAAAAAACTTAAAACTGAAGTTTAATATTTTATCAAAATACGTAATATTTGAGCGCACTATTTCGATTCGACATTAGCAAATTTAAATTTTTGTATCTGCGCGATTTCTAAGTATATTTTTAAATGTTACTGAGTAATTTTTCTAAGAGAATTATTTTTGCAAATTTTTTATCTTGAAATTTCATGAAAAGCAATAGTGAGCCAATAGATTCCAATTTTCTCAACATCAATCAATCATCTTCATATTCTTAAATTCTTAATCCCCGAAAATGAGCGAGATCTCAATTTAGTGGCATTTAAAATATACGGTAAAACATTTGTCCTTAAATTTTCTTAGAAAACATACCAGCACGTATCCCTAAAATATAATTTTAGCACATAATAGACTTATTTCTTCTGCCATCATAAGTTTCCATCGCGATGGGGCTCATCTTCAGATTCCTCTGCATGGTGTTTCAAGAGGGGGCTTCCGTCTGTGACTCGGGCCTTACTGCCCTTTTGGCTACCTCTGCTTGAGGGAAACGGCGGTGGAAGGGGCCCACAGGGGGTACAAGGTGCGGAGCGAGACAGCCAACTTCTTGAAAATACTGTAAGGAAACATAATCAGTGCTGCCATTTCGGTACAATTGTACTGAATTCAGTACAAAGTGGTACAATTCAGTACGTCAGTACCACATCTTGGAAAAACCAGCAATTTTAGTACGAAATTTCAAAAGAACTGGGAAAAATTATTGTTAATGGAAGTTTATTATGAACTAAGTTTAATGGCGATTTCGATTGATGAAATTAGTGTGCCTCCACCCCAGCAGTGCATCTTTCTTTATACTACTCTTTCTTACACTTTGTTCTATCATTAAAAACAAATATAGAAATTGCCTGAATGTAACTACGGTGGGGAATTTATTTCACTGTAAACAAATATTTTTAAAAAATTTCATCGGAGGCTACCGATGAATTGGTTGATTTAAAAAAAAGAGAGAAAATCAACTGATGGTAATAAATAAAACTGTTTATTTTTTAAAGTTTGTAATTAAGAAGTACACAAGTACCGATCGTACCTGCATAGACGTAACTAGAGGGGGTGGGGAGTTAAGCCGCCCGAAATATTAATTAGCCTCACAAAAAATATGTACCACTGGTGTTAGAAAAACAGATTACAGATTCAGTACATTTTCTGCCCTAGATTCAGTACGTTTTGAAAATCAGCCGCGGCAGAACTAAATATAATAAAGTAATAAATATTGTTAAAAAGGTTGGCATGTCGTTAGGTCATTTTTGGAGTCAGTTTACTTTGGTGGTAGCAGAGATGTGTATAATATTAATAGTGTTCTTCATATTTTTAAGATATCTGTGACGTTCAGTGGCGCAACCAGACCTTGATTGAGGGAGGGGCTGAGAACAAACAAGATTAAACTTATTAGGTGCTGTAGTTAGCCGGTGGCGTTACTTGTAAAATCTTTTTTCTTTGTCTTCTCTAACGGGTAGAGGGAATTCTATGCTAAGTTGGTTGCAAAGTTTTTTGATGGGTAGGTATCATTGTGTCAGGATCGGTTATTACTTATCAAATCAATTTGTAGTACCATCAGGGGTACCCCAGGGTTCCCACTGCGGACCTCTGCTCTTTATACTATTCACTAACGCTATCAGTGTCCACTTCTTCTCTCATATACATATACAGGATCTCAAGATCTATCGAGTTATACATAATATCAGGACTTTGGTGCTCTTCAGCATGACTTGAGGGTTTTGTATGAGTGGTCAAATAATAATGCTCTTCACTTGAACGCTTCTAAATATATAGATAGTAGCTAAAGCGTTTCAGAGGCTGGGTTTTATTCTGCGTCATTGTAGGGATCTCTCCCCTAAGATTTTAAGGTTACTATGGGACATATTATGTGCGTTCTTGTTTGGAATATGGGTCTATTGTCTGGTCGCCAAATTATCTGACTCATATTAGGTTCATTTAGCGGGTTCAGGATAGATTTTTAAGGGCATATTCTTGTAAAATTGGTCTTAACTTGTCGGACCTGTGGCTATAGTAAAGGATGCAGACTGTTGAATTTTCATGCATTGGAGGTTCGTAGGAATTGTCAGGAAATTATGTTACTCTACAAATTCGTTAACGGTCTTGTTGACGTGCCAAATTTCGGCTTCTCGATTGGGTTTGATTGGGACCATATTTTTTCCATTTTTCTTCCACCATTTTCCTTTTGCTTTCACCATACTAACTATGGCTTCATGTCCAGAATTCAAAAACGTTTTAATGCCAACTATAAGATGTTGATATTCATGCCTTTATATTCCTTTATGAAAGCATGTAATAACTTAGTAAGTAGGTAAAAGATTTGCTTTGTTTGTTTTAGGGTATTTTTTATTTTTTATTTTCTGTTTCAAGTCTAAGTAATATTACTTTGTTATCCATCATCTTGTGAAAGATTTAATAATACATATATTGTTTGTTTGTTGTTATTGTAAAAATGGAGTTACCGTTGATAATAAATAAATAAATAAGAAAAATAAAAAATACATATACTTTATCTTTACTCTTTGCATTTTTTGATTTACAAAGGATTTTGTTTTAGAAGCCTCTTTCTTTATAACAAAATTTTAATGTTTTTTAAACGAAATTTTTCTTTCAACTAGGTCAAAGGCAAAATTTACTTATTTAAATGTAATTTTCTTTGATTTAAGATTTTTTTTTCGTGTATTAAAAAATTCAGTTTACAAATATTCTTACCATAAGGAATAGTTTTATTTTGACTTCTTCCCGAATTTACATTCTGTGCTTCACCCAATGGCATATACATAGTTTTTGCCCTGACTCTGTGAAAGTAGGCACGAGCCTGCGCAGTGGCTGAAGTAGAGGGGTGAAGGGGGCTCTTTTGTGCGGGAAGTTGTTGAATCTTGTCCAGGAGTTCTCGCATCTCCACTGTGGGAGAGGTAGCACGAGGCGGAGAGTCTGGTGTACCTAAAAATATTTTAATAATTTACAGTTACCAAGGATTTTAATTGACTGAGGTGAAAACGTCTTGGCATGAAGAAAATCGTCTGGACTTTTGAGAACTCTTTAATATTTTTTTTAAATCACAGTTGTCCTCCTACCTAAATTAGCTAAGCTGCTAATATCAGACCCAGTCATGCTGTTTGTTACCCCAAAATGAAGCTCTTGGAGCATGGGTATCGCCTGTGGATGTGGATGCTCGCTTGGATTCGGAGCACACAAAGATAAATTTAGTAGCGCAGAAAATGGTTCCTCATCTTCCGTGGAGTCTTGACTACGTTGAGGTGGAGGCCGTCGTAATCTGAAAGGAGGGCGATTCACTGTGGAAGGAGGAGATGTTGTGCAAGAGTTAGAGGATGGTTTGTCTAGAAAATAAATAAAAATTTTTATCGGATTCGCATTTACACAAGAGTAAGAAAGACAGAGATTATACAGATAAGTAAAAAATCATTAATTGCAGTTGTATCACAATCGGTTAGGACCAGTGGAGCAACTAGGCAATTTTGTATAGCCATGAAATTTTGGTTGCGCCATTGGGTAGAGCATTTTTGGGTTCCACAGATTGACCTTTCAAATAAACAATACATCTTACCTTCTTTTGAATCCACATTGCTTACTGCATTTCCTTGTTTTTCTGCCAAGCTAGAACAACTTTTACTTGAACTATTTGGTGTCAATGGCGGTCTGGGATGAACAGGAGTGATCTGAGGCAAAGGTGATAGGCTGCTAGTTGGTTGCGTTGAGTTAGGACTATGCTGTAAAACCTAGAAAATATTTCAGTTTCTTTATCACTTCTATTGTCGGGAATAAAATTATTACTAAATTCTTAAAGAAAGCAAAAAAGACAGATACCTGATGATACTCCGTTGTAGCACTAGATACAGAAGAAGCACTTCGAGGTAGTCTCCTGTCTGAACTCGAAGGACTACATTGAGGCAGCGGGCCGGAAACTAACTCCTCTAAACTAGCAACGTTAGAATATGTAGGCGGAACTATTGTATTTGCCTAAAACGTAAATATACACTGTGTTTAGAAAATCCCGGACCCCACCAATATTTCGGAAACGTCGCCTCTGATCAAAAAATGTTTCAACTAAAGTTTATAGATCTTTTTTTAATGTGAAGAAGAAATAGGATTGATGCCAGGACTGAACCTTTTAGGGACGCCAGAATTGATAGGATGGAAGTTAGATGAGTTACCGTCAACCACAACAGATATGCGCCGATTAGAGAGGAAGCTACCGATCCAGGTACATAGTTGGGTAGGAAGACCGTAAGAAGGTAGTTTGTTGAGGAGTGCGGCATGCCATACTTGGTCAAAGTCCTTGGAAATATCGAGAGCAACAATCTGAGATTCGCCATAAAATTCGAGAGACTTGTTCCAGTTATGTGTGACAAAACTAAGGAGATCAAGCGGTGGATCTTTGGTGACGAAATCCGTACTGTCTGGCATGAATGATTTTGTGTTTTTCTAGATATTTTAGAATTTGAAAGCTGATTACTTTCTCCATAACTTTGCTGACAACGGAGAGAAGAGAGATTGGTCTATAATTGGATGGAATGGACTTGGAACCTTTCTTCGAGACAGGCTGCACACGAGCAGTCTTCCAGCTATCTGGGAAGATACCCTTGTCATAAGAGATCTGAAAAAGACTAGTTAAGATGGGTGCAAGTTCTGGAGCGCATTTTTTTAGAACATTTGCTGGTATGCCATCCATCCAGACCGGAGGACTTTTGGATGTCATGGGTTAGAAGAATTTTTTGAACTTGTTTGACCTTAAGTATTACATTACATTAATTACGTGACCGGCATCGCTGTTTTGTACGATTTCAGATTTGAGTTTTTTTCTAGAAAATGTTAGATGGCTTAACTATTTCCTTATTCCTTTCCTAATTCTTACTAGGATCGTTTTGATCGTGGCGCAGCGACCCTATCGCTTGTAAAGAATTACATATAAATATTAATTTTCAATTATATTAAGTCTTAAAGTTGACAGACATGAAAATACCAGAAGATCGATGCTGTGTAAAATCGCCGATCTCCTTGCAGGATCGAAGGGTAAAAGATCGATTCTTAAAAATCGATTTCCATTTGGAAAAAATCGATCTTTCCAAGATATCGATTTAGATCATGAATTCCTAGTCAATAATAAACTTGAGGATAAAATTAAAACAGGAGAAGTGATATAAACAGGCATTTCCTTCAATGAATATGAAGCAATAAATGTTATCAATGATAATTAAATAAAATTGTAAATCAAAAGAAAAGTAAAGTATTTAAAAAAATGGTATATTGCTCTGTACTGACTTTGTGACTCTGTATTCTCAAAACTATTTTTTTAATATAGACTAAAAAAAGATCTATACACTTTATTCATTTTTTTTAATCAGCGGCGACATTTCCAAAATATTGGTGGGGTCCGGGACTTTTTGACATCAACTTAATACCCGACAAGTAAACTGCTCGTCAATAGGTTCGGATAATGGAATTTTTAACCCAAAATTTGGAACGCTGTAATTTAAAGAATAATTGATCGATTTTGATGTGCTTGGCAACAATGGAAAGCTTTTTCTTTCCAATTTGTAATTTTAGAAAGAACTTAGAAAATATGAAAAACTACATGATGTACAGAGTGAAAAAACAAACGATGAAAAACATCGAAAATTTTCGCTAGTGGCGACTTAGATATCAAAATAGGTTCACAAGGTCTGAATGTGGATTATTAGAGCTTCCTATCATAACTCCAGACGTATTTGTCAGAATTTTGATATCTTATTTTTTAATGGAGATTTTCCATTCTGACAGATACTTCTGGAGATATGATAGGAAGCTCTATTAATCTATGTTCAGATCTTGTGAACCTATTTTGATATCTAAATTGTTATTTGAGAAAATTTCCGATGTTTTCCATCGTTTGTTTTTTCACCCTGTATATCATGTAGTTTTTCATATTTTCTAAATTCATTCTGAAGTTACAAACTGGAAAGAAAAAAGCTTTCCACTGTTGCCAAGCACATCAAAATCGATCAATTATTCTTTAAATTAAATCGTTCCAAATTTGAGGCTAAAAATTCCATTATCCGAACCTATTGACGAGCAGTTTATTTACGATATTCACTGAAACGCACATCATTAAGCACTTACTTCATTGACGGCGTTACATAAAAAACTAGAACTTATTGAATCGTTTGTGCTCGTAGCTGACAAAGAACCTAAAAATATGAAAACTAAATCAAGCAAAAACTACTATCTTAAAGGATTCTTTAGAACTAAGAGATACATATGTATTTAAGCTGACTTGTAAAATGTAAGCTAATAATAAATGAGTTGAGCAGTAAGGTCACTAGTGATCAATCACATGAAAAAGCGTGATATACTGTTGTAATGCATTAACATCGTCAAGTATATTCATGTATGCATCTTGTAAGTAAAATTTTAAACTTACCAACGGGTCTTACAATAAAATTTCTAAAATACTGCACCATGAGATAACCTGTAGAAGTATTGTTGTTTTTGATTACAGGCTCTGTATTGTTATAACTGATCACCAGAGGATACATATCAGGCTTCGAGGTAACCTAAAACGTCAAAAAGAAATACCATTAAAAATCCATTTTAATTTTTTTTTGTTTTTGTTCTACTTCAATTAAAAATTAGTGGTTTACTACGGAAAAACAGTGCTTTTAAAATTTTTTGTAAAAGTTTTTCGTGCACACTTAAAGCTTTGCTCCGTATTTATTTGGGTCATATTTATCTAAGAGAAACCTCGCTTCCTTCTTATTAAGTGTGCTTATTTAGTGCTTAATTCAGTTTATAGAACATACGAAAGATATTGAAAGAGGATATTCGCCTCGCATCGTTAACTTATTAAATACTCTATAATCGATTACCACTCGCTATATTTCTTTCAGTGATTCAAAAGCATTTTAGGCCCTCGTCTGAATAACCTTGCTCAAGCATTATCCAAAATTGGTTAGTGACCTTTTTTGAACTTGTAAAATACGATAAGATGGTGACATAACTTTGTCATTTGTTTTCGGCTCAGTAATGGATTAGGTTCAGCATCGATTTCGTAAAAGTGTGAAGAAAGTAGTGCTGATTTAAGGAAGATGTAATACATGGTGCGTCAAAAATATTGAAATGAGAGGCCAAATTAAAAACCAAAACAATCCTATTATAAATATATTTGTAAAAGATGCAGTTTCGTCATAAATGAATTTACCAAATTGAAAAAAACAATGTTTGCAATGAAATTCTTTATAAATCTTTTATGCTTGTATTTTAATAGTCTCTACCACTATTTTTTTTATTTTCTAGAACGGCATTCTAGAAAATCAATATTAATAGTTATTTAGGGCATTATGAAGATGTTTATGCCCTGTGGGCGACAAGTTTTCAAACCCGAGGATATTTGGTCCGAGGGTTTGTAAGTCGCCCACTCGCCCTAGTTCAAAACGTGTCTTCGGAAGTTCTTACCAAATGGGAACCTTTTTTAATATCGATTTTAGAAAAAAAGTGACTCTTCATAAAAAGTTCTGCATCGTGAGAAATTAACTTTACACGGAAAAATTGATGTAGTGACATACAGGGTGGCTTCAAAACGTAAAAGTCATAGTTTAGTAAAGGTACAAACACAGAAAAACTTTATCTCAAGGTGAATTTTAACATTTGATGTAACATGATTTTTTTATTTTATACATATTTTAATAAGAATATGCTTCTAAATAAAAATTATTATCTTAATAATTGCATAGTTTTATTTTATAAATTTATTTACCTTTTGTTTTCACGTACATAAATACAACGCAATTGGCCGGCAATTTACCAATATCTATTATTTTAAATTAATGTATCCCTTTATTTACATGATTAGTTTAAATCATGTACTTTAAAATTTGTATTATAAGCAGGGGCAAAGTATATTGCCAATAGAATTTATATAAAATCGCCTATAACTAACGTAAACTCTATATTGCGCGTTATAAATTTCAAAAATAACTCACAGCGTGATGCCGCGAACCCGGATGAATTTGACACGGTTTGGTATCATATCTTCCTTTTATTGTATCATGGAGGTGTATATAAAATTTTATTTTATTACAGTAGGCACTAATGTTGCTAGAGAAGTGGCATTTAGCAACCTATTGGCGTCTCACATTAAGGACGCCAATCCCAATTAGCTGATTTTTAACGGGGAAAAGGGGCTCACTAAATGACACAATTGACGAAGATACCAAATAACGCGATAATGAAGACAAAGACGAAACGAAAACATTCCCCGTTATGGTAGTTAGTAAATCGGCTGAAGAGGACGCCACGTTCTTGAGTCGCTAATTGCTTGTAAAAACAAAGTGTATTTTATCTGATACTGTCGAAATGGAATAGATTCGTAAACTTCCTATAGGAGTCGTTAAAATTCATGAAAATCGAATGAAAGTTTATTACCTAATAAATCTGAAGAAGTGTTCGATAAAGAATATGATAAATCTCAACAGTGGATGGCAGAAAATTATGTTGAACATAAAATGGGACTGTGCTACTTGGATCATTCTTTCTGAATTGCTTACGGGCTAAATAATCTATGCTAAAGAAGACGTTATTGGTAAATAAAAATATTAACATTGGAAATTACCATATGTTAGGAGAATATTTGAGACGAGGATCAAAAGGATATCAGCCAAAAAAGTGAAAGTTCTATGAGAGAGACAGTGTTATAGTTTATTTATAGAGCACCAAATAAAACATTTTTGATGGATAAAGTTGCATTGTTATTTTATGTATTTTGGTGGATGCCGACGACAATGGTAAACATGCTAGTTAATCATGTAGAAGATAGGGGCTCAGTTCGATGAAAAGCAAATTTTCACTATTATTGATGAAAACCAAACAATTAATTTAAGGGAATGGTAAGGCAATACAAATATTTTTTTGGGACTATAACCAAGGTCGTTTTAATGGACAACCTGTAGGAAAAAATATATTTGGCAAAATTCCTTCCATCAAAGCAAAATATCTGAGTTTGAGCTATACTGTATACAGTTTGCGATGAACATCGGCAACTCTGGTAGATGCTGGGGCTAGTATGACCACATTAACGTGATACGGTGGACGACAAAGTACGTCGGCGGCATACCTTCTAAATCTGACGCTTTCTTACAAAAATCAACCATCTCTGGAAATGATTGCGATAAGTAGATTAAGAATAATGAATCAACATTCACTGCAGGCAATGTTCCTTACTGTATATTTTCAGAATTGTCATTTTAATGTGAAAAAAATAATGTTTACGAATATATTTATTTAATTTTATACTGCAATTTAAACAATTGCTAAGGTTAAATAAATTAAATTAACGTAAAATTGTTTGTTCTGTGTCTTTTGTTATTACTATGATATTACCATAAACCCTTGTTAATGTCCATGCGGGCGTTATAGGTATTATTATTTATAAGTAAAATTGAGAATAAGTTCTCTAAACCGCCTGAAAAATCCTTATACAATAAGGATTTGAACAAATCATGGTGTCTAGCAGTGTTAGTCAATATACGACAAATTTTGGTATGTAATCCAGCGCTCGGAGGGGCATATAGCCCGGAGAATAGCTGTTTTACCATGATTTGTTCAAATCCTTATTGTATAAGGAATTTTCAGGTGGTTTAGAGAACTTATTCTCAATTTTACGTATTTATTTGTACCCCTGACAAGTAGACTTCATTCATTTCATTGTTGTATTATTATTTAGCTTGTTACAAAGCTATAAATGCACAATAACGAACTACTAACAAAAAAATTCTACGACGTCCCATTTTATGGGACGCTATTTGATTTACCTCAGAATAAGGCGGCGGTGGTGCTTGAAAACTATTACACCTACTGTACTGTGGAGGCGCGTAGCAGGATCCTATAGAATCCGGTTCTGAACATGCACGATCTTCTGATGATGAGTTCCTGCAGCACAATCCTCCTTGACTGTGTTTTCGCCATAGGGAACAAGCACATAGGATTCCTGCCACTGTTGCTGTTACTGCTAGCCAAAAATACCTAAAATTTCCTATTGTCAAGGAAATTTTCCAACACATTTTTAAAAATTTACTAGCAGAAATTATCACACACTGTTTTATAGATTAGATGGAATGGGAACATTTTAATATCATTATATGTATAATTTTTTTACCAATGTCCCAAGAAAAGGGGATTCGTAAATACATTTCCAGTCTGTATGGAGTTTGGGCGACTGTAGGTGGGGGCCAGCAGGAAGCAACAGCCCTGTTTGCAACACTCCTTTGGGGGAAAACAGCTGTAATGTCCTTCATCACACTGTTTGACTGTTAGTTGCTTAAAATAAATGAAATAGTCTAATTTTAAATTGGATTATTGTATATAGATTACACCAATGGTTGCTGTAGGGTTTAAAAGGCTAGAAAACATTAAGCAGGTAAATAATTAAAATATGTTGTTTTTTTTAAATAGGTTAAGATCATTTTCTAGCTGTGCCCATGATTTTACCATTAAAAATGTATGAATTATTCCGTTGTTTCTGCGATTTGCTTCATTTCTAAATAATTTTTATTCTGAACCTTGTTGTCAAAATGAATTTAGTTCTATTATTATGGAAAACATACCTACGAGTTGTCAAATTAGACCGGCATGGCCAACAGTGAATATAGTCAGAGTTTAAAATTCAATTGTAATTCGAAAAACTTTGTTTTCGAGAAACGATACAGCATTTTCTTTAACGCGGACCATAGGATTTTACACGTTAAATTTTGAATCTCTTGTTAGGCCTTGTCAGGCGCGGATTTAGGAGGGGCGCAGGGGGCGCGCGCCTTGTACAAGGATTTCAATAGCGGTATTTTTATAAAAATAAATATTGTCACATAAACATTAACCATTCTACAAAATATTATAAACAAAAACAAACATTTGCCGTCTGTGTATGCCACAAAAATATGAATAATAGATCAATATGTAATATGAAAAATGCAAGCCTTTTTGGCATATTTGATTTACATGCTCTTAGATTGTTTCTGAAAATATTCCTTACACATCTCACTGGGATCTGAACAAAATTTGCCCCGGATCGTTTTGGCTTCTTATGGAAACAAATAACCAAATAGGTTTTTTTTAAACATTTCTTTTGGAAGTATTTTTTTTTTAAAATGGATTAACGAAATTTTCAAAAATATTTTCAATGTCTCGACTGCTTTTTCAAAAATGCTTTTTTAAGACTGGATTTATGAAATATTTTCTCAAAAATACGTATTTCGAAACTACATTTTTTCAAAAATAATTTGTAAAAGGTAGGTAGTAGGTACCTACATTTTCCGAAAATATATTTTTTCGGAAATAGTATTTAGAAAATTAAATTACGAACTCTAAGTAGCTTGGAAAATGTTAATGAAAAAAAAGGCGAAAAACATCCCGAACAAATCTAAACGAACCTTTTTTGGGTTTGATCAGGTTTTCTTAGGTTTGTTATATTACTTTCTAGTAAATTACTTTTTCAAAAAGCCGTTGCTTGAAAAAATTATATCCTAAAAAATTTAATTTCGAAGATGTTCTCTGAAAACTATATTTTTGAAAAGTGCTTTAAAATAAATTTGAAAAAACGGTTTTAAAAAAATTGTGCTTTTGTAAATACTCGTATATCCCGCAAAATGAGTAAAAGTCATAAATAAAAAATTGCTACAATATTTACACTTTCATATTAATCAAACAATATTTCCACATTTTTCCACAACTGACGTTAATTTAAATATTTTCCGTCGAAAAACTGCTTCTTTGAAAGATGCTTTTTTTTGGAAATGGATGTACAGGGTCTTCCAACGAGGACTGAACAGGGGCTCATTTTTGAGCTTCCTTGTATTTAAAGAAAAATCTAAAATAGCCAATCGATGTACTTTTTCCTGCAGAATTCAAAAATGAAACCAAAAATTTATTTGAACCAGAAACAAAAGAGTTACGCTATGGATAAGGTGTTTTTTAAATGGAACATAGCTTTTTTTATACGATTTTCGGAACGAGTGATTTTTTTTATGTCCGTTCTGATTAAAATATTTAATATTGTGACAGCTATTTGTATTAAATTTTAATGTTTTATCCAGTATAATTTAACTTCAACCTGTTTGAAACATACACTAGGTAATAAAGGTAAAATCACCTTGAAATCCTTCAAAGTCAAAAAATGTAAATTTGTCAAATTTTTTGACTTTGAACGATTTCAAGGTGATTTTACCTTTATTACCTAGTGTATGTTTCAAACAGGTTGAAGTTAAATTATACTGGATAAAACATTAAAATTTAATAAAAATAGCTGTCACAATATTAAATATTTTAATCAGAACGACATAAAAAAATCACTCGGTCCGAAAATCGTATAAAAAAAGCTATGTTCCATTTAAAAAACACCTTATCCATAGCGTAACTCTTTTGTTTCTGGTTCAAATAAATTTTTGGTTTCATTTTTGAATTCTGCAGGAAAAAGTACATCGATTGGCTATTTTAGATTTTTCTTTACATACAAGGAAGCTCAAAAATGAGCCCCTGTTCAGTCCTCGTTGGAAGACCCTGTACAACATTTTTTTGAAAATATTTTTTTTAAAGAATCTATCAAAAATACATTTTCCGAAAATACCTATATGTTTTAGAATTAGAATTTAAATTCTGAACTCTACTGGTTTAGAAAATGACAACAAGATCCTGAACTAACATAAACCAACCGTTTTGTGTTCGGTCAAGGTTACGTTTCCTTGTGTCTAATGTTACTCTTCAGTAAATTACTTTCAAAAAAGTTGTTTACGATTCGCTCATTTTTCTTAGTTTTATTTTCATGGAATACATTTCTTTATTTTTGTTATTCGTTAAACGGGTAACATTTTATTATATTTAGGGTATAATTAATGTTTAGTCTTCATTTCCGCATAATCAATCACTTCTATTATAAGAAGATATCCTATTCTTATTTCGCGTTTTGTATCTCTTTTTTTGCACCAGAACGTCGCAGGTGGCTGAAGCTGACAGTAGAAATCTACTTTGATCAGGTTACCGCGAAAACTGGGTGACATTGACACTTTTTATCAAGAACCTGGTATGAGGGAAGAACGCAACGTATTTTTATAATATTGTTCACTCCGCTAAGGATAGTAATCAGTTTGGATTGTTTACTGTCCCTCTGGTGATATAATCCTCCAACAAATTCAATATCGTGCCGCTAAGAACGCTTCCGAACCCGCAATACAGTTCACTTTTGAAGAACGTAGTTGGTAAGTGCAGTTTAAACTTACGTTCCTTTATCGCTCAATTTCGGTTTTCAATACAAAAGTGTTTTTTATTTTAAGTCTTTCACGAAGCAATATTTGAAAAAATTCACTTTCCAAAAACACGTTTTCTTTAAAAAAATGGGTAATTATTTAGATTAACGTAAACAGCGAATTTTTTCATGAAATTTTGCACAGACCCTAATTTTGGGTCGTAGAACACGAATCCGAAGTCAGTTTTTGGCGGTCTCGTAAAAAAAAAAATTTTTTTGTGCTCACCCAACCTGAGCAAAAAGGTGGTCAGGTTTGCTCAGTTTTGATTGATATAGATATATATGTACTATATCAATCAAAACTGAGCAAACCTGACCACCTTTTTGCTCACCCAACAAATTTAAAGAAATTCATTGAAAAAGCTAACCTAAAAGTTTAAAAAAATTTTTTACGAGACCGCCAAAAACTGACTTCGGATTCGTGTTCTACGACCCAAAATTAGGGTCTGTGCAAAATTTCATGAAAAAATTCGCTGTTTAGGTTAATCTAAATAATTACCAAAAAATGTAGTTTCAAGTGGTTAAAAAAATTCGAAAAGATGGTTTTCGAAAAAAAAAATTAAAACATCGCTAGTTGTCGCATAAAGGTGGATTTATAAACTCAGTTGAGGTTCAGTTGAAGTTGAGGTTCGCAGTTCGTGCAGTTGAAGTTCGCAGTTGAGCTTTTTGGGCCATTTATAAACTCAGTTCGCTGCTTTCATTTCATTGGTCCAGGGTAAAGTGAGGTTAATGACAACTGTGACATCATAAACATATTTAGAAAAAATAAAAAGCACACAATCCACAATCGCAATATTTGGAAAAAATATATGGAAACACAGGCACACCAAACGGAAAAACAATTGTTTTCTTTACAAAATGATGGCAAATGATCGGCAGAGGTGTGGCTTCACCATCACATGTAGTAATTCTGCGTTTTGATTGGTGGGAGCCCAACTGCACCAACTGCGAACATAAAATTTGGTTATCTCGAACTTTACGCCAGCGTAATGGAAACTTCTGAACTGAACTGAACTTTGTTTATAAACGCCAGTACGCGTTTGCGTTTATTTATCTTGAACCTCAACTTCAACTGAACCTCAACTGAGTTTATAAATCCAGTGTAATTGTATTATTGAAAAAGTTCTATTTTCGAAACAATATGTTTTCGAAAAATTTTCATACATATATCAGTCCAAATAGAAAGAAGGTATAATTAAAAAGATGCTAGAATATTGGTAAGTTAAGATGACAAACCGTCCTGTTTTCGCAAGAACAGGTTTAGATATTTCGTCCATTATGAAATAGTGCACATTTCTTAGAATCCTAAGCAATAAAAAAATAAAGTCGCAGGCAAACTTGCCCATTTTTTTGGCCTATACTTTTGTGTAGCTCGAGATGACGGTACAAGTGGCCATTTTGGAGTCAATGAATTGTAAAAAATTGAGAGGAAAACTTTGTACAAAAAGAAAATGTTCCGTCCATGATTTTGGTTAAAATACTTAAGTTCGTTTCACATGTAAACGCAATAATATTATTCTCTATGTTGTTAATAAACAAAAAATGTTCACCTTTATTTGTTAATAGCGTTTCGCTATATGCGCTGAGAGCTCCATGCACTTCTTCTATATTTTTAGGGAGCGGACCTGATACTATCTTGCGGCGTTATATTATAAATATTCCTTCTAATGTTACTGACTACAATGGTTGTGAGAGATGGTAGCAAATGTGATGTTAATGCATTAAAATGATTTTTGAAGGCCTTTCAGTTACATCTTCTTCAGCCTTTCTTTTACATATTTTTGAAGCAGCTTTCCTGTTTACCTTTTGTTCGTCTGCTTCATGATCATCCTTTCTTGAAATTAGGTTCTCTCTACCAACAGAGTAAAGTTTGACTTTACATTGCAGCTTTTTTTTGGCTACATCTCCACGATGTCTCACCACTTTTTAACACTTTGTCTTTTGAAAACGTAAAATTTTCGTATAAAATCAAATCTTTCCCACGTTCACTTTTGATTACTGACACGGACATTTTCCATTTCTATCTATGCGCTATCAAAAGTAGAAATAAACTAAACTATAAAGCAAATTGACCTGAGCAAGTAAATTAAATTTCGAAGTACTTAGGTATATATAAGTAGTAATTGTTAAGTAATTATCTCATACAGGCAGGTGCTTAAAGAAAGGCCCGCGCCAAATTAACATGTTATGATGACAGACCCTTGAAATACCGAGGTAAAGGGATTATTTTTGCCCCCAATTTACTACCGTCCGTCAAGTTTTATCTCTATACTTCTGATAGAACAGGGCATAATTAAAAATTTAACACGCAATACCCTATGGTCCACTTTAACAAAAGCACTCTATAAAATAAGAACAATAAATAGAATTAAAATTTGATTAGGCTTGATACGTATCGAGAACTGGCGTAAAAAGGCAATTTTAAGCAAAGTACATTAAAAGAAAATAAAATCAGACTTGAGAGGTTGTTAAAGTTAAAGGGTAATATTATTCCAGGAAGTACTTACAGTAGTCATAAGTCCAGGAGGTTGTGTGTGGTTTGCAAGAGCAGTGGCCGGGGTACAATAGCAACACAAGACTGTAGCATTGCACTTTATTCTTCGAATGTCGAGCTCGTCGTTGGCCAAAATAAATGGAAGACAGTTAGCTAAAAGTAAACATTTTCTTAAATAAAAATATTTTTTAATATTTTTCGTAATCTAAGAACAACCTCTAAATCAGCGATAATAAATGCATAGATAAAAAATAAACGATTTTTTAAAAATATAATAATAGGTATTTCTAATCTGACTACAATATAAATATTTGTTTAGCGATTTTAAGGCGCGCCATGTTCGGTTCACTTCCAGTATCATGCTGTCGGGATATATCCGTTAGCTAGGTAAATAAAACGAACGAAAACAGGTCAACGCAAAGCGAAGTACATATTGTTCGGAAACGAACAGAAATTATTTTGTCATAAATAGTTTCTTTCGCTCGTAACTGATTTTTTACCATGACGGGCGCCTTATTCTTATAATTTCGTCTGTCACAGTTAATGCAGTTTAACAATTTCAAAAGTTTATATTTATTCGTCGTTACGATAACGCATCGATAACAAGTTTTGGCAGCGGTGTATTATTTTATTAGTTGCGGTCATCAGCATTGAGGAGATTTAAATCATATTTATTTTTCAAGAACTTCTCCTTCATAGTCTATGCATTTTTCTAACTAACGGACGTCAAAAATGGCTCAAGCTTTTTCTTATTTCATCCTGTGAAATCTGTTCTATCGCTCTTAAAGTTGTGTGCATTAAAACTTCTTCGCAATTTTCAATGGGTCATTCATATGTTAGTTGTTTAATGCACCCCCAAAGAAACATAATATCACAAATTGTCAAATCGGTACTCCTAGGGGGCCACAAAATTGGACCATTTTGGCCCATCTATAGACCTCCAAACTTGCGATTGAGCCAATTCCTTACTTCTGTAGCATAATGTCGAGGACACCCATCGTGCTGAATCGGCGATGTTAAAATATTGAAGAGGTAATTCTTCTAACTTGTCTGACAAAAATGACTCCAGCATATGTAAATCAGAATGTCTGTTACCTTATTGTGTCATAATCCCATAATAGGAAATGGCGCACCCAGGGCCGCCGAGAGGTGGGGGGGGGGGGGGCAACGAGGGCTGATTGCCCCGGGCACCATCTCTCTTTGGAGCCCCATCTCAGATAAGTTGGGGCCCCAGAAGTATTTGTTCCCTCGGCGGCCCTGGGCGCACCAGATTTACTTTTTTAAATACTGACCGGCTAAACTCTGGGTTTTTTCCTACACCAGTATCTCACATGCTGAGAGGCTACAGTGCCGTTTGTACTGAAAGTTAACTGATCTGAGAACATTATCAGCTTATGAAAGTTCACGCTGTTACTTAGAATATCATTATCGACCCACAAACAGAGATCCAAGCTTTTGTAACTGTCCCTATCTTTACCAGTTTGGTAATTATTTAGATTAACGTAAACAGCCAATTAAATTTTCATGAAATTTTGCACAGACCCTAATTTTGGGTCGTAGAACACGAATCCGAAGTCAGTTTTTGGCGGTCTCGTAAAAAAATTTTTTTTTGCTCACCCAACCTGAGCAAAAAGGTGGTCAGGTTTGCTCAGTTTTGAATGATATAGATATATATGTATCTATATCAATCAAAACTGAGCAAACCTGACCACCTTTTTGCTCACCCAACAAATTTAAAGAAATTCATTGAAAAAGCTAACCTAAAAGTTGAAAAAAAAAATTTTCGAGACCGCCAAAAACTGACTTCGGATTCGTGTTCTACGACCCAAAATTAGGGTCTGTGCAAAATTTCATGAAAAAATTCGCTGTTTACGTTAATCTAAATAATTACCTAAAGTTTGACTAAAATTTGGTTTAAAAGGACGAATTTTATTTTACTTAAACATATTTTGAATATGGCTTTTTTATACAACTCTAAACTTCGTGCTCTATTTCTTAAAGACGTAACGGGATTTTCATCAACAGATTGCAAAATTAATACTGTAGAAGCATCGTTTTCGTCATATCTTTTCCTGATCTTCTTTAAATCAGCAAGGGATCCAGTTTTTAAATTTGATTACTAACTTATATACGGAACTTCTGCATAACTGTACATTTCAAAACTTTTCTGGAAACTTCTTAATAACGTAGCGATAACAATTCTCGCCATTTCTGTAATTTTGAATTATAAATATTGTTTGCTCTAAATACATCATTATTATTTTGACAAATACGTCACAGTTATCAAAGGTGTAATCAAATAGAAAAGGTGACAATGTGGCTTAGAAAGATTTTGATTTTAAAACGTAATTTATAAATTTCAAATTTTTACTTGAAAATCTGGAATAAGAATTCTTTTAAAATTTGAAACAACTTTTTTATTTAACGTATTACATTAAAATTTAAAAAAGGCAACTTTGCTCTGAACATATACGTTTACGTTTTTATATTTTTTTCATACCCTGAAAAAAAATTTTTTTTTGGCATCGTGGATCTTATTTTTAAAGCAAGCAGAAATTTTTATACGGAATGACCTTTTTTCGTATCATTCACTTTTTGGTCCACTTGTCCTCTTGTCTACCCCATCCGTGGACATACTGTAGGTATATAAAATGTTATGTTTCATGTATTAGGAATATAGGAGGAAAATAAAGTGGAAAACCCAAAATTTCACTCTGAGATTCACTCAAAAGGTTGAGAATGAACTAAATACTGGTTAAACACTAGGTTATAGTAGATGTAGATAAGGTTTTGACAAGTCTTCGTTAATAACATAACGCACATTAAAATAATTTGAGTATATATGCTATTATTTCTGAGATTTTCTTCCTTTGATGATTTTCATCTTGGAACTTATTGCGACAATAAATTTAGTTCTATTATTGCGGAAAACACATACCTACTTAACTTGCCCTTTTTCAGTATAAATTTGCAAAAAAAACTAATAAATAAACTCACAGTACAAAACACCAACTAAAACATGAATTAAAAAAGATTAAGTTCACAAAATTTTACACTGTTTTTCATTCTAAACATATGCCGCTGGTCACGTATGTGGAACATAATCAATTAAACAATTGACATTTTATTCTAATAAAATAGTAAATAGATCTTAAAATTTATTAGTTTAGACCCCTTAGACGAAAATCAAATAATGCAGTTTCGGCAAAAAGTTTGTTTTCAACTAAAATATTTAATCTGATTCGTTGCCATTTTTTGTATTTTTGGCGCAAGTACCAACCTCGAAAGCTCCATTAATTCAGAGGCGTAACTACATATTATAGCAACTACTGCATATAATAAAATAAAGGTTGTGTCTTGTAAGTAGGTATGTATATTGAGAATTTGTTGCCATAGTTACTGGGGTGGACAGAATCGGGTTATTAGGTTATGAATTATTTTCATAATCGAATTCTACCTACTTTACTACACTTATAATTTTAGGCGGTGTTTTCCGATTCCGATGTTCTGTCACTCATTATTCGTATACGTACTTATATGTTTAAATTTATTTTTATAATTTAACTTTCAGCTGATGCGACGAGCGAATTGAGTTGTTGCTGATTGTGACTTTGAGTTGTTACTTTTATTTTTTAAGTTTATTGTTTTTTATTTTTATTGGTAACCAATTAAACTAAGTTTTTAGGTTGTCTGTGACACATACATTATTATAGTTATGCCAATAAAATACAAAATATTATATAAATTTGTTGTTCATGCCATCGAGAAAGTCTCAACACCTCAAATAATGAATTCAAAACAAGGTTTATTTATTTACTGTGTACAGAGTGCCCGGATTTCGTTGTAATTGTTGTTATTGTTATTATAGATAGAGAGTTGCGGTTTTCACGAAGTTTTGCTACTTTTTAACGAAGCGAAAGATGGCACAACAATATTTTTCATGGCCCTCTTCGTTTTTGACATACAGGACGAAATTATTTTTTTCCATTTTCAGACCCCCTCGTATCTCCGTTACCCCTTAACTTATAAAAAAAGTAAAAATGGATCATATTACTGTTTTCTTTATAGAATCGAGTGGCGTGGTTAAATTTTCCGCAGATATGATATTTTTCGAGATATTAACCAAACATTTGTTTTTTTTTAATGACACACCCTATATGTTTCTTATTCATTAAATTTCGCCTGACGGGCGCTTTTCAAAAGTATAGGTATAACACTTTAAAGTTATTTTTAATTTTTAGCCCTTAAATCGAACTATTTAATTTTAAACTTTAATTTTGCGTAGTTGGCCGAGACGGGAAGACTTGAAGCTAAGGAATAAAACATGACTGTCGGTTGTTGTCATTACTTAGTATTAGTTATTATCTTTAATCCGATATTTATCAATTTTATATAACAATATGGCAGTAAATGATAACTTTATCAATAATGAAAAGTATGATATGTTGGAATGCATTCTACGATGGGACGATGCTCAGAATTTTTGCTTGACACGTGATCAATCGTATTGTTTACAAGAATAAGCCACGTGCCAGTCAAGAATTAGAAGCAAAAAGAAAAAGACTGAATTTTATAACTTAGCCACTATTGCCGTCTTTAATCTAAAATTATTTCTGTGCCTGTAGGTCTATATTCATGATGATTTAATAAATGGTAACTGTCCAAAACTTAGTATCACAATGTAACAAATTTGCCCATTTCCTCTTCAAGATTGATATTATTTGTCTTCCAAACGTTTGCAGCAGTAATTTGATTTCGTAATGCAATGCAATAAATTACTTTAATGTATCTTGCATGCATGTCATTTTACCATATTGTACCACTGGATGGAAGCTAATTTAACTTCTATTAACATTTTTTTCAAATGCGTATTTTTACTGGTATATAATTATTAGTACGAATACCAAATAGGCAATGACTAATAATAACTCGTAATAGCAGTATTTAAAGTACATTAGGTGGTTATTTATTCTGCATTCGTCGCCGCAATTAACCCAGTATTCAAGTCCATTTCATCCCCTTGAATTTCAAGCGACGCGGCGCCACGACTGACAAAGCTAATGCCCTTGTTTTTGCGCCAGAATAAGGTCAATTCTTCTGTAATAATTAAAGTGTCAATTGAAATTAATTTTAGATTGGCAATTAAGTATACACTTGGTTATCAAAAGTTGTGTAAACATGTGTTTGTTGTACCTAAATCGTTATACTCAATATCAGGTAAGATTTTGATGGCGGCCGTTGACACATGTCAAAATATTTGCCCTATAACTTATAATTTGTGGTAAATGTTGGCGCATTAAAATGAGATTAGTAACTCCTTAAAAAAATTCAAAAAGCTGTTACATTTGAAATGGAGATCTTTCTAATTTAAAATGTTTAAAACTGGATTCGAGGTTCGAAGAGCTTTAATACAAGTCAAGGGTGTAAATAGCAGTGAGACAGTGAGAATGGTGGTAAATGTCACCACATGTTCATATAAACTTAATCATAGTTCTATATTTTATCCAATTGTATGTGAGAATGATGATAGAAAAAACAATTGAACAAGAATTCACCCTATTGGTCAGTTCCATGGACAGTTTACACCAGAACATATTTTAGTGATCACAATATTCATCTTTTCTTTCCTGATAAACACGGAGGAATCAGATTTCTTTCTATCCGTGTTGGCGAAAGTGCATTAGACAAAGACAAAGAGAAAAAGAATTTGTTCAGATTTTTATCGTACCTTGTTTGCTTGTGGAAGTATTGCTGGTTATATACTTCGAAAGATTAGTCACCGCAAAATGCTTTTTTTCCTGATAAAATCCCAGCGGAATCCGATTTCTTTTTATTCCTGTTAGCAAAAGGGGCATTAATGAAAGACAAATAAAAGCGATGTTGCTGCCAATAAGAAAGACTAATCAAACATTTTACCACAACAGGCTTTGTTTGTGCAAGTATTTCTGGTTGTCTACTGTGAAAGTTTAATCGGAATTGTCAAAAAAAACTAATTTCTAACCCGACAAAATACTTACGTAAGTTTTATGATTTTATAGCAAAAGACTTTTGTTTTGACTGAACACGAACAGCATTTGCAAAAATCTCGTTTATTAAGCAAAAACAGTGCCAGAATAGCCACTTCTTATTTTATACTACTTAAAATTGTTTTCTACCCAAGTAACAATACTCCCTCTAACCAATAATTTGCTCAGGTTGGGTGGAAAAATCTTCAAATAAATAAAGAAAAAATTGCAAAAATTAGCAAATATTTTTATTAAGATAGACAATTTTTAATAAGGTTAAAAAATATTCCCTATTCTCCGATATATAATGAAAATGGATCTATAATACAGCCTACCTGCGAAGAGTGACGTTTATGTAAGTTAAAGACGCGATAAAAATTGTTTAATCGAATATATCAAGTAGTTTCACAATTTTTAACTGTAAACGTTGAGTCTTAGTTCCAGAAGGATAGATACACTTTGTAATGGCACTGAGACTTCAGCTTTAAACTGAAACCAAACGCTTCCGGGGCGCAATTTTCCCTACTTTTTCAATAACTAAAGAAATCTTCTGTAATGTCCACTATTCTCAACTTTATATCGGGTCGGCGTTCCTGTTACTCATTCCCATAACTCCCGGTCCAAGTAATGTAAAGGAGAACAAATATGTACCTTGCGTAATATTTCAATAGTTGTTAGTCAGTCCCAGATTCATAGAACACAGGAATTTAAGCTGCTAATACTTTATATAAACTTTTTAAGTATATTTTTACACTGCAACAACCACTTATATTATGGGACAGACTTCAAATAATATGTCATGTTTATCTTTCATATAACCTAACTTTCGACCAGCTGTAAAAATTTGACGAGTATGACAGAGAAAGAACACGAGAGAGAAAAAAATGAGAGAGAAGGAACATGATAGAGAGACATAATTGATCTATCCGTTCTAAATTGGATTTCTGTCATCATTCTCAAGATTAAATGGATACGATATAGTACAATTATTTTTTCATATTTCTACACTTACGGTATCAGCAAATTAATTTCAGTAAGATTCTGTTCCACTACTTAAACAGTCATAAATTTTTATAAAAAATCTGAACTCCGGCCCTGCCCAAAGTTCAAGTTGTGTAAACAGAATGTTACTAGAAATGACATGTGTCAACGGCCGCCATTAAAATCTTATATTGGCTATGGAACCAATTTACTAACCCTGTTGTCAACTTCATGGTAAAAGAAAGCAAATGTATAATCAGCAAAAGTGCTCCTACAAAAGTTTTGACTAATGCTTTTGGCAAGTGACCAGAAAGACTTGCTGCCGTTGGAACAGGAAAGCACTTTATCTTGTATGAGGTTGTTAAAACCATATTTCTATTTTAAAGTTAGACATTGAGTATGGGGCAATGTTGCCAAATGGGTGACATTTTAAATAACAAGCTACTAAAATGCCATTCTGCTGGGCTGATTTCTTGCTCGCTATGAGTTCCTGTGCTGTCTCGATGAGTTTTGACTGCGGGAAGACCATGCCTTATTTTCTTTTACAATAGTTCATACATTCCATAAAATCGAAAAGAGAAAGCATGATAAGGATACAAATATAAACTATACACTTACAAAAGTTGCATTTTTCCGCAATTCTGCATGCTTTTTTTTACTGGGATAGAATGCATTTGTGTTAATAGACATTATGTGTATATTTTTTTTTGTTTCTGTTTTTCACAAATTTTGGAAAAGGCAGAAATTCTACAAAAAGCACGAACAAATTTATTTCACGAAAATTTCTTACAGTGTAACTAAAAAAAATTATGACTTAATAAAGCCTTTCTTTTTACTGCTTTCCGTCTCTGCTTGCAATTGTTGTCATATGATGCCATATTTATATTTAAATTCTACAAATAAATTCTTTGTGAATTTGTTCATTTCTTAATTATGTAGTTAATAATCAGCTGTTCGTGTCAACTGTTCAGTCCTTATTGTTCAAATGCAGTGTTTACTCATAAATGACGATGTATACATATCACACAAGAGTACAAAAAATACAGACGAAAATTATAATTAAACGCGGGCAAAGCCGAGGGCACCAGTTGGATGTATATAGGAGATATATAGGATGTATATAAGACATACATACTCGTATATATTATGTTCAAATCAAACAGCAGCAAAGATATTCTCCTCGTACACGTTATTATAGAATTTTTCTAATATAGAAATCTTAATTTTAAAGCATCAACGGAAAATTTATCCGTATTTTCTTAATTCTCTTGGAGATCCATCCCTGAAACGTCTCGGCGCCAATGCGACGCTACCAATTTGTCACACCGTCTTCTGCGTTCGGAACTTCCTTCAGGGGATGTTAAATATTTGACATGCTTTTATAAAATATATGTGCTACTTTATTTTTCTACTTATATAAGCAAAATATTTTCATTTCCTTTATGTCATATTAAGTTACGATATTTATAAAAATGCTTTCATTAAATAAACGTGAAGTGAAAGTAAAAAATTTAATAAAAATTTTCGTTTATTCGGGTTTTAAGTTTTCGCAATAAGTTTTAATGGCACCTCCTAGTCCTAAAAGTTCCTCAATTTTTTTTAAACTTTCATTTTGGAGAGGGCAAGTCAGGGGGATGGAAAAGGGCATTAGAGAAAGAGCAGAACAAAAACAGGGGAATTAAGTGTTTGATAAATGTCCAGGCAAAAGGCACAAAGGCCCAATAGTAAGCATGGTTCTCTCGCAAAAGAGGATTCCAGAAAAGGCAGCGATCTCGTTAGAAGCAACGATAAGATGTACGAACATTTCTTGAAAACAGCTTTTCGAAAAACAATTTTTGAATTGCTTTTCGAATAACATTTCGAACTCAAATACGAATTTTTCGAAAAATATACGTTTCAAAATAACATTTGTTTTTTGAAAATGCATTATGTAATAATTAAATTTTGATATATTTGCCAAGGTTGATGTGTACAGAATGCATTGCACCCAAGCAAACCCAATCAGATTGCAATAATTTTGAAAAATTTCATACAAAAAACATTCATAGCCTTAGCAAATCTAAACCCACAAATAAATGAAAATGTCGAAGTTTGCCAAGATTTATTTAACTCTGCCAAGAAGTATCACATGTCATTCTCGTAAATGTGAGAAGTGAGTTAAAAAATCGACTGTATTAATGCCAAGAAGTTCATGATGGTCATTTTGAACAACTTTTAAAGTAATAAGAGAAATAAAGGTATTTAAATTTTTTTTTTCTCGATTTTTAATTTTTATAGGCTTGCATTTAAAAACGAATTAAGATACGGACCTCGGATTTGCGGTATAATGTTTCTTTTCTGAAGACCTATAAAATGAGGTACCATACGGTATAGGGTTGCATTTAAAAATTTTGGCCTCACCTCCCTAGTGTCACCCCTCAAGGAGGTTGAAAAAGTTAAATTACATAAAAAAATCGACTTGTTAACCAATAAGATACGCCCAACATCGGGTGACTCTATCTTTACTAATAGCAAAGATATTTGCCTATACTAAGACTTTTTGGACACTCTGTACATTCTTTTATTTTAATAAAACTCCACAGAATACACTGAAAAAGAAAAAGGAATAAAAAATATGAATGCTAACAATTGTTTGATATTTGCGTGCTTAGCGAAAAATACGAGACATAAAAATCTAATTAAATTTTTTTCTCGTTAATTAAACGACTAGCACCAATTAAGAGCGGGCCTTTTGTTTTTATATCGCCGCTGGATTATTATTATTCAATAAAAAAAAATAATGATAAGCGCAATATTTCTTCGTGTTTCGTTTTATCTTCAGTCCTACGAATGGTCTTAAACAGGGGTCGGCAAGTAATTTCTAGTGAGGTCCAGATACTTTTGAAAAATTTTATCGAGGTCCAGAGAAAAAACAGAAAAACTTCAAATGGACATCAGGTAATTTTTGTTTCTCAAAAAGGAACGTGTCAAGCCAAGAATCCTTGTTTTATTAAAGTTAATCATCAAAAGGTTAGAGTCACACCATGCTTTAATTTTAATAAGATCGCAAGAAATGGCATTTTTAATGATGCAAAATCAGGACTGTGCCACAATATACACTCTGTAGACATGAAACCGATCGTGCCAGTCAGATTCTGATATTAGTGACTAAGACCGGTTTTACAACACATAGAGCCTTCGAATTTTCATCAAAATTCTATAGGTTTTGACGTCGCTACCTCTAGAGATTCTTCTTTTTAAAAAAAAATGTTTTAAGTCGACACAAAGCGATTATTTACCATCAAAGCAAAGCTCAGGGAGACAAAAGGTAATGGGAAACAAACATCCAGTTTTGTCAGTTTATTTACGAAGCCGGACCGAAACTGGAAAGAATTGGGGCGCTGAAAAGGCGACACGTGGCAGCTCTTGTGAGCTTTTTACTGTTTTGATTCCCGACGGAGAACGGTATATCCATCTTTGGGGCGTAATCTTGTTTATTTGTTTTTTTGGTTCGTCTGTTCGGCTGTTTTTCCTATTTGTTTACTTGCTATTGGCCCGCGATGTTTAAATATTCCGTGTTTTTAATGATATGCTAAAAACTTGTTTTAAATTAATTTATCATATATTAGTTGGACAGGTAGCAATGAACAGCAATTTTGTTCCTGGGTTTTTCTTGCTGGATTCTAATAAAGGGTAAAGAAAATTATTTTGTGTTAAAGGGATTGAAATGTGATTATGAGTGATATCATAAGTACTTTCCGGAAATTTTGGTAATTATATTTATGGTAGGTACCTACTAATTGCAAGTCTAAAGTTATCCCATGCATATAATTAATTGCTACCAGTCTTATTATTATTGTTATTATTAAAGCCTAGCAATCAGGCGCGGCCCGTGAAATTTTAAAGTTGTATAACTCTGCTGCTACTTATGGGACCCATGCCAAGTTCAGGGTTTTTAATAGTGAGCCTACTAAGAATGTTTTGTAAAAAAATTTGTAATTTGAGAAAAAAAGTTGAATTTTTAAATTGACCCACCTTGGAAAAAAATTAACACGCTCAGGTATTTTATTTATTATTTTCTAAACAAATTTTACATCATTTTGTCGACAATTCTTAAATTTTAAGAAAAAAAATGTGTTAGTAGAAAGTTATAGTCATTTGAATTTTTTAAAAATTATATTTTAGGTTTAAAAAAATTCAAATGACTATAACTTTCCACCAACACATTTTTTTCTCTTAAAATTTAAGAATTGTCCACAAAATGATGTAAAATGTGTTTAGAAAAAATAATAAATAAAATACCAAACGTGTTAATTTTTTTCTCACGTGAGTCAATTAAAATATTCAACTTTTTTTCGCAAATTACAATTTTTGTTCCTTACCAAGACATTCCTAGTAGGTTCATTATTAAAAAACCTGAACTTGTAATAGCCATAAAATCGCCTTTTCGGGACTTTTAGGTTTAAATATGTCTGAAGTCTGATATTACAGGCAAATTCTGTAGCTAGATTTGGTTCCAGCACAAAATGATATGTTTATCCAAAATTAAAAAAAACATTCAGGCCTGTATTTATAGTTTCTCCTTCTATCCTCTCGTTTTGAGTGACATATTGGTGATATTAGGTAGTATTGGTAGTATTGTCTCGATTTTTTAAGTTCAATTCAAGTAATCAAATTTTATTAACTTTACAATAACAGAGTAGTACCTGTTGTTAAATAGCAACATTATTATATTTATTTTAAAAGCAGGCCATAAATTGTATATTGTCAATTAATTTTAAATCAATGTTACATGGAAATTGTGCATTTTGTAACAACAAAGCACGAGACAGTGTTTACCTGAACCTTCATCAACTCATTATGTTTAAAAATATGATTAAAAATTTCATAGTGTTTAAATCCAAATTGCAGCTTAGTTCAGTAGAGATCAGAAAATTTTCTAACTTTATCATATCAGGTTTTAATATAACCATACTTAAGGTTGTTCTAAGGGCAGCAGGTTTATCTTAAAAATAATTTTAAACTGATATTTATGAAACGAGTGGTCCTATCTCTATTTGCAGAATACCTTGTCGAAATAATTCACCTTAGTTTCGAAATTCCCCATATGAATTAGTTGTTTGCTTTTTGTTTACATTTTAATCCATGCTGTTAATTAGGAATACAAAAAAGTATATATTATGATTTCGTTCATAATATAAAATGATCTGACGCACGTTTGTTCTCGTCTGTCATAATTTATAGTAATATGATATACAGGGTCTCTACTTCACATGGTATGAAGTTTCAGACAGTGAAAACTACAAGATATTTGGGGAATGCTAACAATAATTCAGAATACAACAAAATTAACAATGCTCACAATAAGAACCTGTATTAGTTATTTACAAATCTTCTTTCTTCATATTATAAGAAGGAATGATGCACAGTCGTTTATTTCTCTTTATAATTCATGGCGATATGGCATACAAAGGCTTTCATTAGAAGGAAGCAACTCTGATAGAAATTGCTTTTGATCTAATATAAAATAAGCTTTAAAATACGATTAATAAACTAAGCTAATAACTTACAATAAAAGAAAAATAATAACCCTCAATAAAAATTTCAACTTTTTCATAATATAAAACCGTATAACGCACATTCGTTTCAGAACAAGAACAATGTTCCTATTGTCATGAGTCCGAAAAAGCGTCGCTTCTGAGATGCAGTAAAAGCTATAAACCACGATGAATAAACAACTCGTATAGTTAAGAATACAAGAAAAATGCTCTCGCAATAAAGTGCGGGAATTTTATTAAAAATTTCAACTTTTTCATAATATAAAACCGTATGACGCACATTCGTTTCAGATCGGTCATAATCTATGGTGATATGACATACACGGTTTCTATTTCACGTCATTTATTTTTAATATTTGAGGCAGTGAATGCTATAAGACTATTGATGAATAAATTATAATAAAAACAAACAATAAAAATCCAACTCTTAAAACAAGAATCAGCAACAATTTTAATACAAATACGATACTATTTTTCATAAAATAGAAAGGAACAACGCGCTGTCATGTAGGAATTACGTAATTTATATTAATAATGATACACACGGTAATGCTTAAATTATTCATAATATTTAAGACAGAGAATTTAGGGTTATCGCCAATAAAATCCTTACTTTTCCAATAAGAATCTGGCCTTATGTCTACTATTACTGAAGTATAATTAAGAAAATATAAAAGTATCTACATTTTTATCAGTTCATTAAAATAAGAACCCTTTATTAAATTTAATGGAAATAAACTGTTACGGGACATATAACTCCAATCGTTTGCCAAGAACACTTCCTGCCATTGACCTATAAAAGGGATTGATCTGTGGGGATCTTTTTTGGGACCAAGTTGCAAATCTCAATTTCTATCTTTATTTTGTATTAGAAGAAAGATATTGGATTTGTATCGTTTACACATCGTTTACTATTTTCAAGGCCTTTAACTTCCAAAAGTTTTTATTTGGAGAAAAATGCATTCCAATTTTAAGGTTTTTAAGAATACGACAAAAAAAAAATTGCAAAACTTTTGCAGATTTTTTGTTCAGTTGTTTACTCTGTATGATCTGTCGAAAGTAAATTCTTTCGCTTCCTTTTAGAATGAAAAATATAGAAGTAACAAAAAACTAATGATTCTTCGACGTAGACGCATAAAAGAGACATTAAAGAAATTAAAATTTAATTTACAACGACGCGCCTGGAAATTTCTCCCAAAATGTTCACTAATATGTCCTTCTCGGGGTTATTGAGATCAGAAAATCTAATTTTGTCCAACAGATGTTAAAGGGGAGGGATATGTCATTTTTGGAGGTATTAAGGTTAAAAAATCTAATTTTGTCTAGCAGATGTTAATAAATATTAAAGGGGAGGGGGTGAGAAGGGATACAATGAAGCGGCTGGGAATTTCTTCTAAGATATTGACTCGTATGTCCTTTTTGTGGATATTGGGGCCAGAAAATCCAATTTTGTCTAACAGATGCAAAAAAACGTTGAAGGAGTGGGGTAAGAGGGGATTAAATATATGTTTTTAAAGAATGCTGTATGGTATATTGTTTTAGGGGTAATTTATTACCATTTTTTCAATGACCAAAATATTATTGGAAACCAATAAATTTATATTACTCTTTAGAGTGTAGAATTGTTAGAGTCAAAAATTAAACTATTTTGTGAGAATGCTTAAATATAATTGGGCGAAAAATAGCTATTGCGTAACAGGTGTGACTCAAATTACAATATATTTTATTAAACGAACAAGAACTACAGTCCAAATAAAAAATCTAAAAATTAAGTGAATAATCTACTAATCTACATATTTTTAAAATCAAAAAATAATGCCGCTGAACCGAATTATCTAAAAAACGATAATGTACATTTTTTATTTATTATGGAATTGTTTCAGGTAGCAGCCTTTAACATTAAGTGTTATGGTCTTATAACGCGGGTACAAATAATTTTATTTCTTCCAAATAGTTCTTTATTCCACAAATCATCAACGCTGATCGGTCTTTATCTGAATCTGCTTTTTACATTGAATTTAGATATGTTCAGTGACTAGGAAAAAATGGGAAATTTACCTCTACTCATATGATATACAGGGTGTTATGAAATTCACTGCATATATTGGAATGGGTGACTCCTGGGGTGGTCTACAGACATATCCAATACTTTTTTTTTCTTAAATCGAACATTTTAAAAATTTTCAAAAATACCCTAAAACCAGCCTATATACGCCGCACCTGGCTCATCGTACACAAGGCGCTTGACGGAAATTTGCGCGCGAAAAACTTTAAACAATTGAATTGTTGAAACGTTGCCAGACTATAAATCTTTAAGGAGAATTTATTTTCTGTTTTTAAGCGTAATTTAAGACATTTAAAAATTTTTTTTAACCTCTTCCTACGAAGAAACTAAAAAAAATAGTAAAAAGGCACTGCGAAATCAATCATTTTTGTCAGTAGCCTTAGTTTTAAGTAATATTTAAGACACCCTATATTTCGTTATTAATGATATAAGCGTTATTCTTACTAGCTTAAACTTTCTGCCAAGGAAAAGTTAAAAATCAAAACAAAAATACTAATTGAGCACAACTACATAGTACTTACTTCAAAAGTATAACTAGATCCGCTAAATTAGTTTTGCACCGGCAAACGTTACCACAATACGTAAATATTAGTGTTTTAAATTTAGTTTTCAACCCTATTACGCTACTCACTCAAAGAAACTAGATAAAACTGATCAAAATATTGGTTAACAACGGATCGACGAAGATCATTTTCTAGGTAGTGAAAACAAATTACATTATTTAAAACTTTAAACGAAAAAAAATTAAAACATTCATTGTGTGGCTTGTGTGCTGTTGAAAAACTTTAATATGGCGCACGGGTCCCGACATCAAGAAATGATTCTCTGTCCATCTTTCTTCATCATGGTACATGTGTCGTGTCTCTTTGTCACTTCCTCTGTTAGCGTGTTGATGCGGTAGCTGGCGCTGATTTGGCGCGAAAATTTAAAATAGAACGCGTGTTTGTATTAATTGCCTTTGAAAAGGAAAATATTCGCGGAAACCATCCTGAGCAAGTTCCGAACATCATCCGAATCTATTCAGAATAAATAAAATGCGCAAGTCACATTCCGAATGAGTTCGTAATTTCTGATATCCGCGAATGCCCTTCGGATCGGCTTCGGATTCTTAAGGCGTTTTTTGGCGCTTCAAACCCATCAAAACCAAAACCATGTGCTCTCCTTGTTTATCCAACGTAATTAAACGTAAACAAACAAAGATAGTGCCACAAAAATCAAAACCATATTGTTATCCTTATTTGTACAATGCAGTCAAATGTAAATAAATAAAGACAACACTAGTAAACCCTCGGGTTTGGTTTGGATGGTTTGGAATCGCCAAAAAACGTCTATAAACACCTTTGTTGACAGTCGACGTCGACAGGACCTAACCACCAATTCTCAGCCGGTTTGTTTGCATTTTTTAATGAAATATTTGTTGATTTTTTTGGTAAATAATATAAAGTATTTGATTGATTAGTATGACTGAAGAAGGTAAGTTTTCATTAACTTATATTATTAGTTACAATCACAAAGTAGATAACACATTTGATGTAAATACAGTACAGTGTAGTGAAGATTAGTTTAGTTTTAGGTAATTAGGTGAAAATTTCCGTTAGTCAAATTTGGTGGTGCATTAATTGTTTTATTTTTATATCATATAATATACCTTTATTACTTGTCTTTTTATTGAAAAAATAGTCAAATAGATGAGCTTTTTAGTGAACCCAACCTAATACTAGAAATGTTTTTCAGACTTATCCGAATTTCTGCAACTTCCGTCCACTTCACAAGTTTCAGATGACACAGAAAACTACAAATGGAACCACAATACAACACTTATGTTTTTAGACCTTTACAAACAGTATAGAAAATAACTAGGATCACTCAGAATCAGAATTAAAAATCTGAAAAAGCTGTTTGAAGAAATTGCCAAGGAATCAAGATATAAAACAAAACAAATAATTTCATCTGCAAACTGTGAAAATCGCTGGAAGCACCTGAAGAGAACCTACAAGAAGTATATAGACAACAATAAGAAAACTGGCCGAGGAAGAAAAGACTTTCAATATGCAGAAGTAATGAAAGAAATTTTAGGTAATAAAAGAAACATTAACCCAGTTTTGCTCCGGTCATCAGAAACAATTAATGTAGAAGGTCTTGCTGAAAATGAAAATTCACATTACCAAACACTGTCACCCGAGACTGAAGCAGAGACAGAAGATTCAACTACGCCTCATAAAGAACATGTCGATAAAACTTTGTCAGTAGTAGCAACAGCACGAACAACACCTAAACGTGTATTGAAAAATGTATACAGAAATAAGAAGTTGCGGGGTGATATACTTAAAGATAATAAGAAATGACAGACAAGAATTCTACAAAAAACATTTAGAAATAGAAGAAATAAAGTTGGAAGAAAAAAGAAGAAAGAACAGTATCCTAGAAGAGAGAGAAATATATTACTAAGAGAGTATATTAAAAATCAGTTAGTTTTACCTTTTGCAGGCCCTGATGATCTTTAAATATTGTGCTTATTTCAGTTTAGTTATTACAGTTAGTACATTTTTGGGAAATTAAGAGTTATTTTAAAAAAACTGCTTTCTTTACTATTATAATGATGTTTGAAACTTAACCATAGTAATGTCCTAACTACTGTTAAGTTTGAAACAAAAAGTTCCCTTTTTGTGTCTTTAGATATTTAGGTAGAGTAGAAATCATTTCACAAAAGGTCTCAAAAGTGAGATGGCTTTAGTTAGCTAGTTTATTTACTTAATATATAAAATCCACACTACAGTGTTGCCCATGAGGCATATTATTATGTTGTGTCATACAAAATAAAATAAACTAAATACCATTAAATGACTTAAAATGATGAATACATAAAAATACTTAATTAAAATTTGTAATTTACAAAAACGCACATACAGTGCACACTTGCAGTAAAAAGGACACACAAGATAAAAAAACCAGAACTGCTCTTGTGAGTGGTAAAAGGCAGGGTGCTTAAATCTCCCAGTCTCCCCCGTTTAAAAATTCATTTAGGGAAGAAAAAGCCCTTTCCAGCAAAAAATGTTTAGTTTATTTTTCATTATTTTGAAGAATTTCTTACAGGGGGATTTTATTCCATGTTTGAAGAGTAGCATGCTTGGAACGTTGTATGAAAAGTTGGCGCTATTGGTTTTTAGATTTTTTTGTTCTAGTGTTATAATAATGTTAATTTTTAGGCTCTCAAAAATGGTTAAGTTATTGATACATAAAACTGACATATCTATACAGGGATACTGCTAATTTTCTTTCTTTCCTCTGAAATAGAAGCTTACAGACGAAGTTGACCAGTATTGTAAAACATTTTGTCACCACCATCCCACAGCACTGGGCGAACTTTCCTTGGAAGCATTTATTTCAATGAAAAAAAGAACTTCTTCGTTATAGTCATCTCACTCTCGAAGCCTTTTGTAAAGTGATTTAGGCTCTAGTGATAACTGTAATACATTATGATATTTAGAGTATGGTGGACTGTTTATTAGTTTTCGTGTTGTGATGTTCCTTATTTATATAACTGATCTTGAGATTATACCTGTGATTGTTGTTAAAATGATATCATTTTCACATAGTTAGTTTTTTACTTGATTTGTGTATCATTAATTATTACTTATGAGAATAATTTAGGAGTTACTTTAGCTTTTCTACTTGAATTTATGTTACGAGTTTAGGAGCATTTAAAAACTGTGTTTTTTACTATTAATGAAATAAAACTAACATTGTTCAAGGTGTAAATTTATCTTTATTGGATTAACCTACCTAAAAACAGTAATATACCAGCAGTATTTATAAATCTGATGACTAAGCTAAGAACTATTTTTTTAGAGATGTCACAGTGACAGCCGGAAATTCAGCAAATAGTAGCACTTCTCAGCGAATGACAACAATCATGCAAGGGAGTAGTAAATGTCATTTTTCAAAGAAAGTTATTTACTTTTATTAGTAAACACAAGGAACAGTCAGCACCACCCACTCCTACCAAGCAGCATCAGCATTATTTTAGCAAACCTGTGCAAAAATACTAAGAAGGTATAAGAATATTCTCTTGAAATTTTTGCATAGGCCCACTAAAACAACCCCCACTAATACCACTTGGCAAAAGCAAACAGCACCCGCTGTTTCCCACATTTACTAGGAAAAAAAGAATTTTCCTTGAAGTATGATACCTGCTAGTCCGTTCCCGCGCAATCGCTAGCACTCACTAGGAAATGCAACGTCCACTGCATTCCTACTTTCACTACAACATAAATTTCTGGTGGAGATCTATCTATAAATAAAAGTGACAAAATCAAATACCCCTTTTTGTTTATTTATGATAACTATGTATACCTATCGTTAAAAACCTAAAGCTACTTAATTTAGAGAATCACAAAACAATAGTTAATTTGGAATTTTTTTTTGAGATTTTTGGGGTTCCTCGATCAAAGCAAACAAAATTCCACTATGTACTTGATGTTTCAGTTTATTCTGGAAACCACCTTCAGAACTAAAAGGAGTTAAAAGTGTTTTAATATACCAAAAACATATTAATGTAAAAATGACATACAAAATTATAGACACTTCTGTTAAAGTCCACTTTAAAAACCCAACTAAACTATAACTTCAGCCACACATTGGTATTTTACCCCTGTTGAAGGAAAAAACCCAAAAATCTCCAAAAAAAAAAAATTTAAACAGTCACGAAATATCAGAAACACGTTAATTATAATTACTATAAGCGAAAGGGTAGTGCATTCATTATTTCATTTCGTTTTGCTACGCCATCTCTATCATCCCGGTTTTCAGCTCCTTCACCTGCACCTATTTCTACATTGGGCTGTTCCACTACATAATCTCGAGCATCATCTTCGAGGGCAAAATTATTGTCTATTGACACATTATGTAAAACAGCACATGCCCTAATAAAATGCAAAATAAGTGGGATTTTTTGTAATTTTAAATGGTAAAGCTGACGAAACTTCTGTTTGAGCAAACCAAAACAATGTTCAACAATGTATCTATTTTTGGACAATAAATAATTGTAATTTCTTTGGCGCCTTGTTAGATCACCTCTGTCTTTAAAAGGTATCAGAAGATGTTTTAGACAAGGGTACCTACCCACTATCACCAATAATAAAAAGGTCCCCACATTTGTCTTGCAACGTTTCACCCAATGTTGATGCTCTGAGAACTCTACTGTCATGCACCGATCCTGGAAACCCTACAAAAATGTCCCTGATCCTCTTTTTGTGTTCGCACACAACTTGAGCCTGAAGAGAGTAAAACTGCTTCCGGTTAAGGTAAGAATCTGGATCTTCTTGAGGTTTATCGATTCTAATATGAGTACCGCCAATGACACCAATCACCCCAGAAAATTATTTTTCTCTAAAAAATCTTTCGATCTCTACTTTTTCCTCAGTAGTTGGCCAGGTAATAATCTCTGGAGATAAATTACTGAGAAAGTGGGAGTCCTTTTTTATAATTTTATGTAGTGAACTCTTTGCTATATTAAATCAGTCTGCTACATCTCTATAACTAGATGCTTCATTACTGGCAAACCATAAAAAGGTTGTAAGTTTTCAAATTGGAAAAGAGACCCATGTGATTTATACTGATTTTAGTAAAGCTTTCGATAAAGTAAATCACTCTATTCTGCTTTTCAAACTTGCTCGATATGGTTTCTCAGGTCCACTTTTGTCTTGGATGAACTTGATGGACATCTATCAACCCCATTTCTTACAACTTCTGGAGTTCCACAGGGATCCCATCTAGGGCCCCTTCTACTTACCTTGTTCATTAATGAGCTGTGTTCACAGCTGTCCTCTCATTCCCTGCTTTTTGCTGATGACATGAAGGTGTTTACCCAGGTTGATTCTATGCAGGATATGGCTGACCTTCAGAATGACCTCAATTCAGTCTATGACTGGTGTCTAACTAATGAGATGTCCTTGAATATGTAACTTCATGCGATTTAGTAGACGTAGAAGTGAAATTGGTCCTGTCCGATACTTTATAAATAATGTACGTGTCAAAGAAGTGAATGTTGTTAAAGACCTAGGTGTATATCTAGACACTAAGCTAAATTTCTGTGACCATTTTGGGATAATTATAGCCAGGGCGAACAAAATGTTAGGTTTTATAAAAAGGATAAGTAAAGACTTTACATCTTTAGATGCCCTTAAGGTATTGTTTACTTCATTTGCGAGATATATTTTGGAATTTTCTAACATAGTCACCATATTACTCTGTTCATATAGCCAGACTAGAGAACGTACAGCGAAAATTTATTAAATACGCGCGTTTTAAACTCTCTGTCAATGGAATTTATCTGAATGACGATCACACGATGGTTTACTTGGGACTTGCTCCCCTGGAGCGCAGAAGAGAATACTATGACATTTGTTTTGCGTATAAGACGTTTAATAATCACATAAATAGTCCTGAATGTTCACAGCACTTTCAAATTCATGTTCCTCTTCGTCAAACTCGTAGTGTAACTCTTCTGCACCTGCCCCTTTGTTGTACTTGGTTTTTATTGTATAATCCTGTCAATAGAATATCATCAAGTGTGAATAAGTACTGTGATAAATTGGACTTCTTTAATGATGTATCATATTGTAATTTCAAGAATCTGGCCAAAAGGACAATTTTACAATAATATGTTGCTTGTAGTATGTATTTTGTATTGTCAACTTGTAAAGTGGTACGTTAATAAATAAATAAAAATCTGTTAGATTAATTTTTGAAGAGTAGAAATCTGACAAATTTGTGCTGGACACTTTCCAGTCTATTTATATGAACTTGATAGTGTTGTGACCAGACTATGCTTGAACACTCTAAAACGGATCTCACAAAGAAATAAATAAAGTTCTTACAGCGTATGCACTTCTAAAGTCCCTGCATGATCTCTTAATAAAACCAAGCACTCAATTCGCTTTAGAAGTTATAGCATCAAAATGCTCAGTAAAGGTTAACTGAGTGTCCAAGTAAACGCCCAAATCCTTAACCACCAACACCTCCTTCAGAGGAATGCTATTTATACAATATTGATAAGGAAATGGGCACCTTGATCTGCTGAACCTCATAAAGCAGCATTTGTCGACATTGAGCGACATGTCATTAAGCTGACACCAGGAAAAAACAGTGTTTATATCCCTCTGCAGGGAAACCATGTCACAAGAGGATGTCACACATGTGTACAGTTTCAAATCATCAGCAAACAGTAAATGATTCGAAGATAACAAACTACCCAAGTCGTTGAAAAACAAGCTAAATAAAAGAGGTCCAAGATGGGAGCCCTGAGGAACTACGGACGTCGTCTGGAAGGGCTTAGACAGGTAGCCATCTAATTTTAAATAAATAAATAAATAAATAAATGTTTAGTAGGACTCAAACCAGGAGAGCAGAGTGCCAGCCATCCCATACCTTGATATCCTTGAAAGCAGGATGGCATGGTTTACCTTGTCAAAAGCTTTGCTGAAATCGGTGTATATTGCATGAGTCTCAGAATTCTATGCCAAGGATGTGTTAATGAAGTTGACATAGAGGAAAACGTCTGTATAAACAGATCGACCCGACATAAATCCATGCTGTTGACTAATTATTATTTGTTGAAAGTGATTAGTTAATACAGTTTCAATGCAGTGTTCGAATAGTTTAGGTATTGCTGAAAGAATACTGATTGGTCGGTAATTCTTAATGTCATTCTTGTTGCCGGACTTATGGATAGGGCAAACATATGAAAGTTTCCAAACGCTTGGAAAGTTACCAGAAGTAAGAGATTGGGAGAAGATATAATATAGAGGGAGATAAAGAGAATGTGCACATGATTTTAACACTCTGTTGGGAATACCGTCAGGACCTTCACCTTTAATGACATCAAGCTTGAGCAAAGTTCTCTGAATATCAGTAGCACTTACGATAATATTAGTGATAGTGTCAAATGCATCAGGAAAAGCTTGCTGGGGATTAAAAGAGTGTTTGGGGTTGAAGACCGATGAAAAATATTGGGCAAAGAGATTTGCAATGTCAGAACCACTATCAGCTTTGTGTGTATCAAGGTGCATTTCCTTTGGAATTGCACCCTGATTGGATTTAGAGCGAATAAAGCTCCAGAAAAAATTAGGATTTTCTGTAATGGCGTTTTCGGCGCTGCTGATATACCGCTGATAACATTCTTCTGTTAGGTTTCTACATTGCATTCGTAGCTGATGAAAAGTATTGTAATGTTCTTGATTGTTCAACTGTTTGTATCTCTTGTGTGCGATTTTCTTCTGAAATATAAGATTTTTCAGTTCTTGTGAGAACCAGATTGGAAATTTATTGCCAAGGTGAGACCGTTTCAGAGGTACAAACATATCACAACAATTATACATAACAGAATAAAAGTTGTTTACAGTTACTTCTATATTCTCATTTAAAATTGACAGCCGGTCATACAAAAGCTACATCCTAAAATAATCACCTAATTAGGTGATAAATCAGTTGGCAGAACACTGATTTTTAAAAATGAAATAATTTGTTCTAATACTTTTAAAACTTATCAAGATGAGTTAGGCTAAGACCTTTTTTTATAGTTCTAATTCTAAAAGGTCTAGTTCTATTTTATGTTTTCTCAGTTTTATTGCATGTTCTTCTTTTGATTGTTCCATGTGTAATTTATGTTCTTCTTCTTTTATTGTCATCTCCTTTGAAAGGCATTGCCCTAAAAATAATTAGTGTTTAAAAAAAAAGTATAAACAAAACTATCTGTAAAGTATAAATACACTAAGCTGACTCTTGACTATATTAGATGTTTAAAGAAAAGATGTACTAAAAATCCCTACAAAAGCCCTAAATGGATGCCCCTGGCGAAAAGGGAAAAAGGATCATCTGACATTGTAATTAGCTCTGTTCGCAGAAGAATCACAAACTAGTCAGAGCCAATCAAATTACTGGAAACCAGTCCGCAAACTGCCATGTGACCAAATAGCTGAAACTTGATTGGCGCTGATCGGTTTATGATTTCTCTATGGACAGAGCTTATACATATGTGCTTTCACTACTTTACCATCAGCTCTTTACGGGATGTCCTAATTTATTGACAAAAATAAAAATCAATTGACCAGGGGTATAGATTAAGCCAATCATATTTTCATTTAATATAAAAACACTTATAAGCAGCAGACTTCACAAAAATTTCGTAAAATGTTTTGTTTAGTTGATTACCTGTTTTGGTGGGGGTCTGTTCTAATTTGTTTTCGATACTTTGTAACCTTCTTGTTTCATTGCAAGTGGTTGTCACCTCTACTGGCAAAATCACAGGCTGTTTTTTGTTTTCTATATTCAACATACTTTTTTTTTGTCGGCAATGGGATAGTTTGCATCTATCAATAATAATAAATTTATCCTTGGCTGCTCTTAAACCTAAAAATATAATTTTTTTTCATTCAAATTCAAGTTCAAATATTTATTCATCCTTCGGCTATATACATAATATAGATAAGACACGTCACTAAAAAATATATAAAGTTAACAATCACAATCCAAGACGGAAACAAATACACGATTAAGGACAAAAAAATTAAACATTAGCATTAACAACACTGTCATAGTATACAGTAAATTCTTCAATGGAATAAAAACAATTGCTCACTAAAATGTCCTTCAATTTTTTCCGAAATAATACAATAGACGTTTTTTGTCTCAGCGAATGATTAAATCCATTATAGAGACTACAACCGGAGTAAACTGGTGATTTCTTATAGAAACTGTGATTTGGACGATCCAATCGAAAAAAATGTCTACCTCTAGTGTTATGGCTATGAAGATTTCCATTAGCCAAGAAGCTATGTTTATTTTTATGAATATAGACCAAGATCTTAAATATATAAATGCAAGGCAAAGTTAATCAAAAGATTAGGTAGGATTTCCTTACATACATTTATAACATACAAAAACAGATTTTTTAACTTCAGAAAAATAAATATTTTTAGGTAAAACATATTATTAATCTGTAAATACTAACCCCTGTTGTATGTAAGCTCCAATAAATTTTTCACTGCAGATGCCCTCCATATAAAATTTGGTCGAACCACAATATTTGGCATTGAAATTAATGATTTGTAGATCATAGTTACAAATAATTTGGCAATTTTTTGAATTAAATCCGAGTGCAGTCAATGCACCCGATGATTCCAGGAAATCCAGCTTTTCCATAAAACCCCTTTGAGCTTCGTTAATTTCTTGTGGGGTTCTGGGAAACCTAATCCACAAATGACCTAAAATAGTCACTATTGCATTGGCCACTTCATAGGTGCATCTACTCCTCACTACTTACCGACTTGTAGATAACAAGAATTCTTCAGCAATGCCCCATTGATAATTGCCTGTGGCAAAGAACCTTCTTGAAGCAATAATTAGAATTTTTGTCTGTGTGGGTATTCTGGTTGACCTTATTTTCTGCCTCTAAATGGTCCACCAAATTATTAAACAGATATGCCACTAAGTCCTTGTTGAGACGAAATAATTCTATAAACCTTGTGTCGTGTAGCGAAAAGGGATCACTTTCGTCTCTCATCACACGCTTTTGAACCCGATTTTCATACATACGTACATTGTTTTCTAAATTATTAATTAAAAACCTTTGTGCAGGGAACATTTTACTATAATCCAAATTCAGTATTAATAAAAATAAAAAAAATTTGACAATTCACACAAAAATAATAAATAAACAATTAAGGTTATGGCTAAGACCTGACTTCTCTTCTTTTTTGCTAAAAAAATGTATAACTATACGCAACCCATAATACACGCAGGCATGTGTGGTTGCTTATACAGTAAAGCATATTAGCTAGTACATAATAAAGTATTTAAAAAAAAGATATTTCAACAATATTCCCCATATCTTCTTTAATGCTCGCTTTTTTTACAAATCTATTTTTTTGTTCTCGATTAATCGACATAAAATTTTACAAGGCGACACGCTTTGATCATACGTTCGGACGTCGTGCTCTCTCTCTTTTCTCGTTCTCGCTCTACTCTCTCCATCTATTTGTTGCGCCAAGAGGAGCTAACGGCTACCACTTTCACGCTTCAATTTTCGCCGGACGCGTCCGCGACGAAAGCTCACGCTGTGATTGGTTAAATATGTGGCATAGCGACGCGTTAGGTGACTGCGCAACATCACGAGTGCGTGCAGTGGTTCCGCCAGCTCCGACCGCGCACTTTTATCGGCCGGCTTGTAAAATTCTGTCATCCAAGTGAAAAAAAAAAGATTTCAATTTATTAAAGGTGCTATCGTATGATTCGTATGTGTTTATAGTGTTGATTATTTATAAGAAAACAAAACATTTCGTAGTGTTTGTCAGACTTTCATGTTTTAACCAAACGGATGGGTTGTATTGTGTAGTAATAATAACCTTTATTATTGTTTGAAGAACAGCGTGCGAGTCCGTCAGAGAAGTTTCATTTTGGACTTTACTTCCAGTCAAGAGGCTCGTAATGCGTCGTTTGGAAGCGCGTTCGTTTTTATAGTTATTTTGTAGAGTTATTGAATGTTGTTTGTCGTAATTTTTTTTTGAAGGTAAAGTTTATTATTAATTTAGTTGTGAGGAATTTCGCTTAAAAATTAAGGACGATATAAATAAACCTGTTAATAAAAGTCAAATTTTCTATTAAATATGATTTAAAATAGGCAAATAAAAAAAAGGACATGCTTAAGTGTTAGGAGTTTTTTGTTTAAAGCTAATTTGGAACCAAAATTTTTGTACAGGTACTCTTTTTCTTCCAAAAATTTCTGGTTGGCCTAGTGGAACAAAATTTTACTCTTGTTTTGAACAGCTGTTCTCTGGCTTTTTTGTGTTGTAGTAAGTATTTTAACTTTTTGAATTTTTGAATGTTTTAAAAGATTTAGTATGATTTCTTACTTTAAAGATAACAAATCTATTATTTTTCAAACCTGTTACATAGGAATATTCTAGGAAGAATTGGCAACGTCACAGTGACTTCTGACGTCAAAACAAAAGAGTTTTTTCTGTAACTGACATTTGTCGATGTTTTTTATATGGCCATGTATTTATTGCCAGTGGTGCGTAGTTACAAAAAAATTTTTTTTTGCGGGGCGATATCTACCATTTTTTATCATGAAGCGCCATTTATGAATATTTTTATTCAGTCTGAATTCATACCAGCATTCACCGGTTTCAATATATGCAGTGAATTTCATAACACCCTGTATATGCCCTAATATTAAATCATTTTCGCAAAGAAAATAAGCAATAGCATCCCCTAAATATTGCTGCCGTTCGTTATCTCCCAACAGCAGCGTTTTTCACCCCTAAGATAAACAGCTCCTTTAATCAAGGGCACCCGTGCCTGGCCTCGTTCTAAAATCATGTGTTTTGACCTTATTTCTATTCTTTTGTTCGTCATATTAAGTTTCGATTCTGTTTTTTTTTCTAAGATATCCAGTGTGCCATTTGCAAATAGACAAAGAATTTGAACCGCTGGATGCTATATTTTATTGAAACATTGCCAAAAAATACTTGTTTTTTACTTAAAATGGCAATGATTTATTTTTATTGGTAGAATGTTTTTTTTAAGCCTACCTGATTTAGCGTGAATCGTCGGAGAGTGCGAAATTTTGCCTAGATTTCGGCGCACATTCTCAATTTTAACAACAACTTGAGAAACACTGGAAAAATTTGGTGTCTTTGGGCTAATTGAACGCGCGTCTTTCCGCCGACGCCATCGTACTGACCGTGGCGCCGTGACGCAACGCAATGGCGTCGCCAATTCGCCGGCGCCGGATTTTGCGAATACATCGGGGGTCGATTGGGGAGGATTTGGTTGGGGAGATTTGGGATGCTGGGAACTTGTCGGTATTCTAGGGGCGTGCACTTTACAAAGCGAACGTAAGATCAGGATTTCGTATTTATCATATGTCGTCGTGCTGGCCTCATAAGAAGATGTGACCCATAAATTTTAATAAACTCTTGGCTGCGACCCACTGCTGATTCTGTTGGATAACAACGTTTCTGTTTATATCAGTTCATGGGTTAACTTATTTTGGATTTTTTTTTGTATTTAAAGGTTTAAAATTGTTTATATGGCAAACCCTAGAAGATAGAAAGTGAGCATTTCGGACAAAATTGCGTAGGGTGTTTAAAACATCGTAAACAAAATAATTGAAAATATCTCATTAATAATAGAGTGTCTGGTGAATATCATCAGAATAGTTTTATTATTAAACAAAATTTAATTAATACAATGTCTTTTGTCGATTTAATGGGTTAGTTTGTATAAAGCAATATATTCTCAATGAAACTTACTATATAGTTGTTAATATACTAGTAATACAGGACCTAAATGTATTGGAAATTTTTTTTAATAATAAATTCTTAAAAATTAGTAAGTCTTTCAGAATTAAGCCACAAAGATTACTATATAAAAAGAAATGTTGTTTTATTTTTTAGTCAATCCTGTTGACTTTAAGGAAGAAGAAACGACAGCATTCATTCATAATTAGCCTCTTGTTTAGTTTCATACATTGTGCGGGTGTAGGACAAAGAAAGAGGCGAGAAAGAAGGGTAAGTATCCGACTTCGCCCGCCGTCACACAGTGCAGCGATCTTATGGGGAATTGGTACAAGAATCAGAACTCGGAAAAATTAATATTATCATATATTATACTTAATTTATTTACCACAAATTTGTCGGCTGTTGGTCTATATTTAAAACAAAAATAAAAACCGAAGTTGCATTTTTTTAAAAGGGACACCCTGTATATTTAATTTTCATTCGATTGATTTTTTCATAAGCTTTTCAAAAATATATAATGGTTGGAATATCTTCCGAATTTTGCGATTAAAAAAAATAGGGTATAATATTTCAAGTAGGCCGTGATATAGGTAATTATTTGAAATGAATGAATAGAGACATTTAACTAACATTGAGGTTTATTTTTAAAATTTTAAATCCCAATGACATAACTGAATCAAACTTTGAATAAAAAATTCGCTGCTCTAAACAAATTTAGATAAAACAGGAAACAGATATTTTTTAGTTAATTTAAAATGTAAGTGTAAAAAAATCTTTGTTTACATTTCATAAATCACAAGAGTTGCTCAAAATTGTTATCGTTTTCTCTGACACAAAACTCGCACATTTTACTTATTCGTCGTATGACATTTAAAAGTATGATCGATCGTCCCAGCGAATTCTGAAATTCGAACGTGTAGTGGCTTCACGCAGTTCTTCTATAGTGCAATGTCGAGACTTGCAAACTTTATTTTGTAAGTAAACCCACAAAAAAAGTCAAGGACGGAATGATCGGGTGATCGTGGTGGCCATCTTACAGGTCCGTTGGTTCCTATCCATTTTTCAGAAAAAGTATTTTTTAAAAAAGGGCGTATTATTCCGGCATTATGTTCTGTTGGAAATATACATTGTTTAAGTAAGCCAAGGGAACACCATCTAGCAATTCAGGTACAACATCACACAATATACCCAGGTAACAATTTTCCTCATAAAAGCTATAAGTTAGTTGCCTTCCCAAAATAAAACAAGCAACGCTGAAACCGAACCTTCCCTGCTGCTACCGCAGTAAAGATGATGGTTTTCTTGATACCAGTGTCTGGTATTGTCTCTATTGAAAGTACGCCTCTATTGTGAAATACGCCTCATCGGACCATATCACAAATCTTCCAAAATTCACACTGATTTGAGTATCATTGAGAAATTTTTATTTCTTCTAATAGGTACCTAGTAGACAGTTGTCTGGGTTGTAACAATGCCGTTTTAAAGTTTTATTTGTAAAGAAGTGTCGCGTCACAAATTAATTTTTTTCTTTTAAAAATATTTAAAATATACAATTCCGGGACCCCAAGTGATGTTGAAGAGGCAGCTCAAAACGCATTATCTTCTGTTGTACCGAGAAGTCACGAGAGAAATACGAAATATTTATATCCTTGTGTTTAATTTTTTCATAGCTAGTTATGAAATTAACATTTCATCACCAATTATTACTAACTAACTGCCTGTTCCAAAACTGTCATCGATTTTAAGAAGTGTCACTTTATATGTCAAAATTAGAAAAACTATTGTTGTATTATTATAAGCTTTTGTGTAGTTGTCAAGTTACACTTTTTATCTAATATGCAATACTAAAAGATATTTTTCAAATAATTTTTATACTTTGTTACCGTCGGCGTCGTATCTTTATTGTTATAACTCTGTTACGCGAAGAAAATCCTTGCTTTTACAGATTTTTTAATCATTCTCTTTTAGCGCTATCAGTGCGAAGACAGTTCAATTTAGAGGGCAGCGAAATTCATAATTAGTTACTAAATTGAATAGGCTTAATTAAGCTTTAAAGGTCACAGCATTATTTGCACCATGATAAACTTCCAAAAACATCTAAACAAACAAAATGCCTTTGAACTCAAAAAGTCTACGAAGACACAAAAAAAATGTTGACAAAGACAGAAGCTAATTATCAGAAAGACGATCAAAGGAGAATATTTACTATTTAGAGGATCTTTTTGAGGCATAGGCGTTTCTAGGTGGGGGCTGGGGGGGTTGCTAAGCCCCCCAAATCTCGAATTAGCCCCCCAAATCCAACTGAGTGGCCTAGCCGCCTATATATAAACCAGGGACTTAAGCCCCCCCAAATATGTAAACCGGGGGCTTAAGCCCCCCCAAAAATAGAGGTCTAGAACCGCCTATGTTTTGAGGTTTTGTGCAAGTGAGAAGTTAATAATGGGTAGCATTGGAGCATGCATTGTGAGCAATAAATTGATTGATTTGTGCAATAACATTTTAAGGTTTGCGCATCATAAAAATTATAAGCATTAAAAGTATCATTTTGTGCCATAGTATTTATGTTTTTGCGCATTTTGATCGAAAGCTAAAAATGAGATTTAAAAAATGACGAATGTATAATGGATAGTAGTTGACCCATGCCAAGTTCAGAGTTTTTGATAGTGAGCCTACTAGGAATATTTTGTAATTTGCGAAAAAAATACACATAAACAAAGTTTACGTCATTTTGTCGAGAATTTTTAAATTTTACGAGAAAAAAATGTGTTAGTAGAAAGTTATAGTCATTTAAATTTTTTTTTAATTATATTTTAGGTTTAAGAAAATTCAAATGACTATAACTTCCTACTAACACATTTTCTTCTCTTAAAATTTAAAAATTCTTAACAAAATGATGTAGAATTTCTTTGGAAAAAATAATAAATAAAATACCTAAACGTGCTCATTTTCTCCTAGGGGGGGGGGGGGGGGGGGGTGGCGCTAAATTTCAACTTTTTTCGCAAATTACAAAATATTTTTTCTTTACCAAAACATTCCTAGCAGACTCACTATTAAAACCCCTAAACTTGGCATGGGTCACGTAAGTAGCGACAGAGATATACAACTTTAAAATTTCAAAAGCCGCCTCTGGCTGTACTAATAATGTAAATATCATTTTAAAATATTACATTATAGAACGTATATATTATAAAAATGAGCATATGGAATAGATACAATTTTTACGTTACATTATGTAAAATTTTTATGCATCTGAGATGTGTACCTATATTGAATAGATGCGTATGGGGGAGAGATATAACTTTTATGTCATATTATATAACAAGATGGCGTCGCATCGTTAATAAGTAAAATATATATGTTATAATGATGTAACATAGAGGTCGATAGATGCGGACATTATGCAGCGATAACTCGTGAGTTTTGAACCGACTTTTTACGTCACAATGTTACATTACTTATAAGATTTGTTATGAAACTTTCAAGTTAATTTTATGTAATTGTGTTCACTGGGATGAGTCTCTTTTGGATAGAGTCAAGGATGTTAAGTGTCAAACGTGATCGTGATGCTGCTCCCCATATGTGGGAACAGTATTCTAGGTAAGGTCTAATTTGGGAGACCTATAGAGTGTATAAGTTGGAAGGGGAGAAGCATTTTCGGGCTGGGAAGAGAAAACCAAGCTTTAAAACATTATTTTAAACATCACTTTAGATGACATCTTATTATGCATTTATATTATAAATAAATAACATAAAATCCTTATATAAGTACATAAAAAAATTCAAATAGAGTATTCAAAACGTCTCAATTTTTTTACCTGGTTTAAAACTATAAAATTTTATTTACAGTAGAACGATTTGAAATAATTATGTTGATAATAGAGTTTTCCATATAGGACACAAAAATGTATTTATTTTAAGAATATAGTATTTATAGGAATATATTAAATGATTATAATTAGTCATTCTGAACTAAAATACAAAGCAAAAGTTGTCTCTAAGGGAGTAGGTATTACCATAGAGAAAATATATAATAGAGAAATAATGTCATTTGCGAATGTGGCAAATTTACCAAGCTGAATCCGTAAACACAGACGGTCTTCTGCGGGCTTGCGCCTTGTCGAACGTTTGCCTTGTGATAGACAGGACCGTACTTCAAAATTTATTTCACATGACGTGAATCTTTTATCGAGTAATAAATGCTAAATATATTACTTGTAATTATTCTTTTTATTAATGATAAAAATGTAACCATTAGTGAGATTTTAACAAAAATTGTATAGTTTGTTGGCTTAAATCTGAGTTTTCTTGCTATACAAAACTGTCGATAATTCCTCGAAAATAGCTCAGTTTATACATATACAGTGTGTCTCTTTAATGTCCCCCTCTTAATTTTTTAAACGTTCATTTACAAAATTGAAAGGTGAAATAAAATATAAACATAGTATTCTAAACAATAGAAATAAAATATGCAACTGTTTTAAGAAGTAAAATAGTAAATAAAAAAATTACCAAACTATGTGTATGTTTTATTGGATTGGCATCCCATCCTGTATAATTATTGAACAAACCAAGTTCTATGGTAAGATGTAAATATTTTTACACCTATTTAAAGTGTGTGCACTTGATACTTTGGTGAAAGCGCTACTTACTTACGGCCCCATGTCAATCTAATCCACTGATATCTTAGCGATCCTTTGGCGAGAGCGCTTTTTTCTTTCGCCATCCCTTTTAAAATATTCCCCTCTACCCTAATCCACTAGTATTTTTAGTGCCCCTTCGACGAAAGCGCAAATATGCCTTTTGGACACACCCTTCTAATCCACCGATATCTTAGCGATCCTTTGGCGCAAGCGCTTTTTTCTTTCGCCATCCCTTTTAAAATACTCCCCTCTACCACTAGTATTTTTAGTGCCCCTTTGGCGAAAGCGCAAATATGCCTTTTGGACACTCGCCCTTCTAATCCACTGATATCTTAGCGATCCTTTGGCGAAAGAGCTTTTTTCTTTCGCCATCCCTTTTCAAATACTCCCCTCTACCCTAATCCACTAGTATTTTGATTGCCCCTTTGGCGAAAGCGCAAATATGCCTTTTGGACACTCACTCACCCTTATGCAATATAGGGGAAGGAGGCATTGACACTATATATGATCTTCTTACACCATCTTACCCCTTATACAATGCCCCTAATACACACACACCCCATCAGTGAGTTTCTGACACCTTGACCACACTCAATATACGACACTGATAAATATTTCTACTTCTCCGTGTGTGTGTTCACTTCAACACCGGAGTGCATTTAAGATAAAAGTTAGAAAATTTATTTGGTTAGAGTTAATCTTAATAACTCAAAACTTAAAAGTATTTTTGCAAATGGAAATAGCAACTTCAGCATTTACAACAGCTGTATTCCATGTGTTTCCTTCAGTGATTACAACTGGGTCCGGTTCTGATCGCCGAGTTGCGTCATTGAGTTCAACAACCACTTTTGCTAGACGTCCCGAGTGCGCATGCCTCGAGAGGACCGTCGTTTAAAAATCTTACTGGCGCCCAATGCGTACAAACGCACTTTTTCGCCCATTCATTGGACGGATTCAGCTGGTGTCGCGAATGCGTTGTGATGGTCTAAATATATTTTATCTATGAGTATTACTGATTTAAAATTAGTATTTTCTTTTTATCGTGAGAGAGACTCCACCTGCATGTCTGTAAGTCGCAGTCAATTCTCCGAAGCGGCGAAGCGGTTAAATACTTGGAATAATTATAAAATTTCCATGCCCACCTATTCAATAGTCCAATAATCTTTAACTTATTTTACGATGACCAAGAAAATTTTTGTGTACCTATATTCGTACGATGTTACGATGTACGTTCGTACCGAGTCTTTCTCAATGACCCTCGGCGGCCTTTCGTTTTGTTTAACATATTGGAGGTGAACAGGACAAAGAATGAGAAGAGAGAGAGAACGCTAAATATCCGACTTAACGCGCCGTCGCTATGGCTCTTCAAGCCGGTTGTATTCCACCGAGCAAATCTGTGAAGACAGTTCCGGATGAAAATAATCCATTTTCCACACACCTGGCACTAACGCGTTTTTCAAGTTTACGGATAAAGTGATTCTAAAAAAAGCCAAAAATCACTTAAAAATTTCATTACAACGCGTATATTCCGACCTGTCAAAAACGTTAAACACAAAATGCTACGCCTTGATTACTGTTTAGGCCGTGAATGAACGGAACTAAGGAACATTCAATCTTGACATAAACAGAAGACAGATATATGTAATTTACTCTCGAAAGACAACTTAATTTTCTATTACTTACATTACAGATTTGAAGATCATTTATTCTACAATTTATCACAATCACAAACGCATCGGACCGGGGATCGTACACTAGTGTCTTTTCTAACTCTCGTCTTTCCGATCGCCCTATCACCCAGTCAGCAGTTTTCCCCTCCTGTTGGGGAGCGTTGACTTTAGGTCAGAAACCGCAGTTCTGCTGACTTGATAATTCAACGTCGTTTAAATAAATTATCTAAAGTAATTGTTTGATCTTATAAAGGAACTATAATATTTCTTGTTGCAATTTTAATGCATATTCAATAAATAAGCTACATCCTGCCAATGTAGAGGGCAATAACTTATGAATAGGTAAAATAGGATTATCGTTTATTTATTGAACTTCCGAATATTGATCTATGAAATATTATGGGTTTTTCCACCTGTGACACATCCCCCTGCCCTGTAAAAGCTGGACCCCAGCTTGAGTTTAACAAAAATTAAAAAAATATATAATTAAATCAAATTGAAAAGAAAAATAAAAAAGATAATTTCAGCATTAAAAAAATTAAAAACTATACACATAAATTCCTGAAAAAAATATATAACGGTGCATAATACTTCACAAAAAGCAATACAAGTTCACAAGTTGTCTTTAATATTTTCACCAATTTCCCGTGTGCACCTGTGCCTCAATACGGTCCTGTCGTGGACGATCCAGGGCGTGACAATATAGATTATATTAAATAATATAATTTCTTCTTGTGGCCATGGATTTGAGAATTACGTACTTGGACAGATTTGCTCAGTTTTGGGTTTGCTTGGCGGTCAAAATTTCCGCGTTATATAATCCTGCGCTAACAAGTAATAGCGATTAATAGTCCTGCGCTGAAATGTCCCAGCGCTTAATATTATTGCGCTTAAATGTCTCAGCGCTCAAAGTTCCGCGCCCAAACGTCCTGTGCTAAATAGTTACAGAGAAAAGGTGTCAGTACATGAAGAAAAACCCTGTACATCAAAAATAAACATTTTAGCCACGACTGTATATATATATTATTTGCTTTTTTCTTTCCATGATCCTCAAGAAAATAAAACAATACAATTGAATTAAAACTTATTTTATTGAATCTTTTCAACCTAAAATAGAAAAGCGAATTTTAGTGATAATAGAGTTCCTTAAAAGTGGCTTTTCTATATCTAAATTTATCACAATAACTTTTTAACCTTAAAGCTACCAATAAGGCTACAGCCACAATTTATTTAACATTTTCTTGGTTGTCTTTCATCCACACAGAATTAATTCTGTATAATATGACTATCTGACGTTTAACGCCAGTTACGAATTTTGAAACTTAATTATTGAAACATAAACAAGATGTATTCAGGTGGCTTTTGTCTCGGTTGTGGTTGACAGTTAAGCATTGGATTGCACCTCATCTGTCAACCAAATTAGTGACAACTGAAGTTTAATCCATCGTTTTATTGTCAATCGCAACCGTGACCAAAGCCACCTCAAAACGTCTTCACTTGAGCACCGAGAAACAAGATATATTAACAGGGAACGTGAACCATTAATGAATACGAATGATGAATATGATGAATGACGATATGGTCTAAATTGTTTTTTCTGGTAATACAAAATAATGATTCGTTTGCTTTTTTAAATACGCCAATATTTATAAAAGTAAACAAAAGAAAAAATTGTGTATTATCGGTACAAAGTTAATCAAAACATTATATCATAATTTAGAATAAATAGTGGCTGTAAGCCTATAATATAACAATGATCTTATAAAAAGATAAAATGTCTAGAACCACTTAACAATTTCAAACTACAGTACACCCTACGATAAAAAAGGACATCACTTCTTTAGCTTTTAACACCAAAAATGTGAATCTCATACAACTATCTTGGTACAAAAAATGTGTAAATAAAAACGGACAATACAATTTTTTTAAAAAAATTAACTAAGAACTCTATACAATCATATTTTGCATACATTTGAAGCTAGACATTTTTCTATAATTTATCTCCTAGACTTCACTAGAAAAGTAATTTTAGTTATTATCCTAAAATCATATTATAAAACCCCGAACATCAACATACGGTATTAAAGGCTTTAGACAAATCCAAAAACATCAGATTTTAGATTTGCAAAAATAATATTGGAGAAATAAACTCTTTTAAAAAAATGTTTGATTATGTTTGGAAAAACAGAGCTAATAGAGACTGGTCAATTATTATTAAAAAAGATCTCAGTTGCAATTCTTCTATCAAGATTGTTCTGTAGAACATGTTAATTTTTTTCCGAGCAATGCTTGCTTGCAGTGTTTCAAAACTACATAATTGTAGTTAATTTTAATGTAAATGACTACTCCCGGGAAATTATAAACATTTTTAATGTAACGAGAAAATTTACACGAGTGTGGCGTTCGATCATCCCTCGCCTTCGACTCGGGATGATGCCACACGAGTGGAAATTGTGTTTTCTCCCTCGTTAAGAAATATTCTATTTTTTTAACTGATAGAAAAGACTCTTCCGATTCGTCACCTATACAGTCATGAGATTAGAGTTTTGGGGATTTGAGGTTATGGGGATTAGGATAATGGGGTTTAAACGTTACGTGGTTGAGAGGTTCAGGGATATTAATTAAATTGATACCTCTGCAATAGCTGTTACCAACATATTAATTTTCACGATTATGGGATTATGGGATTTAGGGTTATGGTATTTAAGGGGTTATGGTTGTAGGGTTCGAGGTTATGGGATTTGAAGCTGTGTGGGTTCAATGTGATATATAGTTATGGGGTTTTATTTCGGTTTGTATAGATGAGTTTTAGCCTTTTTTGGGGTTAGAAAAAAAACCTGACGTGATGGGGTCATTTTAACCCCCGATTCGGATTCAGCGTGCTCGATAGAAAGGTGGGTCAGGTATCTGCAAACGAAAGTTCGATTTTTTTGTGGAGCTGTGTTATATTTATGTTTAACTTTAGCATCGATTCTAAATTTTAACTCTATGCTGAGCAAATTTTGTACATTTTGACAAGTCCGATAAGCCTGTGGGCATGATGGGATGATTAAATTTTATTATTATTATTTTAGTACAAAAAATCGAGAGCAAACCTGACCAAACTCAAAAAAGGCGAATCTATGCAGGTTTGCTCAGGGTATTTTTCTGTCATTTTTAATTATTTTCTAATAGAGTCCAAATTTCTATTTTCGAAAAATGTGTATTCGAAAAAAGGTATTTCCCAAAAATTGCATGTTGAAAAAAATTTAATAAATTTATTTTTCGAAAAATTGTTTTTAAAATATAGACGGTTGGTTATTCGTCGACGAACGTATGAATGACTTTGACTGCAAACAGGGGTGGATCTACAACAGCCGGCTACAGGGGGTCATAGTCCCTCATAGGTCAATCATAAATTAGTGCCAATATAGGTATTGAGGCAAGTAGCATTTTTTTGGCAACATTTTTAGTTTCTTGGCCAGGCTTTTCTGGGTGTAGTGCATTATCTAGGGTAATCTCAAAGAGAAGGGGTTAATTTTCAGCTCTCTCCCTCTCTCTCTCTCTCTTGGCCTTGTTATAGATCCACCCCTGAAGATAAAAGAGAAAGAAAAGTTACAGGTTATGACAAGCGGCATTCCATATACGTATTACTACTATATTGTTAGCATCCTATCTACCCGTTGTTAAAATTTGAAGCAAAGATAACCTCTGCTTTTCATTGGTTTTGTACCACGTGATGTCTCAGCACTTTTGAAGTTTTGACGGAACTGTCAATGTCAGTTCTGACAGCAGTTTAAAATGTGAGCTTGTTTCCTTTTCGTCTTTTTACATTTCAAAAGTAAAGATCAATGTGTTTTTATTTGTGAAAAGTGGATTAAAAGTTAATTATTATCCTATTTGCGATAATGTAGCTAATGTACCGATAATGCCAGTTTTAAGCAGCAAGAAGTGAAGAAATTACTTGTAGTTTTAGCGGAGGATATTCTTCACAAGAATGTAAACTGAAGAGTGAATACATCATTTTTAATTTGAGATTTTGGGGCAAAACGGGTAAGAACATTATGTAAATAAAGCTAGGCATCGTTTGGAAATATAAAAAAATCACATTATTTAAGTTCGAATTAAAACTCAAAATACGTAAGCATAATTTATTGTAATCATTAATTTATATATAATACATTATAATTAGAATCAAAATCTTCTTAAATAATTAATTACCTACCTATGCAAAATCACTTTGTTTTTCTCAACTGACCGTCGACATTTTCCCTTTAAAATACTATTAACTCTGTTTCGATATTGTACTTTAAAGTATATAATAATTTATACTTACTGGTTTTTTCTGATATTTTATTATAAATTAAAATAAATATTCACAAAATAACGCTACGGCGAAATCGAAGGCTTGTCAGATTCAAATTGGAACTTTTGAATATGACAGGCGCGAGCGGCCATGTTGTCGTATTTGGTGTTTTGATTAGCGGACGGTACGTAGTATTGAATTCACTGGCTGGGCAAATCACGTGGTGATTTATGAGGGATGTTCAGGACATCACGTGACTGGTTAGCAATTGTTTCCAAAGGCTACCTCTTTGCTTCAACATTTTTTCGTCGTTCGCTATATAGTAGTAATACGTATATATGGCATTCTTCCTCTTTAAAACGTTGTAAAACACTTAAGCGCAGAAAAATTGTATTAGTCTATAGTCATACTTTAAAATCTAAGTAGCGCATTCTTTTAAAATAAAATAAATATTTGTATCTTCTGTAAAAAAATAAACGTTAAAATATAATTACGTTTTTATTTTAATCACGGTTGATTTCTTCCAAAGTATTGCACGCATCTAAAAGCAATTCCACCAACTTATGGCATTCTTCCTGATCTTCGCTTAAACAATATAAAGCTTTCGAGCCTAGAATTCTGATGTTTTCCAAACTGCCAGGGGAGCACCACTCGCCATTCTAAAAATTGTTTTTTTTTTTAAATATACCAAGAGAGACCCTCCAGATTAGTACAAAATTCAGCAAAATGGTGGAAAAATTTTGTCATTAATGTCAGTTATGGTTTGAATAGATGATACTTACTAAAGTATCAATATATCTAGTTAGTGCCGGGCTCAGTGCCGCTATATTTTCACTTAAATTTGGCGAGGAGCTTAGATACTGCGACAGTCTTTTTCCAGCCACTTTAAGAAGCTCTTCGCCCAATAAATGCAATTCGTTGACAGCGGGTATGAGATCTTGGGCTACTAGATCGTATCCGCTTATGTACAGTTGGAAAATTTGAAACCTGAAAAAAAGAAAAATTTTCTTTAAAATGATTTTGTGACAGTTTATCAATACACTAGGAATAAACGAATTTAGATAAGTTCAAAATGAATCATATTATAAAACGGAAGTTTCCAGTATTCACTGGTCAAATAAAACCCTCACATTTAAATTGTAGTATTTAAGTGTGTTTTTCTCACTAGTCCAACTGAAATCGATTTTGCAATACGTTTAAACATAAAAATTTATTTGAGAAACAAAGCGAAGAAATAATACAGGTTTGCCACACACTTTTTTCGGATTTCAAAGGAAAAGAGCACTATTTTCCAGGTACAACTGCAAACCCAGGCTGTTCGTTTAAAATTCCAGGAATAAATCAGAAATTCCTTCAAATATCTAAGCAATTAGAAAAATCTGTTGAATCTGGGTGGAGTTTTTGAATTTTGATATCTTTATTGGATTACTTAGTTTATATCATATTCTTCTGAGTTTAATTAAATGTTCGTATTATTTAAAAATTGCACTTGAATAAGAAATATTTTGAATTGGATAATTGCTTCATTTAATAGACATTGACAAACATGTCCATAGATGGCATTACTGTTTAATATGTAGAAACTAGTGTGAAACTCTGGTTAAAGGTGTGAGAGAGAATAGTTGCGACTCCAAAAAAAGAATGGTATAAAACTCGTTACTTTTAATATTTAAATTTTTTAATGAAACTTGTACTTCGGCTTAGGTTGGGTTTTAATTTAAAACATATTTCATATTTGTTCTTTTGGTAGAAAATGATAAACAAGGTATGTTTACTCAAACGCAAAATAACGTTTTCGTATTTTTTATGCTGCCTGTATAAAAATATTAAATTTTTCATAACGTGAATCTTACTTATTTTACAAGCAAAAACTTTTATTAAGAGTGACATTTTTACGTATCTTGAAAAATTTGGTCCATTTGTCTTCTTCTAAACCCCATCCGCGGACATACTGTAGAGCAAGCGAGCAGGAGAAAATAAAAATTCCACAAAAGTTCCACCTACGTCACAATATTATGTTTACATCTCTCTCAACAGTCAATATTTTAGTATTAGTCTTTCGACTAATACTCTTTTTCCACTGTAGATGCAATTTTAGAGATAAAACATTTGTCGAAATATATCCCTCACAATGATTATCACTAAAAATCAACTAAAGATTTTCTCCCTACCAAAAATTACTTAATTATGGTAACAAACAAAACCATTCCGACGCTGATAGAACAACACGTCAACGCAAAATATCGATCGCACACGAATGCGCTAGCCGCTACTCACTGGCAAAAATGACCGAAGTCATTGTGTAGACAAGAACATAACCTGATTTAAGATTATTTAACTTTAACACAGGCAAAAATGTGTAAAAAATACTTAGGAAATACCTTTTCAGATCATCAACGTCCAAATTCCATATCCTTGCTAAATTTAAGCACTTATCCATCCACTCGACGTGTTCCTTGCAATATATCTGCCCATCTTCACTTAATGTGATCGTCTCTAAACTGGATGTAATTATTTTACGTAAGAACTGCATCCGAGAGGAGTTGATTTTTATATCGGACTTGCTCCAATTTACGTTAGATTTTCTTTGAAGATCTAAAAATTTAAACTTTAATCCCGGTACTCACTAACTAGCGCAACTAAGGGACTCGAAATTTTCATAAAAAATTAAGTAGGTTTTAACGTGCTCATTTCCTAGTCTTGACTGTCTTAAGCAGGGTTCGCCGATGCATATCAAGTGATATATTGTCACGAGTCAAAATTCATCATCGATTTATTCTATTGATTTTTGTTTGGTTTATTTAAACATCACATTTTATTAAAATGCATTCGCATATTAACGATGAATAGACACTTTGTCGTTCAGTGAACTTGGTAGCCTTATTAGCGGTCAGCTTGATTTTGTTTAACTTTACGGAGGAAGCCAAGTTATGCTGACTTCTTTTATTTTCCTTGGCTGACTTAGCAATGCACCGGGCATTGATCGCTGAATGATAAAATGATAGGCAGTCGTTCCGGAGAACATGTCGAGATAAGACAAGGTACCGGTGGTCGGGAAAAGAGCCGCCTTTTCCGCAAAGTTAACTCAAAACCTAAGTAAGTGTTTGCCTCTATTTATTATGTTTGTTTTGCAATTTTTTTTAAGAAAAAAAGCAACGTTTTTCTCTTTTCATGTAAAATACTCGAGTATGTTTAATATGTCTAATAAGAAATAACAGATCAGTTCTCCAAAGACCTTAAAGTTTTCAAGGTGCGTACAATAAAAATATTTTAGAAATGAGGGAAGAATGTTTAATGTTGAAGAGTGTTGAATTTCAGATAATATGTCTCAATTTTAATGTTTGATTGTCGTAGTGTAGTATTTTTATAAATTGTTTTAACGAACAATTGTACTTTAAGGTCTTTTTACCAAAGAAATAAAAAAAAATTTAAACCATATTATTAGGTGCACTTAGAATGGCTTCAAGTCAAACATTATACAGGGCAGGCCAAAAAATATAAAAACCGTTCAAAAGTAAAGTAAGCTTATTTCGAAAAACACAGAAGAATTATTCTTAGAATTAAAAGATATGTCAACATAAGTAAGAAGCCTTCCATTCAAAAAAATATGTTTTTTGGAAAATTTTAAATTATCCCCATATCATGATTTTTGTTTATATTCATCTATAATTCATTTTTAAATTAACCACAATTATATCACTTCTGCATAACTTTCATCCAATTGAAGCAAAATTTACTTAGATATATATTTTTAAGTAACCCAAAACTTCATGTCTGTTGCACGATATTACACACAAGTTTCCAATTTCGCAAATATTCTTAAAAATAAGGCAAATACTTTTCTAATAATAATGTGCATTTATTTTCCTTATTTTTAAGAATATTTGCGAAATTCAAAACATGTGTGTAATATCGTTGCACATAAATGAAGTTTTTGGTTACTTAAAAAATATAAATCTAAGTATATTTTACAAATTTGCTTCAATTTGATAAAAGTTATGCAGAAGTGATTTGACTGTGGTTAATTTGACAATGTATTCTAGCTGAAGATAAAAAAACAATCATTATAAGGGGGTAATTTAAAATTTTCATAAAAAAAATTTAATAGAAGCAGATGACTTTTGGCGGTATTTCGGTTGTGGAAATAATAAAACAATTTCCCATTTGCTGCACAGTGCACACTTAACGGACCACACTGTGCTCGTAGATACGAGTATATATCATCATTTCATATATATATATATATATATATATATATATATATATATATATATATATATATATATATATACTCAGTGGTTATTGAGGCATCAGTCTATTCGGGCATCAATGCCCGAATAGACTGATGCCTCACTAACCACTGAGTTTGTTTTTTAACTAGTCAGTCAAGACTACCCTACCAATTCAATATATATATATATATATATATATATATATATATATATATATATATATATATATATATATATATATATATATATATATATATGATATGATATAAATTTTTTTTATACGATATTTTCGGACCCTGGTCTAGAGAAATCTAGCAAATAAATAAATTAATAAAAATAAATAAAGGTGAAGAGAGAACAAAATAGACTTACCAGTAAAAAATAAAATCACAAGAGAGGCCTCAAACAAGTTATTAACGGGTTTTGAATGCTTTATAGCGAACTTCGTTATCATATACATTATTAAAGATAACTGATAATGTAAATGCAATAAATTATAATCAACTTCCTTCTGTTGAATCGCTAGTTCAACTAAAGGTTGGGGTCCTTCGTTCTCCCAAATTGCTTCGAATTTAAGCGTAGGTTTGGGGGAATTATAGCCTGACTGCGCAGCGTCTAGGAACGAATCTAGAAAATCTGAACAAATACCTAAAAGAAGTTTGGATTTATTATTAGGAAAAGTTCAAATGTATCATCTTAATTATTCAATGAGAATTTAGGCATTTTCAGATATGCACATTCAAAAAGAAATAAATATCAGTGCCTAGCACATTAGTTTTTTACTGAAATTGCTATTCTTTAAGCTTATCTTAAATGTTTCCTTGAGATAATGGACTCTCTTCCACTAAATTTTAATTTTGGCGCGAGAGATTTTTTTTTATAATAAAAACAACAAAATAAACTTTTCGATAGATTGTCGCAAAAGGTTTACTTAAGTCACAACATCCCTATGCGGACAATGTTGCCCTTTTTAAAATTTAAATTTATAGATACTAAGTTCTTAAATTTAGCTCTTAGTTCCGTCGCACATTTTATCATATTGATTATGCCAAGGACAGAACATATTTAATGTCGTCAAAGAAATGAATAAGTAAATAAATTTAAGAACCCTACCATTGTTAGCTTAAATAACAAAGTCTCAGATAATTTCCACTCGCAGAAATTTAAAAGGTTCGCATTTGTCTTAATTTACATAAATATTATTTATCAAAATGGTCAAAATGGTCAAATGTAATTAATTCACTGAACTTCGTATATATGGGGCAACAATGTGTGTTTATTTGTCGAAGTGCATTTTTAAGAGGCCTTTATGAAAACAGTGATCGAGATAACGCAAGCTTCAGATGATATAGGATATATATATATATATATATATATATATATATATATATATATATATATATATATATATATATACAGGGTGGTGCAACCAAGATGGGGTGGACGATTGTGAGTAAACGTTGAGGAATTTCGAAAAAATTTGTTTTGGATATTATCGATAGTCAGACACGCTATGTTTTAAAATTATAGCCATAATACAGGGTGGTCCGAAAAACTCGTGGCGAACCAAACTTGTATTTTTTTAAATGGGACACCCGGTATATTATTGTTCCAATTGATTCTCCTGTTCGTTACGATCATTTTGATATAGGGTTTATTGGGTCTAAAACTTACAGTAAGGGAATGAGAGGCGGTTAAAGTTGAAAAAATGCTCACAGTTCGGCCATTTTTTAAAGAAATTTGAAACAGGTATGGAAAAACCAAATATTCCATAAAACGTTACATATCCTTGAATACATTAATCACTTGCAATTTGTTTAAAATTATTCACTGTTATACAGGGTGGTCAAGTTTTGCAAATACGTCCTGGACTCATTTTTTTTAAATGGAACACCCTGTATATTTTATTTTCATGTTAAAGATAACATTACTAGCTTTCAAAAAATACCATACATGATGCCTTTCTGACCAACAGTTTTTTAGTAATCTAGCCGTGAAAGCAAAGTTTCTTCATTCTAATACGATTATACTGAATTTACGTTGTTTATTATTGAAATGAAACAAAAGACTGACGAACTTGTCAAAGCTACTGCCGCATAATCCATTATTTACAAGTTAAGTGTAGGTGACCCAATAATTATGAGGTAAGAAGACTGAGACCCGAAACTTTTACATGTTTATTAGAGATATTTCAAAAAACAGAAAATATTGTTTTTAGGAAATGTAAAGTAATTAATAAACCAGTTATAAACAAAGATAATCAGTTATCAGTATTATTAATAGTTTAAAAAAATTAATTAAGCAAAAACAGAACATCTTTTAAAATTACTTCGGTATGTACTTACTTGTAAACCTAATTTAATATAAACAATTAACAATGCTCATATAAGGGGTTCAACTAAACCACCATCTTGCTGAAGGCACATTTCGAGTCTATCCATAAATGAAAGTTTCACTTTTCTCAAGGTCTGTTCTGAAACGTTGCGAAAACTGTTTCTTATTCTCGTCTTCATATCTTCCACAGTGGTTGGAACCTCTTTATAGACTTCTTCTTTAACATGCCCCCATAGAAAAAATCTAGTGGTGTTAAGTCGGGTGGTCTGGCTGACCACTTACCTGGTCCACCTCGCCCAATCCAACGATCTGTCTTCCAATTTATCGACAAAATATCTTACATTCCTATGGCAATGCGGAGGCGCTCCATTATGTTCAAACCATAAGGATCCCCTTACCATTAAACGTAAATCTTCAACCAATACTGGCAACTCGTTTCTCAAAAAATTTGTTTATAACTGGTTTATTAATTACTTTACATTTCCTAAAAACAATATTTTCTGTTTTTTGAAATATCTCTAATAAACATGTAAAAGTTTCGGGTCTCAGTCTTCTTACCTCATAATTATTGGGCCACCTACACTTAACTTGTAAATAATGGATTGTACGGCAGTAGCTTTGGCAAGTTCGTCAATCCTGTTTCATTTATGATAGTGTCATGGCCTCCTAATATTGGATATTTAATAATAAACAACGTAAATTCAGTATAATCGTATTAGAATGAAGAATCCTTGGTTTCACGGCTAGTTTACTAAAAAACTGTTGGTCAGAAAGGCATCATGTATGGTATTTTTTGAAAGCTAGCAATGCTATCTTTAAGGTGAAAATAAAATATACAGGGTGTTCCATTTAAAAAAAATGAGTCCAGGGCGTATTTGCAAAACTTGACCACCCTGTATAACAGTGAATAATTTTAAACAAATTGCAAGCGATTAATGTATTCAAGGATATGTAACGTTTTATGGAATATTTGGTTTTTCCATACCTGTTTCAATTTTTTTTTTAAAATGGCCGAACTGTGAGCATTTTTTAAACTTTAACCGCGTCCCATTCCCTTACTATAAGTTTTAGACCCAATAAACCTTATATCAAAATGATCGTAATGAACAGGAGAATCAAGGGGAACAATTATATACAGGGTGTCCCATTTAAAAAAACACAAGTTTGGTTCGCCACGAGTTTTTCGGACCACCCTGTATTATGGCTATAATTTTAAAACATAGCGGGTTTGACTATCCATAATATACAAAAAAAAATTTTTCGATATCCCTCACCGTTTACTCACAATCGTCCACCCCATCTTGGTTGCACCACCCTGTATATATATATATATATATATATATATATATATATATATATATATATATATATATATATATATATACCGGGTGTCAACGAAATCATTTTACATACCCTAATTTTGTTCATATTAAAATTAGTTCTTTATTAAACATTTATTTGACACCTCAGGATTACTTTTATTATAGAAAAATTCCTATAATACGTTATGTAAGATATAACCATTAAAATTATAAAATTAAATCATAGTGAAAGAGCCCATTATTATGGTGCCCAAAAGAGTCTAATTCAACTTATCTGCTGAATCACTTACCAATAAAAACAGCGTTCTGCTTGTCCGTCAAACCAGTGTCCTGTTGACACAACCGTTCCTTAGGCAACCTCCCCACCTTATTAATCAACTTGCAACTGCTTTCAGCCACAATTTTTAAATGAGTATTCCACACTAGTTGAAAAAGCCCTTGTCTTATACAACCATCCGTTATATTGTTCAAGCATTTCAAAGCTGCTGTTAAATTCTCCAAGTTGCAAATGTTTTTTCTCCAAGACAATGCGTATTCCCAACACATGTTGGCTATAAGCGTGCTGGATTCTAAACTATAAGGAAATTGCTGCTTTAGCAAGTTTAAAAATTTAAAAGTGGGGTCCGATTTTACTTGTTCTATCGTTTTTAAATGCGTGCCTTCTGATATTTGAATATCGTCGATGTTTTCTCTAGTTTCCGGTGTATTTTGGTCTTTTGTATTCTTTTCTTTCTTACTTTCAGTTTCTAGGGAATCTAAAAAAGTATGTCACAGTCAATAATATTGTGTTTACTTCCTTCGCCAGATAGGCCAAGCAATAGAGCGATTTGTCGTGACATTAATCTTATTAGAAAACCGCCTGTGCCATCATCTGAAAGACGATCCGTAGATGATTCCTGTTATATTTCCAACTTTAAAAATTTTTCTTTTAATTTGTTATAAACATTTTTAAGCAAAAAAAAGCGATTTTTTAGTTTTTTGCTTATAAAATGGAAAGCAATGAAGCAATCTTAATGGTGTAAATGGACGATTTGTAGAGAATAGAAATACGAACAAAATGAGAGGTCGAACGTCACGATAGGATAAGTAGCAACGGAGAAAATCCGCAAAACCAGGAAAATTAAGAGTTTTTTTTAATTCATAAATCGGCCATTTTTAAACATAGAGGGCTCAAACTTTGGGAAAAAGTAGTAATTTATAGCTACTTTATGTGTGCAAAACCCCGACGCTGTCCGACGATTAGTTTTGCCACAATCGTCATTTTAATTTTTCACATTTTTCAACACACTATTTTGCAACAGGTCTGGATGCTCTATGGATCGTCCGATTTTAATTATTGAAACGGATTTGAAAAGTACAAGTTTAATTGAACAATATGTATATTTTAATTTTTCCATAAAATGCTACGAAACCGGTTGAAAATGCACGTAAAGATGCGTGAAAATGACCAAGCGCGCGAAAGATGTCGCGTAGCGGGAGAGCAGCGGAGCGAAGGGGAGCCAATATTCGCGCGCTCGGCCATTTTCACGCATCTTTACGTGCATTTTCAACCGGTTTCGTAGCATTTTATGGAAAAATTAAAATAAACATATTGTTCAATTAAACCTGTACTTTTCAAATCCGTTTCAATAATTAAAATCGGACGATCCATAGAGCATCCAGACCTGTTGCAAAATAGTGTGTTGAAAAATTAAAATGACGATTGTGGCAAAATAATCGTCGGACAGCGTCGGAGTTTTGCACACATAAAGTAGCTATAAATTACTACTTTTTCCCAAAGTTTGAACCCTCTACGTTTAAAAATGGTCCATTTATGAATTAAAAAAAAACTCTTAATTTTCCGGTTTTTCCGGATTTTCTTCGTTCCTACTTATCCTATCGAGACGTTCGACCTCTCATTTTGTTCGTATTTTTATTCCCTACAAATCGTCCATTTATACCATTAAGATTGATTTATTATTTTTCATTTTATAAGCAAAACACTAAAAAAATCGTGTTTTTTTGCTTAAAAATGTTTATAACAAATTAACGGAAAAACTTTCAGAGTTGGAAATATAACCGGAATCATCTACGGATCGTCAATAAATGTAAATATTTCCTTCTGCTTGTCTGTCAATTTGTCTGCTGCTGCAAAAACTCAAAAATTACATGACACCGAAACATAATACAGTGTTGCATCATTGTATTTCGGATAATGATCGGGCTTAACCACAACACAAAACTGGATACATGTCGAGTCAAATATCTACACAATGAGCTAGCAACCTACCTTTTAAACTATTTCTATAAATAATCTCATTTATAACAATATTCTGAGGTTCCATCCCACACGAAGTCAACCATTGAGCTGTTAGTTCACTTACAGATCCCCTGCCATTCTGTAAAATATATTTTAGGCTTATGTCGACCTTATTATGAGACAGTTTCGGCATGCAAGAGTCCTGTAAATTAGGCCTGTTTGAAAGGATAATGTTTAGAGTTGAAACATCTTCTAACTTTCCTAAAAATATAAGCAATAGTTACAGTAGTGAAGGCCTTACTATCTCTTGTCCGTCATCTGGACACAAAAATTTTGTTTCTTTAGATTTCGTTACTAAAACAAAAATTCAAAAATCGGCATCCATCAATTTACGTGGGTTGATTCTTGTTGATTATTTAAATATAGGGCACATAGTGACAGGACCATATTACACCCAACTAATATTGAAAGTGCGAGAATCCACCAAAGAAAAACGCTGTGAAAAGTTAACCAAAGCTATGATCTTCCATCAAGATAACATTCTCAATGACTGCTATTCAAAACACATGTTTTGAATTACTTCAACGTCTCTCTTATTCGCCTGACCTGGCCCCTAGTGACCATGATACAAATAAAAGATATGATACCGCGCAGGTAGGCGTGGCCATTTACGTCACACCGTGAGTAATTCCGCGATATTTTGTAAACGAAACACGTCTTTTTTAAGATCGCGGTGTGTTTTCAACTATTTTTTGGTGTTTTTATATTACTTTTAGGAGTTTAAAAGTAAAAAATGAGATGTGCTGTGTATGGTTGTGATGTGGACAATCAATCAATCAATGTAATCAATGTATGTATTTATCCCTTTATTTATATGATTATTTTAAATCATATACTATAAAATTTGTATTATAAGCAGGAGGCAAAGTATATTGCCAATAGAATTTTTGTAAAATCGCCTTTAACTAACCTAAACTCTATATTGCGCGTTATAAATTTCAAAAATAAATCACGGCGTGACGTCATGCGCGAACCCGGACGAATCTGACATGGTTTGGTATCATACCTTCTATTTAATGTATCATGCCATTTTACCAGAACACCATAGAGATGGAACAAGTGTATAGACAGTGCAGAGGACTATGTTGAAAAATACGGTAAAAATTTGAACTAGATCTTGCTCTAAATAGGTTAGGGATAGAGCATAGGGATCGACTCACGTGTGATGCTTTTGATCCATCATCCTTCATTTATTAAGTTGTCAATAAATTATGGAAATTTAAAATTCGGCAATTTTTCTTCAACTTTTAAGGAAATGAATAATAATAATATTGAAACAAAATCTTTATACCTCAAGGACATAGGGGCAATAGATAAGAATATGAGCAGAAGAAGACATGAAGCATAAGGTATAAAAGCTATATTACTAACAAAATATTAGATAATCCTTCAACTTACCTATTAACAATGACCACTCTACATTTTCCTGTGTAAGCACCTCAATATTTTCTTCTGAATTTTCCAATTCATACTTTTGCGCCACATTTTTACATAGTATGGCGGCCATCAAAGCTGGAAAAGGCCTAGAACTATTTCCTAAAGTTTCCCTTATACTTTCCCAAAACGTGGATATGTTGTCATTCTGAAGATTAACGATAATTTCTTTACTGGCGATTTTCACCAACATGGAAATTGTATTAGAAAAATTGTCGAGATCATTTTCCAAGTTTGAGTTTATGTCCAGGGCTCTCTTTACCCAATAATGAATGATTAGGTCAAATATATTTTTTATGGGCACGCCACTGGACCGTATTGTATTTCTAAACTCTTCGAAATTGCTTTTTTCGCCAGAAATATATTTTTTGAAAATAACCTAAAATGACAATAATTAATACTTTTATTAACATGGGATCTAAAAAAATATTTTGTTTAATACTGTTTCAATTTTTTTTAAACAGGGAGTTATGAAATTCACTGCATATATTTGAATGGATGACTCCTGGGGTAGTAGACATACCCATACAAAGAGCCTGACGTCATAGGCTCTAATATTATAAAGAAAAAAACAAATTATCCAGCCGAGGCATTGCCAATCTTAAATATTATCGTGACATCTAATTTTTTTTTAGTGAAAATCGAAAATAATCCAAAGTATTTTTAATTCCACAAACGCATTTTACCAAAAATGTGTATTTTAATTTAATAGCAATTTCTTTACTTAATATTAAAAAACATGGACCACTAGTGAAATTATCAATCAATCAAGTCGCAATCAGCGCATTTGCGGCGCTGTTTGCGACGTTGCCATTCGTGCTTCATGGCTCGAGAGTTGAAGACGGCTGTGATCTTATGCATTAGATAAACAATAGTACGGGATGGCATATAATTCAACCAGCGTACTGGATATGCTTTGAACAGGGATTTTGCATATAACTTCAAGGCAGAAATAACATTCTGTAAAACGTGTCCAGCAACCTACTTACCTCTGAGCTCCTAAACAAAGTGTCTTCATCAAGATTCGCCTTTAAAACAATGCTTTCTGGCTTTGTTAAATCAAAACTCCCCATAAAATCAGACACAGAAAATAAAACATCCGAAAATCTCACGTGGGGTCTTTTTAAATCATTATCATTACTCGACGTAGCTAAATCTAAAAGTTTCTGTAAATTTCCCAACTCCTTATCTTCTAGAATCAGCGTTTTATTAAATTTTTCAATTTTATTTTTATTGTCTTTATTATTATCCATACTCGTGCCATCATCCACCTTGGTAACGAATAAATATAAATCTAACAACGATCGCACGTTTTTACATAATATTCTAAAGTTACCAGCAGCTTCGCTTTCCACATCCTCTGCCGAATGTTCTATGAAATAATCCACACAACCTAAAATTATTTCTGGGGATATATCTTTGCTGTTTAAAAGCATATCTAAGGTTTGTGCTTTAACTTCCACCGTCCTCAATTCAGTACAAATGTTGTACGTTTCATTGTGCAGCTTATCCATGCTCAATTCGCCACATTTTATAAACTGCCTTAATTTTTTGTACAAATGTATGTCCCTAGCTCGACTGCTATTTTTTTCAGCTACCGCAAAGTGAAAAGGTACTAAAATTTCTTTAAGTTGTCCATCATTGTCCACAAAAATGCTAGTGAACCGACATATGTATCTCGATTTTGATGCAGTTGAAAAACCCATGAGGCCGTGAGTAATATAGACGAGACGACTGTGCTTTGAGGCAGAAAAAGTAGCAATTTTTGTGCCTTGCTGCACTGTAAAAATTTCCAAAGTTCCTTTTTTGGGAGAATAGATTATTAAAAAGTGTGCTACTTTATTACCGATTCTGTGTTTTGATCTTCTTTCATCTGGAACCTGTGTAAGCAAAAAAAAAACAATAATAAATTATTTACATTTTGTCAGTCAGAAATCATTTTTGAGGAGAGAAACTCCTTTCTGAAGGCACTATAAAGTTCTAGATACCTTAGTATCTCTAATCATTAAATTTGGATAGGTAAAGAACAACCAATAGCCTATTTTCATCTAGTTACCAAATGAGGTCTCAGGAGGGCGCAGCTTGTCTACAATCAGTGGAAAAATATATTTTAAATTAGCGGTCAATAGGCTGCGTCAATAAAAGGCTAGCTTGAAATAGTGTTGCTAAATTTCTTCTGCAATAAATGCCTAGGACTAAACAGCGGCCGACGACGCGACGGGACGGGAAATTCATTCATTTGACTTTGATAGTTGATATTGTTAATTATATATACCTCTATATTATGTGATTTACTGTCAGCTTGGTCAGATTTGCGTATATTTCGTTTTCCCGCGGAAGAAAATAGACAGATGGAGTGAATTATAATAACTAATTAGTAATATGCGTTCTACAACTTTGTACATAAAAAACTAAATATTAATTTGTATACAGCGTGTCCCAAAACGTTGTAGATGGAAAAAATGTTCGTCTTACGAAAAAACAAAAAATTTCCACAACTTCAATTTTTACAACTTTGATTTGAAAGAACTTAAGGTCTGGAAGAAACGAATAGTCAAAAACAGTCAATAAAACACAACAAGTTAACGATTAGCACAATATCATTGACTAGATATTGAATGTTTCTCCTTCAATAAACTCGGTATCTCTGTTTTGCCTATATGTAGGAAAAGTAATTAAAAGATTAAATTAATTAGATTAAATCTTTTAAATATGAATCAGCCACAATCCTACAGACATTATTTAGGAAAAGTAAACGAAGCAAAAAAACCTTCCAGAACATGGAATGACTGTAATTTAATACTTAAAAATATCTTTTTTGACTTACAACTTACATTTAGAGAGCACTATAAATATGTTACAGGGAAAGATTTACATGTGCTAGGATTTATTTTGAGATCATGCGCTGATTTATCAGTTGACTCACTGCGAATAATATATTACTCTTTTGTTAGATCCCATCTGGAATATGCTTCTGTTGTTTGGTCTCCATTTTATAACATCCACAGAATCCAACTGCCGAATGTTCGGAAAAAATTTATCAAATACTGTATGATTAAACTTAATATTGTTGGCAGGTATAAGTTGATTAACGGTAACCAGGCGCGGCCCGTCCATAAGGTCATTTGGTCAATGACCCACCTAAAATTTTCAGTAATCTACCTAATAATTTATTTTTTAATTTTTTAAAACCCAAAAAGAATCTTTTGTTTCAAAGTTCCATGCGAAAACTCCCCAAGAAAGAATCAAGTCAAAGCCATCGTCAAAGGATATCCAAGCTTGTTCCGGGATGGGTCATATTGTAAATTGATCTTATAGGTTTATATGGACGATATAAATTCATTAAAAGCAAGAGAGAAACAGACACACGCGCTTTAGGAAGTTAAAAAGAGACACAATTGGTCGACGGCCCACCCATAATATCTGGCCACTCCCACTATGGAAATACTCTCAAACCGCCCCCTAAAATATATTATTTCAAAACATTTGGTTCGGAAAAAGAAAAACTAATTAGGTACCTAATATGTGCATTGTATTTGCATCGTATTAATAATATTAATTAGTGGTTATGTGGTTAAACATAAAAAATTATAAATACGATTTCTGTCAGGCCAGCGCAGCGCTAGGCATCAAATTTAACGGTATCGGACCGGTTTTCGTACATAACCGGCATAGTCCAAGGGATATGATCGCAGCGAGGTAATCCGACGCTCGCGGGATCGAGTCTGTGTTGCGGCAATAACTTTTTTTTTAATTTTTTGTTATTTAAAAAATTAGATCGACTCTGAAAGGTGTATTGGCAACAAGCTCTTCCTGGATAAAATATTTTTAAAATTCTTGGCAATCTCATATTTACTACAGCTTGCAGCCTGCACGTGCGTAGACAAATATCGTATTACTATGTCTAGTCGCCAGCATTGTATTTATTAAAGAAAACGGAGTTTCGGCAGCGTTCCTAATTTTATTTTACGAATAGTCATACTTTTAGGTCAGAATTTTTTTCTGCTTATATTCTGGGCTTTTAGTACAAGGCGCGACACCTATTGAGGAGAAGCTAAACTTTTCACAACGGAAACCGCTAAAATCTACTAATTTAGAGTATTAAAACATATAGAAAAAGGTCATAAACAGAAAAGTGATACTAAAAGTCATAAACATCAAGAGTGGTAATGTTCAATATTCTGCAGTACCTATTTTATGATTTTTGCAGTGTTTATTTGTAGGTAAACAATTTCTTGACACATTATTAAAAAACCTTTCTTAATTAAAAAAGTGTACCTATTTTGCTTGTTGCGTTGATATCACTAGTTGCCCACAAAATTTTGACCCACCTGTAAAAAAACTCACGGGCCGCGCCTGATGGTAACCTTGATTGTCCCTCCCTTCTCAGCCAAATACAATTGAAAATCCCTACCCGATCACCCAGAAATCACCAGTTATTTTCTATTCCACAGAACAAATTATGGTATTCACGGTCCACTATCTCCATCCTAATTTAGATCCTTTTGGAGGCTCACTCACAATTTTTAAAAAACAGTATTACTGCTCTTTATGATATGTATCTCTGTGATGTGTATTTTATGATATCTGTTATAACATAACGTGTGTACTTTATCATGTTAATGTTGGTAGAAGTGGCGAAAAAATAATATTAACTTTGCGAAGATAAAAATCCAGAATTGTCAACTTCTTTGCAAATCCTCTCCGAGTAAAGCTGTTACAATTAAACGGTCGACCTTCTTGAAAATTTTCCGAAAATGAACCATGGAAGTTTTTTTGGTTCGAGGTTCTAACAGCCAACTCGTGTTCGAATTAGCCAATTCGAGCATACAATTTTACTTCAGAATTTTCTTATAATTAGATCCAAAAATACGTTTGTCAAAAATTGAAGATACATAATAATAATGAAATTAAAAAAAAAAGTCGCGACGAACACGCGTCACGAGCCTACAACTATACACGCGGCAGATCGGTAAAGCTGCAGCTTTACACCGTGAGCAACCACCGCACGTAAGATACACGCACTGTTTGTACTAATCTTAGGATCCAAGGTTCGTGTAAATATAAAGTTAAATAAGATAAAGTTTCAATTATAAAAATTCAATTATGGTTTCTTTCATGTTTGCTTTGAAATCAGACAACTTGTTCTAGAACCCCTTTCAAAATAAACAAATAAATGCAATAAGTAGCATAGTATTCCTCGATGGATATGACTAAGTGAAAGCTGAGACAACACTGTCAGGGGACATGTGCAAATGTAGCGACCTCCGAGATGGGAGGCTTCCATAATATATAGATTTACGTTCATCTCTTAATGGCGGCCAAACCAGCTCCAAGCGGGGTTATCAATTTTGCTTCCTTTTATTGGGCGTTATTTACCTTTCCAAATTTAATACTCTAATTTATAAGCAACATTTAAATCAAGCAATATACACTTACAAGCAAAAATAACGCACAACCAAAAATTATGCTCAATTTCAAAGTTGATTTTCTCGCTAACCGATTAATCGATTTCTATCATTTTTTTTTGAACTGTAGCTTTTTTCTTTGGTAATTGCACTGTTATAGAATTTTTTATTAAGATTTTAGTTTTAGACTTATACAGGGTGCAAAAATGGGAATAGTATTTTTACGTGAAATTTGAGACACCCTGTAGGGAGCATTCGCAACAACAACGGATGCATGATGAAATCATACTGTAGCCTCATGTTTTCTAAACATTTTGTTTTTTTAATTTCTCTGATATCTATAAAATCAAAGAAAATACACAGTTTTATACCAGAACATGTTTTTTAAATTAGAATAACATTTTGACAACATTAAACTAAGAATAACACAACAATAATTAACAATAAATAGCAAAAAAAGTACATTAGTAGCGCGTGTTTCCACCTCTACTTCTAATGACTGCTTCACATCGCCTCGGCATACTCGATATTAAATTGGATATTTGATTTTGGTCAAGTCCTTGCCAAATATCGGTAACCATTATTTGGATATCTTGCAGGTTGGCAGGGGGGGTTGATGCTGTCTTAGTGCCCTGCCAATAATATCCCATAAGTGCTCTATAGGATTCAAATCGGGACTGCGCGGTGGCCAATTTAGAGTTCGAATATTTAACTACCTCATGTAAATATTCATTGACGATGCGCGCTACATGAGGTCTTGCGTTATCGTGCATTAGTAAAAAATTGTTCCCAATGTACGGAGCGAAAGGGACAACGTGCTCAGACAAAATGTCACCGATATACCTTTCGCTATTTAAAGAACCCGCATGTAAAGATACGATATCCGTCCTCGCTGTTAAGGAAATTCCAGCCCAAAACATCACAGATCCTCCATTAAATAAAGTTGTTTCACGTATGTTGCATTGTGCATAACGCTCACCTGGCCGGCGGATAACTCTTAGACGTCTATCGAAGCTATATAGACAAAACCTAGATTCGTCTGTAAATAAAACGTGTTCCCAGTCCTCAATAGTCCAGTTTACATGCTCCCTGGCGAATTGCAGTCTAGCTCTGCGGTGGTCTGCATTTAATCTAGGGCCTGTCGCTGGAACTCTGACACATAAATTGTGTTCAGAAAGACGTCTCCTCACAGTATCAATGCTTGGTTGAATATTATGAACTGAACTGAGTTGTGTCAAAAGTTTCCTTGCCGTGGTAAAACGTTCTCTTAAAGCACGCAGTCTAATATAGCGATCTTGAACAACTGTAGTTACCCGAGGTCTGCCTTGTCGTGGACGTATGTTATAGTCATTAGTTTCCCTGAAGCGTTGGACAACACGAGAAATTGTTGTATGTGAAAATCCTAATCTCAAACCAATGGCGTTGTAGCTTACTTATTCGTTATGTAACGTAACTGCTTGAACACATTCATCACGAGTCATATTCCTTCTAACACGTTCCATTGTCACGAAAAAACAATAAATCAGAAATTATGAACTTAATTATTCAATTTAAGACGGTAGGTACATAAAAAAATAAAGGAACTGTCAAAAACTGACATTTGCTGGTATTGCTGATTTATCATAGACTACTTTGTTGTTAAACCAAATAAGTAGCTAATAAAATTGTGATTTATTGAAGAAAAACATGTTCTGGTATAAAACTGTGTATTTTCTTTAATTTTATAGATATCAGAGAAATTAAAAAAACAAAATGTTTAGAAAACATGAGGCTACAGTATGATTTCATCATGCATCCGTTGTTGTTGCGAATGCTCCCTACAGGGTGTCTCAAATTTCACGTAAAAATACTATTCCCATTTTTGCACCCTGTATAAGTCTAAAACTAAAATCTTAATAAAAAATTCTATAACAGTGCAATTACCAAAGAAAAAAGCTACAGTTCAAAAAAAAATGATCGAAATTGATTAATCGGTTAGCGAGAAAATCAACTTTGAAATTGAGCATAATTTTTGGTTGTGCGTTATTTTTGCTTGTAAGTGTATATATATATATATATATATATATATATATATATATATATATATATATATATATTCATTCACGGCCTTTTCGCTGCACTAGCGAAGAAGTAAATCTTCGCATTTACATTATATATATATATATATATATATATATATATATATATATATATATATATATATATATATATATATATACGGTATAGTATATTAAAAAATCCTTTTTATCCGTGTAATAATTGACTTAACGGCTTAACAAAATAAAATTACAAAAATAAAAAACTGACACCTGATGCGAAGCGATTAATGTGCAACCAAAAGAAAACTAGAGACTTACATTTCGTATACGTAATAAAAATAATTAGAGAAAAAGAAAGTCTTTAAAATAAAATTCAGGTCTTAAAACAAAAATATCTTGTTGTAAACAAAAAATGATTAGGTTTAATTATAAAACATATTTAAAAAAAATACGTTTTAAAGATTTTTTTTTTAATTCCAAGACAAGAGGAAGAAATTTTTAGGGTAGCCTTGCTCTAACTTTAAAAATATTTTAAAATATTTTGAATTAATCTTTTGCTTATTCATAAAATAAGAATCAGATATTCCTAAAATAATTTTGCGCCGATTTTAGGTGATGTATACAGTTTCAAATTTAAATAGCCTTGCTAGAACATCTTAACTTTCGTTTGAGCAAATGTGTATATTTGCAATATTAGTTTGAATGAAAAATACTTTTAATTGGGTAAAAACTAATTTATAAAAGCAAGTACATATGTAATAATTTTTCAGGAATAATTAAAGGAAAACTCTATAAACCGTAAATATCAAACCTAATAAAAATCATATACCTACCTGCAAAAATGCACATTGAGCTTCCCTGTACCCTTTAAATATCTTGGTAGCAATGCCTCTGAAAGAGTCTACTAGAACAACTCTTCCTAAAGTATCAGTAATGGCAGCTAACTTTCTGTTTGGTGACAAAATAACGTCTGTACCAGTACGCCTCAGGTCACACAGACCAAACCTAAGTCCCATTGAATCAACAGGTTGCATTGCTATAGTAAATTCCCTTTCCTGGTTAGGTTTAGTTCCTGTTAACCAGCCTCTAAAAATAAAGAAATTGTAATATGTTCACTGTAGGAAAAAATTAACGGTTTTCACTATTTTTGTGTATTAGTCATATACAGGGTGTCACGGTTTGCTGCAGCTACTATCCTTTGCCAAAGCTCAACTCGTGTATTGATGACTGCAGCTGAATACACAGGAAGTTTTATGTATCCCCAGAAGTAAAACTCAAGTGGATCCAAGTCAGGGCTTCGGGGAGGCCAAGGATGTTCAATGCTTCGCGCAATCCAGCGGTGAGGAAAGACTATATTTAAGTGATTGATAAGCTTTGGCAAAGGATAGTAGCTGCAGCAAACGCCGTTCGAAATTTACACCCAACTTCTTTTCCAGTTAGAAGAAATTTTCTAAAAAGATGTGGCAAATGTATCAAAGCAAACGTGGGCATTTTGTTAATTATTTTATTTTGAAGCAAATCTTCAAAATGCCATCATTTTTATCAGTTTATTTTTTCATTGTGCATTCGTGTTTTATTTCGTTTTTATTATTTTCACTTGATGTTTGGATTTCCTTAATAAAGAGGATTATTTTTTGCTGATACTAAAATGTTTCATTTCTTATTTATTCTGTGCAACACCGAATTTAAATGCATTTTTCTCAAAAACAGTTGCTTGAAGCAACATCAAATCAAGTTAAAAAAGGTAGGGAAATAAGAATTTCCATTCAAAAATTGTGTACACTGAAGCACAAAAAAGTTGGGACATTTTAAAATGGCATATAATGCCGTACGGATCTGCTTTTCCCATCCCAGAAAATCTCCGGTGGCTTTATTTAGTATCTTTCAAAACATATCGGATAAAAATGTAAAATAAAATTTTAACTTTAACACCCTGAATAAAAGTAGATCTAATAAATAAAGCCGTTTGATGAATGTAATTTTTAAAAAATACCTACGGCAATGCGGATTTCAATTTACTCGCGACAGCCTTGGCAACATCACTTAAAACTGGCTGGTTAACTCCCTCAAGAGCATAATGGTATCCTAAAAATTCAAATTTAGGGTTAGCGATAAATCTATCTTATAATAATATATTATTACTAGAGAGCGGAGTATATGCAATTTGCATATTCTTAAGTATGTGCAATTTTTACATATTTTCACCAATTTAATAAAATAATGCACATTTACTTTAAAAATGCATTATACACTTTTATGACCACATCGTAAATTTCATAGGGGTTTATGAATTTCCAGATGTATTGGCAGGTACTAGCACCAGTCAACGAATTACAGACGCATATAATAAGAAAACATCTTGTTTGCTAGTTCACTAACTAAATAGACCGCATTGTGAAAGTATTGTGTGAATGTTAATATTACTGATTATGTTTATAAATATTGAAAATACCGAATACCGGATACTTCTTTATGGGTAAAAAATTTCCCAATGTTGTAGCTCGATGGATAAAGTGTTTTGCAAAGCTTGTGCTAAAATAATATTGTCTGTGAAAAAAAGTTCCAGGTAGATCAACACGTAAAAACAGCATTGTATAAAGCAAAGCTCCAAAAACTGAAATCAGGACCAGTGCAGCAGTCTGTTAAAATATTATTTTACAACAGTGGTGACGAAAAAAAAAAAGGATTCAATCATGTCTTGTGTAGAGCTTTGGTCGCAGCCAATATTCCTTTAACAAAGGTACAAAATCAACAACTAATGGAATTTTTGGAAAAATACTTTAACCAAAATATCCCGGATAAGTCTACATTAAGAATGAAAAATGTGCAAGCAGTGTATGAAACCTTAATCCAAGAAATCAAAGTCATGCTAAACGAAAATAATTTTTACATCATTGTTGATGAAAGCACAGATGCCTGTGGTCGCTATATAGTGCATCTTATGATTGAAGCCCTAAAAGACTACTTAATTGCATCAAAAGAGTTACATAAAACTAAAAACGTGACTGTAACTCGTTTCATTAAACAATCTCTATCAGAATTTTTCTTGCCCAATCAAGACCCAGTTGAAAAGTTTTTAGTGCTTTTGTCTGATGCAGCACCTTATATGGTGAAAGTGGGACAAAATCTAAAAATATTTTATTCCAATATGGTTCATGTTACTTGCCTCCTACACGGATTAAACAGAGTCGCTAAATCAGCCAGAATTGAGTACTTACTCCTTAGTAAATAAATTAATTTCAAATATAAAAAAGTATTTTTAAACCACCTTTAATAGTACAACTCTATAAGGAAACATTGCCAGGAGTTAAGAGCATTCATCATCAGCTGATACATACTAATTTGTTTCAAAGAATAGCACCAAAACTAACCAACGAAATGATACGAAATTTTGGAAATATATTCTATTTTTATAGAAAAATGAGGGAAAGTCATTTAAAAATAAAAAAACACAAAATTATTTTTTAAATTTTTATTTTGTAATATTTATTTTTTTTAAAGACTTTCCCTCATTGTTCACCATTTTCTCTATAATTTATGCTGAGACCGAATTTTTAATTAAACCTTTAGTTTTGGTGCTATTCTTTGAAACAAATTAGTATGTATCAGCTGATGATGAATGCTCTTAACTTACCTCCGGAACTCGTAATTACCCGCTGAGAACATGGATTAAAGCGGCGATATTTTACGCAGACCATTTTGAAATAATCAAGGAATTAATTTTGCAGTCGTACAAGATTATTCACAGTGTGTGGTGCAAAGTCAGGAAATGTTAAAAAATTCGGCAATTGCTAGGCAATGTATGTTTATAAAGGTTAATTTTAGTTTTACACCAGACATTATACTTTCCTTAGGAAATAGAAATTTATGTTTAAGAACCTTCATTGATCTGATTAAAACATTTTCTGATAAATGTAAAAATGCTCTCAGTGATATTGGTGTTAAAATAAGACAAAAATGGAGAAAATCTTGGAAATCAGCTTGGTGTTGCAAGTAGGAAACCATGTTTTTTTGTCACTGGCTTCACACCAAATACAAGTGAGAATAGCCTGAAGAGCTATATTGAACAAAAACTAAAAATAAAAGTCCATGATTGCCTTAAAATAAAAACTAAAAGGGACAACATAAAAAGTTCATTCCGAGTCCAAATAGATGGAGAAAATGAAGGCAAGTTTTTAACCCCCGAGCATTGGCCAATGGGAATACAAATAAACCATTTTATGAACCTTCGACGACGCCCAATGAGGGAAGAATACATTCGAAAACAGATCCTGAAAGAGGTGAAATAATACGGTTGCTATGCCAAAACATCAGGTCAGCACGAAATAAACAAGATGAACTTCAAGCCTTCATATGCGATAGACTATGATATTATATGTATCAATGAACACTGGTTAAATGAAGAAGAAGCCTCCATGTGGACCATACCTGGTTATAGCTTGGGATCGGCATACTGTAGAAGAGCAGGTAGAGGAGGGGGAACAGTTGTGTTTCTGCGCTCTACTCTTGAATTCCAAGGAATGGGGAAGATAAGGGATTTATCAGTAGAAAATGTATTTGAAATTTCTTGTATTTTTCTGACAGAATTGGATCTGTTTGTATTCTCAATTTATAGGCCTCCTGGTGATGAGAACTTTGAGCTTTTCATGGCGCAGCTCGCTAGGGCGATTGATGGGGTAGGGCATCATCGAAATATAATAATAGCAGGTGACTTTAATGTCCATTTTTGGACGGGACAAGCTCACTCTGTGGAACTGTGACATGCTTGAGACCTATGGTCTCTTTCCAATGGTAAGTAACAGCACACGCCTCGGAAACTGCCTGGATAACTTTTTTCTGAACTTTAATATAGACTTTGCTACAACTAAGGTACTAGATAATTGTCTATCTGACCACAGCTGCATTGAGCTGCAAATCAAACTTAGCGCTCGTAGCTGGGAACATTTTAGAATATAGGAGGTACAGGCCCATCACGGAAGAGGGGAAATTGACCTTCTATAATAACAGTGTTGAAAACTTAGGCTGGAATTTTCTGTGTGATACTGGCACTGATGCTGACATAAAATGTCAACATTTCTGTGATGTTATCCAAGGTGCTTTTTTTCACTCATTTCCAGAAAAAAAAATATAAATTAAATAAATCAAAAAATATGTTTTCTTGGTTTAATCAAGCCTTGAAGGATATATCTCCATTTCTTGCAAGATCTTTATAAACAATATCCAACACCGCAACTTTTAACACAAAAAAATAAATTTAAAAAACAGTATAGAATCGCACTTAAAGAAACTAAAAAAACTTATAATAACACACGAATTACAAACTCTACTAATAAATCAAAGTGCATAATAATATGGAGCATCATAAATGAAAACAGCCCTAAAAATGTAAGTCCTGAATGTAGCATCAGTGCCAGTGACTTTAATGATTTCTTTGTGAATGTAGCAAGCGAGGTTTTAAAAAATGGAAACTATACTGTAGAGGATGTCCCATTTCAGCCCCTTCTTGACCCCAGCATATGTTTTGAATATTCTGATGTAACAATAAATGAAACAAGGGACATAATAAAAGGTCTAAAAAATAAAGGTTCTAGTGATATTTTTGGGCTTAGTGTTAAACTCATAAAGTTAATCTGTGAACTTATAGTTGTACCATTAACAAAAATAATAAATTTATGTTTTAAAGAATGTATTTTTCCAGACTGCCTTAAGGGGGCCATTGTGGTACCAATTTTTAAAAAGGGTGATAGAGATGACGTGTCTAATTATAGGCCGATATCTCTGTTGCCAATATTCTCAAAAGTTATCGAAAAGTGCATGACCTCCAGGATCACTGGGTATCTCGAGGGGAATGGGCTGCTGAATGAACACCAGTTTGGCTTCAGGAGGGGGCGGAGCACTGTGTCAGCGATACTTGACCTTGTGTCTTACATAATGAAGGGCTTTGAAGACAAGAAGCACACTGGCACAGTGTTCTGCGACCTGAGTAAAGCTTTCGACTGCGTGTCACATGAGCTACTAATAAAAAAGTTGGCTTACTATAACTTTGCTCCAGAAAGCATACTGTTGCTAAGTTCTTACTTAAGAAACAGATATCAGAAAGTGTCTGTGAGTGGGGTGTTTTCGGCGGCAGGGCAAATAAACTCTGGAGTCCCGCAGGAATCTGTAATGGGCCCTTTACTTTTCCTTATTTATATAAATAATCTGCCCAACATTGCAGTAAACGAACATATTGTTCTTTTTGCCGACGACACCACAATCTCAATACAGAAGGGAAATTTTGATGAGCTAGTTGTGGCTACATGTGACATACAGGAGAGAGCAGAAGGCTGGTTCCAAAGGAACAGTCTGGTCTTGAATGGCGATAAGACCCGACATATGGTTTTTTCAGTTAGAGAGGTTCCGGAGGATCCAGACCTGTTCACTCGTGATGCTGTGGGGTTTTTGGGTGTCGGGCTTGACTCCGGGCTGAGGTGGGATGTCCATATAGATAGTGTCACAAAAAAAATTAAAAGCGCTGTTTGTGCTGCGCACATTGGCAGGGCGGGTTTCCGATGGTGTTCTGCGTACGGCCTATTTTGCCTTGTGTCATTCTGTGATGTCTTATGCCATCGTGGCCTGGGGCCACGCGCCGCACTGGCGCAGGGTATTTTCTCTCCAGAGGAGGGCTGTGAGAATCGTTGGCGATCTGGGGTACAGAGAGGATTGTAGATTTAAATTTAAAGAATTGAAAATACTGACATTTACTAACTTGTAGATATTAGAAAATTGTATTCACATTAAAAACAATTTATGTTTATATCCTGAAAACGGACATTGCCACTCTTATGGCACTCGGGCTGGGGGCGAGCTGTCTGTGCCGATGAGGCGACTGGAGAGGAGCCGGGATGGTCCAAACTACTGGGCGGTGAAATTTTATAATAAACTCCCAGAGAGCCTAAAGGTTTTACCTATGAACAAGTTCAAGAGTGGAGTGCGGAAACTACTTCTTGAGAACCCTTTCACCCTTTCTCTGATAGGAATGAATTTATAGGTTGTGATATTTTTTGATTTATGTCATAGTTTGTTTAAAATAGTCTTTGTATTTTCTTACAATATCTGTATGTTATATGTGACGTATGTAAACAATGTATTTTGTAATAACATGAAATATCTATCTATCTATCTATCTATCTATCTATCTATCTATCAAAAAGTACATGTTCCTCTAGAAAAAATGAGGGATTTAAATATTGAAGTGGTAAACATTTTTGATGGTAAATTAACCGAAGAAGTTGTATCCTGGCCATTTGCGTTAATACCAAAATTACAGTGTTGCTTGATTACATCAGTAGATATTCAAAGAAGTTTTTCAGTGGCTAAACATATTTTTACAGACTGAAGGCAAAACTTTTTAGCAGAAAATTCTGAAAAGCATTTAATTATAAACTATTTTTATAATAGGTATAGATAAAATTAAAATTTCAGCCTAGCTATAACTGTATTATTATTCTATTCTTTTAATTCAAAAATAAATTCTGCTTATTGTCAAAATCAATTATTGTGTTTTTTATCTTCTAGCCTACACATTTTTCATGTTTAGGTGAAATTGCAACATATTTTTGTTAAAAATATTTATTGCTATTATATTTTTTAATTCAAAAATAAAGGGTTGGTTTCAAAAATCAATTGTATGTGTTTTTTAAAATTTTCTAATTTCTGTGCATTTTGTATATTTAGGGTAAATTGTTGCATTTTTGTTAAAAAGGATGCATATTTATGTGCATATTTTGATTAACTTTAGATGTATATACTTCACTCTCTAAATTACTTACATAAGATAATCAAAAATGGTCTAAACATTACTGTTAACTATATTTACCTAAAAATGGTTTTGAACCAGCTCCTAAGACCAAAGTACTATTTGGTGCAGTATTTCTATATTTAGTATCAAAACCTCCACAAGTAGAAGCAGTTAAAAGGTGGTCAAAAGTACTGGACATATTAAGACCTACTAATGCTACATCATTGATAGAAGCTTGATCTTGAAAACCCCATTTCTTTACATTCAGAGGAGTTGGTTGAACTTCTATAGGGCTTCCTTTAGCTTGGACTAAAATTTTAAAAGTAACAACATTATAATCAATGACACATTGATAAGAAACAAATTTAATTATTCCTAATATCATCTGGAAAAGCAGTTCTATTGGACATATCTTTAAATTGTTTTTCTCTGAAATAGGTAGAATTTTCTTGGGGTACTTTTGCACCTTGAACAATTCTATAACTTTCACAGAACAATCAATTAAAAACTATAGCAGATAAAACAATTAATTAATACCTCTGGCCAAGTTACTTCTAAAATTTTTTAAATTTGCAAAAAGCTGCTGTCCATTTACCACACACACATTACTTTGATACTGAATGTACAATTCCTCCACATGTAACTCTGGCGATATGTCAGGTCTAGGACTATGCTGACTCTGACATTTTATACTAGTTATGTTTTCATTATGGAATTGTTCCTCAAACAAGAGATCACAGGTTTCTGTATAAAAACGTACATATCCTGAATCATATCCTAAAACAATTTTATATCACTTTATTTTAGTTAAAATATTTTGATAGGAATAAAAGAGACTGTAGAAATCACTAAAGAATGTACATATATGTGATATATGTGTCTATGACTCTAAATCACAAACCTAATATAATACAAGTCCAATCTGGACCCACATGAGAACTATGGCTCTGTCCTACAATGGGCACACATAACACTGCTTTTACTTTATCATACTTATGTATGGAATCTGAATATGTTATCTGAAAGAAGCTTAGCGAAGCTGTGAAATCCCATTTTGAAGTTAGGACCACTAACCTACGTTCGTTCGCTATTACTACTATATCTCCAATGGGAGACACTGACAGTTTGCATGTTTGTAGCCAAGAATCACCACCTAGAAATACGTTACTTTAGACAAAAATTCACCTATATGCTGCTAAGAATCTGTTAAACTTTGTAAAAATTTAACAAAACAATTTTTATTTATGTTATCAGGAATCCTCATACCTCTTTGATCGTCAGTAGGAAACAAGCTTCTTCTAATTGAGGAAATATTAGGTATAGATGCTATCGGTCGAATTTCACAAGACATTTTTGGAAAAATGTAATTTTTTTACTAAAATATTCAGTTTCGTCACGCATATCCAAAACAAACCTCAAAAACAGCTGATTGTCAAGTATGCGGCCGTACTACGAAACACGAATCGATCACCAAATTCTATCACCCTCTTTTGTTAACTTCATGTATTGAACAAAGAGATATTGTGAATATGTGAACTCGGTAATCTAGGCAAGGATCATCTCTGCTTTTGATCTGTTAAAAGGGTTTCTTACCAGAGGCGTCGATGCCGAGAATTTAGTACGTACGTACCTCTATTAATGCGGAATAAAACGAACGATCAAGTGCGAGTGCGACTCGCTCATAGAGGGTTCCGGACGTGCCCTAATTTTAAAGAATTTTTTTCTACACTGTGGTCTTACATGAAACATACTTACATTAAAAATGTCAAAAGTCAAAATGGCACACAATTTTACCGTCCGGGCAGGGAATACATCAACAACCGATTAGTGGACCTCTGGTGCCAGACAGTACCAGCGTGCGCAATACGTGTGCGCGGGGCAAAAGGAGCGCGCACATTTTTGTCTTGATTTTGTGGGAGTTGGGAGTCAGAATATCTTTCGCCGATGTCATAGGTATTGAGAATTTTGCGTTCTGTGACAAATTCACAATATTATATGTGGTACGAAACCCTCTAGGAGCGAGTCGAACTCGCACTTGACCGTTTTTTTTTAGGTTACACAATCACGGCAACGCTCATGAATTAAATTATTTTTGTCAAATAAAATATAATGTACGTACTTAATTTTCGGCATCGACGCCTCTGGTAACAGATCCAACTGGCCTAGAATTGTGAGGCAGCAAACTAAGGCTGTGTACCGTTGTCAAACCTGGTTAACCGCATCGGTTTCTTCGGTGACATTAATGACAGATATTGCGTTTCCAATCTGTCAACTTTTCAGATTACCGATACTTACGGGACACAAAACCGTAACCGAAGTTGACAACGGTACACGCCTTAAACTAAGGCTGTGTAGTGTGTACCGTTGTCAAACCTGGTTAACCGCATCGGTTTTTTCGGTGACATTATTGACAGATACTTTACGGGCACATTCAGAATCGACGCCGGGTGTTCCCGGGTAGACTTGTCAATGACGTCACGGCCATAAGAAACAACGGCTGGCCTCACGGTCAGCTGTTTACCCGGGAACACCCGGCGTCGATTCTGAATGTGCCCCAGGGACCGCGTATGCAGTCTTACCAACTTTTCAGATTACCGATACTTACGGGACACAAAACCGTAACCGAAGTTGACCACGGTACACGCCCTAAACACACTTTAGACGTTTTTTGGCGATTCAAACCCAAAGGTTTACCATTGTTGTCTTTATTTATTTGCATTTGACTGCATTGTAGAAATAATGATAACAATATGGTTTTGATTTTTGTGGCACTATCTTTGTTTACGTTTAATAACATTGGATAAACAAAGAGAGCATATGGTTTTGGTTTTGATGGTTTTAAATCGCCAAAAAATGCTATTTAGTTCAATGAGGCCACACCGGAGGTGCATCAGGCATCTGCCAATATACAGACCTACACAAAGACCTACAGCGCGAATGGTTTAGTTCTAGCCCATAAGACTAAAACACGGATATCAAATAAAAAGAAGAAAAGCAGTGAGGATTCTTGGGTTGCATACACATGTTCAAAATAATGTGAATGTCATTCTTTTAAAAATAAAAATGTCATATGTGTCAGACACAAAAGTTGTTAATTGACACAGTCTGTAGTTCAAAATAATGTTTGGTAATAATAATTATTCTTGAATACACATTCAGCGTCTGTTGATAAAAACAGTAAATCGTTGGGTTTATCTGCAAGCGGGCGTATCGAGTGTTCAAATCCACGATGTAAGCAGTCAGTTAAATCAAGGTTATTTACAGCAAATTATGGTGAGTTTTTTTATTTCCTAGAACATTGCGCTGATATTGCGAATTGCAAATTTGACCCATTTAATTATGTACTCTATCTTGATCTGCTTTAAATATTTATCTAAATAACCAAAAAAATTAGTGTTAAACTATGTTTCTTTTAGTCCTTGAAGCTCATGTCTGCTGCAATTCTCTCTTCAGAAAGTTCACAAAATAGAGCAGAAAATCCTGATAAACTTTTAAAACAACTGTTAGAGTGCGTGCAGCAGTGTCAAAAAAGGTAAAATTTTCTTTAATATTTGTTTATTATCTATAAATTAAGGAGAGATTAGGTAATTTTATAATAGGTCTGTGCTTGGTCATGGGAGTCATGGGTAAACTAGTTGAGCATCAAAGTCAATTAGTAGTTAAATAATTAATGCCATTTAACGCCCATTAATTCTAATGAAAGTAAAGTTTACCTACTGAAGATAATCAGAATTTTTTTTACAAACAATATTGTCAGAATATGGTTTTTATAGCTAACAGGTTAAAATTTAAAGCAACCAAATTACAGGTCAGTATTCATATTGACTTTATTGGGCATAGACCACCTTAGTTTGGAGAATACACCGTAATGGTGCAGGGACCATAAAAGACCATTCATTGGTCGCAGTAAAGTACCTGCACTCTCTCACCCACATTAAATCTAAAAGGATCTAAATAAATAATATCATGGTTCATTTATTTAGGTTGGTATTGGCATATTTTTGCTTTACTTTTCAGGTATGGTGGTACAAACCAGTTAGCAACTGAATTTGACTCTTGTGTAGCAGGTTTATGTTTATGCTTAGAGGCTGTATTTTTACATGGGTTAAGGAGTAAACCATACAGTAGTGAAAATCAAAGCTCTGCATTGAAACAAGTCTCTGATATTGTAGTTCAGAGTTTACATATTGGGCAAGACAGTATTTGTAAGTTTAAGACAATTGGAAAAATATGTTATTAACTAAATACAACAACACTGGCCATTTCCTTCCAGAAATTCTGCCTGGTTTAATTTTAAAATTATCTCTTTCTATTGTATCTTGTTTGTATATGCTGCACGAAATGAGAATGAATGAATGATGAGCAAATGCATATTATGATGATAGGTATGTTTTGAAAAAGTTAAGCACATTATTACTTATTACAAATCTGATAGTTTTTTGTTGTTTCAATAGTAGGTTAAAAGAATTTTAAAATTAGAAATACTTAATACAGAATTTAAAAATATCTTTACACTCTTTGATAATTAAACCACAGGTTTCTATTATCCAAGGTTACACTATTTTAAATATATGCTATGTAATATGATAGTGTGGAGCATTATTTTTTAAATATAAGTAAAAACTGATAGTAAGCTATCAAAACTAAAACAACTGTTATATAACATAAACAATGTGTTTTAAGATAAATAGAATGCCTCACAATAAGCTTTCTTGAAAAGTTTATAGAAGAGAAAGGCTTTATATTAAACTTTAATATTTGAAATGTTTATGTTTCTGTTTTTCGCCGGGCTAACTTTAAATAAGTTGTCATCCTTTTAGCTTTTTTGATTCATGATATACTTTAAACTATACTAGGAAGTACTATAAACTCATGACAAAAAAGTAAACTATCTGTAAAGGGTGTTCTATCAAGGGTGTTTCAAATTTCGCATAGATTTAGTAAACAGAAAGACTAGTAATAACTTTATTATAATTAGTGATGATGTAAAAATTGTTTTTATTTAAAAAACGACTAGATTTTGATATAGTGTTTGCCATATAATTTATAAGGTTATTTATATTTTTTGTCATGAGTAGAGAGATCCTTAAACGATTTATACAATAAAAAAAATTATGTACATATTCCTTATTGGTCCAAATATGTAAAAATTGCATATATAAGTGTATGCAAATTGCATATATTCCGCTCTCTAGAATTGAATTTCTAGTACTCAAATAAGTTTTTGTTACTAAAGATAGTGACATGTTTACCGAAGAAAACGGTGCAATCAATCAAGTTTGTAAATAAAACCAATTGTTGAAAACAGAAAGATTTGGGCAATGTTTAGTCTTTAACAAGGAATCTAAAAATTAAGAAAACATGCAGGATGTTCCATTTAAAATTACCAAGCTACCACAGTAACCAAAACTGCTAGAATTAGGATTATATTTTATTTGGAGTTAGCCTATCAAGAAATATAAACTCCCCAAATATTAAATTTTAATATATAAGTTCTTTCTCCATAAACTGGAAGCTTGTAGTGACACACCATTTTTATAAACAATTACATGGATATGACATCATACTATTATAATTATTTGCTGGGAAGCACACATTAAAATAACATAAGGTTAGGTAAAGTACCAGATTAAGTAAATAATTCAATTGAATTGAATAATAAAATATAATTACTTAATTGCTGCTTTATTTTATTGTTGATTTGAAACTAAACAAAAATATTTACAAATTTTCAAAGTTTTTTTCCTAATATGTTTTTTTTTTGTAAATATATAGTAAGTAGGTACTTAGTTATCTCATTACAAGTAAGAATTCTAAAATAATAACTCTTGTAGATGAGTATGTTGACAAAATTCTGCATCAGTTTCGAAGAATTTGCATTGTAAAAATTTTGGTAATCGTTATAAACAATATATTGATTTTGTGAGAATGTTTATTTATTGGATTTTACCCCAGCAATAGTATATATAGTATATTTTATTCTCTTTTCAGCATTTTGGTCATTTATTCAGAGGCATCTAACCAAGCATGAGCAAGAGAGATATACCCTTTTGAAACACATTTGGACCAACATAGGTAAATGCAAAGCTTGGATTAGAGCCACATTAAATGAAAAATCTTTAGAAAGGTATAAAGCATGTTTTTCTAATTTTATTTCTAGTTAACTGGTAACAGGGCAATCATCACAATTAAGTAAAATATTTTCAGTTTTCCAATTTTAAAATAAGATGCAAAAGGTGTATTTTCTGTTTAATAGCATTTTTTACTATCGTCGGTAGCAATGGGTTTGTTCAGTCATATGGCGTTTTCAATAAATATATTAATATTATTGCACAATCAGTTAATGGAAACGCCCACACACAAGAAATTACGTCGGTTGGGCGGATAATAACAAAAATATTAAGGTACACGTTGTTGTGTCTGCAGTTTGTTCTTTATGAAACATTTTTATAATATTTGAAATTAAAACACTTTTTGTTTTTTAATGTTTTATGGGTTTAATAGAGTATACCTCTACATATGTTCCGCCTTTTTAGGGCTGTTGCAAGAGTACTGTTGTGATTGGGTTTGATTGGGTTGAGTTGAGTTTTTAAATAATTCGCATATTTCTGCCAAGAAATTATTTACCTACAAATAAACACCTCAAAAAACTAAAATTGCATTTTTGCTGTGACTTTTTTAGTTACATGTAAATATTTTCTTGCACTGTTAAAGCCATTATTAACATAATTAACACAAGTAATCAAGTACTAGTACTACGCTACAACACAAAGGACACAACATAAATATCAAATAATATCCAAAAACATATTACACAACAAAATTAGGAAAGCCGAAACACCTTTTAAACTAATACTAAGTGCCGGCGCGACGTAATGAAATGTAAACAAAAGTTTATGCAAATACAATGCGCATATTAGGTAATTAGTTTTTCTTTGTCTAACCCAAATGTTTTGTAATAGTATATTTCACGGAACGGTTCGAGTGTATTTCCATAGTGGCCGGGACAACCCGAGAAATGGCGGCGTCAACGGTCACGCGCGCGCCGAAAGGGATATTATTGGTGGGCCGTCGAAAATTTCGTCATATTTGTCTCTTCTTAACTCGCTAAAACGCGTATGTTTGTTGCTTTCTTAGTTTAAATGCAGTTACATAGTTTTCTATTTCCATTAAAACCAATGAGGTCAATTTAAAATACGGCCGAGCCCGGAGCAAGCTTGGCTCGATTCTTTATTGGGGAGTTTTCGCATGGAACTTGCACTTTTTTGAAAGAAAAGATAATTGTTTTTTGGTTTTAAAAAATAAATTTTTAGGTTTGTCATTGACCAAATGACCTTATGTACAAGCCGCGCCTGCTATTTAGGTTAGGTTGGGTTTATGGGTATTATGCATCGACTGTTTTTAGTTCTGTTAACATTTCGTGTAATAGTTGAGTACACATTTCGAATGCTACGTTATTTTATAATTTAGTTTGATAACATAACCTCGATGACCAACCCGCAAAATTTTTACAGCGGTGCCAACGTTTAACTTTTTTCTTAAATTTGGATCCCCATCGTGGGACTACGTCACCAGAGACCATCTCCCCTTTTTATAATGAGCTATGTTTTATCGCTATTTTAGGGGTGAATTTGATCAAAAAAATTCCAATTTTTTGAGAATAAGCTTTTCAAATGGAATATTTTTGTATTATGAAATAAAAAAACATTTCTGGATAACAGTTTTTTATTTGTGCCTAATACTATCACTCCGTCTTATCTAAAGTAATATTTGTAAATTATGCCAAAACATATTTTTGTTGATATCGAAGATTTGCAATCATAATGGTATCTACTGCATTTTTTTAGATATTTTCACACAGTATTAGGTGACAGAGCTATCCTGAGGGACTACTATGAATCTTGGGCGCTTCTTAGAGATGAGGACAAAAATAGCATGTTGCCAAATATGGCAGCAGGTAAACAAATAGCGCTCTACAGTACCACATAAGATTTCTAAAATTGCGGTATTTTTAGGTTTAGGATCAATTTTATTTGCTATAAGCATAGACAAGCCCGAATTTAACAGTTCCATAGTACCAAGGCCTGGTTCCATTGGTCCAAAACTGGAGCCAATTATAGAAGTACCCATACCAGGTAAGCAAATATTCATTAAAAACCAGGGTTGAGAAGGTTTAAATCAGTTGATTAAAATCATTATTTTAATCAAGTCGCAAATGGAATTTTTCCGATATTATTTACGCTTAAAAATATTTTTTCATTATAAGTTTGGCTAAACAAGATATGAACAGTTAGAAGTTATTAATAAAAATAAAAAAATTTGAAAAAAAATCAAAAAAATGTACTTATATTTTTTTAAATCTTAATTTGTATCAACCTTGTAAAAAAGATCGAAATTTATTTCGAAAAAATTATTACGAATTTAGCCACATAAAGAAGTGGTCTAAGTTTAGCTCATGCTTTTTCAGTAGTAATTTGGTATAGTGACGTTAAAGCCTTTTTTTGGTAAAAATATTTTTCTTAAACATTAGATAATCAAGAAAAGAGAAAAGACAATAAAAAGAAGCGCAAAGTGGCTCGTCAAATAATCTCGTTTGACGACGATGACAGCATGTTGTCGACTAGCGTTCCCTCCATTTCAAGCAGCAGCACTTGTTCAGACAGCAGTAGCAGTAGCAGCACGGGGAATCATCAGAAAGGTGACTTTTACGTTTACAATTAACAAATACCAATAAACCAAAAAACACTGACAACACAGTACAGCCACTAATTTAATTCAAGAAACCAATGCTTAACAAATAATTATCACTAAAAAAAGTCCCAATAACGAATTAAACACAATACTTAAAAGATTAGGTAGAGGTAAAATAAAGAGAGGAGCGAAATGTCAAAAATATGTTTAAATATCCCAAGGTTGGCAGGATATATATCCGTGATAAATATCCTGATATATATCTTGATAAATATCATGATATTTATGCGACGATATTTATCCTGATATATATCAATATTTTTTTTTCTAAAATTCTACTCATCAGTATAAAAATATGGCCCCGCTGCCGCTGAGTCGGTAACAGCGTATTATGCTGCTTACAATGCGGTGATTCCCCAAATATTTTAGATCATCGCTTTTTGGGAAAGAGGCTCAGTAATAACCAAAAGAAAGAAGCATTTGAATATTTATCCAAAATTAATCCGGAGTTTGTTCCGTTTGCGATGAAAGTTATGGCAGAAGAAAAACCATTTCCCAAGTACCTATTTGGCGCTCATTTCAAAAGCACACATCCGCTGCTCTGGTGGAAATCAGTAACTGTTCATGAATCGGATTGGCCCGATAAATGCACGTTTGTAAAGTTGTGTGACCAATTATTTACAGCAGTTGCTAGTACTGCAGGACTGGAAAGACAATTTTCAACATATCGATTGGTCCAGTCAAAACTGCGAAACAAGCTTGGGACTGAAAAAGCTGAAAAACTAGTATTCTTGTTTAAATATTTGCGCAACAGAGAGGATTTAAAGAAACAACATGATCTTAATTGGGTTTAGCTGGAGCGACAGGAACAATTAGAAAATCCCTCTACAAATGAAAATGAAGATTCATCAGATTCGGACCAACCATTAGCCAGACTGATTTCATCGTAAACTTACTTGTTACCACTGTTACCAGTCAGCCTTTTTTACTCGTTTTATTGTTTTTCGTTTTATATCAGAAATATTATTTTAGTTGTTGTTTTCTTTTGGCTGTTGTTCTGTTCTCAATTTTTGTTTTAAGTTGAACCATAGTTAAAAGCAAAAATATATGATGTGTTCATATTCATAAACTTGTATTTTTTACCTACATTTTACATTCCTAACATAGGAGTAGGTACTAAAAAAACTTGTTATTGTGATAGCAACTATCTTTGAATATAATTGAAATACAAATTTACAGGTTTATAACATGTTTATATTAAATTAAGTGATTTTGAATTTTTAAAATATATCTTTACAGAAAACAGATGAAATAATTTAAAAATATAAATAAATATCCAAATTTGGATATATATCGGATATATATCGATATATATCGGATATTTGGATATTTATATAAATATCATGATATTTGCCAACCCTGAAATATCCCCCCTATCTCCTAATTAACTCATCGAAATTTCATGAAAATGTTTTGAACCGTGTTCGAGATATCGCCTTGTAACACTTTAAAAACTCACCCTGTATAATAATGTTAAACATTTCTTTTGAATAGGAAACTCAACTTTTTTTATTGGTGAAACCATGGAAGATATCCCAGAAAATAAGGGAAATCAAGAAAGCTCTACCTCCGGTGCTATCGATAATGGTAAATATGCAAAAAATCACCAAAGTAAAGATCAGGAGAAACCGAAATTTACTCGAAATCTCTCGATAGAAAATAGTGGATCGAGAGAAAAATTTTCTACAAATGTACCTGAAACATTAACCCCTGTCAATCAGAATAGTATAGGAGAGCTGACGCCAGTATCAGTCGAAAGAATTAAAGGTAAATATTTTGAATATCCTAGACTTAATACTTGTTATAAAGTATGGTAGATTTTCTTGCCCGGCTTATTGTTACTTCGCTATTTCAAGGAAATTTGTGAATTTTGTCAAGTCAATTTTGTGACTACAATTTGACCCAAACTGAAATTTTTTGTCTCAGTTGGGCATAGAAATTGATTTCCTCTAAGGCATCGTTTCTTAACCTTTTTTAGTGTCGCGACCGCCTAAAAAGATAAAAAATAAAGTAAAAGACCTTACGACCCCCTCACTATATATTTTAACGTTTATTACAGTTGGACGACACGCTGCGATGTGTTGTTTGCTATAAAGTTCTGTCCGCGGAAAGTGTAAGGCCATCAAAATTACTCCGGCATCTGGAAACAAAACACCCGTCTTTACAAAGCAAACAATTAGAATTCTTCGAGCGCAAATCACTTATCTTGAAAAATAAAAGCGAGGAAAATTGAGAATATTTTTTACAGATAAAAATATCTCATTTTTTTACAAGCTAAGGAATATTTATTACTGTTGGCTTGCTTGAGTGATATATTTTCATATTTAAATTACTTGAATGTGAATTTACAAGGCCATAACAAAAATATTTTACTAATGACAGACAGAGTCAATGCTTTCATCAAGAAGCTTGGTATTTGAAATATTCGCCTTGAAAAACGCAATTTTGACGCATTTACTTTAACTTCTAAATATATTGATAAAAATAAGAACTCCAACGACCCATCCATTAGACCCACAAATCTTCACAGATGATGATTTTTGGAGCGCCTACGTAACCGATCGTGATGTTGAACAACAACCTCCAAATGATCTAACAGTAAGATTAGAAACAGCAGCAAAGGAAACAGGTCAACATTCAGCTTCGGCTTCAATGAATTTAAATGAATCAATTCCAGGTCCGTCTACTAGCTTTCAGTGCAATTTGAAAGAAACAATTCCAGGCACTTATACTGATGCTCAGTATACTTTAAATAAAATAATTCCTGGCTCTTCTTTCGATGTTCAGTCTAATATTTTAGATTTGGTTACCTGTAAGCCTAAACAAACATTAATCACACCTGAACAGATACAGTCATATCCGAAGGCAGAGCCAAGGAAAAAATTAACCAAAGGAAGGAAGGCGGGAAAGACGATGATAGCCACTGACACGCCAGAAAAAAAGCTATAAAGAAACAGAAAGGAATGAGCAGCTGCAAAAAAAAAGCTGTAAAGAAAAATTTTTCTAAAACAATGTCAGGCATTAAAGGAAAGTCTTCCAGTGCGATAGAAAACCCTACAAAACTATTGAAGATAAAGAAAAAGATGGTGAAGGAATCATCATCTGAGAGTGAAGATGAAGTTCCTAATCTTGTCTCGACTGATGATGAGGAGAGTGCTGATGAAGAAAGCCTGTATTGCAAAAATTCAAAAGAAGCTGATTGTAGTTGAGAAAAGTGGTGCAGATGTATAAGTTGTGGTCGTTGGACTTCAAATTTCTATCAACACCTGTGGTTGATCGCATGTTGGAGAAAAAACACATTTACAGGAATTGAAAACATAATATATATACAATAACCCATAAAATTACCTTAAATTTAAGAAATCATGAAAATTCTCTCTTCCTTTAAATAATTAAATTTTATTAATGCCAATAAATACAAATCAAGGATGTTAAGTGTCGAAAGTGATGCCACTCCCCAGATGTAGGAACAGTACTCTAGGTTGTATCCAAAAGAGAGCCATTCGACTCATCAATGACCCAGTCCTCACAAGAAAATTCCCTTCTCTCGCTCATCGCCGCGCTGTTGGGGATTTATCCCTTTTCTACCGATACATCAACGGATTTGGCTCTGAAGAACTTACCTACCGCTATAATTCCCACCTTGACCATTCCTAACAGAACACAAGAGGCGCGCTATGTATGCATCCCTTTACTGTCCACCTACAAAAGACTAGAACACCCCACTTCTTTCGCTCATTCATACCTAGGGTCTCCAAATTATGGAAAAAATTGCCCACAGATCCTCTCCCAACCTCGAATCCTTTAAATCCCGTGTCAATAGATTACATTTTCCTTCTCTTCAGACGTCCACGGTACGTTAGTACTTAGGCTTGAAGTCTACGTAGGCTGTCTCAGATAAAAAATAAATTAATAAAAATTAGTGTTCTGTTAATAATTTGTTTTTGTAGATTTTGCAGAATCTCCAGATATATCGGACGATATTTTAGAAGTACCAACTGACATATCAGCCGTTCTGACAGTTGTCGAGAATAAAAATCAAGAAGAAATTAGAAGAAGGTAAATGTTTTTTTTGTTGTAAATAATAAAATAGGAATAACTTGAAAATAACGTGGTTCGTGTAAACGTGGAAAATAATTTCGCAATGTTGCTTCGCATGGCAATTTCCATCTGGAATTATATTTTGCTCAAAAATTACGAAACGTTTTTTTCAGGGCTGTATAAAAAGGCATATTACAAGTACTCATAAATATCAAATCTAGTATAAATTCGGCATATGGTTTTTGGCTCATTTTTTATGTTTATGATTTGAACTATTAACATGTTTTTCGCACTGTGATTGTTTCCAACACAATAAGTCCCTATTGCACACGAAACACCTCAGAGACCCGTCATATTTTAGGTCCGGAAAAGTAAAAATAAACTTCCGAATATTCCGCGATAGCAGGTGACTTCTTCGAACGTTTGGTAACTTGTTTCCACCGCAAAGCATATCGATGTATAGTTCTCACGCCTACGGTTTAGCTCCGTGATTTACGAACCCCAGTTATGACGCATAAGAGATATGACAGGGTAACACCAATGCGAGAGAAAACTTAACAATAACCGGTCCATTTTTTTGTCTGAAACAAATATTTTCCTGCTAACTTTTTTACGTCTTAATTTATTTATGAAGTAGTGTTAGTATGTACTTCATACTATAGCTGAAATTAATGATTTTGTAGAGACGAAAGAATTAAACTATTGAGGAAGGAAAATGATGCTTTAAAAGAACAGGTAAAGAAATACGTGAGCGCAATACAAATGCTAAGAAGAGACGAGGAAGGCCTTCAAAAGGCATTGGACGGGCTACAGATAGAACCGCCTCCTGATTATAAGGTAGAGGCGAAGATTTACGAGCAAAAATTGGTGCAGGTACGTTAATTTCTTATAATTATTTGTAAATTATTTTCTATGCGACTTTACTACTTACTATTACTATTATTACTTACCACCTTTTATATAGAGATAATAATTATAAATAATTATATATATTTATAATTATTAGGCATAGTTTTATTTTATAAAATTATTTACCTTTTCTTTTCACGTAAGTAAATACATAGAACGCAATTGGCAGGCAATTTACCAATATCTATTATTTTAAATTAATTTATTCCTTGAGTTACATGATTATTTTAAATCATATACTTTAAAATTTGTATTATAGGCAGGAGGCAAAGTATATTGCCAATAGAATTTATATAAGATCGCCTATAACTAACGTAAACTCTATATTGCGCGTCATAAATTTCAAAAATAACTCACAGCGTGACGTCATGCGCGAACCCGGACAAATTTGACATGGTTTGGTATCATATCATCCTTTTATTGTATCATGCTAGTTGCCAAATAATTGATTAAATTACTTTAAGAAAACAGACATAAATGTTTTTCAAAAAAGAAATTCCGAAAATTGTTTCTCGAAAAATTTTCCTTCATCCATTTTTGGATACTTTTATTTTTCATGGTTTGGTAAGACACGGTCTGGTATTGCTGAAAGAAATAATAATAATAATAATAAACATAATGTTGTAGGTGGCTGAAATGCACGCGGAACTAATGGACTTCAACGTGACGCTTCAACAGTCACTGTGCCAAAAAGACGCGCTCTTGGATAGACTAAAGAGTGAGTTGGAGGAACTGAGAGGTCCCATGTCTACTGATGAGTTAGGTTCAGACGAGAGTAGGGGGAGTGTTAATGTGTGGATGCCGTCGGCATTTTTAACAGGTGACAATCATTTGATCATATTTGTTGCCGATCCATCCTTACTTTTTTTTTCAGTGTTGTTGCTGTTATTTGCTACAAGAAACCAGTGACTTTTTATTATAAAATACTAACACATATTGTTATTTGTAGGTACTGGCTCAAACTCCCATCATGTCTACCAAATTTTCCTAAGAGCTGGAAATGATGAGTGGAACATTTATAGAAGATACGCTCAATTTCACGCCCTCCATACCGACCTAAAGAAGTTAGATCCTGCAGTGGGGACTTATGATTTTCCCCCTAAGAAAAGCTTAGGCAAGAAGGTAAGAAGGTGTGGAAAACCAGTTTGTAACTAAAATTATTTATTCAATTTATAATATTTGATTGGGGGTGTTTTAAAGTAACAGAAACTATTCAAAAATAGGTTTTATTCCGTTCGGTAGTATACGGAATGTATCACAATGATGGGTCTGATTTTGCTTTTGCTTAGGTTTGTTATTAATTGAGTTGGAGAGTTGAAATTTGATATCTGGGTAAAATTCGGTCGACTAACGTAAAATTAAGAATTTATATCTCGCGCACGGCTTATCCGATTTAGGCCCCCCTCCCCTGTAGCTTTGTACAAAAAGGACTTCAATAGCGAATTTTATAAAAAGAAATATTATAACATAAACATTAACCATTCCTACATATTCTACAAAATATAAACAAAAACAAACATTCTCCGTCCCTGTAAGGTCTTTGAAATGAATTAGGTATACCACAAAAATATGAATATAGATCGATACTAATATGTTATATAAAAAATGCAAACCTTTTTTGGCATTTTTGATTTACATGCTCTTTGATTGTTTCTGAAAACATTCTTTACACATCTCGCTGCGATTTTATCAAAATTTGCGCCGGATCGTTTTGACTTCTAAAGGAAACCAATAACCAAATAATTTTTTTTTTTCGGAAAACGGATTAACAAAACTTTTCAAAAATATTATCTCGAATACACATACATGTTTCCAATGTACATTTTTTCAAAAATGTCCTGACAGCTTTTTCAAAGATGTTTTTTTGAAAACGGATTTATGAAATATTTTCTCTAAAACACGTATTTCGAAAGTAATTTCTTCAAAAATGTCTTCAAAAAATAATTTTAAAAAAATAGGTACATTTTCCGAAAATATATTTATTTCGAAAACAGTATTTAGAAAATTAAATTATGAACTCTAGTAGCTTGGAAAATGTTAATGAAAAAAGGACGAAAAAAGATCCTGAACAAACCTAAACGCACATTTTTAGTGTTCCGTCAAACGGAACACTTATGGAATCACTTCGGTGTCCGTCCGTCTGTCACAGGTGATTTTCTTTGAAACTATTCGATAGAATTTTGATATTTGGCACAGAGATAGAGTGTGGTGACCCAAATATAGACGTGAACTATAAAAAGTTAAATTTTGATTCTGGGGGTTAATTTCGGGGAATAAATTGGGTAATGGAAAAAAATTTTGCAAGGGCATCGTGTAGGGTGGCAAATGAAAGCTTATTGAAACACGAATTCAAAGACATATATGATGTATTTTTTTATCGCATTTTTTAAACACTTTTCGGCAAAAACGCTTAAAAATTGCTGTCTCCCACCCTTATCACCAGAAGGATCGCTCAGAAAAATCTGAAAAAAAATCATGGACATTGAGAATTAGGTGTAGATTGAGAGAAACTTATCAGGATTGAAAAATTCTAGCGCGGTCAATTGTTATAAACAATTTAATTGTTTATTTCCTTATAACTGCTGAACAATTAATTTTAGAGAAAATGTTTTTTGACAAAAAATATTTCTCACGTTTCTCAATATTTCAAAATTTTTAATTTGACCCGGCAACCGCTCCGCGCATACGCGATGTGACACGGTATTGGTGGCGTCGGCGACGGGTAGCGCGGCAGATGGACGGAGATCGGGCGACCGAGGTTTGCGTGGGTTGGGTTGGGTTGGGTTGGGTTTGACAAGCTGTAAATAGAAGTAGCCAGCGGTGTAGTAAAAGAAAGTTTGACGAATAAAAGGAAGGAAGAAAAAATATCACCCTGTATATTGTTTGGAAAGTTTAATTTTTTTTAGAAGTGCCGAAATTTCGCCCTATACAGATTTTCGGACAATTATCTCAAGAAACGTTTTCGACACAATAAGGAACCTAGAAAGAAATTAAAACTTTAACACCATATTTCCTGAAATTGTAGCATTTTAGGACATAATTCTCTTGCTGAATGCAATACTGGCACAAGACAAAAAATAGCTAAACGGATAAATTAATGAAAACCGAGGAAGCAACATGTTTTCGCTATTAAAATAACAGAACAGTAAATTATATTAAAACTTATTTCTCGAAATAGATTAATGTAGTCTCCTTTGGTAAGATTTTTTTCTTCATTTTTTACAGGATTCTGCATTAGTAGAAGATCGAAGAAAACGCCTACAGATATACTTAAGGAAAGTGATAGCTCATTGGCCGGAACTTGCACACTGTACTAGTAGATTTTTATTAGAACAACATTTAGCATTTTTCAAGTAAGGGTAAATCAGTTTGGCCATAGCAAAAAGATACAAGGTAAAGTTTTTAGGGATCAGAGAGACGATGAAACCAAGAAGAGTATGTTTGCTTCAAGAAGATCGGGAAATTCTAGTAACTATTCAGGTTTATAGAGAAAGAAAAAAAATGGAAACGTTGTTACAACGAAAAATGAACAGGAATTGATGTACCTTGCCAATATCTTCATATCTTATCACATCACCTATAATTTCATTGCAAGTAGTTTAATCAGTGTCTGCGGTATACCAAAGACACTTTGACGCCGATTGCACTATTAACATGCCGTTCGTAGTGAGATCTTTTTCAACATACCTCCTTATGACACACTAAACACTACAGATGAGTCCCATCATATTTTAGATCCGGAAATGAAAAAATAAACCCGAACATTATGCCCTAGTAAATTGTTTTTACGCACTAGTACTTTACTCATACTCTCGCCCCAACGTCGTCCTCACAATAAATATAACAGCGTACTGTACCTGCATTACATCAATCGGCTCCCGGCCCCGTTTGCCAACCGTCGAACCAATTACAAAATACTGCCGGCGCTTCTCTCCTCTCGACGTTCATGGTTGGGTATGAAGTTTTTGGAACCAATGACTTAAGTAAACCAAAAGAAGAGATATTTAAATATAAAAATGGCATTTGCTACCAAACGACATACAGGGTGTTGTTTTAAAGTGTTACAAGGCAATATCTCAAAAACGGTTTAAAATATTTTCATGAAATTTTGGTGAGTTAATAAAGAGATGGGGAACATGTTTAAACATATTTTTGACATTTAGTCCCTCTCTCTATTTTGAGGGGTGGGTGGTAACTTTGGAATTTTAAATGTGATGATGTACTTTTGTTTATAAAAATCGAATCTACGTAAAAAACTATGTTTTTTATTTGCTCTTCCGCTTATGGAAATATGTTTAAATATGTCCTCCATCTCCCTCCCAAGTAGCATATTTAGACACAAATTCTTTGCTGCGTTTCGAAACATTTTCGTTTCAAATTATAAAATTGTGTCGAGACACATGTGTTCCGAAACTTTTGCGACACATTTTCGAATTTAGTTCCTAGAAACGCTTAAGAACTGTTGTGAAGAAAATAATTTTCGAAACTTCCAGAAACATCCTACGACCTCTTCGGAACAAATTATCATAAACTATAATTTACATTTTATTTACTTTGGTTTTTTGAATCACTTATTTAACGTTTGTTTTTTTAATAATATGGGAAGAAAAAGTATAAACATTCCTTAAGGTTTTACAAGAAGGAATTTGAAATTGAAAACGTAAAACCACAAAATAGTGTTTCTGTTTCAACACATATTCTATTAATCATAGCTACATGATGTGTGAAACCTTATAGAAACCAAATACTAGAAATTGTGTTTTGACTCCATTTTAGACCAGAATAATGTCTCGCTTTCTGGCGGCCATTTTGACAAAGGAATGTTTATCTTGTTAAAATTGGGTTTAATTAAATTCCTGCATCGGCATCGTTCGGAAAGCTAAAAAGCTGTTATATTGTAAAATTTTAAAAAATATTTAAATTTAATTTTTTTACAAAGTAGGTATCAATTTTTTCTGTAAATGCAAATAAATGGAGAGCGCGTTAAATATATAAAGCTAAATTACCAAATTGCACAATAAAATTTATTTCGATAATGATTTTTGGTTCTCTTTTGCAATAACTATGAAATAAATCTACCATAACCATCAACCATAAGAAAATACACGTGTGACAAATTCATGATGGCGAAATTATTTTGTCTTCGTATTGTTTTTCATTTATTTCACAACGTGCAGGTATTTCTAATTTGTTGCCTTATTTTGTCCATTTTGACATATTCAAATACAAATATCAGCCACACTTGGAAACAATTTTACCAAAATGTTTTCGCTGGTTTTGTCCATGCTCCACCAGTAGATGTTGAACTGTCACTTGTCACTCTCGAATAAACATATTTGATGTAACAGTTTAGAAACATTTTCGAAACATTTCGGAATCATTTTCGAAACATTTCGGAAACATTTTCGATTGTGTGTCGAAACAGCGAAAGTCACAGCAGTACCAGTACCAACCACTTGGAAACACGTGCAAATGCGCCATTTAAAATGTATACATTTCGAAAATATTTCCAAATCTGTTGCCAATAGTTTCCAATTTGTGCCGGAACCAGAAACAATGGTTTAGATTAGAGATCGCACGATATGACTTTATTTTGCCGATACGATATATCGGCCGATACCGATATTTACGATGCCGATATACCGATACCGATATATCATATCGGCAAAGACATTCGTACATGTTTCAATGTTTAATTTTTATCAGGGTTGGAAAAAGTCATGACATAAAAAAGAGTCAAGGCTTAAATCATGTGAATTAATTATTCATGCCAACCAGGGGCGTGCGGTGAAATTTCAAAGCTGTATATCTCTGTTCCTACTTACAGGAACCGTACCAAATTTAGGGGTTTTAGTAGTGAGCCCACTGGGAATGTTTTGGTAAAGAAAAAAAAAACATTTTGTAATTTGCGAAAAAAGTTGAATTTTTGCATTGCTTCCACCGGGAAAAACATGAACACGTTTAGGTATTTTATTTATTATTTTTTCTAAACAAATTTTACATCATTTTGTCGACACTTTAAATTTTAAGAGAAAAAAATGTGTTTGTAGAAAGTTATAGTCATTTGAATTTTTTGAAACCTAAAATATAATTTCAAAAAACATTCAAATGACTATAACTTTCTACAAACACATTTTTTCTCTTAAAATTTAAAAATTAATTGTCGACAAAATGATGTAAAATGTGTTTAGAAAAAATAATAAATAAAATACCTAAACGTGTTCATTTTTTTCCCGGTGGAAGCAATGCAAAAATTCAACTTCTTTCGCAAATTACAAAATGTTTTTTTTTCTTTACCAAAACATTCCCAGTGGGGATCACTATTAAAACCCCTAAATTTGGTACGGTTCCTGTAAGTAGGAACAGAGATATACATCTTTGAAATTTCACCGCACGCCCCTGATGCCAACCCTGGTTTTTATAACGTCGAATATAAAAAAAAATACAAAATACGGTTCTGAACCTCCAATTCGCTAAATCCTGTACGTGTTTCGTATCAATTTCCGTTTTTCGTTCATGCGTTTTCTGTTTGGGCGAAAACGAAAATCGGGGAAGTCCCGGTTTATCATTATAACATAACGTTTCTGATTGGTGAAGTTTCGGGGAAGTCCCTGTTTAATGTTTTCAGTATTGCTTTGTGAAATTCTGAATTTAATTCTCCGGAAAAAGGCCTCAGTTATACTCCAGTTATATTATAAATGATTAGATATTATTAGTGACATTAGAAGAGGCACAAAAATGTATTTTATTTTATTATATTTACGAGTACATATTACCTTTCGTAGGTATATGCAGTAAGAATCCAAAATTCTTCGTTTTATATATGCCGATATATCGGCAAGTTTCCTGCCGATACGATACGATACCGATAATCGGCAACAACCGCCGATATGCCGATATAACGATATCAATATCGGTATCGTGCGATCTCTAGTTTAGATACATTTACCAACATGTGTCTAAGAATGCTACTTGGGCTATTCACTCACCAAAATTTCATGAATATATTTTAAACCGTTTTCGAGATATGGCCTTGTAACACTTTAAAAAAAACTCACCCTGTATACCCATGTATGCCTAAAAAATGTAACCCTCGACACCCCCCCCCCCCCCCCCCCTCCATCGATAGTAAATTTTGGCTACGGACCTGAATGTCATAATGAATTTTTTTTGTTCTAAAAGCAATGACGCCTCGAAAGTACATGGAAACCTCACTTGCAAGCTGGTTAGGCCCTCACAATTTTGTCCTTGTATATATTATAAACACAAAAAATACAGTGCAATCCACATGTAATGAACTCGCTTATAATGGACACTCGCATATAATGAATAATTTTCAGTTCAGTTCAAATACGTGTAAAATCCTCGGATATTATCGAGATATTTCGTGCTTCCCCGGCTTGGATATTTATGATTCAATCGTAAATAAACAGGTTTTTAGTCGAGCTCACCAGCTCACGCTTGCAGTTGCAGTTGTTCTTCGAACGTTATTGTGTGCGTTATATTTTATTTCTAAGCTTTGTAAACGTGTCTAAAAGAACAAAACGGTCATTCACAGTACACAAAAATATGAGTCATATACACAGTCGGGAGATTAATTTTATTCGTCCACTTATAAAAGTTGTCAAAAATTGGGATAAAATTAAAACTACTGAAGTTTATTTGCTTTTCATTACAAAAATAAAAAACAACTATTCATGTACTAAAAACAGTAATATAACGTCCAACCTAGACAATACCTTTTAAAAATAAAACATAATTTTTTAATAACCAAGGGAATAAAATTAATATTTTATTATTTCTTTAATTGCGCAACTATTTTTATATTTAAGCAATTTTGTATTTCTAACCATAAGCGAGATCCCCATACTGGCCCTCCTTATCTTGGACACCGTGTATATGATGTGTTCTTTTTATGCATTTTTTAAACGTTTTTCGGGAAAACGCTTAAAAATTGCTGTCGCCAGAAGGATCGCTCAGGAAAATGTGAAAAAAAATCATGAACATTGACAATTAGGTGTAGATTGAGCCAAAATTATCAGGATTGAAAAATTCTAGCGCGAATTGTTATAAACAATTTAATATTTTATTTCCCTATAACTGCTGAACCATTGGTTTTAGAGAAAAAGCTTTTCCACAAAAAATATTTCTCACGATGTAAGGAACAACTTTTTTCCTTACACTTTTTCAGTGCTCCGCGCATACGCGATGTGATACGGCGTTGGTGCCTTCGGCGGCGGGTAGCGCGGCAGATGGGCAGAGATCGGGCGGTCGAGGTTTGCTCAGGTTAAGCGGGACACGGAACACTAATTGTGCAAGTCTAACTTGCACTTGGCCGAATTTTTTTATAAGATGGACTCTCGGGTATAATGGACTATTTCTCTTGGTCCCTTGAAATCCATTATAAGCGGGTTGCACTGCACATGAAAAAAAAATTACCTAGTACAATTTACCCAGTAAGAAAAACTGTGAATGCAGTCCCGAACCCTACAATTTTCATGGTGACAAGCTGTTAAGATACATTTACGTTTAATTTTAGCCTGACTTAAGAGTCGTATATTGTTTAGGGCATCCTATTAGTCTGTTACAACGTATCCTAACTATAACTTGGCAATGTTTTAAAACTAAAATTAAGAATAAGCATTAAGAACAAATGTCGCGATATATTTGTTGTTTTAAAAGTTTAGGTATTCAGACATATCTTCCAATTGTAAAAAAACTTTCTTAATAGCGTTTTCCGCGTTTATAAAAATAAAGGTACTTTATTTACTCTTCGGTATCATGGTCATTTTTTCGCAAACTTAGCATCTTATGTGTTAAACCCCCACATAACAGTCAATGGATATTTAAGTTCCAGTGATATACATAGGACATTGTAGAAGTAAAATATCCTGTGTAATAATAGCCAAGGTATATCCATAAAATATAAAAATCCACCGATGTTATGGCGTAAGTATCAAGGGCTAAAGTTCACTTGTCAAATTTTGACACAAGATACCAGAAGCTGCTTGCTCACGCACGAAAAAATGGCCTTATCATCAAGCATTATAGTTGAAGACAACATTATTAATGCTTTTTAGTACATACCAGTGGCGGCTGGTGAAATTTCAAAGTTGTATATCTCTGTCTCTACTTACAGGACCCGTACCAAATTTAGGGGTTTTAATAGTGAGTCCACTGGGAATGTTTTGGTAAAGAAAAAAAAAAACATTTTGTAATTTGCGAAAAAAAGTTGAATTTTTGGTGTGCCCCTCCTGGGAAAAAATGAACACGTCTAGGTATTTCGTTTATTATTTTTTCTAAACAAAGTTTACATCATTTTGTCGACAGTTTTTAAATTTCGAGAGAAAAAAATGTGTTAGTAGAAAGTTATAGTCATTAGAATTTTTTTAAGTCTAAAATATAATTTTAAAAAAAATTCAAATGACTATAACTTTCTACTAACACATTTTTTTCTCTCAAAATTTAAAAAATGTCGACAAAATAATGTAAAATTTGTTTAGAAAAAATAAATAAAATATCTAGACGTGTTCATTTTTTTCCTAGGAGGGGCACAACAAAAATTCAACTTTTTTTTCTCAAATTACAAAATGCTTTTTTTCTTTACCAAAACATTCCCAGTGGGCTCACTATTAAAACCCCTAAATTTGATACGGGTCCCCTAAGTAGGAACAGAGATATACAACTTTGAAATTTCACCAGCCGCTACTGGTACATACCATAATTTTTACACTCTAGTCTTAGTTTTCTTACTACCAACTTTTATTTGCAATAAAGCATAACGCGATGTTAACCTTAAAAGACCTAGTTCATTTTTTCTATAACCGAATTCCAATATTTATTGATATTATTTAAGATTTGATTTTATATTAGTGATCTAGAAGAAAAGCCCAGTACCTTATTTATAAGATTGTTAGTTGTTTCTTTGTAAGTCCAAAGTTTAATAAAACAAGTTTTTTTATATATAAACACTTTGTTTTAAAAATAATCAGGATTTTATTTAAATTTAAAATAAAACTACCCAATATTGGTATATCCAGAGAAACTGGAATAAGAGTGTACTTTAAAAAAGGTGGTTGTCCCTTAGGTGAAAATACTTCATCGGAGGGTAGTATAGTATATATGTTGCATCCCGTTATGCGAGAAGTTTTGACCCTCTAAATTTACACAGACACTACAGAACAATTTTGGGAAATATATTTTATTCTAGCATTGTAGATTTCACTACTTAAACATGGCGGCTGGTAAAATTTCAAAGTTGCATATCTCTGTTCCTACTTACAGGACCCGTACCAAATTTAGGGGTTTTAATAGTGAGCCCACTGGGAATGTTTTGGTAAAGAAAAATAACATTTTGTAATTTGCGAAAAAAAGTTGAATTTTGAGTGTGCCCCTCCTAAGAAAAAAATGAACACGTCTAGGTATTTTATTTATTATTTTTTCTAAACAAATTTTACATCATTCTGTCAACAGTTTTTAAATTTTGAGAGAAAAAAATGTGTTATTAGAAAGTTATAGTCATTTGAATTTTTTTTTAATTATATTTTAGGCTTAAAAAAATTCAAATGACTATAACTTTCTACTAACACATTTTTTTTCCTCAAAATTTAAAAACTGTCGACAAAATGATGTAAAATTTGTGTAAAAAATAATAAATAAAATACCTAGACGTGTTCATTTTTTTCTTAGGAGGGGCATACCAAAAATTCACCTTTTTTTCGCAAATTAGAAAATGTTTTTTTTCTTTACCAAAACATTCCCAGTGGGCTCCCTATTAAAACCCCTAAATGGAATAAATAGTGCTATTAGTTTAGTTTAAGGGGCATTCCATGTAAAAGAGGAAAATGACATAAATTTTAAAATTCCTTTAATTATTTTAAATTTAGTACTAACTCATAGTTAAAAGTCTATATTTAAATAATTTATAAAAAAAAAAAAATGTTAAAATTAATAAAAAAACTCTTTTTTCTACATATAAACTTTTTAGTCGTATTGAGTTGTGTAGGGAGCAAATGTTCTTTAGGTTGGTAATGCCATTTTTAGTCATCTAAATAACTTCAGCAAACTGATGATTGTATTTCAGAAAAAGAGTTACAAAAACTAAGGAACCGCGTATAATTCAAGTGAAAAGGTATGTTAGTTTTTGTGTATTTCTTGTTTGGATATAAGCATATCGCATGTCCCACCAGTCACGCAAAAAGAGATAAAAGTTGATTTTCTATCCTCAAATATGACATTATCAATTCTGATTCTTTTTAGAAGTAACAATAAACATGTTACGAACTATTTAAGCTTCTTATAATTGTTAAAAACTCTATATTATAGTTTTGAGGCTATTTTAAAATATGTCCCACCAGTCACATGTGACTGGTGGGGCTCTGGCTCACAGTTAATATATCATGGAATTTTGCCTGATACTGCAGATTGTAGCTTTGTTTCTCTTTATGACCCTTAATTTAATGATTTTATATATTTTTTAGCCTAAAATAAATACAAATTTGGGTTGGGTTGGGTATGCTATAATGCTCTATATGACAAGAAAAGCAGTAATTACACGTAGCAAGGATTGCTACGAGTACTTATTATCACTAAATATCAATGGATTGCATATTTTCTTGGTTGGTGTTAATGATATTAAATAACATCGAACAAATCTTGACAAAATATGGCAAAACATCAAAGCAATTCCACAGATACAGAGACACCATCATTTTAAATCTCAAGAAAATAAATACATCATTTATGCTTTGACGGCAGCATCTTCTGGCTCCTGAAAGGTTTTAACAATTCAAGAAGAAAAGTTAAATTATTACTCTGAGTCGTATAACTCCAGTGACAGTGAATAGCAACTGGACGTGGACACCAGATAATGAACTAAAGCTTTTTGTCAAAAATGCTAATATTTTTAAAAAACTAAATTAATAGTTATAGATATTTTTAAATAAGGCATCGTAATTTTCTTTTATAGGAGTTTAAAAAACAAGTTTCTTTAATTTTTGTTATTAAAAACTAAAGTTTATTGAGATTTTGTTATTAGTATATTTAATTCTCTATTCGCGTTCTGTTTGTAGTTTCTCAATTATTTTAAATAATTTATAGTAAAAATTATGATTAATAGTGTTTGTAAGGCTTAAAAAGTCATAAAACTGATTTATTAAACAACTATAGGTTTGTTCCAACACAGAGTTTGTGAACGGTTTTCGATCAGAAATAGAGTTGCCCAGATAAATATTACATGTTGCACAGCGACAGGCGTTTATGTACGTAACTGACTATTTGTTTCCGACGGTCACAAAACCGTACGGACTGCTTGTTGGAACAGACCTTATGTTGACGTATTTCGTACTTGTCCCACCAGTCACAAAAGCCTGTCCCACCAGTCACAATTTAAAAGTTTTTTATTATTTCTACATAAGCTATCATATAATTATTATTGATAAAAACGGAAGTACATAGTATACATTTTACATTAAGAACAACGTTTCACTTAAAATTTAAGTGGCCGAACTGAAATTCGTCTTCAAGTACACCGTGGTAAGAGAGGAGGATTTTTTGGTGTCCCACCAGTCACGTTCATTCAAGTAATAATTACAAAGAACTCAGAATGTATTCAGTTGTTTTTTTAAGGGAACTTGTGCATTAGTTATTTACCTATGTTTTAAGATATATTTCACCATTGGATAAGTTTCGATGGTATAATTATAGCGCAAAGTTAGTCGAATTCCGGAGTCAAATGTCCCACCAGTCACTATGGAATGCCCCTTAAACAATATTTTTTGTTAACCTTAAACTATATCTGTCCAGATTATCGAAGTTGTTCTGTATTTAGTTTTATTATAGTCAATTAAAACAAAAATCAGTCTCATGTGAAATTGTAGGTACTAACGAATTATACGGGATTTATAAAATAACTCAATAAATTTGCTGTATCTGACTGGTTATCATACAACAAAAGAGAGTATAGTATTCGTTAAAAGTGTTGTTTTTTTATTTTCACTTTTCGGGTTTTTAATGGAAGATAGAAATATTGTAAAAATGACTAACTGTTTTGGCAGGCAATCTTTAATTTCTACTACATACTTAAAATTTTCTTTTCCCAATAAACGAACAAAGCGACTTTTATAAAATGATGTACTACCCCAATGGAATGCGTTGTTTTTAAATAATTTATTCTATTTTTACAAATTAATTTTATAAAATTGCCATATTTACAAAAACATTGGTATAAAAATACGCTTTAACTACAATAACAAATATCCCATATACACCTTAAATTTACCGTTTAATAGCTTAACGGCGTTTCTATCTTACTGACACATTGATTCTTAATTTTATTATTAGTTTTACTTTGATTTTTTGGTTAATTCTTGTTGGCGTCTCTTGTTGGCAATGTATATTGTCCAGAAAAATCCTATGAGGTTTACTGTCAATACTCTCAACTAAAAAATTAAATAAATTTTTAAACAGTAAATGACACCACAACTGTAGGTACATATACATAATTCAAAACTTCCCAGGCCATATATTTTTTTTTGGGGCTGTTCCCTTTTACCCTCCCGAACTTCTTTTTAAGACCTCACTGACTGCATTTTTTTGATATCTTGCATCATTTACAAGTTACTTGACACAATATTTGTGCGTTTAATCCCCTGTTTTAAAGGTCAAAAAAGTAGGTTTTTGATACTGTACACCACAGCTTACAATAGCACACAGCTCGGGCACTCTGTTGGCGGGAACGGTTAGCGCCGTCCTCCTGCACTTCGCCTTAGCCCCGCCTTTCAGGAAAAAAGAAGCCACTGTTCGTGTGACGGTCGTCAGAAGCCATCGGCGATTATTTTTAAGAATTTGTTTTTTTTAAACCGTGGTTGGTGTTTATTTTTTGTTTTTTTTTTTCGGTAGTTTTCAGTTAATATGAACGGAAATCAGGACATGTTTGTGCTAACAGCTGCTACAATAAAAGATATAACTGCAATATGAGATTTTTATTATTTTTACTTTCACAGAATATAGTGAGTGGATTGTTTTGCAAAAATAAAATCTAGTACGCATATTAAAAAAAGACAAGGCAACGGTAAAAAGGGATTTCTCTTAAAAAATCTTTTTTATTTGTGCAGTGCTTATTTGGAAAGATATTTTAAAAATTAGCTTTGTGATTGTCGCTTTCTCCTTTACAAATTGGCAGTTTTTGAACCCGTTTCGTATTTAAAATCGAAAATATTTTTTATCTGGATTAAATTAGATTTAAATTGAAGGGTGTTCCAAATGTCCTCATTTTTAAAAAATATACATTAAAAAACACAAATTGTAAGAACGTTACTAAATGGGACGAGTGAATATTATCTATGAAAATTTTGCAGTTTCTTTTATAACACTGAAAGCATTTACATAGTAAATTTCCAAAAGAAGATCTGCGGAAAACTGTGTATTTTTCACGAAAAAAAAAGTGCAATAGATCGAAATTTTGTAGGTTATTGATTATTGTCAAAATTTCTGGCATTTTACCTGCAATGTTGCCAAACCTGACTAGCTTTCTTTGAAGTCACAAACATTAACAGCTTTTTGTTGCAATTTTATAAATATAAATCTGCCATTTGACGTAGTGATGGCTCATAGCAAAACACCCGCTGCATAAGGAACTCGGAAGTTTGGAATCCCAAGCTTGAGTTTACCAGCTTCAAAAGACATACATTTGGAAATATCGGCTTACTAAGAAGCTTTGTTTACCTATAAATAGGAAACTGCGAAATAAACCAACATCGCTTTTCTTCACAATTACCTGAAGCAAACCCAAACACACCATTCCCAATTTTCCTCACCTTATTTTACATATGTAATATTATCTAAAAGCTAACTTTCTTGAAAAAATTAGCGAAAACATTAAGAAATTATAAATTATGACATAGGTAATGTTCACCAAATATTATATAATAATAGGTCTTAAATCGTCTCTAAAATATGATAGTCAGGAGCCATCAGGCTTAATCGCCACCCAACTGAAAAAGGTGCCAGTCCGCCACTGCTTCGTACGATGTATCTTTTATATAAGATAATAAAATTATTTCAAATCCGATCCCGACTTCTCTCCTCAGTGCAAGACATGGTATGATACCAAACCGTGTCTAATTCGTCCGGGTTCGCGCATGACGTCAAGCCGTGACTTATTTTTGAAATTTATGACGCGCAATATAGAGTTTATGTTAGTTAAAGGCGATTTTATATAAATTCTATTGGCAATATACTTTGCCTCCTGCTTATAATACAAATTTTATAGTATATGATTTAAAATAATCATATAAATAAAGGGATAAATACATACATTGATTACAATGATTGATTGATTGTCCACATCACAACCATACACAGCACATCTCATTTTTACTTTTAAACTCCTAAAAGTAATATAAAAACACCAAAAAATAGTTGAAAACACAACGCGATCTTAAAAAAGACGTTTCGTTTACAAAATATCGCGGAATTGATCACGGCGTGACGTAAATGGCCACGTCTACCTTCGCGGTATCATATCTTCTTTTATTTGTATCATGAGTGCAAGAGAAACAGCGCGCGTCGAGCGAAGTCTGCCACATCAAAGGTGCCGTCGCGGAGTGCCCGAGCTGTGTTATTGTTAGCTGTGCTAACACTAACGGATATGTTGCTAAATAATTCCTAAACTGTGCTAGATACCAAAAATATCACAAGACAAAAATTTTTTACATGAAGCTAGGAATATAGCTAAGTTATCAAGCCAAGTCGGTGGCATTCCAAAAAATAGTTTAGTTGGGTTAAAGGATACATGACATGAATTAGGTCAGAAATCATAACTGAAATATGTTTTACCTGAAGTTTAGGAATAATATGTACATTCACTCATATTTTAAATAAATATTCTTACTGTAAACCTTATAATACATTCAAGTTTTGGCTGTTGAAGCATTGTTACTTCCAAACTGAATATACAGGTCGAGTTGTTTAAAGTGTTACAAGGCGATATCTTGAAAACGGTTTAAAATATTTTTATGTACTTTTGAGTTAATAGGGAGATGGGGGACATATTTAAACATCTTTTTGGCATTTACCCCCTCTCTATTTTGAGGGGTGGGGGTAACTTTTGAATTGTAAATGGAATAATGTACAGGGATATCCAAATAAAAGTGAACAGACCTTATAACTTTTTTACTTTTAAAGATGGGAAAAAATGTTAAATATGAAAGTTTTGGGGATTTTTATACAATAAAAACAATACATTTATATTTAATTTCAAGTTATTTCTCGTCTGTCGTGCTTAAGAAGTTGTTCAAAATGTCCCCTTCAACTTCTAGTTTCTCACTTTTTCTAAATGAATTTCGTACCCGCTGTAACATTTCAGGTGTCACTAATAAGCAGGCAAAGCGAATTCAGTCTTTCATATCATCTAAAATTGTAGGTGCAGTTGCGATGTCTTTGTCCTTTATATAACCCCACAAGAAAAAGTCAAGGGGGGTCAAATCCGGGAACCCAGCAGGCCAGTTCAGAAACAATTGTTAAAACGTAAAAATTCTCAGTTGACTTTAGTAAAAAATAGTGCATTTCCATGCAAAATAAATTATAATTCTGAACTGAACTTGATTTAAGTATTGGTAAATTTATTTATTTTTTAAATTCAATCAAAATTTAGTTAACCATTCTGTACCAAAAGAGCAAATTAAAAAAAAAATTGTACACATACATATTTTTTTAAATAAATTTGAACATTATAAACAAAAGTACATCATCCCCTTTAAAATTCCAAAGTTACCCCTCAAAACAGAGAGAGGGGGCAATATGTTTAAATATGTCCCCCCATCTCCCTAGTCACTCACTAAAATTTCATTAACATATTTTAAACCGTTTTCGAGATATTGCCTTGTAAGTAATACTTTAAGAAACTCACCCTGTATATGTACTAAATGATAATATTAATACAGTATATGAAAATATAAAGATATAAAAGATTTGAAATAAGATACAAAATGTCAAAGAAATTGTTTGTCAATATTTAATCAAAATTGACATAAGCTTTTTCCTTATCAATATAAATTAACAAATCTAAGTTTCTAATATTTATGTTATTTGCCACTTATATCTTTAAACAATTGCACAACACTTCAGTAGATAAGAGACATTTTATCACATTGTTATTTTTTTAATATTAAATGGCATATTATCTATATTTTACTATAAATTTTTAAGATCTTACCATAGGGGGGACCAAACTGACATTTAATAACTGCAAAATTGTCAAATACTTCCAGCTAGAAGTGAGGACTGTCCAATATAAACCTTTCAATTGTTGAATGGCAGTTTCATGATCTTTGCCTTCTAATCTGGCAAGCATATACAGAGCGAAAGCCTGTAAAATATTATGTCACTATTGTTTACAACCCTGGTATTTTAAAAAATTTACCTGGTATAAAGGCGAGTAAATAAGTCGTTCTAAAAATAGTCTTTTTGCAATAGCAAAAGAAGCCTCATCAGGTACAAGACCATCTAGGAATGAATAAAAATAATGAGGTATCGTGCCACCAAAGAGCAATCTAAAAATAAAATCAGGATGTTTATTCGTATATATTTTTTAATAGTACCTATATACCTAACGGGTTAGAATTTATATCTAACAATAAATTTCACATACATACCCGAATGCGCCATAGGCTGCAAGGCTATGTAGGTTAACAACTTTTGCACCTGCAATCCTTTGAGAGGCATAATTACCAGCTAAAGCAACAAGACAGCTAAAAGGTTGAACACATTATTATACCTTGAAAATTTTATAATTTAACAGTTACTAGATTGTAAATAAATTGTCTGAAAATTGGTGTTATTCTTACTAAATAATCTGACCTTAAAATGAGTAATTTTTTTTAAATTAATAATTCGGAGCAAATATGAAGCCGAGCAGACATCTACCTAATGGTAGGTATAGACCTTACAACAAAAAGCTCAAGATGATTTGAGAACTAACAGTAAAAGTTATACAATACAATACATTTTTATTACTTTCCTTTAACTACACGGAATAAATTCCAGTTCCGTTAATTTTATTATTATCCGAAAACCTTTGAACTTACCAACTGACGGCTTTAGTTCTTACTGGATTTTCATACAACTGGCTAAAATAGAAGCTTAGGGCATGAATTATAGGTTTTGAAAGAGACATTTGTAGTTGAAAAAGTTTTTTAAGCTAAAAATAATTGGAAGCTGGTGATTAAACCGACGTTCAAACGATTCTCGTACAATAAAAAATAACTTTTATCGGTAAATTGAACTTTGCAACTTTACTGATTTTGACAGCTTAAAGTGAGGTTAGGTCTTAAAAGTCCTGTCTGGTCGACATTTTCATGGCCTCTTGCCTGATCGGCATCCAGCCAATTATTTTCAAAATACTCGGTCTGGCGCTTATTTGCTAACTCGGGCGACCCTCCAGTTTGGGTGTCGTTACAGAGCCTCCGGATAGTCGGGCCTAAGCCCCTGAAGACTCCCAATTTTCTTTTAATTTAACCTTCCACTAGCACACTACTTGGTTAGGAACCGCACGGCTGTCAACCGGACCAGGATATAACCTTTTTCTGTCAGAAATTTGACAGACCCAACCGGAAGCCCCCCTCCTTGGCCGCCATAGACCATGCAGTTCGCAGGTGGTTCAAGTCAAGTTTTTAGGAATCACTCCCGCCCAATCTTCCCCGTTTTCTCCACGATCCCCAACCAGGACTCTTTCTTCTTCCATGGGGAACAAAACCACGATTTACCGCATTCTCGCGCACTTCTCGTGGCCACCAAAACCAACCTCCCCGGATCACAAGTTGGGTTGCTCGACCGGCGGACGAACGAAGAATGAAAAGTCTTCTTTTTGTTAAATTTCAAAATTGTGTTAGCCCAAGGCCTTGAGCCAGGCCGAGCGGCGGATACGCAACTAAGCTCTGGCGATTACTAGAACATTTTTCACGCTACGGATTGAGTGGTGTCTGTTCACCATCATCTGTGATCACCATGGTAACAAGACTATCAACAACTTTTGAAAATGTCAGATTTATCGCCTTATGGCATTTATTTCAATGAAGTTGATAAAATATGTATTTTAGAACCTGAAATTTCTAAGCAAACCAGCGACTTGAAGGAGGAATGTTATATTTATGTAGAAAGTAAGTTTGTCTAGATATTAGGTAGATAAAAAAAATCCTATCTTCATTTAAAAATAAAGGTATCTCTGTTAGTGGAATAATTTTGCAATCGACCCATAGGGCTTCTTTTCTTAAAGCAAAAAAACGCTGCACAATGGTAAGCAGTGGCGGCTGGTGAAATTTTAAAGTTGGATATCTCTGTTCCTACTTACAGAACGCGTACCAAATTTAGGGGCTTTAATAGTGAGCCCACTGGGAATGTTTTGGTAAAGAAAAAAACATTTTGTAATTTGCCATAAGAAGTTGAATTTTTGCTGTGCCCCCTCTAAGAAAAAAGTAGGTATTTTATTTATTATTTTTTCTAAACAAATTTTACATCATTTTGTCAACAGTATTTAAATTTTAAGAGAAAAAAATGTGTTAGTAGAAAGTTATGGTCATTCCCGGACCCAAATTTTTTTTGTAAATTATATTTTAGGTTTAAAAAAACCTAAATGACCATAACTTTCTACTAACACAATTTTTTCTCTTAAAATTCAAAAATTCTAGACAAAATAATGTAAAATGTGCTTTAAAAAATACCTAGAAGTGTTCATTTTTTCTTTAAGGGGGGCACCGGCACAGCTTTTGCGCAAATTACAAAATGATTTTTTTCTTTATCAAAACATTCCCAGTGCGCTCACTATTAAAACCTCTAAATTTGGTACGGGTCCTGTAAGTAGGAACAGAGATATACAACTTTGAAATTTCACCAGCCGCCACTGATGGTAAATATAAAATAAAAAACTCATAATTGGGCTGCTGCTACAATCGTTTCTCGCTGGATACAGATTGAGCGCATTCCGTAATAGGTGTCTTAAAATACCCCCCATAATTTTTAGAGATTGATGAATTCCAAAAAATCGCCGACAAATTTATATCAATGGTTGAAGAATTGAGTACCAAAATTGAAAAACAAAAAATTAAAGCCATTGGGGCCAGAAATTTGCTGCAAGGCATGGAAAAACAAAAGGAAAATAATCAGCAACAGCTTCAAGTAAGAGAGTTGTTTACTCTTGATAAAAGTGAAGTAAGAAAATAGTGCTGTGCAAGGTGATAGATTTTCTAAGCCTTAACAGACAAGAAGTAAACTTTATCAAATTATCAAGGACTGGCACTTGTAGTAAAAAAAATCCATTCAAAAAATTGTTGTCTTAAGATAGAGGATGATCAAGTTCCGGGGTTCCGGCCCCTTCGACCAACTAAAAATAATTTCTGGGGCGCCGCTAACTTGGTTTGGCTTAGCTATATTCTTCGCTTCATTGAAAACCTTTGTATTATGCTCTTTTACGGTTTTACAAATTATTTAGCAAAACCTGTTTTTTTACTTGTATGATTTTTGGTGGGATTTCAGATACTTATAAAACCATGATACAAATAAAAGAAGTTATGATACCAAACCGTGTCAAATTCGTCCGGGTTCGCGCATGACGTCACGCCGTGACTTATTTTTGAAATTTATAACGCGCAATATAGTTTACGTTAGTTAAAGGCGATTTTATATAAATTCTATTGACATTATAATACAAATTTTATAGTATATGATTTAAAATAATCATATAAATTAATGGATAAATACATACATTGATTGATTGATTGTCCACATCACAACCATACACAGCACATCTCAATTTCACTTTTAAACTCCTAAAAGTAATATAAAAACAGCAAAAAATAGTTGAAAACACAACGCGATCTAAAAGAAGTGTTTCGTTTACAAAATATCGCGGAATTGGTCACGGCGTGACGTAAATAGCCACGCCTACCTGCGCGGTATCATATCTTATTTTATTTGTATCATGTTATAAAACCACATAATATTTAGTTATTAGTATATGTGTATACACCGACTACCTGTACTCCTTAACTTTCCAAAGCAGAAGTAGCTATTTCGTGTCAGAATCCGCAATGTTCGATTTTTATTGATTTTTCTCGTAATTATCACCTTAAACACTATCTATGTTCCAAATTTCAAAGCTCTAGCTCGATTGAAAGTACACTAGATTTATGACGATCTACCAGTCGGTGAATGCCCAAAATTGTGATTTTTGGACACACGTCTCTTGGAAACTATTCCACCTCGACGTATGAAATTTGGAATACTGCTTCTTTCTGGTAATCTAAACCCCCCTGAAAATTCAGTCCTGTAACGCAACTAGCCTCGTTAATAGAGGGGCGACGAAAAGGGCTCGAAATGGTTCGTGTAAATATTGCACAGTGCGCGCGCGGTCAGTTTTGCGAGAACTTGACCTGGCGCACCCTGTGCGTCTTGATTTCAGGATATTAAAAGCGATAATGACCCTAGACAAAATATTACGCGCCCGTAGATTGTTTGGAACATTTTTAATAATCTTTCATAAAAGTCCTAAAAATTCCGAGACAATTATCCCAAAAACACGTGTAAGATAATATCAAAAAACTAAAACTTTATAAAAAAAAGTACTTAAAATCAGCTCAGGATTATTGCTCAGGACTTACACAATAAAATATTACGAGTTTAGGGCAATGGCTGCTCTTGGGAAAATATAGGTATTCTGCAATAAAATTAAATTTGTTCGGCGAATAAATATTTAAAAAGATCGGGCCGATTAGAAACATTTTCGTAAAAAATTATTTAATTATAAAATTTGCGAAAAAAAGTTAAGTTTTGGGCCGCTTCGCCTGAGATCAGAGAAAGTTCTGAAGAAAATTTTACTCCCAAGCTTTTTTCATAAATTTTATCAGATTTTATCGATATAATTCAAATTTCATTGAATTACCTCTAATATCTTGAAATTAATTAGTTTTTAAAATTTGTACCCTAAAATATTTTGTCCAAGAAATAATTTAAAATGTCATTTCTTTAAGGAAAATTATAATATTTTCACGAAGTTTGGAATTTGTCGATAAAATTTGATATACTTTATGAAAAAATATGCTGAGTAAAATTTTCTTCAGAGCTTTCTCAGGTCTCAGGTGAAGCGGCCCAAAAAATTAACTTTTTTTCGCAAATTTCAAAATTAAATGTTTTTTCACGAAAATGATTGTAGAGTACCCAACAGTGACATTTTATAATTAGGTGTGGGTCCCATGCGTTGGAACCGAGATACGACAATCTGAAATTCCAGGAACCGCCACTGCGGCAGTCTCAATATTAATATCTGGTAATCGCCTACCTCTATTTTTAGCTCAAATTTTTCCTCATAAGTGCATATAAAAAAATTTAACGTTCACTAAATTATACACAACATTCATTAGTTCAAAGTCTACACTCTACAAAACCAACAACCAACAGCTAACAATAATAACAAGAACAGCAAATAACTGTCGTTCCTGATCATATAAAATGCGCGCGAACTTACCTGTAAGAACTGTCATGAATGCAGCTAGATGACTAGCTGAATTTCCCGTATTAAATTTTACAGTATAAAGAGCCGATCGGCCGATTTCTACCCTATATTCATCAGGTTGAAAAGTGCTGTGCTCCGCGAATAAAAGCAGTTCAGCTCGGCACTCGAGTAACGTTGCGAGAAAATTATATTTACTTTACTTGGTCAACCGTGCGTCAGTGCCGGGCGTGCAGCGTGTGTTGACTAGCGCTGGCCTATTATACTAGATTCTCGGCCGAAAATTCGGTACTTTAATTTTACTTAATTTTATTTTAATGAATGTTTAATTATTTACTGCAAAGTATGAAAACGTTAGTCGCAAGCGGCTTCAAAATGTTGGTGGTTCTGCAGCTCTACAGCCCTTATGTACCAGTCGCCTCTGGTTTAGGGACACCCTGTATAACCCAATTTAACTGTTCTTTTACGCCCATGTTTTGTATTACTGCAATATTTGCAAACATCCAAATATGATTTCCGTTTTGGGCTTTGACACTGTTTTCTGATCCATTAAATTTTGTAGACAATAATGTTTATACAACTTGTTTTTAGGCAGTAATTAATGAAGTTTCCATGGAACTAGAACGCCTAAAGATCCAACTTAACTCTCTACAAAAAACCGAAATGGAACAAAACGAAATAATAACTCAACTGACCCGTTATTAAAAATCTACTAAATAATTTATTTAAGTGTACAACAAATAATACAACGGTAAAGTAACCTGCACTTCGAAAATTATTCTATACACAAACAGAACATATTCTAAACACCACATAAGGCAAAAGTCCAAGTTTTTCTATAAAATAAAGTATCAAATGTACACGGTTGTGGCTTTTTATTTCTAAGGTAGTGTAAAACTGGCTATCTCACACGCTTAAAAAAATATATTATAGCAAGAAGGTGCTTTTAAAGGTCGCTTTATTTTAATGTACCCGTGATAAAACAACAATTACACATTGTAATAGATAAAAAAAACATTTTCTGAAATAGTTACAGTACGTTTTAAAAGCATCCCCTTGTGTTATTTTAAGAACATAAAATCAATCTTCCGTTTTAAAATGGTAAAAACTAGCAGGGTGTTTTTTACTTTCCTTTGTATTGTTAAATTTAAAAGTCATATTACGATTCATAAACCTGCCGGGAGACAAAGTTTTGAAAATTTTTCTTTTTGAAAACTAGAGCCTTTTTTTAACACGGTAGTTATATTTTAATTGACGTTGACAGGTTCATCAAGGTAACAACATAATTTTTAATTTTTTTTTCATCAAAGGCAAATTATGAAAAATAGTTTCGACATAAAATCTGAAGCGTCACAAAATCCTCACTTTATTGAGGGTGTCCGAGAAGTTTTAGTATGAGCAAATATCTTTGCTATTAGAAAAGATAGACACCAAATTTTAGGTGTATCTTATTGGTTAATAATCTACTTTTTTATGTAATTTAACTTTTTCAACCCCCTTGAGGGGTGACGCTAGGGAGTTGAGGTTAAAAATTTTAAACGCAACTCTATGCCATGGTTGGGTTTGATGTACCAAAGCGTATAATTTTAAAAGATTTTTTAAGACAGATGTTGCGCACCAAAAATGAATATTCAATAATAAATAAAAGTTGACAAAGCAAATGAACTTATTCAACCTTCGAATGGATGATCCTTCTTGCGTTTGGAACCATTTATTTGATAAATATCGTTATTAATACTAAAATGGGAAATTTCAAAAACACCCTGCACAATACATAAACAAAAGTCCACCACAGCTTCAAATATATGAAGGCACACCTACCATGGCGTTTAATCCTATTACGTTTTAAAGAAAAAAAAATGTGGAACGTACTATGTAAAAGCCGTATGACGTTCGCATGTAAAAGTTTTTAAAAATAAGAACCCCAACAAACATGGAAATATTAAAATGCACAATTTTTTATTTGTCCACCTTATAATTTATGAACAGTCTCCACTTTCAAAGAAAGCATAGTAATTGTACGAAATACCTGATTAGATGAAATTTTTTAATCCTATATAACTCAATTTATTGACCCTTTTACTAATAAAATTCAGAATCTTATTTGCTGCTTAACTTAAAACGATGTATTTGTAGTTTTACACATTTTAAAATAATTATCGACTTAACTGTTTTCTTTTTGCTTAAATTTTCAATAATGGGCAACATTAACCATAATATAGAAACCTCAGTATAATTAACATGTAAGGCTATATTCTTTTGCGTTTTGTTAAAAATCGCCTGATATTTTGGCGGACATCAGAAAAAATCAGGCGAGGAAAAAATAGAGACTTACTCCTCTTAAGACTTTTTTCAGACGAGACCCACTTTGGGGGGGCGCAACGTCTGTGATTTAAAATTTTTATTTTGCAGTCATCAAGTCATCTGTGTATATATTACCTTAAATTCTCCTATATTATTTTTCCTTTGCTTAAATTTTCAATAATGGGAAACATTAATAATTATAATAGAAACCTCAGTATAATTAACATGTAAGGCTATGCTCTTTTGAGTTATGTTAAAAATCGCCTGGTATTTTGGCGGACATCAGAAAAAATCAGGCGAGGAAAAAATAGAGAGACTTACTCCTCTTAAGACTTTTTTCAGACGAGACCCACTTTGGGGGGGCGCAACGTCTGTGATTTAAAATTTTTATTTTGCAGTCTTCAAGTCATCTGTGTATATATTACCTTAAATTCTCCTATATTATTTTTCCTTTGCTTAAATTTTCAATAATGGGAAACATTAATAATTATAATAGAAACCTCGGTATAATTAACATGTAAGGCTATACTATTTTGCGTTATGTTAAAAATCGTCTGATATATTGGCAGACATTCGTAACAACCAGGCGAACTTCTTGCGGGATGCAAGCATATCTGGAAGTCATTGGTTTCTTGTAGCAAATATCTGAGGAAAAAGCTAACTACTCATCGAGGAAAAAAATAGGGAAAGGGCTAACTACTCCTTTGAAGGTTTTAAATTTTTTTTAATTTTTATTTTGCAGTCACCATCTGTATACAGGGGTACAAAAAGATTTAATATCTTCGATATTAGTAAAGATAGAGACACCAATGTGTAGGTGTATCTCATGGGTTAATAAATCTACTTTTTCATGTAATTTTTAACCCCGTTGAGGGGTGACGCCAGGAGCTGAGGTCAATTTTAGCGTGTTTATCGAAAATCGCTATATTATTTTAATAAATGTAGATTTTAAAGCAATTAAAAAAAAGTTGAGGGCTGGCTGCTTGGGCCATTTTCATACACAAATTATTTTACCCAATGCAGGTGTCTGCAGGACGTCATTTTAACCGTGCTTACCGAAAATCTCGGTATTATTTTGATAAATGTGGATTTTAGAGCAATTTTTTGTAGAAAAGGTTAAGGGCCGGTCGCTGGGATGATTTTTCACACACAAATTATTTGACCCCTATAGGTGTTTGTAGGACGTCATTTTAAGCGTGTTTACCAAAAATCACGAAATCATTTTAATAAATGAAGACTTTAGAGCAATTTTCTTGAAAAGGTTAAGGGCTGGCCGCTAGGGCTGTTTTCTTATACAAATTATTTGGCTTTGGCCCCTATTGGTGTTTGCAGGATGTCATTCTAAGCGTGTTTACCAAAAATATCTACATTATTACAACAAATATAGATTTTAGAGCAATTTTTTTAAAAAAGATTAAATGGCTATTTTTCATACACAAATTATTTTACCCCAATAGGTGTTTGTAGGAAGTCATTTTAAGCCTATTTACCAAAAATCACAAAATGATTTTAATAAACAGATTTAATAACCTTTTAAGTACATGCACCAGAATAAATATCATATACTTAGCACGTTTAATATTGTTGCGGCCGCTAGTGGGTAGCTTCAGCCTCATTGAAAAAGTTATATTAAATGAAAAACTAGATTTATTGTCCAATAAATACACCTAAAATTTGGTATCTCTATCTTTACCTTAAATCCTCCAATATTATTATCCTAGCTATAAAGAGGAAATGTTCCGAAATCATTTTAATTTGTAAAATATTATGAGAACACAAATCCTACCAGTTAGAACACATTTACCACAATCCGCAATTGTGCTTCAGTCTTTTAGCTTTTATGTTGAAGAAAAAAGATAAAATGGGTTGGAACAAATGTAGTTCAAATTTAAATTTCATCTTACTATGAATTCTTTCCGAATTCAAAGCTTTCTAAAAAAAGGCCACTTTTCACTTAACTTTTAAATCATTCTTTGTCCAATAATTGTTGAGAGGTTCTTTAGTTATTTAAAAACATTTACGTCGAACTAATACATAACTGAAACCAATACATCAGATCTCTGACTTGAAATAAAAATATAAAAAATCTCAAAAATCTAAAAGAAAATATCTAGGTAGTAGTTGCAACTGAAAGGTGCTTTTGCGACATCTTTAATCATACCTGTGAAAAAAAAAAATTAAAATACCACCTTTGTTTAAGATCTTACGAACTTTCTTAAGAATTTTTATATTTTAAGAACATTTTTTTGCCCATTCACAAACTAAACGCGCCTATTCAATTACAACTACTACAAATACGAAACAAAACACAAAAACCTGTATTTTCTATACATAATCCAGTCAGTAGGGATTTTTTGTCCTGCAAAAGGTGGGGGAGAAACGATTTTGATATATGTTGCTTAGGTCGGGACCCTAACGAAAAATCGAAATTTTTGACTTTAGTGCTAAAAATTGTTGTTTTTTTTTAATATATTCTTAACGGTTGATCCTACAACAAAAACGTTTATATACAAACTTAAAGAACATAAAATTCCCTACATTTTTTGTATAAACATTTTTTTGTTAGTCTACTACAACGTATTGAGTTACAGCGGCGGAAATCTGAACATTTTTTTTTAATCGGCAATCGGCATTTTTCTTGGCAAATTGAAACAGGCTGCGGCGGAGCAATGCTCCGGGAGCATGTGGCTGCAGAAAAGCTGGGTTGAAGTGCTCTATTGTGTGTGAAAAATGGTCAATTATGCGAAAATGCACCAGAGGTTCGAATCGAGAGCGAGGACGACGAAGAGAACATTTTATCAATGGAAGCTCAAATTCTTAGGGGCACAAGAGAGTTATAAGATGACATTTATGACGAAGACTACGATGAAGACGTCAACATTAACCAACCCCGTACTGTTAAAAAGGACCAGCACCGTCTAAGGCCCTCTGCGCAGCTCAAGTGCCATTTAAGATCACGAAACTGACATCGTGGATTAGGCCAACTGGGGATCCCACAATAAAAAAACGCGCCATTTACCAGTGGCGGCTCGTGGCCTAGAGCATAGGGGCGACTACAAATAGCTTTTAAAAAATCGCAATCGATATTTTGCCAAGCATAAAATAAAAAAAAAGGTTCATTGGTTTTCATTGGTTTGATGCGTTTACTGGAACATATTTATTTCTATTCATTTGCTTGTTGTGTTTGTTGATACTTTGACGATATGCGGAATTTAATCTAGAGGCGATATTAACTGTGCCCAATAAAGCAAGTTCAGTCGAACAATGCATGTGCGGTGCCTAAACTTCGTGTTTCTTAATCTTTTAATGTAAATGTTTCTTAATCTTTTGATGTAAATGTTTCAAATCTGTGTATCCTACATTTGTCCATGTTTTATCCATACCTTCTGAATAAAACAATAAGCATGAAAAGCAGAATATTGCATTCAAAGTTTCACAACCGCATACCCACTGGTCTTTTTAATACACCCCTTGAGAGAAATGTCTTGTAAAGCAACGATTTGCTCTTTTATCCGATCGAGAAAGGTTCAAATCAATCTTTCAAGGGATTTAATGATTTTTTTCAGTCAACGAAAGCCTCGAGAATCACTTTTTAAAGCGTTTGCACGCTATTTGCCATTTTTCACACATTGAAACGCCAAAAAATGTCGCGAAACAAATATAAACGCAAATCGCCCACAACACAGCGGAATAAAACAATGGACTGCTGGGAGCTGGGCTCACCGGCCGAGCGCCTTCTCGCGTGCTAAAATCTCGTTTATGAAGCATCGAATTAACCCGAATAAAACCGAACGAACGTCAACGAAGTTGAATTCTGTGGCGCAAACTATAGGGAACTTGCATGAACATTAAATTTTTCAAAATAATACTCTTAAGCGTAAGCTAATAATCATCAAAAGACCCAAAGTTCACAAAAAAAAACATTCTTTAATTCCCTAGATTAAATATAAACTATTAAAGTTTGCATAATTTGAGCATTAGTTGTGACGTCAAACCGTTCGTCAATAGGTAAGTAAACAATTAACGGTTCACTTTTAAGCATATGCATACAATACCTATATATTTTTATTTATTACAATCCAAAATAAAAAAGGTCGAAAACTTGGATTTTTTTACCAAGGTCCCGACCTAGGCCACATATATCTAAATCGTTTCTACCCCACCTTTTGTAAGGCAATGGCCTTGTTTTGTACCCATTGACTGGCCTAACATCAGTTCGATAAAAAAAAAACCATCACAACTAAACAGAAACTTACCTTGTTTCGCTGCTCTTCATTATACAGGGCAATTTCAAGAATTATAAGCCGAGACTTCGTCTTGAAATGCATCCTGTATATCGGCAAAACGCTAACTTTATGAACATTTATAAAAACCACCACTCTGTTACTTACATTAACTGCCATATACTTGCCCCCTCTCTACCCTGAAAACCCCTGCACATAACCTTAAATTGTTCTGTTTATTACAAGTGCTTGTCACAGGTCCAATAATGGACAAATGTTCATGGCAGAGCTAGTTTCGTTTTTTTTTTAAAGAGGAATATTTTAATAGTTTTTCTGTTTATGTCCTATAAATTTACTCATGAAGACGTCGACGACGTTTCGACTTGTGGAGATGGGCCCTCATCAGTCTTGGCGCGTTTCGATTCGCTACTTTCGGCGGGTTCTGGTTCCGGGCTCATCGAGCGTTTTTTAAGGTTTTGTTTAAATCTGACTATAATTGCGGTCATGTTATCGCAACCAGTGCCGTCTCCCATGGTGTTTGGAGCTAAACAATGATCAAACATCTGAAAGGGAAAAAAAATTCAATGAGCTTACAAAGGGAAAATTATTTCTCAAACCTGGGACAATATAAGGTCGCGATATCGTCCACGGAACTGACGTATTCAGCGTTTGGCGAGAGCTGTTTTAACAGAGTTAACTGAAAACTAATTATGTTTCACGTTCCAAGAATCTCCCCTTAAGTAAAGTCTAATATTTTTCAAAACACCCTGTATATTTATAGTTGGCTGTACCACTACCTAATTTCCTAAAGACAGTACAAGAATTTTTATTCCATCTGGGCTATTAAATTTTATAGTTTTAAGAATAACTGTAAAAAGCATATGAAAAAGAATTTACCTCTTCGCAAATTTGCGACACTTTGTCTGAATTCTCGTCCAGCCTGGGTTTGACAAAATCCACCACTTCTTGGCTAGACATAAAATTCCAAATGCCGTCGCATGCCAGAACCATAAATTCGTCTTCGGTTGGATAGATTGTTAATTTCTTTACGTCGGGTAAAGCTGCAAATGGCCACAATAAGTCAGTAATTTTTACATTATTTTTACCCTCCGTAAGGAATGTAAAAATCGTAAAAAAATTATGCTTTTAATGAATATGGAAGAACCTTATATACTCTCTTATGTATAACTAGTCAAATATATGTAGCTTAATTACTGAATTCCATATTTAAATATATAAAAGTATATCTTGTATAAATTTCGAATTTTGTGATTACACTTGACACGGAACTGATGATCACGTAACTGACATATGTATCATATCTTCACTGGACACATTACTTTTACTCATTAGAGAACTTGTTCCGCATATTATGAAAAATAATAAATATCTACGAGAAAGAAACTGATAGGGGGAAAATAATAAAATTATTCCTAGCATTCACGTGCAGCAGAACGGAGATTAAACGATATATGCCACCATATTACTCTCACATTTTATAATTTTTACGTGGCGACACGGTACTGACATTATTAACTAAGGAAATACTTGGAAATGGAAAGAAAAAAAAATGGTTTTTGAGAACTATTGCTTGTAATTTGGATATTCATTAGGGAGAAAATATTAAAAGAAATTATTAAAATTGATCAATTACTATTTTAATTCTTGACTGGGACAAGAACGGCACTGACATTTAACGGTTAATTTGTTTAAATAAACAGATTTAAAGTGAAAAATATTTGAAATTTTTGTTAATAATTTAATTATTTTAATTTCTTCTAAGCAAGAAAACAGGATGGTCTACCTACACTATTTTATTCGATTTAAGGCTTAAAAACAAGAAAATTATGTCAACTGTTCCTTGGTTTGTTAATAAAATACATTTTCAAGCACTGCTGCGTATATACCTTCATCGTTCACTAGCAACATTTACCTGTGATCATTTGCTCTCTGTCACTCAGTTCCTTGTTTTGCTTATAGGCGTGGTCCCCAAGAGCTCTGCTTAAATTTAATCCCCCATTGACTCGACCATCGGCCGTGACTTTTCCTCCCGCCTTCACTATCCTATTTCTTTCAGGCTCGTCTTCCGGTTTGTGATCGAAAGACATTTCAATAGCTTTGCCTAAAAATAATTTATTAGTGACACCAATATAAGAAAAAAGAGGAACACTTAAAATATGGAAATTTGGCTATAATTTGGCAATAATTTTCTTTCTTTCTACTTACCATTCCTACACACGATACATCTAGAATCGCCCGCATTTGCCACGTACAATTCTGTACCCCTAAGAATCGCCACTACAGCAGTACAACCGCTATCGGAGCCAGGTTCTTCTTTCATATTTCTTGCAAATTCCAAATCTTCCTACAATAATTATTATTTAAGGCAACTGAATTTCAACAACTCAGAAAATATCAATTTTAAAAGCTTCATACCCGATCTAAACAGGAAAGCTAGGAGAAAAGTAAAATGTTATTAGATTAAGACCAGTTGGTTTAAAAAAAAAAGAGTAACACATCGGGAAAACTAAAAATTTTCATTTTTACAAAGTTATTCGCGGTGACTGGTATATTTGAAGAACTCCGGAACTAACAGTTATTTTCGTAAAATTTTGATTAGAGACTAGGGGTGGGCAAAATAATCGATTAAACGATTACAAAAAATTTAAAATCGATTAATCGATTTTTCGATTAATCGACTTTTCGATTAATCGATTTCTCGATTAATCGATTTTCTCGATTAATCGATTCCTTTTTATAATCATAACTCGACTATGAAAGACGTATTCAACGAAATAACTTGAATGCTTTTCGATCCGCGCTCCTACGGGTCGAAAATTTAAATCGCCCGCTGGAATTGTGTTCAAGATAGGCTAGTGGTAAGCGCTGGAGTCGCTTTCATTATGTCATTAGTAATGACATAATTTCGAAGAGTTCAATAATCGATTTTATCGATTAATCGATTTTCTCGATTAATCGATTTTTCGACTAATTTCGATTAATATAAATTTTATCGATTTTTAGATTAATCGATTAATTTCGACTAATCGATTAATTTCGATTAATCGATTGATCGGAAATAATCGATTATTTCAAATAATCAAAAATCGATTATCTTTTTCGATAATCGCCCAGCCCTATTAGACACATTAGATTGTAATCTAGTCTACCAACTTCGTAATTTTATATAGAACACCCTCTATGTTAATAAATTCTTGAAATCTTCCCAAAATTTCAAACATATTGCAATGCTGCACCTTTAAAAATATGTTTAAGGCTGGACTACAACCTCCTACGTCTGTAAATTAAAATTTTAAAAATATATCTGTATTCGTTTCTAAGATCTAATATGCCGTGAATAAACCAGTACAAAAAAAAACTAATATTGAGTAAGGGACCATAACTGAAACTGCATACACCCAAATACATAACGAACCTAATACATTTTTTTCTCCTTACCTCATCCTCTTCATCATTCAATTCTTCATCCTCCTCCTCGTCTTCTTCTTCCTCGCCATCACTGGTTTCCTCCTCAGATCCTTCGGCTTCTTCAATTGATACATTCACGGGTTCATCCTCAGAACTTTCTTCTAAAGCAACAACAGAAAGAAAATCAACACATACACAAACGTTATTGAATATAGGTACATCGTCAAAAAATTTAACTCTAATTCGACTTTGACGTGTAATAGTTCCGAAACATCCTGTTTAACTGAATTTTTTTACCGCAGCTTGTTGCACTATTCCTCTATCAATCCAAAAATGCGATTTCTACCCCCCCCCCCCCCCCCCCCCACCCCTGTTTCCGAGAAAAACAAACCTGTTCGACTTTGGGTTAAGCTTTATATTAACATGTAGATTGACATTATACCGAAAAGCAAACATTTTTTGTAGCTAAATTATCCTAGTAATTTTCTTTAAAATATTTTTTTGCGTTTGTAATTGAGATCGCACGATACCGATATTGATATCGTTATATCGATTATCGGTATCGTATCGTATCGGCAGGAAAATTGCCGATATATTGGCACATATAAAACGAAGAATTTTGGATTCTTACTGCATATACCTACGAAAGGTAATACTCGTAAATATAATACATTTTGGTGCCTCTTCTAATGTCACTAATAATATCTAATCATTTATAACATAACTGTAGTATAACTGAGGCCTTTTCCGGAGAATTAAATTAAGAATTTCACAAAGCAATACTGAAAAACATTAAACAGGGACATCCCCGAAACTTCACCAATCAGAAACGTTATACCGCGTGACGGAATGATAAACCGGGACTTCCCCGATTTTCGTTTTCGCCCAAACAGAAAACGCATGAACGAAAAACGAAAATTGATACAGAATACGTACAGGATTTAGCGAATTGGAGGTTCAGAACCGTATTTTGTATTTTTTTATTTATATTCGACGTTATAAAAACCAGGGTTGGCATGAATTAAATCACATGATTTAAGTCTTGGCTTTTTTTTTATAAAAGTCATGACTTTTTCCAATCCTGATAAAAACTAAACATTGAAACATGTACGTATGTCTTTGCCGATACGATAATCGGTATCGGTATATCGGCATGTAAATATCGGAATCGGCCGATATATCGTATCGGCAAAATAAAGTTATATTGTGCGATCTCTAGTTTGTAATGACTTCCTTAAAAGATTTATGCAATAAAAAAATATGTGCATATTCTTTATTAGAATTAGAATGTGTCTCTAATAAAAGCGTGTTAATAAAAATAAAACAATTCAGTCGCCTCGTGACACCACCTTACACTGTCGGGAAGCGATGACGCCACTCGCCTAAAAACTTTGAACTTTAAATCACTTTTTAGGGTATTTCTAGCGCTAAAGAATTGCGAAAAAAATGTTTCGTGTACCTAATTCTGATCGCACTTTTTAATAAGCCAATTAAAAAAAATTGTGGACCCATTAGATGCGTTTAGACTGTAAATCACTGCATAGTTTGATTGGCTCCTGCTGTCTACAGTAGTAGATATCTCTTTAAATCAATTCACTTTTCTTAGACGATTTTTACTGCTGTAATAGTTATTTAAAAAATATAGGTAAAATGTAAGTTTTTCTTTACCTCCAGGCCCTATAAACGTCTTATCTTCTTCATCCTCGGTATCCTCCTCACTCTCTTCTTGAAATGCTAATAATTTCTTATACAACTGTGTGGCATTTCTTTTCGGTCTTGTGTTTACTGGTGTTTTAGGGGCTTTTTTCATTGGCGATTTACCTACAAGAAAAATAACTATTTAGAATTATAACTTCTTTATTGGTACTGTGCTGTAACTGTTTAAAAATGTTATTTGGAATTACAGAAAAAGAAAGAGCTATGTCGACTCTTGACCATCAAGAATGGCATACCATTTTACCGATGTAGCACTCAGTACAGGAAAATTTACAGCAATTTGTTATGAAGATTTATTTATTTATGCTCTCCTGTAAATGGGGCTGTTTCACAATTTTCTTTTATTTGCTTATTAGTAAGGCTGGCCAGTTTGGTTTGTCACCAGAGACGTCGATGCTGGAAATAAGTAAAATCTCCACAGTAGATTTCGAAAGCAATGTACGTAGCTGAGAAAAATATGTTTATACAACGAAAAGGGCTGTTCCACATCTAATGACGTAATAGGGGCGTGGTTAAAATGGTTTCTGAAATTACGGAATGTAAGTAGGAGCACTATGACTATAAATCTGTCGTAATCCGGTTTTTCGTTAACATGCTGTTAATCATTTCTTTACCATGAATATTTTTCTCATCAGTTAAAGGCTGTAACGCTGTTTATAAGCCAGTTATGATTTCTCTAACGATATCCGAGTCCTTTGTAACTTTTGTACTATGAATCTGTGGTAACCTGGCGAAATCGGGATTTTTCATTAAGACGATGTTAATCTTGTATTTAACATGAATACTTTTCTCGTCAGTTAAAGGCTGCAACGCTGTTTGTACGCCATCTATGATCTGCAATGATTCCTCTAACGATATCGCAGTTCTTTGTAACTTTTGTACGGCATCCGCTAGTGCTCCAAAATTAGTATAAATCGTTTATAAATCTGCTTCAACTTGACCGTCTTGAAACTTTATTTGACTCTTACGAATGGCGACGGATTCTCTGGCATCGAAATTTAAAATTACGGGTCGGATTTTCTGAAAATGTTTAAAAAGCCGATTCCAACTATGTTCTCCAGCGTGTAATAATCGGTTGTGGAGGTTCTGGAATGCCAGGACAAAGCCGATAAAATTCCCTAATACGTTTCGAGGATTTGCAGAACACGGCTTTTGCCTGTGCTATTAATGTATCTACATCTGGATAACAATTTCTGTGTTTCTGCTCCAAGATGTAGCGCATGAAGTATACACGTAACATGTAGTAAGTTATCACAAACATTTTTGAGGAAACGACCCGCAAGAAGCATGACTGCGACTTTATCACTGACAAACATTAATTCCTGTTGTGGTGAAAGTTCAAATTTTTGCAATGTGGTTAATGTCAGGTTCCTACTACTGCGGCATTGCCTTTTTCTAATCGTTTACTTGCCAAAAAATATTGAGGTGACGGTCCAAGCGGATTAATGTGCGTACTATAAAATGGGCAACAGAATGTTTCTTAGAATCTGTTCTCTTGTCCACGGTTAACCACAGTTTTTAACGTGTAGTGCGGATTTAATATGGTTTGCAAGTCTTTCACGCATAACTCGAAAATATCTTCGTACCGGCATTCGGCTTGGCAACTTCTAGGTAGGATTATTTTTTTTTCAAAACTGCTGAAATGGTTCTTTGTCCAATATATCAACGGTAGCACTTAACGTAAAAATTAAATCGAAAATAAATTCCGCAAAAGGTCTCTGGCCACGCTTTTATACTTGTGGGTTGCACTGTTTACATTATTATGATATTTTACACATAACTCTGTTCCAACACAACAATTCTTTGTTACACACTACACCGGTGAGCACCGGTATTTTTCAAATCTGGGAATTCCCACAAGAACCTTTGCACATGATGGACAAATAGTCGTTTATTGCCTAATTTCAATAGGGTTATGCAAGTTGGACACTAAGGAAACTCCCGTAAAATACACCAACACTGCGACAAGCCTCACCAACCGCTCTCAGAGAGGAACTGTTTGCTTTGCGGTTTGCGGATCTCGCGGTCGCCTGAGTTGCCTCGCTTTTTGGGTTTTGGTTCGGATGCTTTCCCCCGCCGAAACACGACTGCGAGCAGACCAAATGTGGCTAGCCTTACTTAAGAGAAAGTGCAGTCAAAATTATACAGGGTGTTATTTAAGTACATAGACAAACTTTAAGGTGAAATTCCTTGTATGATTTTAAGACAAAAAGTTCATATAAATATGTGGCCTAAATGTTTAGATTTTCGAGATACAGGGTGTTCATTTTTTCGATTTTTTTTTTGTTTTTTTAATTTTCCTATCACAATTTTAGGGATACTTAATGCAAATTTGGCACAAATAATACTTTTCCCAGTATCTATGAAATAACGTTATTAACATTTAAAATAATCTACAGGGTCCTCGTTTTTTTGTAACCATGACCACTTTAGGCCCCCCATTTTTTTGCTACGACGTCACTGAATAGGTTTGAGAATAAAATCTAATTTATCATTTTATTCTTCAACTTTTCACTCTCTTGAAGATTTTCACTATTTCTTACTGTCTAGAAGTTATTTTGCAAAAAATAAAAGAATGCAGTGTTGTAAGGTCCATGAGATAACGTTCTTTATAGCCTTTCGAAATTACATGGTGCTAATTAAAACTAAAATTAGGTTAATTTAAAGGAAAACTTAACAGAGGAACACTTAACTTAAAGTAACTGCTGGAAATGGCCACCCCCGACTTCAACGCATGCATTTGTGCTTCTCACCGTCGCCGTCGCGTCGTATGGTATTTTTGAGCGGGTCCGCCAGTCGATGGTGAGGCGCACAAATGCATGCGTTGAAGTCGGGGGTGGCCATTTCCTGCAGTTACTTTAAGTTAAGTGTTCCTCCGTTAAGCTTTCCTTTAAATTAACCTAATTTTAGTTTTAATTATCACCTTGTAGATTTCGAAAGGCAATAATGAACGTTATCTCATGGATCTTACAACACTGCATTCTTTTAGTTTTTGCAAAATAACTTCTAGGCCGTAAGAGATAGTGAAAAACTTCAAGAGAGTGAAATGTTGAAGAATAAAATGATAAATTAGATTTTATTCTCAAACCTATTCAGTGACGTCGCGTCGTAGCAAAAAAATCGGGGGCCTAAAGTGGGCATGGAAACAAAAAAACGTTGTTGTGTTGGAACAGAGTTGTGTGTAAAATAACATAATAATGTAAACAGTGCAACCCACAAGTATAAAAGCGTGGCCAGAGACCTTTTGCGGAATTTATTTTCGATTTAATTTTTACGTTAAGTGCTACCGTTGATATATTGGACAAAGAATCATTTTTCGCGTTTTTTTTTGTTTTTCTAATTTTCCTTTCACAGTTTTAGGGATAATTAACGCAAATTTGGCACAAATAATGCTTTTACCAGTATCTATGAAATAACGTTATTGCCATTTAAAATAATCTACAGGGTCCTCGTTTTTTTGTGTCCATGCCCACTTTAGGCCCCCGATTTTTTTGCTACGACGCGACGTCACTGAATAGGTTTGAGAATAAAATCTAATTTATCATTTTATTCTTCAACATTTCACTCTCTTGAAGTTTTTCACTATCTCTTACGGCCTAGAAGTTATTTTGCAAAAACTAAAAGAATGCAGTGTTGTAAGATCCATGAGATAACGTTCATTATTGCCTTTCGAAATCTACAAGTTGATAATTAAAACTAAAATTAGGTTAATTTAAAGGAAAACTTAACGGAGGAACACTTAACTTAAAGTAACTGCAGGAAATGGCCACCCCCGACTTCAACGCATGCATTTGTGCGCCTCACCATCGACTGGCGGACCCGCTCAAAAATACCATACGACGCGACGGCGACGGTGAGAAGCACAAATGCATGCGTTGAAGTCGGGGGTGGCCATTTCCAGCAGTTACTTTAAGTTAAGTGTTCCTCTGTTAAGTTTTCCTTTAAATTAACCTAATTTTAGTTTTAATTAGCACCATGTAATTTCGAAAGGCTATAAAGAACGTTTTCTCATGGACCTTACAACACTGCATTCTTTTACTTTTTGCAAAATAACTTCTAGACCGTAAGAAATAGTGAAAATCTTCAAGAGAGTTAAAAGTTGAAGAATAAAATGATAAATTAGATTTTATTCTCAAACCTATTCAGTGACGTCGTAGCAAAAAAATGGGGGGCCTAAAGTGGTCACGGTTACAAAAAAACGAGGACCCTGTAGATTATTTTAAATGTTAATAACGTTATTTCATAGATACTGGTAAAAGTATTATTTGTGCCAAATTTGCATTAAGTATCCCTAAAATTGTGATAGGAAAATTAAAAAAACAAAAAAAATCGAAAAAATCTAAACATTTAGGCCACATATTTATATGAACTTTTTGTCTTAAAATCATCCAAGGAATTACCCCTTAAAGTTTGTCTATGTACTTAAATATCACCCTGTATACAAAAAATGTTGGAAATTTTTTAGTGCTACAAACCAGGGTTGAAAAATCATGACTTTTTTTAAAATCAAAAATCAGCTATTTTTTTAAATCATGATTTTTTTCTAATTTTTTTTTGACTAATTTTTATTAATATTTTCTAACTGTCATATCTTGTTTAGTCAAACTTATAATGGAAAAATATTTTTAAGCGCAAATAATACCGAAACGAAACAAAATTCAGCAAGTCGAGTCGGAAAACGCTCGGCTATATAAATGACACCCGCCTATTCCAGTCATATTTTTGCTTATGAGAGTAGTGTGGCACATTTTGAATCATGACAAGTCTGGGTAGAAAGAAATTTAGTATTTGGCAACATTTTATAAGAAAGAAACTGGTTGCAAACGAGGATACAGAGCGGTGTGTAAAAAAAAGTGTGGTAAAGAGATGCAAGATTTAGTGGATAGACTGAAAAGTTACTGGGAAACCTGCCAAAGTACAATTAGTGATATTAGTGGTCTTGAAAGTGATTGTGAATTCCAGCCTGGACCTAACCAAAATGAAGTTATTCAGTCGGCAAAGAAACAGAGAAGGGACAAGGGAAATGGAGGTGGAAGTGAAAATAATGGAAGTAGAAGCCATTTAGATTCTTTTGTTGTGCGAACTTGTCAAGATAAGAAGGAAGACAACAAACTGCAGTTAGAAATGTTATTAAGACCAGGTTAAGTTCCGCCTTCTAGATTTCAGTTATCACCAAATCAACGCTCCTAAATGAAATATTTGAAGAAAAATATAAATGTTTTAACAAGTCTGGACAGCAGGGTTCGAAAGATATATATCCACGATATATATCACGATATATATCATGATATATATCATGATATTTATAATTGGATATATATCACGGATATTTATTAAAACGTTAATGTCAGCAGCACTGTTTAAAAATTTATTGCCAAGAAAAATAAAAGCAAGAATATGTCGCTCATTATTCGATATCTTACGCTAAAAACGGTAAATCCCCTATTAGGTTTCTGTGAATCCCCGAGGCAAAGTAAAGGTGTATCGCGTGAATCGCGTCTGGATTTCAGTCTAGTCCCAATCGTAAAAAACAAGTGGTATTTACATATTTTGAAATATCAGTTGTGGAGACTGTTGTAATATGAATTAAAAATGCCAAAAAGTAAGGATCCAGTTTGGGTAAAATTCGATTGTGTGACTTCAAAAAATACTGGCAATTGGGCTCGATGCAAAACTTGCAAAAAAGAAATGCAAGGTATTCCTTCACGAATGTACAAACATCTCAATATGTGTAAAATTGATGTTCAAAACAAAAATCCTAGTTTATCAAGTGGTGAATGTGAACAGCCGTCGACAAGTGGGACAGGTTAGTAAAATATAAAAATATACAACTCTTAGCAGAGGCCAGAGGCGGATGCAGTATTTTTTCAGAATGGGGAGCACTATTAAAAGGATATGTATTTTTTTGCCAATTTTGAGTTTTGAATTAAGAGACAGATAAGAAATACACGCAAACATGAGGCTCAAGCAGGGACTGGCGCGCCCCCCAGCCCCCTTATGTATCCGCCACTGAACTTTTAGAAATTTCATGAAAATAAGACCATGCATTTTTGCATATATTTTAAAATGAAGTTGCATTATTTTTAAATGATTGATGAATATTATTTTTTTTGTAGATCGTACAGGCGGCCTTGCTGATTATTCACAACTTCCACAACCGTTGCCGAAAAAACAAAAAACATTATCCGTTCTTACCGATTCCGAAGTCATTTCAACCTCAAAGGAGTATGCAGCTAAAATCGATATACAAATAGCTCGTTATTTCTATTCAACAAATACCCCTTTTAATCATGCTGACCATTTAGAATTTAAAAAGATGTGTTCCTTATTGCGTCCAGGGTACAATGCTCCATCTTCTTACCAAATCGGAAATCCTCTTTTGGACACTGTATATAGAGAAGCAAAAGTAGAGTGCCGAGAGAAAATAAAAGATCAAACAGTGTGTATGTCATTAGACGGTTGGAGTAATATACACAATGAACCAATTATTTGCAGTAGTATAATAACTTCAAGTGGTGTGTCAATTTTAGTAGATAGTGTAGATACTGGGGTGAATCCTCATACAGCTGGAAATCTGAAGCATATTGCTTCGAACGCTATAAAACGAGCTGAAGAAGAGTTTCAAGTAAAAGTGAAGAGTTTTGTGACAGATAACGCAGCCAATGTTCAGAAAATGCGCCACGACCTTTCAAAAGATAGCAATATCAATATAATAGAGTATGGATGTTCTGCGCATCTCCTTAATTTACTCGCACAAGATCTAGACATATCAAGCGTTACAGGAGCTATTGTCAAGGTAATTAAATATTTTAGAAACAAACATGCCCCGTCTGCCTTATATAAAGAAGCACAAGGAAAAAAACTTGCAATGCCTCAAGAAATAAGATGGAATACGATGAATGATGCAGTTAAAAGCTACCTAGATAATAGAGGAATCCTAGTTCAAGTATGCCAAGATAATAAAGATCACATTGACTGTGACATTATACGAATTGTAAATGATGCTCATGTCACAATGAACGCCGTTGACTTTCTAGCCCGAATATCACCAATTGCAGTTGCTCTAGATAGAATGCAGAGATCGTCAACAACAATTTCCATTGCTGTAGAAATATGGAATAAGTTAGAGAAAGATTTAAAAGATCAACCATTAGATGTAAAGAAGCATTTTCTTAGACGTAGAAGTATGTCTTTGGGCGGTGTTCACTTCGCGGCAAATATGCTGGATCACAGGTTCCTTGGACAAAGATTAAATAGTGTTCAGAAATCTGACGCTTACAAATTTTTCAACGATGTGAATCCAGATTTTTTGCCTTTTGTTATGGCAATGACATCCAAATCAGACCCATTTCCAAATTACATGTTTGGACCAAATTTTCGTAATGTATCGCCATTAGTGTGGTGGAAATCATTAAGTATTGAAAATGGATGGCCATCTGAAAAGCATAAATTTATGGAAATGTGTGAACAACTGTTAACAGCGAATGCTGCAACAGCAGCTTTAGAGAGACAGTTTTCATCATTTGGTTTAGTACATTCAAAACTGAGAAATAGGTTAGGCTGTGCAAAAGCAGCCAAACTTGTTTTTTTGTTCAAATATTTAAATCAGAAATCTGAGAGCAATGAATGCAACTTGGAATGGCTTTGGGAGGAAAAGACCGTCACAGAAACTGCGGTATATTCGTCCGATGATGAACCACTGATTAATTACGTAAAATAACTCTCTTGTTTATTGAAACTTAACTATAAACAGTAATATTTTGAACCTAATGTTGTTTATGTTGATTTTTTAAGTTTTTATTTTCATATAGTTTTTATTAGAATATTTTATGGTTTGCTAAAATATTTTGACTGAACATGGTGTTCTGTTAAATTTTTTTGTTAAATTATTTTTTTTTTAAATAAACTTAAAAAATAGTAATATATTCTTTATTCGTCAATGTTCTGCCATAAAAAAAGAAAAACTAGATGCGATAAAAAATAAATATCCATATTTGATATATATCCGATATATATCGGATATATATCGGATAATTTGATATTTATATAAATATCATGATATTTTCGAACCCTGCTGGACAGTCTATTTGCATGTCCTTGGATGGATGGTGTCTAATGATCATAATGAGCCTATGACGTGTCGTAACTAGTATTCCTTTTTAAGCATTATAACACTTACATAGGTGTTATAAAACCGCGACAATATTTTGTTCTTACTTTTAGGTTATATTCTCTATTTTTTTTTATTAAAAGGATTTTTTCAAAGTTTTATTTTTGTGAAAAGCAGCTACAATCCTTTTTAAGTATTATAATGAATATTATAAAAATGAAAATGTATCAAGGTTTTTTTGTATCAAAAGGAGTTGAAAGTTTTATTTTTATGAATAAATATGTTTTAAGTATCCTGATTTTAGCTTAATTTTTTATTGATTAAAATCATGATTATAATCGCTGATTTTAATCAACTGATTTAAATCGATTTTTCGGGCGATTGTAGCAGAGTTGAGAACTCTGCTACAATCGCCCGAAAAATCGATTTAAAGTTAAAATTTTCTAGGCGATTACTATCATCTTAGGCGAGTGACGTCATCCTTTGCCGGCAGTCTCATTAGTTGCCGTCCGGAGGCGACTGGACAGGCGACGATGTATTTCTTTCCACGCTCCTTAACAACAGCTTCAACATCTTAAGAGTTAAAAATTTAAAAACAATTTAATAGAATTTCTTTTATTTCTTGAGCCTCAGGATTAGAATCGAAGGCACTGTTGTGAAATTCCTCGCCGGCCAACCCTTTTATCTTTCCTGTTTGCGGATCGCGAGAGAGTGTCAGTATTTAGTATGAGATTAGACAGAATACGGTGCGATTCGTATTAATTACTAGATACACCAGTTAAAAGTAAACAGAAACATTGTCGTGTTGCGAAGGTTAAAATCTGTTACGGTTAAAAACAGTGATTATAGTAAGATAAGTGCATTAGAAGAAAACTCCAGTATTTGTGAAAAAAAAATAGAATCCCGAGAGTGTAACGCAGAAAAACTACTTATATTCTACTAAGTATTATATAGACCCACGAAAAAGTACATTTTTTTAGTTAAAAATGTCAACTTGTAAGTATGTATATGTACCTTTTGCTTTATTTTTAGCAACATCACCATCATTCGTACTGCTGACACTGTTTGCATCTTCTGTCTCATTCTTCTCTCCAGCAATGTCTCCATTCTGCATTGGCATCTCACTGACCTTTTCTTCTTTATCGGACGCCTCTGAATCCGCAATTGCTGCCTCCTTCGAGTCAGAACTGTCTGCGTCTGAAATTTTGATATCTGGAATGGAACCATTTGATTCAGGTTCGATTTCTAGGGGATCTTTAGCATCTAAAAGAAAAAGTAGCGATGACAACTTTCTGACCCATTTACTATAGGGTTTTATCTTTTAAAACAAGTCCTGATTGGCATGTGTAAGAAAAAGAAGACCAAGTTCCCTGTTACATATTAGTTTCGAGTTTCTTCTGAAATGGGATTTTCTGCAATTTTTAACTTTTTCATGTTTTCCATATATGTATTTCCAGGTACCAATGTTACAAATAATGAGTCTGGTTACATCTTATCGTCATATTATAATTGTTTTACAATAAAAAAAAATGAAAACCATGGCTTCTCGGTAACCATAAAAGATCGAGAGTTGGTTAAATTTGAGCAAAATAGTGTAATTTGATGCTAAATTATGACACTGAGAAATTAGAAATAATCCGACTAATGTCGGAGATATTCGAAAAAAAAAATCAGGTTTGCGCTTTTATTTCTTTGTCGTTATTTCCGGAGTTACAATTTTTTTTTTCATTTTTCTTATAACTGCAAAAATAAAGGCATAAAGAAATATAAACGAAAATATAAAATTTCGAAATTTTTCAGATATTTCCGATATTATTCGGAATATTTTTAATTTCTCAGTGGCTTCAAATTCAGCACAAACTCTCCATCTTTTATGGATACCGGCTGCCAATGCTAAGGTATCGAATTTGTAACACCCTCTATATAGGTACAAACCAAATCAGCTTGTAACATTCCTGTTATGTTTTCAAGTAGTTCAAATGAATCGCGTGGATTCGCGCTAGCATGAACTCAAGGTGGAAGTATCGGTCATACCGTCTTGTTTGACGTTTATGACTTTTAAGTTGTCATTTGTCCGATGTCATTCTGAAGGGCTGGCGAACAAGAGAAGGCCCCTTTTTTGCAGGAAATTTAAATCTAGTTTCATCCCTTCTGTCTTTACAGATGAATCTTTGTTAGGGACTCTAAAGGGTAAGGACGATTTTTATCATATATTTTGAATGGACGTGAATTCTAACCCATAAGTTTGTGTTGGAACCTACTCATATTGTTATTTAAAAAAATATCCCAAAGAGAATAAGACTTTTCCTAACTTCTCACATCAAAGTGCAAGTATACATATCATGGGATAAAACCAAAAGTGAACTGTATTACTCTGTAACCAAAAACCTAATAAATTACCTTCTTTAATTTCTTCACCATTAACTTCCTTCGAGGAGCTACTCACAGCATCATTGCTGTTACTGGCGCCACTGCTAGAACCTTCTCCAGTACTGCTAATACCGCTGCCTTCTGAAGCCGTATCTTTAGAACTACTTCCAGCTTCTGCACTGATCGAACTTGAAGCTGCAGCAATCTAAAGAAATCCGGTAGTAAATAATAATTTGCTATGGGTAAATTATAACCGTATACGCAACAAATTCTTTTATGAAAACTTACTGAGAAATCTCTTTTAGCATTAATCATAGGCGACCTGGGTATTTTTTCTCCCTTTTTGAGATTTTTAAGAGCAGGATTGACTAGATTTGTGTATTTCTCTATAACCTTCTCAATAGGCATAGATGCTTCCTCACATAAATTACGAACATTTTCTTCATCGTCAGATTCCTCATCGGCTTCTCTATCACCTGCAATTGCCTAAAATATCATTATTATACTATTTAAAAGAAGAACTATATGGAAGTTAAGAGTAGTATTTCGGAGCCCATTACGTAAGGGGTTGTAAAGCCTGTATTGTAAATTGACTCATCAATTAAATTATGTAAAGAATGGGACAAGCAGATAGGTACCTAAGTCTGTAGCCCTTAGAAACTTACTTACAAAAATTAGCCGGAGACCAGAGACCACTTGTACATTTGGTTTTTCCAGGAAAGGTAGATACAAAAATACCGTTTAAACAATCTGTTTTTTTTTTATTTTGATATTGTGGTTAAAAAAAATTGAACTTAATTTTATAAAATGTATAATCTATAGAAGAATCAATCAGGGATATTTTGATCATCCATGTAAAAAGTGTATTTACTGAAAATGTCATACATTTTCTTCTGTTACAGGGACCCAGATATCAGGTGATATTATATATGTGAGGTCGTTTTTTACCAGCAGATACTTTTTATCACGACGTATAACTACTTCATGCGTCGCGTCGCTTGGTTGATCTCTACATGTCTACACTGTAAAGTGGTTGGTTTTTAACAAACTTCACAAGAGGAAGTTCTCAATTCGATCATGTATGTAGGTTCTTTTTATTATTATTTTTTAATATGAAATAACTTAGCAATAACAATGTAAAACATCCAAAATATTAGTAATAAGCGCTAAATACTGCTCCTAATATTTATTTAAATCTATAAGAGTTTTTTAACAAAACGACATAATATACAGTCGAGGCCAAAATAAATTTGCATATTCCATAAGAAATTGCATTAAAAATGAAACCTCATTTTGGCCACGACTATACATTATAGAAGAACTATATGGAACAAATCTTACATGCTTACTCACTTTCAAAAGTGTGACAACTTCTGGTGTTGCTATTGTAGCATCAAACTTCAAAAATCCTTCAATCAGTGCTTGCTCAATATCTCCATTTTTGTAAGCTTCTGTATTCTTTATAAAATCTGGCAACTTTTGAGCACAGTACTGGGCCACTTCGTGGCCCCCGTGCCCGTCATAGACTGCAAAGAAGGCCTCGCTTTTGTTATAGTCCAAGATTGAGTTATGGTCATCCTGTAACAATAAGCCTTTGATGAAAATTGCATCATTAGCATAGCTATCAAAGATTCAAGGATTCGAAAAAAAATTGAATTGAAAAATATAACAAATATTCTAATATAATATAAAATAAAATATAACATAAAATTTATAAATCATTTAGTAAAAAAATTGAAAACACTAAAAATGTCTAAGAGCATTGACTGAAGTAGATATATCTACAGTCGCCAACAAAAACAGTGCATCTTTAGGAAGAAATTTAACATGTTAAAAAAAAATCGAATAAGAAATTCGTATTAATAGCCCTGTTCACAGAACAGTCTCAAACCAGTCAGAGCCAATGAAATTACTGGAAACCAGTCCGCAAACTGTCACGTTACCAAATAACTAAAATTTGATTGGCGCTGATCGGTTTGTGATTTCTCTACGAACAGAGCTATTAAATTATTTATTATGTTTGCAATTGGAATTACTGTTTGTTGACAAACATATTATGAAAGTTTTTTACAAATTTTAACCATTTTCCAGTCATAAATCCGGCCGGACTTTTTAATAAAAAGTATACATTTATTCAGAATAAATAATTATTTATAAAACACAAGTAGGTCATTCATTATTATGATCTATTTTATTCAGTCAAAATGACATAAAAATAGATACTTTAATAGTAAAAAGGCTAGTGTTCGTCTTCACTATCCTCATTACTAGGTTCTACTTCTACTTCACAAGCTATATCATTAGATGTTTCAATATTTTGCGATTTTTTAATTTCATTCAGAACAGTCTGCTTTATATGAAACCACCTTCTGAAAAAAGCTAGTTTATACCTTGGATCTAATACAGTGATGTTTCAATGTTCTCAATTCGTCTGGTAATGTTTTCTTGCAGGGCTTTTTTTGTTGTACTGACTCCATAAAAGGCAGAATCTATGGACAATTTTTTTTAAAATGGCTACTATTGGAATCACATCCGAAATTACTGATTCCGTAGACCTAATAATTGTTCTTGTTACCTCCTCAAATGGCCGCAAAAGTTTTAGAGTAGAGTTCAGGAATTCCCACTGGTTACTTGTTAAACTGGTCAAACTGAGATTGCCTTCAGCCTCAGCACAATATATAGACCTCTTTAAATCTAGCAATCATTCCAACAGATAGTAAGTCGAGTTCCATCTAGTTGGGACATCCTGTACAATTTTTTTAAGATTAAGATTGTATTCGTCTTGAATTTTTCCAATTCGTCACAAGCTAGGGAAGAATGATCAACATAAGTAGCTATTCAATTTGCTACAGCAATCATATCTGATACAGCACGTTGTGTTTTAATGCTATCCAAAATTACCAATTGCAAATCTCTATATATAAAAGAAACTGACTGATTGACTGACGTATCAACGCACAGTCCATACCGCTGGGTCTAGAAACGTGAAATTTTGATCAGATGTTTCTTGTATAACGTAGGAATGCACTAAGGAAGGGTTTTTGAAAATTCAACCCCTAAGGGGGTCAAACAGGGGTTTACACTTTGTATGGAGAAAAAATATCCTATCCTATTAACTCGAAACTTCATAGAAGTATTTTAAAAAATAAATGTTTAAACCAGTGTTTCGCAAGTTTTAATAAATCCATTTAAAGTTTGTAATGGAGTAAAATTGATATACCGTGGACGAAGTCCAGGGCGAAAGCTAGTTACGTATGAAGCAGCTTACGCTACTTATGTTAGCATATTTACAGCCTATTGTTATATTTGCTCCACTATCACGAAACATTAAATGGATATTTCCTTTATTAATATGCTATGTATCTACCAACTTCAAGATTTTGTCAGCAATCGATTTCCTGCATGTCTACCTTGGAAGGACTCACAATTTAATATTATATTTTCATCCTTAAAAGTCGCTGGTGATCCAATGTCCTGTTATGCTAATAAAACTAATGTTTGTGTTTGTGCACGTCGAAATATCTAATGGCAATGAAACATATTGGCAATCTTTTAGATTTATTTTAAACTTTTCACAGATTTTATTATTTATGTCTGGTATAATATAACAGAGCAAAATAATATCGCCTTTACTAGTAACGGGTGAATTCAAGAGTGTGGCCTGACGTCCGGTCCGGTAGCTTGACCGGATGTCCGGTAGTCCGGCGCAATGCAAGTCCGTTCCATCTCTACTTATAATCCCTAAGAGGAGTAGTCAACTTTCATGCCTATTTCTTTTAACAGTAACAACTATTGCAGTTATTTGCTTAAAAACCAATGTTTATAGGAAATTCATTAAACAAATCAAAATTCTATTTTGTACTTTTCCTTCAAAACTGCGTGCCGAAAAAATTCGACAGACGTATCGAATGTATGAGGAAAAACACAAAATAAAAATTTAATAAATTATGTCTTCTTTGTGTCTACACGTGAAATTCATTATTTTTTAACAGCCAATAGCTGAGCAGCAAAATCAAAAAAAAAAAAAAAGTGGTATGGATCCGAGCTGATTATTTTTTCTTTGTTTGAATTGTTAATTTATCATACCCACACATAGTAAAAAGTGAACTAAAAAAATGTTATCTCTGTTATAAAAAATATATGTATATACTATATCAATTTTAACTTACGGAATTTATTGCATTTTTAAGGATGATAATCTCCCAATTCGTCATTGATAAAAAATATGACGTTCTTAGAACTAATTAAATATTTCCTAAAGAAATAAGACCAATTATTAGAAATTTAGCGTCCTTTGTTGTACTTTTCAGTACCCGCGGCTTCGTTATATATTATCCTTTAAATAGACATTGAACACTGATATTTGTGGCTTACCCTATATAGGACTTATCATGAAATATTAGCTTGTAAGCCTTCTTCTTAAATGAAAAAAATCAGATTGATTTCATGATTTTTGGGATCCATTGTACTACATATAGAGTACTACATGTACAGTATAAGGGTTAATGAGAATTAAAAATCATGATTTAAAAAAAAAACTCAAAAATCGGCGATTTTTTTTAAAAGAATTTGATGTTTATTTCTCAAAATTTTATGTTGGATTAATTTTTACTAATACACATATTTTCGAACTCTTCATACCTTGTTTAGTCAAACTTATAATAAAACAATATTTTTAAGAGTAAATAATATAGAAAAGAAACAAAATTCGGCAAGTCGAGCCGGAAAAATTCCAGCCTGGAAGTAGCCAAAATGAAGTTATCCAGTCGGCAAAAAACAGAGAAGGGACAGGGAAAATGGAGGTGGAAGTGAAAATAGTGGAAGTAGTAGCCATTTGGGTTCTTTTGTTGTGCGAACTTGTGAAGATAAGAAGTTTGCATCAATATCCATTATTTTAAAAAAAGATATGACCAAGCTTTAACCCCCTTTCACTTTTTGGCATATGTATATATTGGATCCCACAATAAACCAAGAATATTCATTACTGGCTGACGAAAAGAGAGATGCTCTAGATTTAGATACTGCTGCCGAACATTTTGCAGACGCAGACTTATTACCATTTATAATTAAGTTGGAAGCCAGGTTGGCCCTTTTCACAAAACTATGTTTTCGGATGAAATAATTAAAAATGTAACAGCCGTACAGTGGTGGAGATCCCAAGAAAATGTTCCAGATATTATGCAAGTGCTACTTATAGTGATTTCAATTTTGTGTGTCTGTGCATCTTCTGCAGATAGAGAAAGGATGTTTTCTTTCTAGTCTGTTTCATTCAGATATTAGAAACAGACTAGGCAATGAAAAGACAGCTAAATAGTATTCCTTTTTAAGCATTATGTAACACTTAGGTATTATAAAAGCGCGACAATATTTTGTTTTTACTTTTAGGTTATGTTCTCTATTTTTTTTGTATTAAAAGGATTTTTTAAGTTTTATTTTTGTGAAAAGCAGCTACTTACATTCCAAGTATTATAACGAATATTATAGAAATGAAAATGCATCGAGTTTTTTTTTTGGATTAAAAGGAGTTGAAAGTTTTATTTTTATGAATAAATATGTTTTTATCCTGATTTTAGCTTAATTTTATAATTTTAATCAACTGATTTAAATCTTCTCAACCCTGCCCTGTATATCACTAATACACAAAAATAGTGAAAATCATAATTATTTTCATGTACATAGTGAACAAACCTTGATAAAACAAAAATTCTTGTGTCTTCATCGTAGCACACCCTCCTATATGTATATATATATATATATATATATATATATATATATATATATATATATATATATATATATATATATATATATATATACAGGGTGAGTTTTTTAAAGTGTTACAAGACGATATTTCGAAAACAGTTTAAAACATTTTCGTGAAATGTTGGCGAGTTAATAGGGAGATTGGGGGACATATTTAAATATGCAAATGCCAATATCAATTATTTGCACTTAAGTTATATTGCGGTTACGTTGGGAGAAGCCCATGAAAATATTTTACACTTAAATATAAATAAGGGACCAGGTCCAGATGGAATACCTCTTTGATTTTTGGTAAACTGTGTTTATTCCCTTTCAGGTCCTATTTATTTGCTCTTTATGCTGTCACTTAAGAGCGGTGTTTTTCCTGAGCAGTGGAAATACTTTTGTTACTCCTATATTTAAATCGGGAGATCAGTCGGACGTTAAGAATTACAGACCTATTTCTATTTTGAGTCCAATTCGAAAGCTTTTTGAAAAAATAGTTTGTGATCATATTAAGAATTCAATAATGTTTTGTATCAATCAGGAACAGCACGGCTTTAGTAGGGGTAAATCTATGGCTACAGGTATGGTTATTTTTGCCCAAAGGGGGCATTGGAGAGTGGTTTTCAAGTAGACGCTGTCTATACAGACTTTAACAAGGCATTTGACAACGTGAATCGTCGTATTTTGGCACAGAAGCTAGAATCCTTTGGCTTTACCGGGACCTGGCTCGGGTGGCTAATATCATATGTAAGTGTAACTGCTTGCTCTAATTCCAATTTTTTCAATAATCTGGAAACCATATATTTTTAGTGGCCTAAATGAAATTAATTAATGTACGGAAAAAAGCCAAGTAGTTGAGCTGAGGTATGGTTCCAATGAGAATATGGGGATGTAATATGAATTATAAATTTTGGGCTAACAACTTTTATTTTGTTTGAAATACAAATTTATTAGACACATTCAAGATGATTTAAGTCATACCTAGTTCTTAAATGTTTTTCAACAGTGAGTTCCTTATAACAGGCTCCACAACAGATGTTTATTTATTAAATTATTCACCATAAAATATACAATTATGTTTCATCTTAACAATTCAACAACTTAACCCTTAAGGTACTACGCTATTTTTTTTCACATAAAAGACGGCGTGGGGTCCCTATGGGACCCCACCGTTTTTGTATTATCTTTTTACTTTTTTTAAACCTTTACTGAAGAAATAAAACAAATAAAATATCAACAACAAATATTTATTCTTAATACCATTAAAATACAGAAAAAAAGTAAGAATTATATATTCAATTATTCTCCTTCTTCTAAATGAGATAAACATTTGACTGATGTAGAACTGCGTCGGTGATCTGAACATACGAAATGCTTGCAATCATCGCATTTTATATTAACTTTGTTATCAACAGTTCGTGGACACAGATGACATCTTTCTCGTTTTTTTGATATACTCTAGCTGCTTCTTGGTTTGTATATTGTCAGATGTTAATTTTCATATCTGTACTAACGAAAAGATTTAAGATTTCAAAATATTCGTTTGCCGAATGCGTATAAGGTGTAGGTCCAGGTTTGGTGGTAACAATGTTTCTCAAACGGCGCCGGCGCCGAGATGGGGCAGGCTTTTGAGTGGTCCAAATCCACGTTGAAGTGTAGTGTTTGACCACACTGCTTGTTGCTGATGTTTCTCCTTCTTCGCTTTCGTCTTCTATATCACCCTGAAATGGTTCTTCACCATCTTCAGTGATTTGCTTTATATTATCTTCTATTTCTGATGTACTTTCAGTTTCGCTGACAAAATCGGGATCGAGGTCTACATCGTCACTTACTACATCGTCATCACTGCTTTCGCCTACATGGGATGCTATTTCTTCAAGTTCTTTCTGAGTTAGCACTTTATGATTATATTTTGACATTTTTAATTGTTTTTTATATGTAACAGTCTAAAGGTATCACTCGCGATTTATTTCTGAAACAAAATATCCTTTTCAATAAAAGAAAATCGTCGCATTTTTATTGTCTAAAACAATTGTAACTAGAAAAATGGAAATTCGACAATCTTCTTTTATTGATTTAGGAGCAATGGCAGTGTTTTAGCCTTCCTTCATTGATATCTGAAACAAAAAAATAAAAAATTGACCTGCTTTGGACTTCCATTGTCTTTACTTGTTTTTTTTTGGGTTTTTATCACTGCGTGATAAAAAAAATAAAGATAATGGAAGTCCAAAACACGTCTATCATTCATCATACATCATTGTCTCTAACCTTCAAACAAAAAAATAAAAATTTAAAATGCATTACATAAAGAACTACGTGGGGTCCTGTGGGGACCCTGATAAAAAAATGCAGTTTTTAGTAAAAGAAATATTACTAACACAGCAACATGTATGTCGAATTATCCATCAAAGTAGGAAACTCAGCTACCTAAAGTTTGGATAAATTAAATTAAATTATTAAATAAAAAAACACACAAAAAACTAATTCTGGGGTCCCCACAGGACCCCACGCCGTACTTTAAGGGTTAAAACAAGCAGCTACTAATTACAGTGTGTGAATAAAATTCAAATAAGCCTTTTTTGATTTCTTTAATATTACAAAATGTGGTCATTTGGCAATTTCAGAATTCCTCTAACTAACGGCTTGTTTAATTTTGTCTGGTGACTTTTTGTGGAATCTCACACAGGTATAGTATAAAGATTCCTCATAAAGAGTTGAGTTTCGTTATGGGAATGCAGTATTACTGCTATGCCCAGTTGAGTATTTAAAGTCTGTTTAAAGATATACCGTTTGATAAATTGACTACAGTAATTTACAAACTGCTCCGTTGCCAAACCTGTATTTTCAGGGAGAAGTATAATGTTTTATTAATATGTAACTACGCTTTCTAAATACTTTGCCTGAGCCAATCTTATCTATCACTCTGGCAACTCGAATTGGGTACTTTGCAATAGCAGCACACAACTTAATGTGCTTATTTAAATGATTTTTAATAGGTAATAAAACAATTTGTTTTAATATTTAGTTGCTGTAGTATATTATTATGTTTTTTTTTTTAAATATGTATGTATAAAAATAGAAGATATAATATAAAAATAATCTATTATTACAGCTTAACATTAAATTAGACCTAGTTCAGTGTTGCTGTCACTGTCGTCATTTAAATTTATTATTATTGGTTCCATACTATTCTGCACAAAACTATAGGTATTTTCAGTTTTAACCTTCTTTATTAATTCTGACATTTTAACATACAGTAGGTGACGTATTTTGAGCTTTTATTCTAGATTTAATGTGTTGCCACATATTTTCTATCAGGTTAAAATCACAATAATATAGTGGTAGCCGCAGAATGGTATGATCCATTCCTTTTGCAGAGACGATTGTTCTTGTAAGCACGGCATAGAACAGACTATGGCTCCCGGTGTATAATTCACAGACTTTTAAAAAATTATAATAACCATTACTCCAATTAAGACCTGTTTAGACACTACTTTGAAACCTTTAAAAAACTCATTTTATCAGTTTGACGTTTGTCCAATTTGTATTATGTATTGACATGTTTTGTATAGTATGTTATACTTTTAATGTGTACCATTTGGAGAGTTGTCTCTATAGTGTATGTGAATGAATAAATAAATAAATAAATATTGTCACAAACATATTCTTTTCTGATATTAAATTGAAAATTCTATTAGTAACTGTAGCCAAATCAGTCTTTTTATAACTTTTTTCAAAGTATACATATGTCGTTTGCCAGCACAACTTTCTTTATTTCCGATTTTTTGCTGACTGTATTTGAAACTCTTTTTAACTGCCGGGTCACATTATTCATGCCGATCATACTGTTTTTAGGTACATTTTTAAAAGATAATTTTAAAACCAGTTTTCAAAAAGTTCGGCAGTTTTGTCTAAGCTAGGAATCTTTAATATTTTTGGCTTTTGACAGCAGGCAAATTGGAATCCACCCATTTTGCCAACAGGCCGCGGCGTGTATAATTGTGATTATTTTTTCCCTGTTTGAAGAAGCATTGTATTGGCAGTTGTCACTGGAATCAACCCACCGTTTTTTGGGAGTGTCATGGGTAGGGTTGCCAACCGTCCCGATATATCGGGACTGTCACCGTTATTAATAATAATAATAATAATACTTCTTTATTTCAAATTACAAATTACATACATAGTAAGCAATACATAAAATGAAATGACGTTCATGTCCCGACGTACCGACAAAGGTATCAAAAGTCCCGATCGACGTTTAAGGTATGTATTTTAAATTAAATTTTAAAAGGAACACGCACGAACAAATGGGAGTTTGAAAGGTTTGTGTATAACGCACTACAATAGCATGGTGCAGTAGACCTCCATCTTGCGGATTTGTGCGTAGCGTCGCGTCGGTATTCTTTGGAAACACGTGTGGCCAGAAGAAAAAAAACATTTATTAGCCAAATCCTTTGAGGTCATTCTGTCACTAGACTTTTAACTATCATGTGCAGATTCTTATAAGTACATCCAAGATTAGAAAGATATTCTAAACAAAATCACCTCATCAGATATAAAACTGGCAAATCTTAAATAATGTTTTGATTTAGTTTTAGGGGATATTAGTTGTAATAAAGATTTTCTTTCCTAATATAGGTACCTGTTTTTGTGATTTGGTATTTAGAGCTACGTAAATTTTTTCAAAAAATTTTAGCCCCAATTTTTTAGCTTCAATTTTAATACTGAAACCTGTCAACCACAAACAAAACTACTTACCTATAATTTTTGTTACCTACACACATTTAAGTAGCAAATTGTAATTGCCTCCTGACTCACAATGTTCTATCCCAGTAGAAACCTTATATAAAGAAAACATGACTAAAGCAGGCTTTTGCTTCTGCTCTTACATTAATATTTCAATTAAAATTGTATGAAAAAAATGTCAGCATTTATTTTATATTACTTAACGAATATAAGATTATAGAAAATATTAAAATTTGGTGAAGGGATTAGTGAGAATTTTTTAATATAAAAAAATTAAAAGAGTTGAGGTGGCACCCTGGTATCGAATACTCGTGAACCATTAAAAAACATAATTAATTTGAAACAAGATTTATAACTGCTTCAAATACTTATTATTACCGTTTCATTATAATTGCCAATAAAAATGAATCCACAGCAAAATTTATCAGCAACTACTGCAGTTTGTACCATTGTACAATAAAATTGTTGTAGTTGTAGGTACCATTGTAACAATGGTAAGTGGAAACAATAACCTGAAAAAACAGCATTCGAGAAGTATACTAATAACAACATCTACTAATAACTAAGGGAAGTACAATAATCAATATTGAATAATAATAATAAGAATCTTAACAATCTAACTAGCTGAGACAAGAAAAAACGTGTTAAAAGTTGGGTCGTACAAGCATAGCTGACAATTTGTATATTCAATGAATTTCAATACCAACTATGCGGCGTGGTAAAAGTATGGTAAATTAGAACTAAAAAGCAATAAACAAACACAAAAAATGCTAAAACCTTAGAAAAAACGGCGTTTCCTTACCTCTTGGCTTACGCGCCAACCTTGCATGGAGCTTGCTCCATAAGCTAATTTATCGTTGGATTCGTCCGTGGAAACTTTATCGGTAATTGGTTCAGATAAGTAGGAACCCATTTTCACAATTTCCTACTTTTCACACGCAGAAATTCCGAAAAAACTAAAGAAAAACCGGCGCGTTATTTTATCTACTCCTACACGCTCATGGTGCGGTGCCTCAGAAATCGCAGGTCAAATGACAAATGACAGAAGAGGGCGTTTAAGTCGTGGCGGCAAAATTGTACAACACATAAAACTATTTAATTAAACAAATAGCAGCTAAAATAATCAGTTTATTTTTGTACTGACTATTAAGGCAATTAAAATTTTTAGTTAAAGATAAGATAATTGTAAATTAAAACAATTTTTCTATTGAAAAAGCAGAGATCTACATTATCGACCAAGGCGAGGCGTTATATCTCTTCTTTTCCTTTAGGGTAATATAGCTGTAACCTAGATTTACCCAGCCCATTCAGTTAGGGCCAACATTAGGCAAAAAGAGGAAGTTGGACAACTAACCTCCTTCTTATTGTCATTATGTCATTTGATGACTGTCATTTTGGTGGTTTGGGATTTTACTATTTTAGTTATTAATTTCTCATTTTTATCTAGAACTGGAAAATTCACTCAGCAATGGTTCCGGAAAAGTACCTAAAAAAGGTCGTCCTATCCTCTGACGTGTATGCTATATGCATTCAACATGCTTTAACAACAGAAAAACAAGAAATAATGGGTTTACTTATTGGGGAGGTACTAAAAGTATTTGCCGGTATTTGGACGCTAATTATCTTAATATATTTTGGGTTTGTTTTAGATTGACGAAGAAGAATGTGTATCTCACATTACAGCTTGTATGATTCTTCACCGAAGTGATAAGCAGCCAGATCGAGTGGAGATTTCTCCAGAACAACTTTGTGGAGCTTCTGTGCATGCTGAACAGCTGGCAGCAGCTCTAAAAAGACCCATGAGGGTTGTGGGATGGTATCATTCACATCCGCACATAACAGTATGGCCTAGCCATGTTGGTATGTTTAAAATAGTAAAATAGAACTACTTGTCATTTTTTTATATTTGCTGGTATTATATAAGTTAATTTGATTACCTTCTATTCAGATATTAGAACTCAAGCCACTTATCAAATGATGGACTCTTTGTTTGTTGGCCTTATTTTCTCAGTATATCAAAATGATCCACGTGTGAGAAGCAATCAGGTTCAGCTGACTTGTTTTCAAGCCTGTCAAGGAGTCTCAGAACTTGAGAGGCGAGAGGTGCCACTAATTATTGAGAGGACCCCATTGGAAAATTATAATTTGGAAGGTATAATCTGTAAAATGACCATTTTACAAATGTTAACTTTAACAAAAAAAATTACTTAATGCCTAAAAATTTGTAGGTATTGCAAATCTTCCAAAAATCCTCATTCAGGAAGAAGTAGAAAGTCATAGTATTAAAGACAATGAAAACAATGATCCGATTGCCCGACTACACAATGATGCCTTCAAAACATTGGCTTTAGTCCATATTGTTTCCAAGGTATCAAGGCCCATGTGTGACGACTTCGTGGAACGACTGAATGCTACAAAATTAAGGATAAAAGAGTTGGAAGCCATTAAAGCTGATTTACTAGAAGAGCTGGGAAAGATAGGTTAAGGAGTGTTTGTTTTTGTATTATGTAAGCCTAATATTATGTGTATATATAATAAACTGTATCTACGTATTATATTCCATTTTGTTATTAAAATATAAATAAAGTAATTAAATGAAAAGGTTCCAGTTTTATTTCAAGGAATTGCACGAGCATTGGCAACGTTGCATTACCTTCTTCAGAACCAAAGCGACCAATTTCCTGGAATCAGGTGGGCCTTTAATCAAATGCGCATGCGATTTTCTCAAACCTAAAATACATGGATGCCTAATAGTGTGAAATTGCTATTAATTTTCCTCCGCAGAACATCGCTAAAAGTTAGCTTTCTTATGATATAGTCCAATTTATGATAAAACGGCGTTTTGACACTTGACGATCACAGATGACATCAAGAGCTGATATTTGGTTCCTTCGTTCCTTCGAAAAGTCCCTAGATAGTAGGCCGCATCACGACAGGTCGCGTCCTATTTTCGTTTGATTTTGATGTTTTTTAAGTGTCTGTGGGTGTTTTTTGTGTAGTGTGTGTTTTAAACATTTTACTTTTGGACTTTATAGATTTTAGAGACTAGATTTTCTTGGTGTTTATTATTTAAGTTGCGTGAGTACAAGTTCGGTTTTGCTCGAAGATGATTATTGTCTCTGACTAGTTTCAAACTGCTGCAGAAACCAGTAAATTCAATGGTAGTATTCAGTTCACTGGCAGAAACAAACCTAAATGACAAGTGACTAAGCCACCATATTGCGAGATCTAAGAAAAAGTTTACTATAAACGACATTTACATTCTGGAAGAAAATGAAATTCCTTAAGTTTTCTGGCTAATGTGACTTGAATGTCATTTCTTCTGTAGGGGACGTACATAATAATCATAACCAGTGGGGAATATGTTTCATCAAATTCGTGAAAAAATGATCAATGACAAATATTATAATTAAAATATAATCCATAGTTTTTGATGGTTTGGATCCAGGGAAGTTGCATCTAGGAAAAAAATAATCCTGGAGGATATGGCAACACCCTAGAATAAACCACCTGTGGCGCGGCGATGCCACCTCACACCTCACTTTCACCGGGCCTACGGAATGTTGCAATTTCTCGCCAAAGAACTCGGGAGTCGGGAGAGTCAATGACCGTCACTTTTTTACTGTTAAAACCAGCTAAAAATCATGTGACTGGGTAAAAGTTGATGCCAAACCGTTATTTTAAGAACCTCGAAGAATCCTAGGAATCTAGCAGCAGTAGCAGGCCAAGAAAAAGTGTCGCTTATCAAAAGACTTCGTTTGTTTTGGAAACAGATGTGTCAGAAGGTGACTGATTTTTTGACAAATGTCTATGTTTACATTTTTTTGCTTTTGTGAAAGTGTGAAAATTTTTATATTTTTGACGATTACAAACTGTGAAAGAGTTCATCTGCTCAAGAACCAGTTCCATGACCTCAGGATCAAAACCGGCTAGATTAACAATGAGTGCACATTTTTTAAACCAATAATAATGTGGAAAACTCATTTTGCAGCAGTTTTGCAAAATGAATGAAGAGATGGCCCACAGAAAAATGCACGAATTATTTATGCAGGTGCTAAAAAATAGGGACTTGTCTCGAGCTGGCGATTTGTTTTCAGTACCAGATTCAGTCATCGTTAATGACCTCACTAATGTGGTAAGTGATTGAGTACATATCCCATTTCATTTCAGGACTTTATAATAGTTTCTTGGGATTTTAATTATTGTAGTACATATATACTGTGGAGCATAGTGGTATTTTAAGTCAAAAAGTAGGAAACTTTTGGGTCTGTTCCGAAATCACCAAACAGTACTTAACCAATACTTAGGTACCAGTATGGCTGACAGAAGAATCCTTTTTTCAGGAACCAATCTATCTCTGGTCACATACGAGACACAAAATCACCAAGATGATTACTTTCAGCACATACCCTTTGTCACAAATATGGCAATACAGACTAAAACACAAAGAATGAAAAAGTGCTTAAATACCCACTAGATTGATCAAAAGTTTTTCATCTTAAAATGCTCATCTGTTGACCCTCTAACAATCAGTGACAATCAGTATAGTTTTTCTCTCGTTTTTACTTTGCAAATGTTCTTATATTAGAATTAGGGCTCTTACAATAATCAATACTCAAAAACACAAGATTATTAATTTTTAAAATCTACACAACTTAAAACATGTTTTGTTCACAACTTTTGAATGAAATGCTAAAAAGGTTCTGACTGTACCTTCCTAATCCTAATGAAATCTTGTAGAACCATATTTCATATAAACTTTTTGCACTTTTGTAAAATTTCTAAATCATTGATAAAGAAATGAGAACTTAACCAGAAATGTGTCATTTTCAAGGAAATATTTAAGAGCATTCATTATGATTATTATACGTGATCATATGGATGCCTGTTGTGCTGTTAATATATTTATTTTTTTTAAATGGGACTAAGATAGTTATTTGTAACATTTAAAAGCATTATACTGTTTCATACAAATACCTGGACGTTTTCTGGAAAAGCTGCATCATATAAAGAAAGGTTTAACATACTTCTCATTTTTGTCTTTCAATTTGTTAAGTTAAAAAAAATTGTGCCGGAAAATTGGTAGCCCAAAGAGTAAGGACTATACAGAGCCTGATTTAAAACTTTTTTAATGTAGGAATTAACTTAAAATAACATTTGTCAATATACTTAATGGAGTTTCCCAAAAATATCTTTGTACAGTCCTTTACAATTAAATTTCAAGGATATTTTGTTTGAATAGTTTTGTGAAAATATTAACTGTTTGTATTAAGCACATTTAAGTATTTTGTTTTCAATGTGGCAACGCACTTTCTGAGTCTAGAAAATCAACCGTCATCAGAACAGGGGCATCCCAAATATGGGATTATGTGATACTTGATTTGATATTTTACAATTCCTCAATTAAGCTTGGATAATATAATACCGTACTTATGCCCACAGATGGGGTAGACGAGGACAAATAGACCAAAAAGTGAAAGATATGAAAAAGGGCCATTCTTTATAAAAAAAATTTTACTTGCCTTAAAAATAAGATCCACTAAGTATGCCAAAAATTTGTTTTTTTGTACAGGGTATTCAAAAAATAAAAAAACCTAAAATTTGGTTAAGAGTAAAGTTGCCTTTTTTAAATTTTAATGCAAAATTTTAATAAAAAAAAAATTGTTTTAAATTTTAAAAGAATTATTATTCCAGATTTTCAAGTAAAAAGTTGAAATTTCTAAATTACACTTTTAAAATCAAAATTTTTTGAAGTCACATTCACACCTATTTTATTTGATTACACCTTTGATAGTTGTGATGTATTTGTCAAAATAGAAAAGATGTCTTTAGAGCAAAGAATATTATTTATAATCCAAAATTACAGAAATGAGAATTGTTTTCACTACGTTATTGAGAAGTTTTAAGAAAAGTTTCCAAATGTACAATTATGCAGAAGTTCATTACATAAGTTAGTAATTAAATTTAAAAAACTGGATCCTTTAGTGATTTAAAGAAGACCAAGAAAAGATACGACGCGAAAAATGTCGATGCTTTTACAGTATTAATTTTGCAATCTGTTTTGATATTATGTCTTTAAGAAAACTAGCATAAAATTGTGTAAAAAAGCCATATTCAGAATGTGTTTAAGGAAAATAAAATTGGTCCTTTTAAACCAATTTTTCACCAAACTTTGGAAGATTAGGATAGTTACAAATGCTTGGATTTTTGTTTGTGAGTTGGTGATGAAATTCTAAGTAACAATGTGAACTTTCATAAGCTGATAATCTTCTCAGATGAGTCAATCTTCAGTAGAAACGGCACTGTAGCTTCTCAGCATGTGATATACTGGGGTAGCGAAAATCTAGAGTTTAGAATTACGAACCGCCGTCAGTATTTTAAAAAAGTAAATATTTGGTGCGCCATTTCCTATTATGGGATTATAACATTTTTTTCTGATAATACATGTAACAGACATTCTTATTTAGGTACATGTACTGGAGTCATTTTTGTCAGACAAGTTAGAAGAATTGCCTCTTCAATATTGCCGAAATATCTATTTTGAGCATGATGGGTGTCATGCACATTATGTTACAGAAGTAAAGGATTGGCAAATTGGAAATCGAGAGATGGGCCGAAATGGTCCAATTTTTTGGCCCCCTAGGAGTCCCGATTTCACAATTTGTGATATGTTTCTCTGGGGACGCATTAAACAACTAACATATGAAAGATCCATTGAAAAAAACGAAGAAGTTGTAAACCAGAGAATTTTAAGAGCGATAGAATCGATTTCACTGGAAAAAATAATAAAAGCCATTTTCCAGCCAAGTATTCAACCTCGAAGGTGGTGTGGAAAGGAGTGCATATTATGCAAAATATGAATTTTCCAATTTTTGAAATCGCGATGCCTCACGAAAAATCATTTCGTGAGATTCATGTAGAGAATCGCATAGTCTACAAACTTTGTAATAACTATTTTTACGACAGCACTTGCCATTTAAGAGATATTTGCGAAAAACCTATTTTTTTGACATTTCATTTGTAATGATGTTTTTAAGGTCTATACGAATTTTTAGCTCTGTGCGAATTTTTCCGAGGTTGACTGTCTATTTTTCTTTCATTTATGTTTTAAAGGATTTTTAAATGTAAAAAATATGAAAGAAGAATATAATATTAATTTTAATAAAATCAGATATAAAAATATACTTTGCTTTCTAATTGTAACTTTATGGTACTTAGGAGTATATTTCACAGTGAGCAGACAGCCTTGATATTTATTTCTAAATAACGGGATTTCCTATAAGAACTTATAAAATTTGTTAATTTATAACTACAGTATTACCATAAATTTTACATTAAAATGAAAATGAATTTGTATAGTAGATATGATCTGCATAAATTAAAATTATATTTAATCTGTATTGTTATTGTTCTGTTTTAAAATACAGTACAAATTGCAGATCCATGTTGACCAATCTGAATGATGCTATTTTTTCTTTATGAATTGACGCAAATTTCCGGCAGTTTTTTGGGTGAAATATTTTTTTAAACGTCATCAAAATCATCAAAAAGATATTTTTCGAAAATTTTAGTTTAAGTAAACAACAGCTGTTTTAAAAATACATTTTTGCAAAAAAAAATCTTTGTTGAAAGAACATTTTTTTCAATATACATTTTTTGAAAATGCGCTTACACAGGGTGTTTTTTAAAGTGTTAGAGGGCGATATATCGAGAACGGTTTAAAATATTTTTATGAAATTTTGGTGAGTTAGTATAGGGAGATGAGGGGACATATTTGACATTTACCCCCTCTCTATATTTTGAGGGGTGGGGGGCAACTTTGTAATTTTAAATGGGATGATGTACTTTTTTTTTATAAAATTCGAATCTCTGTAAAGAACTACGTATGTGTACAAACAAAATTTTGATTTGCTCTTTCAGTTATGAAATTATGGCTAACTAAATTATGATTAAATTAAAAAAATAAGTAAATTTTAAACCAATGAATCAAGTTCACTTATTTGAGAATTATTATTTGTTTTCATAGAAATGCGCCAGTTGAGAATTTCGACGTTTTAACGATTATTCTCAGTTTATTGCTCAACTGGCCTAAGTCCCCGGATTTAACCCCCCTTGATTTTTTCTTGTGGGGTTTTATAAAGAACAAAGTGATGGCGACTGCACTTACAACGTTAGATGATATGAAGGACCGAATCCGCTTTGCCTGCTTATTAGTGACACTTCAATTGTAGCGGGTACGAAATTCATTTAGAAAATTTGTTTGGAAGTTGAAGGGGGACATTTTGAACAACTTGAATTGATCCCAGAATTAAAATCTAACTTTTTATACTTCACTTATATAATTGGGCCACCACACTCTATCTCTGTGCCAAATTTTTACATAGAATAGTTTCAGAGAAAATCGCCTGTGACAGACGGACGGACGGACACCTGACGGACACCGAAGGGTGGAGTTCACTGGACTCTCGTAGGAATAAGAGGAATGTGTTAATTGCTGTGAGCTGTGAATTAAAATTAAATCTACTCTGAACTGAAAATTGTAAACCATGACTCATCATTAGGTTCCTATAGATATCCAGAAGAAACAAACCTCTTACCTGAAATTATTAAATTAGGCACTGTAATTACCAATGGGTTGTTAAAAACTTAAATAGAATTAATGCTTTTCCTTTCAGATTAAAGAAATTACAGCCCTGGCCTCTCTTCCTGATTATGTTAACAATGATAATGATCAAAGTGTAGTAGAAATTTGCATAACAAGGTAAATGTTTGATGTATATACTATACTTTTTTACAAAAAAAAATATTTTTGGATAAACTTAAAAAACAGTCTTTTTTCTCTTTTGTCAATAACTGCGCGCTGCCCTTTAGGTAGGTTTCACAGAAATATAGCTATTGCAGAGATTACGCTATACATATGGAATATAATAAAATGTGATTGGCTTATTACTGGTAGTTCGGTATCCATACGATAATTTATTGTTGTATCATAAGCCACTGAGAAATTAAAAATATTGCAAATAATATCGGAGATATCCGGAAAAAAAAACAGAAATTTTAGATTTTTGATGAGAAGTATTTTAAATTAAATAATTGCTTCACTGCTGTCATTATTGTTTAATATGTGGAAACTGGTAGTGGTTAAAGGTGCAAGAGAGAATAGTTGGAACTTTAAAAAAATAATGTGATAAAACTCGTTACTGTTAGTATTTAAAGTTTTACATGTACATATGCAATACGCCTTTAAAAAGCACTGCAGCTTCTGTAATTTTCGCCAAAACTTACAGGAAAAGACACAAGCGTAAAAAGCAAAATTGTAAAATCTACCTTTGCAACTGGTGGGTTGCCGTCATGGTTTATTTTAGTTCATCATATTTTTCATCATTTAAGGGTAACTTCGTGTATTCGTGAAACAGGCAGCATAGAACAGCACTGCGACGCTTTAGTCAACCTCTTAGAATCATGTTTACATCACAATTTGCAAGTCTCAAATAGAGATGAGGATCCTCCCCACGCCAAGATCTCAAGTGATATTATTTCGTGTATATTTTTGGTAAGAGAAAAATGGAGTAACTAGATTTTGTTGATATATTTTTTTTAGTTATTTCAAATTGAAAATTACTGCATCAAACTTCCCTATTAAACTGTTGAAAACTTGTGATATAATTTTACTTTCTTATGGTTCAGAATTATAGTAAAAAATCCGTAATGCAAAAGGCCCTGCCGGTAGCTGTAAAGTTTCTTCACAAGGGGAACAAAGAATTGTCTCGAAATATGGCCTCGTACTTATCATTGGCAGCTATGGAGCATGGTAACTTACTGACACCTCATGTACAACCCATTATGGACTCTATTATATCTGGTAAGAGAAATAAATACATGAAGTTTATAAAAAAATATTAAATTCAACACTAATTACAGCATCTGATAAATGAGATGTAGATGATGATGGATTTTGATAGGAAATCGCAACGCCTCCTTGGTTTCACAGATGAAGTTTGGTCCGTTGTTTAATTGTCAATCTCAACCCTAAGAAAAATCACTTAAAAAAGTTATTTATTATTTTAGGAAACTACCCCCTTTGTAGAGTTTTGCCAAACATCTATGAAGTTTCTCATGAGCCATTTCAAGGACACGCAATGGCCTTGGTTTCACTTCTACCTCATTGTGATAATCAAGAAAAATTAGCGCTTCTAAACTTATTTTCTTTGATGGCAAAGGATAAACCGTCAGTAAGTTTGATGAAATAATTGAAATACGATTTATGTTTTACCTTTTAATTTAAAACACCCCATGTATATAAATGTAAATTTTATTTTTATCATATATATATATATATATATATATATATATATATATATATATATATATATATATATATACAGGGTGTCCTAAATGCCGTGGGTCACTATTGCTATATCAGAAACGGTAAGAATTACGAGGTCGTTTAAATTAGAGAAAAGTTGCCTTTTTTAGCGATCATTTAAAATGTGCTTACAGTGTTGCCAAATATCTTGTAGTTTTAGAGATATTAAGGAAAATTTAAAAATTCCTTAAATTTTCTTAACCAAATATCTCGAAAACCGGTGATTTGATCGAAAATAGTTTAGTATAAAAAATGTATGTTTTTTTGTTCTCTACTAAACGCACTTAACAGTTTCTTCAAGTGACGTTTGACATTTGAGATATTGCTACCAACTCACTTATTTTAAATACGGACCTGGAATTTTTTTTTTATATTTTGAAAGAAGATTAAATTTGCAATCCAGTGGTATACCACTCAAATATGTTTTCCGACGTTTCGAGATGTAAAATTCATCATAATTTTTTTCATAAATGCCCTTAGTTCGGTCCTGATATTTGGTGTTTGTAGTAAAAAAGTACTAAAATATCAATTGATATTTTACATCACTTAAAAGTAATTGAAATTTATTTCTGTTTGAATATACTACAGAAAAAATTACGTACTAGAGCGTCCCTAAGGATAAGAATTTCAAAAATTTTAATAACCTTGCATTCTAAAAAACTTTTCCCAATATTTTAAAATATGATTATAATAAGAACTACTCCAAATGCTGGAAATGGCCACCATTATTTTGTAAGCATTTCCGCGCTTTGTAAATAACCTTTCGTTGAATTCTTCGTAACATTGTAGGTGTAACTTTGTTACATGCCTGCTGAATTCTTTGAATTAGTTCATTTATATCGCGAGGTGTATTATAGTACACCTGATCCTTGATAAAACCCCATACGGAAAAATCCAGGGGGGTTAAGTCTGGAGATCGCACCGGCCAGTTTATAGGTCCGTTGTTGCCAATCCAATGGTTAGGTTTAAAGTTGTTTAGAAACCTTGTACAATGCCGGTCTCGATGTGCTGGCGCGCCATCCTTTTTAAAGTACACGAAGTTTCTTAATACGTTGAGAGGCAGGTCGTCTAAAAGATCTTGTAAAGTGCCTGTTAAAAAATTAAGATACATAGCGCCATTTAAATGTTCATCAAAGAAGAACGTACCCAGTACTTTTGTATCCCGAGCCATACATTTATGCCGAATCTCTCCTGAAACGCAGTCTCGCGGTGGAAGTGCTCATTTTGTTGAGTCCAGCGGTAATGGATGTTTCGATTAAACCACCCGTTGTTGCAAAATCGGCTCTCGTCGGACCACAAAATTTTTTTGCCGATATCAGGATCTTGCCTTCTCCGTCTCAGAAGCCATCGGCAAAAAATTCTTCTCTTTTGATGATCGATCGGTCTTAAGTGCTGCACCTTTCGACAGCGATAGTGCCTAAATCTGTTTCGACGTAATATTTTTTTGCTAGACATTTTGGCAACTCCGGTTTCTTTTTCTATTTCCCTTAGTGAAACCTCTTCATTGTTGATATTTTTATATTGCAAGTATCCTAAAAGAGTTAAGTATGGCAATGTAAATTACAAAAAATTGACAGTTTTTAAGACAGTTTTTTGTACTAGCGCCTAACATAAACTTGATTTTTACTGAATTTTGGTCAAAAATTTTCAATTGTAGTAAAAATATTGCATGCAACTTGCGTGTAAACTACCATTTTTGACTCATGAGATAGATTGTCGCATTCGCCTTTGGCGCCGTGCGATAATTTTACCATTCGTCGAAAAAGTCTCACTTTACACACTTGTTGCATAAATAACTATTATAAGTTAAAGAAAATACCTAATACATTAATCTCGTTATCGCCTCCTTCTACTGTGCTAGTCGCTTTTCTCTTATTGGGTTTGCTAAAAGACCCATGCTCCCGCAAATTCCTCTCTAATCTGTGAAAAATCTTTGCGTCCGGAATTCTTCTTTCTGGATACAAGTCTTGATATAGTTGGATGGCATTTTGAGCGTTACGAAACGCTCTAATATAAGAAACTAATAAATCTGTCTTTTCCTCATTGGAAAACTCCATCTTAATATTATTTTAGACAACGATAACAGTCTTTAATAATTTTTCCTAATATAAATTTGACACAAGCCTAAAAACGTAATCAACTATTATTCTGTTTAATTGTTTTCCAAAGCCTACTTCTGCTTATTTAGATGTGCTTCTTGAACTTGTAGAATTGTATAAATTTATTTTACGTAGATTTCAATGAAGAGAAGCTAAGAATATGATTTTGGCGATAAAGTTACACCTTGCAAAATGTGGGTAAATAGGACCAAAAATATAGTATAATAAATAAAGTAATTCAAGAAATTATCTTGCATTATTTTAACTTTATTCAAACAAAAACCACTTTTTAATTATTTTTATCGGTTTTTGGTGATATATCAGTTGTAATTTGTTAAATGAGATCTGATATATTCTGTCTCTAAAAACCAAAAGACAAGACCGAAATATTTTGACCATAAGCACTAAAAACAGGACAGTATTAAGGGAATTTATAAAAAAATTGATGACTTTTTGTCTCTAAACGTCGGAAAACATATTTGAGTGATATACCACTGGATTGCAAATTTAATCTTCTTTCAAAATATGAAAAAAAAATTCCAGGTCCGTATTTAAAATAAGTGAGTTGGTAGCAATATCTCAAATGTCAAACGTCATTTGAAGAATCTGTTAAGTGCGTTTAGTAGAGAACAAAAAAACATACATTTTGTATACTAAACTATTTTCGATCAAATCACCGGTTTTCGAGATATTTGGTTAAGAAAATTTAAGGAATTTTTACATTTTCCTTAATATCTCTAAAACTAAAAGATATTTGGCAACACTGTAAGCACATTTTAAATGATCGCTAAAAAAGGCAACTTTTCTCTAATTTAAACGACCTCGTAATTCTTACCGTTTCTGATATAGCAATAGTGACCCACGGCATTTAGGACACCCTGTATATATATATATATATATATATATATATATATATATATATATATATATATATATATATAAACATAATACATAATGGTGATGGCTTGAACTAATTTTTTCACTTTAGCTGCTGGAAGCTAGTGTACCCCAACTTTGCGAGTATCTCTCTAGTCCCACAACGGCAGCCCCCACTCTTCAAATCTTTTTGCATATGGCTGAAAAGCAGCCGACATTGCTAGCCGATCATGTGAATGCAATTAAACAAGCTGCGCAGAGGCACCCGCAGACTGTTTGTTTGGCTGCGCAAATTATTGGCGCAGTCGGCAAGTTGAGTAAGGTATGTTTTCAAAAGTGTATTTTATTTAAAAGTACGAAAATAGATTATTTTTAATTCACAAATTTGGCAATAATAAAATGTTTATTTGAACTACTTTATAGGACAGAGCGCAAGATGCCTTAAATTTTGTCTTAGAATATCTTCCAAAGGCCGACCGAGGATCTCAAAGCACGCTCTTAAGAGAGGCAACTCTTTTGTGTAGCTCGTATCCTGCTCTGTTCACTGATAAAGTGTTGGCTGGAGTGAGACAAAGACATCACACCAGGTAATAGCAAAAATAATTTTAAAAACATACTATTTTGATTATTGATGTGTTAATTCTTTTCTTTTTAATTTCTACTAATTTGCGTTTATTTATGTTTATTCTTTCTGTTAGTTCAACTCAGCTGTCACAGAATAATCAAGTGACGTCAGGAGGGGTTACCATAGTTAAAGTGGGCGGACAACCTCTGCCTGAAAAAGTGCCTCCTCAGGTTACGACTACGACTGGAGGATATACAAGAAGGACTAAATTGGGTGACTCTAGGAGCACAGGAAGGTAATATTTTAATATTATACTTATTTTTGTACAATTTAAAAAAAAATCTTCATTTTTGTACATACTTTACTCTTGGCGCTGTTTTTAAATTTTTGACTCTACCTCGTATATGATAAGACTTTTCTTACAGAAAAAGAGTTGGAAAGTTTAGCTTTCCTATAGCGTTATTTTCCCAAAGTATGTAAAAGCGCGGGAATTTCTCTCAAAATTGCGAATTCTAGTTAAATGATGATATTTTGTATTTATTGTAGGTTACATACAGCGCAAAACAGCAACACTCACAGAAGTATGACTAGACTCAACGTAGCGGGTGGATCAGTAGGGGGCTTACATAAAAGCATGACTAAGCTGAGTACATCAAGGTATAATTTTTATTTATTTGGAGATAATCAAGGAAATGATATTTTGCTACCTTTAATCCAGTGTTTCCTAATTTATCTTCCTAAAATTTGAGAAAGCTAGACATAAAATGTGTTTTTTATTTTAATTAATTTAACAACCTGTGAAACTGTCGTAGGTAATCAAGATTTTTACAATTTAAATACAGTAAGCTAGGGATTATAATTAGAGATCACACGATATGACTTTATTTTGCCGATACGATATATCGGCCGATACCGATATTTACATGCCGATATACCGATACCGATATATCGTATCGGCAAAGACATACGTACATGTTTCAATGTTTAGTTTTTATCAGGGTTGGAAAAAGTCATGACTTTTATAAAAACAAAGTGAAGACTTATCGAAAAAAGTCATGACTTAAATCATGTGAATTAATTCATGCCAACCCTGGTTTTTATAAGGTCGAATATAAATAAAAAAATACAAAATACGGTTCTGAACCTCCAATTCGCTAAATCCTGAACATATGCTGTATCAATTTCCGTTTTTCGTTCATGCGTTTTCTTTTCTGTTTGGGCGAAAACGAAAATCGGGGAAGTCCCGGTTTATCATTCCATCACGCGGTAACGCGGTATACCATTTCTGATTGATGAAGTTTCGGGGAAGTCCCTGTTTAATGTTTTCAGTATTGCTTTGTGAAATTATTAATTTATTTCTCCGGAAAAAGGCCTCAGTTATACTACAGTTATGTTATATAAATGATTAGATATTATTAGTGACATTAGAAGAGGCACAAAAATGTATTTTATTTTATTATATTTACGAGTATTACCTTTCGTAGGTATATGCAGTAAGAACCCAAAATTCTTCGTTTTATATTATATGTGCCAATATATCGGCAATTTTCCTGCCGATACGATACGATACCGATAATCGGCAACAACCGCCGATATGCCGATATCAATATCGGTATCGTGCGATCTCTAATTATAATGTAACAAATCTAAGCTGGCCCAATTTCTTATTCATTCTGTTTTTGAAAGATTGTACTGATGAAGCACAAACTGTGGTCTCCTGTAAATCATTCCATGTATCGGCTATTTGATCTAAGGCTGGCCAGTTTGGTTTGTCATCAGAGGCGTCGATGCCGGAAATAAGTACGTGCGTATGCGGTATTTGACAAAAAGAATTTAATCCATGGGCGTTGCCGTGATTTTGTGACACCGCGTCAAGCCTCACCAACCGCTCTTAGAGAGGAACGGTGTGCTTTGCGGTTTGCGAATCTCGCGGTCGCCTGAGTCGCCTCGCATTTCGGTTCGGATGCTTTCCCTACAGACACACCACTCCCGGCAGACTAAAAGTGGCCATCCTTAGTGGTCACTTTAAAAACTCTTATTAATAATTTAAAACACTTTTTATTTTTCCTTACCGTTGCCTCTCAAAATCTGGGTTTCACTAGAATTTTATGTTTTTATTAGGTCGCCTTTTAATCTTTTTAATCCATTTAATTGTTCTTCATATGGAAGGATTCTAAGTTCCGAAGAAACTTTTGTAATTTTTCTTTGAATTCTTTCTAATGCTATTGCTTACATAATAAGAATTGCAAATAGACTCGGATGATTTTAAAATAAGTCTTATATAAAAATAACAAACCATTGCATTTAAAGAATAAATGGCGTTTTGTAAAATTCCCCGCGTCGCCGTCCAACCCTCGTTTCCGAATGAGGAAGTTTCAGTATTTAGGCTGTGTATCGTTGTCAAACCTGGTTAACCACTCGGTATAATGCGGTAAACCAATGGTAACACTAGTTCCTGAAAGAACCGGTTTTACTACGGGACGCAGGTCGGTCGTTTCTGTTAGATTTCTGTTTATTTTTACGGATATCGACTCAACCTAAAAACATACCTCTCCTCGGCCTCCTGCTTCCAGCATATTAAAACAGATGATTTTTATCATTTGTGAAAAAATAAATTTAAATTTAAACAAAAAAGCAAAACATAAACAACAAAATGACATAACAAACCGGAAAACCAGCGGGGAAGCATCGGTTCCTTCTGTGACATTAATGACAGATATTTTTCAGGAGCCGCGTTTCAGATTACCGATACTGACGGGACACAAAACTGTAACCGAAGTTGACAGCGGTACACGCCCTTAGTATTAGATTGATACGGTGCGATTCGTATCAGTTACTAGATAGACCGGCTGGTTAAAAATAAATATAAATTACATGCAGTAAATACCAACAATACTGTTTCGGCTATGCTGGCTAATTCAAAAAAATCTGGAAATATATCGTGAAGAAAAACCACTGCTACAGATTCTGATGATGGGTGTCGTATAAAGATTTGCTTTTTGCTTTTTAGAATATGATTTATTGGACTTAATACAAAAATAAGTAGACAGTGACAAGCTGTAGAATATGGCGGGTTTTTAAAATTTTTTATACACTTTTCCCGTTTAGGATAGTCATGGAATACTTTTTGACTGAGAACTGACTTGATTTTTGTAAAATACATGGCTTCCACTCCTGTTTCAAATATAAATAATATATAGTTTGATTAAGTGCAACAGTCCTATTATCAACTTTGTTGGATTTTCAGTTATACGTTGTTTTTTTTTTATCAGGGAAATGAACAACACCTCCAATTCATACGCCCTGCCTACCTCTCCTGTCATAGTAACCGGCAGCAATACCAAGTGGTCAGGCTCTAATATTAAGGTGTCCAGTGGCGGAGTAACCGTAACGACTATATCGCCCCCCAGGCTGCAGAGGCCTCTGAGTCAAGGACCTTTGACAGTATTAACTAATCATATTGGACATGTAAGTATAATTTTTTTCTCTTTTGTTTCGGGCTTGTTTCTTAGTTTTGCTTATTTTGTTTAATGTTTTTTTTACTATTTTCTTAAGTATAATTTTTTCTTTGCCTCTCGTTTTATATTTTTAATTCTTTTTGTCTTTTGTTTGATGTATTTTTACTTTTTCCCTTCGTTTTATTTTATAATTTGTTCTTAACATTTTTACTTTTGTTTCATGGTTTCTTCACGTACAAAACAAGACTTTCTTCGAATTCTTTTAGCGCTAGAAATGCCTCAGAAATTGATTTACAATTTTTCTGGGAGAATATCGTCATTTTCGACGAGTGATGTCATCACTTTCCTGCAGTTTCATTGCAGTGAACAGTGGTGTTGATGTGTATTTTCTACAGGCCCTTTAAATCAGTTTCACATTTTAAGAGTAAATTTAAAAATAACGAAATAATAGTATTTCGTTTATTTTCCTGCTACCTCAATTAAACCGAACACGGCGCGATTCGTATCAATTACTAGATAGACTGACTGGTTAAAAAAGAAGAAGCCCCTTTTTTTCGGTTTTGGTTGAAAACTCTATTCAAGCTACAAAACACAAACCGTATTTCTTGTAAATAGAAGAAGACACGTGTATTTCTTTTGATTTTTAGTCTACAGTAAGTCCAACTGTCTCCCCACCCCCTTTAGCTATCAACAACAATTCGGTCACAGTTAGTTATGGCTATCCGGGACCTATATCTAGCACTAACCAAGTAAACATTTTGACAACTGGGACTAGCTTGACGACGCAGAATATTTCGGTAATTCCCAGCAGTCCGCCTCCTGAGATGCTCAATAATTCGCATAACGCTATGAATAGCATGCCATCTATGGGCAGTGGTAAGTAGTTTGTTAACTTTTTTGCTTAGGATTATAGATACACAGGCTTGTTTAAGTAATCTGAGAGATCTAAGGCAAAGGTTTAAAGTGACAAAGGTAAAAATAAGACAACTGAGTTTTGTACTGTGAATTTATTTCAGATTTTTTTTTTCGCAAATTTATAAAGAAAAGATCAATTTTATTGAAGTATATATGGTGATTTTCTTAAAGTGTTACAAGATGATATCTCGAAAACTGTTTAAAATTTTTTACCATGAAATTTTGGTGACTTAATATACAGGGTGTCTAAAATAGGTGATACCACTATTGCTATCTCCGAAACGGTAAAAGATTCGAGGTCGGTTAAATTAGAGAAAATGTGTCATTTTTAGTCCCTACTCATATTTCGTTTATTTCGTTTACGAAGTTGCCAAATTCTCTACAGTTTCTTATCTACAGGGGATTTTTTAAAAATAGTCAAAAATTTAATTCTTAAATATCCCGAAAACTGTTATGATTAGAAAAAAATTGCTTTGACAAAAATCACACGATTTTTTACCTTCTCTAAAGTAACGTTCTTGTTTTGTTTATATCATTTGTTTTTATTGAGTTACTGATACTAACTTGTTTTTTTTCAAATACGGACCTGGATTTTTTGCTGTATTTTGTGAAAGAATACTTCATACCCTTTACATCTGTGTATCACTTGATTATGTTTTCCGACGTTTTGGTGAAGAATGTCATCATCATGAGATTCTACCAGTACGGACCTGGCCTTTTTTAAGTAAATGCGCCATTTCACAACCACAAAAACCACAAACCATAGCGATAGGTTGTGAATTGTGCCTTAACATGGAAGATGCCAGGTCCGTATTGTTAGAAAATCCTGATGATGTTGCTATTCTTGATCAAAACGTCGGAAAAGATTTTCAAGTTATACACAGTTGTAAAGGGTATAAAGTATTCTTTCAAAAAATGGAGCAAAAAGTCCAGGTCCGTATTTGAAAAAACCAAGTTAGTATCAGTAACTCAATAAAAACAAACGGTATAAATAAAACAATAACGTCATTTTAAGGAAGTTAAAAAATCGTGTGGTTTTTGTTAAAACAATTTTTTTCTAACTATGATAGTTTTCGAGATATTTAAGAATTAAATTTTTGACTATTTTTAAAAAATCCCCTGTAGTTAAAAAACTATAGAGAATTTGGCAACTCCGTAAACGGAATATGAATAGGGACTAAAGAATGCACATTTTCTCTAATTTAACTGACCTCGTATCTTTTACCGTTTCGGAGATAGCAATAGTGGTATCACCTATTTTAGACACCCTGTATAGGGAGATGGGGGACATATTTAAACATATTTTTGACATTTACCCCCTCTCTGTATTTTGAGATGTGGGGGTAACTTTGGAATTTTAAATGGGATGATGACTTTTGTTTATAAAATTCGAATCTACGTATGTGTACAATTTTTTTTGATTTGCTCTTTCGGTTGCGGAATTATGGTTAACTAAATTTTGATTGACGGATTTGACCCTCCTTGACTTTTTCTTGTGGAGTTTTATAAAGGACAAAGTGATGGCTACTGCACCTATAATGACCGATTTGACCCCCCTTGACTTTTTCTTGTGGAGTTTTATAAAGGACAAAGTGATGGCTACTGCACCTATAATGACCGATTTGACCCCCCTTGACTTTTTCTTGTGGAGTTTTATAAAGGACAAAGTGATAGCGACTGCACCTACAACTTTAGATGATATGAATGACCGAATCGGCTTTTCCTGCTTATTAGTGACACCTGAAATGTTACAGCGGGGACATTTCGAACAACTTCTCAAGCATGGCAGATGATAAATAAGTTTAAATTAAATGGTAAATATTTTTTTTATTTTATAACCTTATCAATCGTAATCCTGTAACCGAAAGAGCAAATAAAAAAAAATTATACATATACGTAGTTTTTCACATAGACTTGAATTTTATAAACAGTACTACATCATTCCATTTAAAATTACAAAGTTTTAACTCATCAAAGTTTCATGAAAATATCTTAAACCGTTTTCGAGATATCGCCTTGTAACACTTGAAAAAGCTCACCCTGTATACTTTCCACAATAATAGAACTAAATTCATTTTTGCAATATTTTCCAAGATAAAAATCATTTGAAAACTAACTTTGGAAACCTCTTTAGTGAATCCCGGAGTTAAAATTTAACACCTACGTCTCAAAAGCTGAGCATAATGAACTAAATGTTTACACAGACTTTTTACTTAAAATTATATCTAAATGAAAGTATCCTATAAAATATTACGATACTCACAACAAGGTAAACTTCGTGAGTTTCCTTAAAATTAAATTTCTTAGTTTATTCATAAAATGGAATATTTTATATATATATATATGTATCTTATATTTGAATAAACATTATTATTATTATTATTATTAATCGCCTTCCAAAACCTTTTATTAGCTTATTACTTCGTATATGATTTTTTAAAGTAGATATACCTTTATCTATTTTTTTTTAATAATATTTTGATCTACACTGTATTTTTTTTATTAATCTGCATCTATATGGGTTTATGGATAGTTTAGTGGTAAGTTTAAAACAATATTTATTAAAAATTATTTACCATTGTATCTAACATTTTATTTTTAATAATATTAAGAAACATATTAAGAAATATCATGATCCAAAATCTCTGTTTGATATTTTATTATGCACTTTTTAAGTCCATTTTGTCTTATGGCATACAGATTGTCAAATATAGCTTTGCCTCTGAAAAATTTCATACTTGCGCGGACGAGGAAGTGAGATAGCATTCGGATAGCAGAAATGACAATATTAAGTTGCTTCTGCTTTGCGTTAAAGTACTGTCAGCCACAAAAATTAAATTACATAATTGCTTTATAATAATCGGTGTCATTTAAATAAGATTATAATTATCCTTTATACTCATTAATTTAGCATAAATTAGTTTAAGACAGGTAGCAGTCAACAGCAATTTCGTTCCTGGTTTCTGCTTGCTTGATTCTGATCAAGAATAAAGTCAAATTATTTTGTGTTAAAGGGGTTCCGGAAATTTTGGTAATAGGGAATATGCATGTAATCCAAAAAATCCTGAAATATTTTTTTTTGTATTCTCTACATAAATTAAATGTTTATGGCAGTTGCTGTTTTCCATTTATTTTGGGTTTTATTAACAAAAAACAAGGTTTTATTTTGCAAATTTTCCTGCAAAATCCAACATCTCGTAAAACGCACTTCTTTTGTTTGTGACGTCACTTTTTTTATGACGTAAACGTTTTATAATGCCTAGTGTAATGTAAATTTCAGTGTAAATCCATTTTCTTGAGTTTTTCCCAAAGACTAGAATATTTAGTCGATAGAAAACCTTTTATTTTATTAAACAGACTGGTTATAAATGACCAAAACGGCATTTGTGCAAAGAAAATCGGAAAATTGGCTGGAAGTTAGTGCTGGTGGATTTGCCTTTACAATTTAGGCCGGGTTTAGCCAACTACATAAACTTAGTAGTTAAAGATTGTCTTAATTTATAAGCATAAACTTAGTGGATAATTGATAAGCGTGTTTATCCACCAACATTAATTTAGTATTTATTTATTGCTTAAAAAACGACAGCAAAAATTTGAAGCGGAGCAGACAACAATTAAATCTAACCAGTAACCTCAGTTTTATTTCGGCGGGGTTATTTGTTTCTGATTCTAAGATTTGGCATATGAAAGTAAAACAAATATTAGACAACAGAGCTGCTATGGCAATCGGTTTATCTTTTATGTTTCTAACATTATCAGTTTGTATGGGAACCTTAGACTCGCATCAGAAGGTTTGGTGTTCACCCTATGAACAGAAAAAGAAAAACTGAAGGAACTTTTGCCACTCTCATTAAGGATATATGTAGTTAAGAATGGGATGAAGACCAATTTTTTAAGTATACCTGAATGACCAAAGCACAGTTTTTGCATTTGCATTATTTGGTTTTTTCACATATTGAAAGATCTCGCAAAAAGTTTCACATACGAAGAGAACAAAGATTAATTATGACTTTACAGGAAGTGCCTATTATGTGCTTTATTAGAAATGAATGATTAAAGGTTATTTTTTATTGTTAAAAATCTAAAGATAGGCAGAAAGCTTCTGTTTACTATACTAGTGTTTTGGTTTGCATTAAATAAAAACGTCAATGTAGTTTTTAAAAAGGTTAAAATGCGATTGGCATCAACAGCTGATTTTGTACCTGCGCTGTAAGCAATTTTCTTTAAACATAACACATAATTCATAAAAAGTTAAAAGTTGGGAACTTTCAAGGTCGCTTATTATCAACTAAAGTTATGTCTTATGAATTAAGTAGTTGTATAAACCGAGTAATTCAAATACATGATTTTAACTTTATGCTTATCTGCTAAATTAAGTTTATGAATTAAAATTGTGCTTATGTAGTTGGCTAAACCCGGCCTTAGTTAAAAACACTTATTGTTTATTATACTATAAAAATAAATGTACAGCAACATATGATTACTTGAATTTAGCGATACTAACCTTTACAGATACCTCTTCATGTAAAATTTTTGAATAATTTTGCAGTAGGTACTTTCTTCGACATCGGTTTTTTGGGCACATGAAAAAGGAGGTTTACAGAGTACTTGCCTACCTACTTTTGCACTTTGGCACAATACAATATTTATAGTTTATATTTTTAATAGATTTTAACGTTTAATAAAAAGAATTATACACAAATAGCACTGTAATAAAAACACAACCGCTAGCATAATATGGCATAATAAATAACAAAATCATCTGGGAAAATAAAGCCGGTCTCCACATGCATTTCTTCTTCTGTGATTGGTTGATGTGTTACTAGGCGAAGAAAGAAAGGAGACGCATCAGCAGCTGCTTGGCATAGAGAAAGAAAGCTGACGTGTTGCGGAGTGAAAAAAAAACAAGGATCTAGGGAAGTCGTGGGCTTCTTGATGCAAAGGCTTCACCCACCCGTAAAGTAATAGCTATGCAACCAACAAAACACTTCTGTGTTTATGTGGTTGTATAACCGCGTTGGAATTGTTAAGCAAGAATGAAATTATTTTCTAGGACTGCCTTAAAAACCGTTCAATTCTAAAAAGCTTAATGCAAATAAAATAAATGGATATGGCTTAATGTATATTTTAATGTCAAATAAATAACGCGTGTGAAAAGTGCTATTTTCAACACTAGTTGCACAATATAGTATTACAATTTGTAGCCAATATTTTAAACTGTTTTCAAATTATTGTAGCCTGGAAGGCAATATTTGAATCAATAATTATTAATTACCTAAAGAAAGGGGCATAATTTCATTAGGGAGTAAATCAAACCACAACAAAGAAAGTGAAAATTACTATTCATTATTTTAATTTTATTATATTTATTTATTAAATACCGTTCTCGGACAGGTTTGCTCAGTTTTAGGTTTCATCAGTATCTTTTTTAATTTTTTATTTATCATTGTTGAGTTTTTACTGCGACTGTACGATTGATTCCTGTTGCTATAAAATTTTATCAACACAAAGTATTGTATTGTGCCAATGTGCACAAATACCAGCGCAACGAGCCCGAACAAACTTTTTTTAGCGTGCCCAAAAAATCCGAAGCCAGAAGAAGGTGGTGTAAAGTTATTAAGCGACACCAAAAGAAAAATGTGGTTAAGAAAAATGTGGTTAAATTTAGTTTGACTTCCTACTTAATTTGGTCTTGAAAAACCAAGGCTAAATTAAGTTTGATATTAAGTAGATATAAAACAGGTATAAAATCAAGTTAACTTGTGATTCAAATACATATTATATTGTCATAACGGGGGTTGTTGCGACTGAGACTAAGTAATAGTTTCTGGGATGTTATGGAGGGAATAAAGTTAAAACAGGTTATAAAAATAGGATTTATTAATTAACTTACAATAAAATAAGGTTTGGCTTCGAATAAATAAAATAAAATATCGCCCCTGTAGAGCAACAAGGGGCCAAGCGACAAATATGTAATTTCTCGGATATCTCCTATAGCAATATCCTAGAACCCTAACTAACGTTGTGTAAAAAGGTGACAAGCGCCACGTAGAGGATTAAGTAAGGAGACAGCCGAGCCCTGGGCCCAAGGGCATTTTCGAGATACCATGAGATACCACGTGTTAGGTTTCCTAACGTGATGTTGGTAGTATAATGTAACTGCCTTTTCTTTGCTTGCGTGCGATGTGGTGACGTTGAGTAAAAGCTTCTCTTTCCTCAGGTTTAGGTATAATGGATATATTCTGGCTCCTCTTTGGTATAGGGAGTTGTGCTTGTTATTTGGCTCATCCCCAATCCGGTCCGTCAAGGGAGGGCACCAGGCGCGGCCCGGGAAATTTTAGATGTGTCGTATCTCAGTTCCTACGCATGGGACCCACACCAAATTATAGGATGTTACTATTGGGTACTCTAGAAATAATTTGTAAAAAAATATTTTATTTTAAAATTTTTGAAAAAAAGTTAATTTTTGGGCCGCTTCACCTAAGATCTGAGAAAGTTCTGAAGAAAATTTTACTTCCAAGTTTTTCCATAAGTTTTATCAGATTTTATCGAAAAAATTCAAATTTTATCGAATTACCTCTAATATCTTGAAATTAATTAGTTTTTAAAAATTTTACCCTAAAATATTTTGTCTAAGAAATAATTTAAAATGTCATTTCTTTAAGGAAAATTAGAATATTTTCACGAAATTTGGAATTTGTCGACAAAATTTGATATACTTCATGAAAAAATATGCTGAGTAAAATTTTCTTCAGAGCTTTCTCGGATCTCAAGTGAAGCGGCCCAAAAAATTACCTTTTTTTCGCAAATTTCAAAATTAAATATTTTTTCACGAACATGATTGTAGAGTACCCAATAGTAACATTTTAGAATTTGCAGTGGGTCCCATGCGTTGGAACTGAGATACGACAATTTCAAATTCTAGAAACCGCCACTGGCCCGCACTGCTTTGAGGAGCCCGCAACTCAAAATATACTTATTAGCCAATTATTATAAAACTTTACTGTTCCGAGGCCCATCCCGGCTCTCGATTATCAGCCAGGGGGCCTCGGGCCAGAAAAACTTTACCACCGGGGCTCGTGCCGGCTCTCGACGGCCCTGTCCCCAATCTCCACTGCCATTGTGCGATTGTGTCCAGATACATGGAACATACAGTGCTCAACAATACTTATGAATATATGAAGTCCTAATTTTACATGCTTCAGGTACTAATAAAATTAAAATTAGAAAATACATTTCTCTTTACACGTATCTAATAATAAAAATCACTAATATTTAAACTAGTCTATGAACTAAGTTTAATTTGCATAAATTACAATTTCTTGTATACATGGAACATACAGTGCTCAACAATACTTATGAATATATGAAGTCCTAATTTTACATGCTTCAGGTACTAATAAAATTAAAATTAGAAAATACATTTCTCTTTACACGTATCTAATAATAAAAATCACTAATATTTAAACTAGTCTATGAACTAAGTTTAATTTGCATAAATTACAATTTCTTGTATTCAAAAATACAAGCATGTTTAAAATAATGATTTACATAATATACTACCACATACTTACTACTATATACAAATACTCGTATAAGAGAAAAATCATCCCTGTTTAGTTACCCTTAAAAACTATTTAAAAATGTCTTATTTGTCAGTAAAGTTTAACCTGCGAATGACTTTTTGCAATAGGGCTATAGGATTATGTTGCTAATTGCTTATTCTCTAGCTGCCCTTTACATAACACTTGTTTTGTTGTTGCATATTGTTTCCTAAAATATGTATAACTTTAAGAAAAATGATGAAGTGGCAACTTTGTTATCCATGCAAAAAATGAGTCGTTCTATACTAAGAAGTATTGTATGTATGTATTATATACTCTAAAATAATAATAATAATAATAATAATAATAATAATAAATACTCGTAACTTAAGAATTTACTTGAGAACAACTTTATTGTTTCGAATAAAAAAATTCTTCTTATTATGTATGTATACTGAATTGTAATTCTCTTATTTTCTTACGTATGTTTATTTATTAGTTTGGCAATTAGCTTATGCCTACGAAAAATGTTTTTTCTTCATACAAAACTAGATAATTGCAGGATATGTTTCAACAACTACTCTGATTTGGCACACATGACAGCTTTTTATTCATTTAATTTCTGATAATTCCTTTGAATAGGTGGGTCTTCCTTCGCTCCTTCTGTGCAACCATAGAAGAATGCAATAGCATGTTTACATCCTCCTGTAATGAAATGATTAAATAAATTGAAAAAATCATAGGATATAGACCTAAATTATGTTATGTACGGTTTCTTAGTATAGTAATCCTCTTGTAACTTATTATATACACGAAAAAATATTAAGAATTGTTCCTACTATACTGTATGTATGCAATAATTTATTTACCTAAATGGGCAGTCTTCACACTGAACAGAGATAATTATCTCCTTAGCCTCATCACACATAGCTGTAACAGAATAAGCTGTATGCCTTACATTGCGCTCAGGTTGGGTTGGGTTTGATTGGGTTAGAGGGTTGGGGAGAAGTTATTCTTGCCTTAACCACACATATGTCTCCATCCCTCTTTACCTGCACATATCCAATGGCATTATCACCATAGGATTCTCGCTCAGACCTGAAAAGATATTCAAAAATAATTTTAATCCTAACATAGAAAATACTTTTCCCATTTAAACTAGAGAGAATATCCCTAAAATATACTAATTAGTAAAAAATAAGGCAGTTGATTGAAGTTAAATGTAATAATGTTAAATGTCATAATGTGATAAATCAAAAATTTTACATAAATTTCATTTAAATGTCAGTATCGCCAAATTATATATAAGCCCATAAGACTTTAATTAGTAAAGATAGACACCACATTTTCGGTATATCTTATTGGTTAATAAATCTACTTTTTCAGGTAATTTAATTTTTTCAACCCCCTTAAGGGGTGACGCTAGGGAGTTGAGGTCAAAAATTTTAAATGCAACCTTATGCCGTGTGATACCTTATTTTAAAGGTCTTCAAAAAAGAAACATTTTGTCGCAAACCCGAGGTACGTATCTTAATTCGTTTTTGAAAGGCAAACCTTTAAAATTTAAAAATGTTTAAAAAAAATTAAAAACTTAAAACCTTTATTTCCCTTATTACTTGTATAAAATTACCACCATGAACTTCGTGGCAGTGTTAAAAATCGACTTTATCACTGCAAGGAAGTTCATGGCGGTCATTTTAAACACCTTTTAAAGTAATAAGAGAAATAAAGGTCCTTAAGTTTTTATTTTTTTTTAAGATTTCTAATATTTATAGGCCTGCCAGTTAAAAACGAATTAAGATACGGACCTCGGGTTTGCGGTGAAATGTTTCTTTTTTTGAAGACCTTTAAAACCAGGTACCACACGGTATAGGGCTTCATTAAAAAATTTTGACCTCAACTCCGTAGCGTCACCCCTCAAGGGGGTTGAAAAAGTTAAATGACATAAAAAAAGTACATTTTTTAACAATAAGACTTTTCGGACACCCTGCATACATATTTTTCTTTTGCATTAGTAAAGAGGGAAGTATCGAATCCGATACATTACGATCGTAAAATAGAACCCAAAGGCATTGTTGCATGATTGTGGCACTTGACACCTTCGGCATTGTCACTTGCAGTTCTATTTACGCCAAAATACAGCTGTTTTTTTAATCGGTACTGGCCACTTAAAAGCGCGACTGTCCCGCCAAAATCGGGACGGATGGTCACTTTAGGTTAGTATGAAAGAAAATTGCTTACATTGTCATAAAAATTAACATTACAACGGTAAAACAACACTTTTAAAAAATATATACGTTTCCTGATATTTCCATGATATTTCCTTAAGATAGGAATAAATATCTCAAATAAGTTTATTACCAGATATGAAACAAAGTAAGATTTTTATTTCTGTAAAAAAAATTGGGTATCTAATTTGAAATGTTAGGGGTGAGGGTGGATTTTTGAGGGTTGACATAATGAAAAATGGTTTCAAGGATATTTTGTGGAAGTCCATTCGATATCCTAGCCTAGACTCCTTTAGCTTTTAGAATAACTGATATATTGCTTGTTACGAAAATTCAGGGACACTCTGTATATGACATTTGCCCATGCTCGAGATTTTGAGTAGTACATGTGAGATTAGCAGTTATTATATAAAACTTATTAGCCTAACTGGCGCTAAACCGCGTGAATGCGCCTTTTACTGTCAGTTCATTAAGTAACACATTTTAAAAAGTAAAAAAGTCTGAATTTAGTCGGGCTTCGGGCCTTCTGGTACCTACAAAACGCCTAGCACTATACACACACACCAGTAAGGCTTTAAAGGCTGCACTGTAATTCTCTGATTTATTTTCGCAGATAAAACTGGCCATAAAAGGCGCATTTACGCGGTTTAGCGCCAGTTACGGTGGTATATACTTATTCTCATATGTTCAGTGTACTACTCAAAATCTCGAGCATGGGCAAATGTCATATATATTTGGCAACATCGGCGCTACTTGATATGGGCTATGTGCTAGGTGTTATGGTTGCGTGTTTATTTTTATTTAATTTAATGTTTTCTTTGTTTTTTTATGGCCAGATTCTCCAAAGCTAGTCCGGTCTAATTTTAAACCCAAAAGTTTCAAACTGACAAGTGTGACAACAAGACAATTAAGTTTTTACTATGAATTTTTTTCTGAGTTTTTCGTAACTATATAAAGAAAAGGGCAATTTTAGTACGTTCCTCCGACAATAATAGAACTAAATTCAATCTAGCAATCCGTTCCAAGATAAAAATCATTTGGAAACCTAGCAAATCGCTGAAATATCAGAATAATTTTTGTACGTTTTTAATGACAACTTATTAACAACTAGATTTCGCCCGCGACTTCGTCCGCGGTGTAACAATTTTGCTCCATTACAAACTTGGAACCCCCATTTCACCCCCTTAGGGGATAATTTATTAAAAACTGTAAAACACGTGTTTAAACATTTATTTTTTAGAGTACTTCTGTGAAGTTTCGAGTTAATAGGACGATATACTGTTTCTCTATATAAAGTCTGAATCCCTGTTACATCCCCTTAGGGGTTGAATTTTAGAAACCCCTTCCTTAGTAGGTTAATGTTTTTTTAATATGAATTTGCTTGTGTTCCATTATAATAGTGTGTTATATGACTTGTATACTTTTGTGTTTCAGTAAAAATATCGGAATTTAAAAAAAATCAACAGAAAAACATAACCAAATTTTTTTTTTGTAAAACCATGAGACCGTCGAAAATTGGTTTTGGAAATGGAAATAAAAATTGTATGTCTTTATTTTGACTAAAATGCGTACAGTGGCTGTTTTTGTGTAGGATCAATTGTGAAGTGAACACCCTAAAAATCTACGCAAAAAGATGGTTTTCTATACCTTATAACTATACTATTACACATCAACCATAATTTGTTTTAATTTTTTTATTATAATTTCAAATTTTACATTTACTTTTACTACTGTATAATAGATTTTTGTATTTCTATAACAGTGAAGCTCTTTTCTTTCGCCGTCGAACATTAACATTAATACGAGCTCTGGCGAGTTCAACATCAGAATTGAACGCCGAGAGTATCGGCAAAGACTGTGTGTTGGAGAAAGAGGAGTCCGGCGCATGAGACAAAACATCGTTGTATCAAAATGATGCAAATTTTAGCGTTCTGGCGTACACTCAGTGCTGCCAGAGCTACCGTTTTTATGGCAGATCTACCGTTTTGACAGTATCTACCGTTCTACCGCAGACACACGTAACCTACCGTAAAATTGAAAACAGAGATAGGTACTAGAATTTATTACCTTATAAAAAAGTAAAGTAAAAAAAAAACATTAATCACTTAGAAATCGATCGAACTATGAATAACGATTCGGTGCTCCATCTCTAACAGACATCACTGACTTCGGATTTCGGTTATTCCCAGCTCCTAGTTTATATAGTATAGGCCTGCGACTACGCGTTTTGTGAATTTTGTGACTGCTTCTACGTTTTGACTTTTGGTTCGTTTAGATTTGTTAGTAATTTTAATTTACCTAGTTTAGTTTACAATATGTTAAATTTGATAATCTGTATTATTTTTTTCCGTTAACCAAATAGCGAAACTCCTAAAACAATACATGGTACAATTAGTGCACCTTAAGTGTATTTGCATCCTTTTTTAACGTAATGGATGAGAAAAGAAAAATACAGATACAAGATACACCTGTGGCGAAGTAATTATTGTACCAACTGAAAACGCTGTTAGGGATCTTTTTAGGAACGTACCGATCAGATGACGTTTACCGTTGTCAATCCTAAATATACCATTGTCAATCCTAAATCTACCAGTTACTACCGTTTTCTATACCTCGAATCTACCGCCTTTGTCATTTCAGATATGATTCACGTGCACAATGCACGTGAATCATATCAGTAGTCAGCGGATAGAACAGGCGATTTTAAATCCGTGACCTAGTCATGACTACGTCACCTTACTTGGCAACGTTGCTCCATATACTCAATGTTTAACCTAAAAAATCAAAGTATTAAGATTAAATGAGACAGTGTTGCCCAGTGGTCTGACTAGGTCGTGACTTGGTCACTGATTTTAAAATGGCTAATGGTGATATACGCGGGAGCCCAGACGGCTAGTAGTGGTAGTAGGTTATTTTCGAGGTTATTTTTATTAAAATGCAGTACCAGATTTTAAATTTTAATCGCGTAATTCAAGTTTTTGCAAAAATGAAGAACAGGAGAATGGACTTTTTACATAGACAAGCTTAGATTGGTATGCATTTTTTTCACTATTTCTCTTTGTTTTTTGCTTGTATAACTACCGAGCTGAACACCCAGTTTAATACCTCACGAGTCGCCACTGAATGCGTAATCACGTTAATTTACAATTTAAATATTTTCTAAATTAAGTATTGTGTCTCTCTTTATTTTTTCAGATAAAATTATTGTAAAAACTACTTTGGGTAAAAAAATATGTTCTTCCAATTTATGCAGTCAAACAAAACAAAATTCTCGAACATATAAAATAAATTCTCCAAAATTTTCGATAAATTCTCATTTTGCTCTGAGAATATTTCCCTAAAATAAATTCTCGAGAATGTTCAATCTCTACAACTCTTTATCTTTTTAGATAAAATTATTGTAAAAACTACCTTTGGTAAAAAAAATATGTTCTTTCAGTTTATGCTGTCAAAACATAAAATTCTCCCACATATAAAATAAATTCTCCAAAATTTCCGATAAGTTCCCATTGTTCTCGGAGAATATTTCCCAAAAATAAATTCTCGAGAATGTTTCATCTCATACCTGATATTATTTGACATCGGTAAACATTACTTTTGGATCTGACGATTAGTTACTTTTGTCACATGAGCAAATCCTTTATTTTTCTGTGTCTGACACCACTAAGAAACACAAAAAAAAATAAAGAGTTTGTGTAAAAGTGTAATAATTACAAAGGAATGAGATTATGCACAGGGTTGCCAGAAGATTCAAAACTGATATCGTGAGATTAATAATAATAATAATGAAATGAAAAATAATAAAATGACTTTCTAATTTTGAAAATACCGAGGAAAATACCAAGAAATTTCACACAGAGGTTATGGTTAAATTACTGTAAGCTAAACAGACAAATATTTTTTTTGGTTGTAATATTTGGATGTTTTATTAGCTTCAGTTTTCTTTTGAGACAGAAAATTAATATAACATAGCCAAATGTATTGTTTTCATTTTGAGCTTAATATCCTAGATACAAAAAGTTATTTGTACAAAAATTGTTTAATGCTACTTACCCGTCACCAGTTTTTTTTCTTCAGATAGGTACCTATTAGGTTCATAACTAGGTACCATACATAAAGTTTACATCCTCATACTAAACATGGACTAAATTTTAAGTATTTTATTTTAGGTGACTCTAAAAAAAACGAATTTATATTAGAAACTGTACTTAATATAAAATTTCCCAAAAATATGTCTATAGAAATATTGGCTATATATGGCTATAGAAATATTGGATATATTATGTATTTTAGCATTAGCTGTCTTGGGTCAAAATATGTAGGACAATTTATATTCCTACTCTACTTAAGTATTTAGATGAACTTTGTTTTCTAAAAGTTAAGGTGAGTCACTTGGCTGAGAAATTTTAAAATATAAAACTATTTTGACAGCTAATGACTTTTTGAGAATCATTTAAGCCAACCTTACATAACTGTACATTTAAGATTCTAGTATTTTTGGGCTTAGAAACATTTATTTAGCCAAATAACTGCGTCTATCTATGACCCAAAATTATCTCTACAACTACTTGAATATTATAGGATTTATATGTAGGTACCTACCTACCCAATATTTTATATTTACCTCTTCAGTCTTCCTATTTCTTTTACTAAGCATAACAGAATTGCAATCTGATAATGAAGCACCGGTTACTTCTTTAAGTAATCTCCATCCAAATAGATCCACAACACTTTTTTCAAACTTTCATTTTGTCTTTTAAGAACATAACCTTTATGACGGTTCGGAATATTTTTGAAGATTTCTTACAATCACAATTATTTTCAGAAAACTATACATAATTTTTGTTGTTTAATACACAAGGATTATTGCAACGCAGAGTACTATTTAGGTACGTACTTAAATGAACAAAGTATTTTAACTGATATACATCTTTGAAGTACGGCGACCATAACCGACCATAACTCTGTACTGTAGCTGTCACAGGTAGCTGTATCGGATAATATTTGCTTTACGTCTACCCATTTTCTTGTCTTAGTCCGAGAGTCGGTAATCATCTTGTGTTTCCTCTCCCAGAAAAAATGTACTATAATTATTGTAAAAAAAATCACCTTTTTGACTTTAGGTCTTGTCGACTGACATTTTTCTATTCCTAAGCATCTAACATTACAATATTAACAATCAGTTTGGTAAATCAATTGATATAGGTACAATCATACGAGAAAATACTGACTTGCTTTCGGACTATCACAGAAATTCTTGATTTTCTCGACGTTTGTAGGTAGGCACCCCTCGGTTCAGTTTTACGTTAACATGTAGATTGCCACTTATCCTCGTGACGTAACTTTTTTGAGCCGGCAAATGGCTCCTTTTGAAATTGTAATAAATTATACCGAAAAGTAAAAATTTTTTTTAGCTAAATTAACGCAGTAATTTTCCTCAAAATAGCAGTTTTGGGGTTGTAATGACTTCCTTAAACGATTTATGCAATAAAAAAAAAATGTGCATATTCCTTATTGTTGGAGAAATCCAACAGTTCTTTTAATTTCTATTTTTCTGTCTTTATTCGAAATATTAATCAGTTAATCAGATTCATGAAACACCACGAACAAGCCTTTATTTAGAAAAATTTAATTGGCAATTTTTCAATCAATTTTATTTCCTTTATATAATAAATATCCTTTATTTTTCTTTATGTCAGATAAATAATAAATAAATAATACAGTTAATTTTCCAGGCAGTGTAAATATTAGTGGTCCAACAACAGTCATTTCTAGGAGAAACAACAACAATAATAATACCAGTGTTACGTTGATCAACCAAAATTCCATAGCCAATCAAAGAATGAGCGTTTTCGAGCCCTATCCAATGAGAGACACAATCCAGGTATATATTTTTTTCTTAAAGAGACACCATTGACCATGCTTTTGCAGGTAGCGACCAGCGGCTTCAGCAAAAGTACTTTATATATATATATATATATATATATATATATATATATATATATATATATATATATATATATATATATATATTATATATATATATATATATATATATATATATATATATATAATTTATATATATATATATATATAATTTATATTTGTCTTTACTCTATACAATGCCATTAAAATTAAAATCTGGCAATAGAGCACAATGTTAACGTGTATTTAAGCAAAATGTTTAAAGATTTGTAATAATTTTCAGCATTTCTGTGAAAAACACCTTGATAAAATCAAGCTGTACATGGACAAAGTGTCACTTCGGATACCTTCGCCTGCCAAGTGCACTATCGAGGAAAAAAGACAGAAGAAATCGGCGAAATTACATTTTGCCTGTCAAGCCAGGGGGCAGCACTGTTTGTACTCAAAAACCTACTTCACTATGAGAACAAGAAATCCAAGGATTTGGATTCATTTAATGTTTATTTCATTACAGGTAAGATGGGTTATGTTTTATTTTTAGACCTAGTCTAAAAAATCTGCAATAGTTAAATCCAATAAATGTAATTGTGCAATGTTTGAAAAATTATAAAGTATCATCAGTAAAAATGTAGCATAAAGACACAAAATTTTTGAAGTCGTTTTTCTCAGAAACCATAAAATGTGACTTAAGTCCATTTTGCATTGGACCCTTCAAACAGAGGACCGTTTACAACAAGTGTAATTTTTCAGGCTAGGCATTCTCACGCACTAAGTTCAAGAGACGCACAAGTGGCTAGTTTAAAACATTGTTGGGACATCCTGAAGGCTGAGAACAAGACTTTCTTGACTTTAGTTACGAGCGCATTCCCTTGTTCAAAAGTAAGTTCTTTTTTATTTCAGATTAAGTAGGTATAATTATTGAATTTGGAAAAGGTAAAAGTAGTCTCAAGATGCCGCAGTTTGTCTAAAAATATATTTTAAATTGGCGGTCAATTAGCTGTGTGAATAAACAGGTAGCGCAGCCACGAATTTCCAACAGTGTTGTTAAATTTCTTTTGCAATTACCAAACGGACTGCCGAGGACACGAGTCGTGCCACACGACGCGACGGGGAATATCCTCCACTTGGCTTTCCAAGCTGATAGCTCATCTTTTTAATTTTACATTTTAGACAAACCCTTCATTTTTCGGTGCATTTGCATCATATTTGGTTTACTATCAGCGGTATTAAAATGCGTTATGGCTGGTAATAAATGTAAAAACCCGGATTTTTCCGAAAGGTTTTTTTACCCACTGTGTTGTTTTTCAGTTGCCTCATAGACAGATACCCACACTTTAAACATATCTTTTGCAGCTGATACAGTATGATATCCATCCCGTTAAAGTACACCGACATATACACTGCAATTTTGAAATGTTTAATCTGAGACTGCAGTATATCTTTGTACCGTCATACCTTAAATGCGGACCAACAAACGAGAAATAATCTTTTTAACGCAAGTAGCCAACAGAAGGCCACAATCAACCACTTATCGATGACTAAGGTGTAATAAAATTCGCTGTTAAACGCCACACCGTAGCGCTGTCGCTGGGTGCGCCACTGCTCACTTGACTTCTATTTGTGCAGCTTTACGACAATTTTTAAGAATTGGTAAAATATATTTCATTTTTAATTTTCCGTGAAAACTGATCACTATCACAGGCGATTTTCTCTGAAACTATTCGACATAAAAATTTGAAATTTGGCACAGAGAAAGAGTGTGGTGGCCCAGTTATAGACGTCGAGTATAAAAAGTTGAATTTTGATTCTGGGGTTAATTTCAGGGGTCAAATTGGGACATAAAAACAAATTAAAGGGCATCGTGTAGGGTGTCAAATGAAAGCTTGTAGAAGCACGAATTCAACAATATATATGATGTATTTTTTGTATGCATTTTTTAAAACATTTTTCGGGAAAAACGCTTAAAAATTGATGTCCCCTACCCTTATCACCAAAAGGATCGCTCAGAAAAATCTGAAAAAAATCACGAATATTGAGAATTAGGTGTAGATTGAATCAAAATTATCAGGATTGAAAAATTCTAGCGCGATAAATTTTATAAACAATTCATTTGTTTGTCTCCTTATAACTGCTGAACCATTGGTTTTTCGCCAAAAAATATTTCTCACGGTGTAAGGAACAACTTTTGTTCTTACAAGTTTTTCAGTGCTGCGCGCATTCGCGATATGATACGGTTGGGCCGTCGACGGCGGGTAGCGCAGCAGCTGGGCCGAGGTTTGCTCAGGTTAAGCGGGGATGATGGCACGGAACACTAATTGTGCAAGTATAGCTTGCACTTGACCGATTTTCGTTTTATTATTGGCAAGTAATTGTTAAGCAATTTATCTTCTTAAAGAAATGATTGTTTATAACATGACATTATTATGAATAAAAACAGCTGTCACTTTTGTTAGGATCAAGAAGCACTTTTAAGTGAACTCCGACATGCAGGCTATTTTGACGTTTTCCAAGTTTGTCCCCCAAATATCGGGGGTTCCACCGATCAGCTAGAAGGTAGCGGGCCCCTTAGTACCATTGGCGGAGTAAGGTGGGGCTGTTTTCTATGTGCCCATCCCGAGAAAGCGATAGGATTTTTAAAAGGTGAGTTTGTGTTTTCGCTGTGTATATTTCATCTAAAAAGCATTAAAATTCAAACTGAATGCAATTTTATTTTTTAGGCGATACTCAACCAGTCATTGAGGGTCAACTTAAGGAAAAGAAGGGAAAATGGCGGCTGTTCAGGAGGTGGCGGACGAGATACTTTACGTTATCGGGGGCGCATTTATCTTGTAAAGGTTCTGTAAGTATTTTTTTTTAAATTTTATTTTACTTTATTCACAGTGAGTCTGTTTCACAATTTTTATTGCTTGTTAAAAAGTGCGGCTACAGTTATGGACAATAGTTTTTTTCGAAATCTTTTAAGTGCTAGAAATTTAGTTCCTATTACGAGGCGGCTAACAGTGTTGTCAATGTCATATTTTTATACAGGGTGTTGAAATTCACTGCATATATTGAAACTGGTAAATCCTGATGTGAATTCAGATTGGAGAAAAAAATCATAAATGGCGCTTTCCTATAAGTAAGCTAGTAATAGCCCCTTAAGCTTTCTCTAACCGACGGTACCCGCCACTGGCAAGAAACGTACGAATAAGTTGCCAATTCTATCAATTTTGTCTATGCTACAACTCAGCATAATAAATAAGGTTTTTGTTACCTTTGAAGTAAAATTCCTTTAAAATACACTTCTTTTGAAAATATTTTAGGTTAACAAATTCGCACTAAAAACTCAGTACAGTCATTAATGAAAAAAGAGCACTCGGCTAATAATTAAAATTAACAAAGGATAAACACAAAGATTCCACACTTTTTTGCCACTATCCGCACTATTAAAAACGAAAACTAATGTTTTGTTACTTTTAGAGTAAAATCTCTATAAAATACACTTTCTGTCGAAAGATTTACCAAAAATCCCGGCTGCGCCACTGGGCTCACGCGATGCTTTGTATCTTACTATGCTAGTAGTGACTGGCAACTATCAAAAAATGGTAAATTAGTTTTTTCGCTTGTTATCAAAAAATATACAACATACAACGTATACCATTCTATTAAGTTTAGTTTTTTTTTTATCTTAAGACGTATAAAACTCATTTTAAGTTACGGATTTTCGAAGCAACTACATCCAAAGCTTGTTGTAATGTAATTTTCTTTTTAACTATTTAATTTTCAATACTTAGTAAAGCCAGGTTGCAAAATCGCTATTGAACCATTGCAGCTCTTAACCATGTCTTAACACTAACAACAAAAAATGAAAATAAAGCGTCTTTATCATATTTTTTAAACGTTGCAATTTGAACAGAAATAAAAATCGGATGACAACTTTGAGTTTTTTTGACTTATATTTACGTCTAGAATACACTAGAATTTGTTGCGTTCCTCCCGACTCACGCTGTATATTCTAAAAATATATTTTATGTTTAAAACACGCTAGCGCAGCCCGCGTGTAGCAGCTAGTTTAAGTATAAAATAAAAATGTTTGCACATGGTGTTAAATACCGCCTAGGACCAATGGATTAAATTACAATACAAAAAAATTAATAAAATCGACACGGTCCGGCGTCGTTTTGTCGTCCAAGTCGTTTTGGAATAAAAAATATTTTAATTTTTTGGGAATGACTTCAGCCCCTTGGCAAGAGACTTTCATAACACCAGTTACTATTTTGCACTAAGACCACAATGCAAACCTGCATGTCAAATTTTAAAACGGACGGAGGGTTTGGGATATCTGACGAGGGGGTGTTTTTACCCCTTAGGGGTAGTCAACACAAAAATTAAATAAAATCAACGTGTTTCGACATTTTTCATAAAACCCGGAGGTTTTAAAACTAAAAATGATTTAATTTTTAGGGCTGAGTTTTGCAATATCCTTTCTTAGTGAACGTAAACTAAAGCTGTATGCAAAATTTCAACTTTTTATCTTTGGTAGTTAGGGCTGGGCCTTGATTAATCAGTGGTAGAAGTGTTTTTTCACCCCCTAGGGGTAAAATTCCAACACGAAAAAAAATAGTCGTATGTAAAAAATTAAATTGACGTGTTTTGGTTGGGTTAGTAGTTTTAAAAATAAAAAATAATTTAATTTTTAGGGGTTGCTTTTACCCCCTTAGAGTTTTGCAATATCCTTTCTTAGTGGTCGTCTACGGCGTAAAATAAAGCTGTGTGCAAAATTTCAACTTTTTAGCATAAGTAGTTTTGGCTAGGCGTCAGTCAATTAGTCTCAGTCAATTTGCTCTTTTATATATTAGTATAGATTTGAAAAATACATAAATAAATTAAACGACCGCCAGCAGAAAATCCTTGGTATGTTTATTGGAATTTGAAAGATTTTCATATAATTTTATTGTAAAGGTTTGTGATTGCAATATGCAAACAATTTTTCTTTGTATGAAGAATTGAGGCTGGGGGGCAACGACGAGATGAGGGGCCCAGATCCCCTTTTTTTATCTAAGATCCCACAAAACTTCAAGCCAAAGTACTAACGTACCGCGGGCGTCTGAAGAGAAGGGAAATGTAGTATGATTAGGGATTTAAAGAATTGGAGGTTGGGAAGGGAAAACATCTGCAGGCAATTTGTTCCATAATCTGGAGACCCTAGGTATGAATGAGCGGGAGAAGTGGTCTGTTCTAGGCTTTTGTAGCTGGACGGTAAAGCGATAAAGGGTTGCATACGTAACGCGCGTCTTGTTGTTCTGTTAGGAACAGTCAATGGGGGAATAATAACTGCTAGTTCTTCACGCTATGAAAAATTGTTTGCATATTGCAATCACAAACATTTACAATAAAATGATATCAAAATCTTTCAAATTCAAGTAAACACACTTAAGGATTTTTTGCTGGCGGTCGTTAAATTTATTTATGGATTTTTTTCAAATTATTATAATAAAAATAAGCTCCCGAATTTCCGTGTATTGCCACCAAGCATAAATTTAAAAAAAAACAATGGTTTTTCTTTATAATATAAGAGCCTATGACGTCAGGCTCTTCAGAAGCGCCGGACAAGCGCCGATATTTGGGCATTTTTTAAAATAAAAAAAAATGCGATTTAAGGGGAAAAAAGTATTGGGAATGTCTGTAGACTACCCCAGGGGTCACCCATTCCAATATATGCCGTGAATTTCATTTCAACACCCTGTATGTTTTTTTAAGACAGTTTTAACGACGTTTTAATTTTAAATTTATCCTATGATAGATAAATTTAATACTTGCATAAATATTAAAACAACAGAATTTTTTTTTCTGTCCTTGGTTCGGCCGATACAAAACTACGATATTCAGAGAATAAATGGCGTTGTTGTGAAGTTCCTGGCCTTGCCGTCCAACCCTTGTACCTTTTTTGCGGCTCCCGAAAGTGTCTATATTTAGATTGTCTTTGGTATTAGGTTAAAGAGCATACGGTGCAATACGTATTAGTTATTACTAGAAGAATCTGTTGTAGTTAAGGTGTCAATAGTTTTTTGATTCCGCGAAACAGACCCATTTAGTGTTGAAAAAACTCTGTTTTGTTTAATCAAAAATAAAATAAACTTCGTACTGTTTAAATTTTGACTGTAGTTTTGTAGAATACAGCAAAAATAATAGAGACTATACTGTAGTTTTTAGTTAAGTAACTATTATTTTGTTTTATTTCAGAGTGGAGGTGAATCGATCGACATCCACCAAATCCGGTCGGTACGTGTGTCTCGAGGTGCTCGGAACATTCCCAAGGCCTTCGAAATATTCACGGAAAACCAGACGTTAATTTTAAAACCCAGTGATGGCAAGAACGCCGAAGAATGGGTCCAGTGCTTAAGCATAGTCGTGGCACACTCGAGGGAAGCGGTGGGCCAAGGGGGTAAAGAAAATGCCAGGGGAAAAAGCAATAGTTTGCCAGCTAGGGGCTTGGGAGGTAGTCGGACTCATATTTAGGGTATTATAACATACAGAGTGTTTTTGAAAGTCGCAACAAAAAATAAGAATAGATTTTACAGTGAAAATTAAAAAGAGTACGCGCCAGACTCTAATATTAGGGACTCGGACCGATTTTACAACACAGCCCGCAAATTTCATTAAAAAAATTATATAGGCTTTGGCGTCATCTATGCGAGGTTTTACGCAAAAAACTTTTTTTTAAATAATTTAAAATACCCCTTAAAATTAAAATACTTCTAGTTTGCTTAAAACTCATCATTCCCAATTTCTATCATTCAAACGTTGAACTATTGAATAGGGCAGCTTTAAAGTCTGAAATTTTTAACAAATTCAAGTATAAAATTTTAAGATCTGATAGTTGTATGTACGTTTTTATAATATACAGGGTGTCTAAAACCAATTATGATATCATATTTGAATAGTAGTAGCTTCCTCATGACAAAAACCAATTTAGAATTGTTAAACGCTTGTTGAAAATTTTGGAAAATAAAATCTCAAAAAATGAGCAATTTGACTTCAAATTGCAATATACATATAAAATAAGAAACTGACCGACTGATTGACCTATCAACGCACAGCCCACTTGCTGGGCCTAGAATATTGAAATTTTGCACACAGGTTTGTTACATAACGTAGGTATCTACTAAGGAAGGGTTTTTCAAAATTCAACCCCTAAGGGGGTGGAACAGAAGTTCAAACTTAGTATGGAGAAAAAATACTAGATGGTCCTATTAACTCGAAACTTCACAGAAGTACTCTAAACAATAATGTTCAAACACGTGTTTTACAGTTTTTAATAAATCAACCCCTAAGGGGATGAAATGGGGGTTCAAAGTTTGTAATGGAGTAAAATTTTTATACCGCAGACGAAACTTAGTCCAAATTAACTAAGAGGATTCGGCAGTTCAATTTTTCAAAGAGCAGTATCAGCACCCATGACTAATATATTTTTTTATCAATGTTCAGTTATTTTCCATAAAAACTCATGACTTTCTAGTGTATACAGTGTGTCCGAAAAGTCTTGGCATGGGCAAATATCTTTGCTATTAGTAAAGATAGAGACACCAAATTTTGGGTGGATCTTATTGAATCTTTTTTATTTAACTTTTTTAACCCTCTTCAGGGGTGACGCTAGGGAGCTGAGGTCAGTCTTTATAATAGCAAAGATGTTTGCACATACTAAGATTTTTCGGATACTCTGTATGTATTAGACATATATTTCATTAAAATTAAAATTCTGTTGGCAATTTTCTTTTAAAACGGCACGCCTCTAAAATTCGACAGACGTATCGAACTGTAGCGGGGCGCGCTAGTACTAAACAAAATTTTGTTTTCTTTAGCGAGATATGTCTTTCTTACGTCTACGCTGAAGCCGTTGCCGTTGCTTTTTTTACGGTAAATAAGAAATACCCAGGTAGGCCAAGCAATAGAGCGATTTGTCATGACAATCTTATTAGAAAACCGCCTGTGCCATAATCTGAAAGACGATCCGTAGATGATTCCTGCTATATTTCCAACTCTGAATTTTTTCCTTTAATTATAAACATTTTTAAGCAAAAAAAAGCGATTTTTTAGTTTTTTTCTTATAAAATGGAAAGTAATGAAGCAATCGTAATAGTGTAAATGGACGATTTGTAGAGAATAAAAATACGAACAAAATGAGAGGTCGAACGTCCCGATAGGATAAGTAGCAACGGAGAAAATCCGGAAAAAGCGGAAAATTAAGAGTTTTTTTTTTAAATCCATAAATCGGCTATTTTTAAAGGTAGAGGGCTCAAGCTTTGGGAAAAAGTAGTAATTTATAGCTACTTTATGTGTGCAAAACCCCGACGCAGTCCGACGATTAGTTTTGCCACAATCGTCATTTTAATTTTTCAACAGGTCTGGATGCTCTATGGATCGTCCGATTTTAATTATTGAAACGCATTTGAAAAGTACAAGTTTAACTGAACAAAATGTATATTTTAATTTTTCCATAAAATGCTACGAAACCGGTTGAAAATGCACGTAAAGATGCGTGAAAATGGTCGAGCGCGCGAATATTGGCTCTTTACGTGCATTTTCAACCGGTTTCGTAACATTTTATGGAAAAATTAAAATATACATTTTGTTCAAACTTGTACTTTTCAAATCCGTTTCAATAATTAAAATCGGACGATCCATAGAGCATCCAGACTTGTTGCAAAATTAAAATGACGGTCGTGGCAAAACTAATCGTCGGACTGCGTCGGGGTTTTGCACACATAAAGTAGCTATAAATTACTACTTTTTCCCAAAGTTTGAGCCCTCTAAGTTTAAAAATGGCCGATTTATGAGTTTTAAAAAAACTCTTAATTTTCCGCTTTTTCTCCGTTGCTACTTATCCTATCGGGACGTTCGAGCTCTCACTTTGTTTGTATTTTTATTATCTACAAATCGTCCATTTACACCATTAAGACTGCTTCATTACTTTCCATTTTATAAGCAAAAAACTAAAAAATCGCGTTTTTTTGCTAAAAAATGTTTATGACAAATTAAAGGAAAAAATTTCAGTTCCAAATATAACAGGAATCATCTACGGATCGTCTTTCACATGATGGCACAGGCGGTATTCTAATAAGATTAATGTCAAAAAATAGCTAATATTGCTCTGTTGCTTGGCCTAAGGACCGAGCGGACTAATATTAGTTCAGCTAGTTATATTTTTTAAACTATTAGAATAAAACCCCATTCGTTTCCAGACACCCTGTATAAAGTATTTTTAAAGTATTATAGGCATTTTCAATAAATATTTTTTTTACTTACAAACAGGTCTCAATTTTAATATTTATAGTATTTGTATATTTTTTTTGGTTGTTACTTATTTTACAAACATTCCAGACTTTTTATATATTGTATATTTTTTATCTTTATTGTTGTAAAATATATTGCTTTTTATTTTTATTTTTTGATTTAATACCTCAGGCTCCTGCTCCTAGATCACCTTATAGGCCAAGCAACAGAGCAAAATATTAGCGATTTTTTGACATTAATCCTATCAGAAAACCGCCTGTACCATCATCTGAAAGACGATCCGTAGATGATCCCTGTTATATTTCCAACTCTGAAATTTTTTCCTTTAATTTGTTATAAACATTTTTAAGCAAAAAAATCGCGATTTTTTTAGTTTTTTGCTTATAAAATGAAAACTAATGAAGCAATCTTAATGGTGTAAATGGACGATTTGTAGAGAATAAAAATACGAACAAAATGAGAGGTCGAATGTCCCGATAAGTAGCAACGCAGAAAATCGGGAAAATTGAGTTTTTTAAAAAAATTCATAAAGGGGCCATTTTTAAACGTAGACTGTTCAAACTTTGGGAACAAGTAGTAATTTATAGCTACTTTATGTGTGCAAAACCCCGACGCTGTCCGACGATTAGTTTTGCCACAATCGTCATTTTAATTTTTCAACACACTATTTTGCAACAGGTCTGGATGCTCTATGGATCGTCCGATTTTAATTATTGAAACGTATCTGAAAAGTACAAGTTTAATTGAACAAAATGTATATTTTAATTTTTCCATAAAATGCTACGAAACCGGTGGAAAATGCAGGTAAAGATGCGTGAAAATGGCGGAGCATGCGAATATTGGCTCCCCTTCGCTCCGCTGGGCGATACAGAACTCCGCAGATCGACAGGTAAGAGTATTAAAAATGTATGAGTCTCCGCAGGTCATAAAATGTTGCGCTCTTGGTAATACTTGAAACTCCGCATAATGATATTTAAAATTAGAAATGCCATTTGAAACTTTTACAAATTTATTACGTTTTTAATATACACAATTACAAGTTAAGCTAAAAAACTAAATGGTATTACTATAATAGTGGGATGCTAACTTAACAAACTGTAAAGTGGTAATGGTGCCATTTTGGAAATTTGAGATATGCTTATTCAAATATATTTGCCGTTGTTTAGAATATGCATTTTGATATTTATATGGTTCACCAATACTATACTGTTTATTTTCACGTAGATCTCCGTTTGAATGTTCAGTAATGTATCCACAAAGACAAACAAGGAAGGGTGGCTTTGATAGAAAGAATTGTAAGAAAGCTCACTCTTATCCTTTAACAGGCAAAAAACTAGTGGAATATAGTGTCCATTGTAGAATCCGTGAATGGTGAAAAGTTGAAGAAAGTACTTGGTGCAATAGTCGAAAGTGCCGTCCATATACAATATTTCGCTATTACAAAAGCACTGCATATTAGTTTTTGTAGAAAATATTACTATATTGTTCTCTAAACTATTTTGCAACAGAAAATGTTCGTTCTTGTTTGTTTTAGGCTGAAGACTTTCTAGCGCTTCTTGTACCTCTTTTATGTTTGTAAGCAGAGCTGGAAGCTGTTTTCTTCTAGCGGCGTACATGTTTTCTTTGATACATTTTAGGTCACTTAATTTTATATTTTCACTGTCACTTTGTAGTACTGAACACAAGATTTTTGAAGGCCGATCGTAGGGTTCGTCAACCGCGTTTCGTTTGGCCAAAGCGGACAAATGTTGTCTTTGAAGAACACGGTCACTATTTTTTACATGATTGTGTTGGAAGTTTCCAGAAGAAAGTGTCCTTCCTTTTCCTTCTCCAACAGTCAGAAGGAAAGCTTTACAGCTTTTTAATGTACACCTCCAATGGGTTTCTCCAGATGAAAGCACATAATTGAAACTAAATTTATAATTTTCACAAATGATTTGCGCATTTCCTCTTTGACTCACTGTTTCACTTATTTGGTACATGATTGATATTATTAACAAACGCACTTCGCAAAGCCGCAAATGAATTACTACTGACAAATACTATTTTGAAAGAGAGGTGAACATTTTCGTAGAGTGGTAATTGATTTTTAATGAATGATAATCCCAAGAATGAGTAATGAAAAATAATCCCAAAACCTTATACCTGCGGAAGGGTTCTGCGGAATCTCATAGGCGGATTAAGAGCAATGATTTTATGACGATAGACTAAGTACCTGTATCTGCGGAGTTCCATGCTGCCCGCTCCGCTGCCCTCCCGCTACTCTACCGCTTTCACGCATCTTTACCTGCATTTTCAACCCGTCTCGTAGCATTTTATGGAAGAATTAAAATATACATTTTGTTCAATTAAACTCGTACTTTTCAAATCCGTTTCAATAATTAAAATCGGACGATCCATAGAGCATTCAGACCTGTTGCAAAATAGTGTATTGAAAAGTTAAAATGACCATTGTGGCAAAAGTAATCGTCGGACAGCGTCGGGGTTTTGCACACATAAAGTAGCTATAAATTACTACTTTTTCCCAAAGTTTGAGCCCTCTACGTTTAAAAATGTCCGATTTTATGAATTAAAAAACTCTTAATTTTCCGGTTTTTCTCCGTTGCTACTTATCCTATCGGGACGTTCTACCTCTCATTTTCTTCGTATTTTTATTCTCTACAAATCGTCCATTTACACCATTAAGATTGCTTCATTACTTTCCATTTTATAAGCAAAAAACTAAAAAATCGCGTTTTTTTGTTTAAAAACGTTTATAACAAATTAAAGGAAAAAATTTCAGAGTTGGAAATATAACAGGAATCATCTACGGATTGTCTTTCAGATGATGGCACAGCCGTTTTCTAATAAGATTAATGTCACGACAAATCGCTCTATTGCTTGGCCTATTAACATTACTTTAAGGACACGGGGGTGTTAAATTTAATAAATCAAATTTTGGATATAAAATTTTTATTTTACGCTTATCATACACATTAAATCTTGTACATAACTATACAAAAAATAAATTGTACAACATTTTAAGAATTACAGCATAAAAGTTTTTCACCATAAAATTAATAAATTTAGAAAAAAATCCATTTAACAAAAATCATAATACACCTTATTTAATCGCCTTAACTGTACCATAAACCCATCATTAGGCCTAACACATGGCCTTGCAGATTTAACTATTCCATGGGCCTCTTCAAACTTAAAATTATTTTTTAGAATTAAATAAGCTATTACAATGGAAGCTGACCTGCTGACACCCGCGTTACAATGTACCAAGACGTTTTCGTTGCACTTTAATGCATTTTCAATAAAACCAATACAATCTCGGAGATATTTATCTAAATCTGTACAATCTAAATCTAACATTTTAACAAACTTATGGGTAATGTTGCTGCTGTTTATATGAACATTAACGCCAAGACTCAAAACATGTTTAATTTTATACTGCTCTACAACAGCTAGATCACAACAATCTTGAGAACCCAGATACAAATACTCAATTATTTTAGCGGGGATATCATCAGGTTTGGTATCTATGACATAACCAGGACTTGTTTCATTAAGCTTTTCTAAACGGGATTTACTTTCGATGAATTTCTGACCATCCTGTTGAGTGACGATGGTTTGGGTTGGCTTCAAGTTGGTCTTCTTGTGTTGAAGTTGTGCCAAAAGGCTCATTTTAAACGTCAAAAAAGTTACTTCCTAAATTTTACTGTCAAACAAAATTGGTTTGGTTAGACTAACTAGCTTATCAGTCACTTCTTCGCGCGTAAGCGTTTTATAGCGCCTTCTGTCAAAATCTTCAGCTCTTGTTACAAACGTCAAATTTGACAATTTGCACTAAAAGCCCTTTACGTACGAAAAAATGGCCCGCATACTTTTGAGACAACAATTAATTACATGAACTGTCTGTATAAGTTTATGAAAGAACTATTAACTGACAATTAATAAAATAAACTTCAGTTGTCACCAATTTGCTTAACAAATGAAGTTTAATCATCTGCTTAACTGTCAATTGTAACCACAGCAACCTCACAAACTTTTGAAAGTACTACAGTGACAAATGCGATATGCAGGAAAAGGTTTTTGACAGATACTAATAGTTTTAAATCGATAAAATGACTACTTAATTCTAGAAGATAAAGGTTAATCAAGGAGTTAAAAATGGAATTTAAACGTAACAAAATCAGGATGCAAAAATTCTTACTCCTATATATATTCCTAAAATATTTAATAAGGTTGATTAGGTTTGTACTGTAATTATAATAAAAAAAATACACTGTTAACAAATATTGTGGTAGAGAATGATTTTTGCAAAAATAAACCTAAAAAAACTCAACTATAATAAAAATCCTCTAACCCTAATCTACCCTAGGTATTTTTCACCCGGCGCATCTATCAATTACTCTTTGATCTGGACCTGCTTTTACTTCTGGAGCGCTCTTTTGAAGCGTCTCTAGATCGGGAGCGATCTCTAGATCCCGATCTGGAACGGTGTCCGTTCTCTTTGGACCTGGAACGGGAACGATCATCTCTGGATTTGGAACGACCTGGACGACCGTTCTCTTTGGATTTAGAGCGGGTTTCTCGTACGTTGTCTTTGGATCGCGACCTGGATTTGGACTTGGACTTTGAACGGTCTTCACGCGGTTTTTTCGCATCTCTAGAAGCTGACCGGGATCTAGATCTCTTGGCAGAGCGACTACGGGATCTGGAAGTTTTAGCTTCTTTGCTCTTTGATCTAGACTTGCTTCTGCTCTTAGATTTGCTGCCGCTACGAGATCTGCGAGCTGATCTGGATCGTGATCTACTTCTGGAGCTGGAGCGCGAGTCTCTGCGCTTACGAGTTTTGTCTTCAGCAACCTTGATTCTTCTTCCATTGAGCTCAGTATCGTCCAGTTTCTCAATAGCGTTCTTCATGTCGTTGCGATTGGCAAACTCGACGACTCCTTCGTTCTTGCGCTCTCTATGAGCATCAGCGTAAGTTACCTCGCCGGCCTGGCGCATATAATCTTTCAAATCCTGCCAGGACACTCTACTAGACAAGTTTTCAATGATTACTCTATGGCCTGTACGAGTAGGCGGGCCATACCGCTCTCTTCCAGTGTTCCTTTCCCTGTCTCTTCCTCCTCTAGAGCTGCCGCCAGAATCTCCCCAGCGGTCTCTGCCTCTGGGAGTACCGCGTGCTCTTTCAACCACCACCCTTTCTCCTAACAATCTTTTACCATTCAACTCGTAAACAGCATCGTCAGCATCTCTATAATCATCAAATTCTACAAAACCATAGCCTGACTTGATAGTGACCTCACGCATACGTCCATAGCTTCTAAAAAATCGCTCCAAATCACGTTCGCTTGTTCCATAGGGCAGGCCCCCAATGTATACCCGCGATCCTACCATATTTAAATATTAATTTATAGTCTAACCAAAGCAATTTTTTATGGTTTAAAGTATAACCATGAATTTCTTCTAAAAAGCACACTTGTTAGTACTCTATATCACAGAGGTAAAGCCCGTGAGCAGGTAGCGTTCTGATCTGCGGAAGCCAACTGTGCCTTGATGGTACCTCAAGCATAAACTTTATGTCTCTCAGTGATATTTGTCCTGTGGCAGCTGTTAGAATCGTTGCAGCTGTACGGCGTACCTGGAAATAAAGGAACAGACGCGTGAAATAAGGCCTAAATTATAATAAAAAAAATAGCAAGGCTGAAAATAAAAGGTAACACAAGATATGCCATTTGTTGGACCAAAGATCATGTCATACTGAAACTTTTCAACTAATATACATACAGTGTACAGTATACTTTTGTGATATGCCATTGCAACTGGATGAGTCACTAAGAATGGGCTCTTTCACCAATTTTTTATTTTGCTGCCATTGTATAGATAAAGGAAAAATAGAATAGAACAAAAACAAGTCATTCATGTCCTCCCTTTAAAACATGTTAGCATTAATATTTTTACAAAATTCACGGGGAAACGGTAAAAAAAAACGGTTTTAGTTGCTTAATCGGTTTTACAGTTATAAAGAAAACTCTTGGAAAAATTAAAAATCAAAAAAGGGGGTAACTTTCCGTAATAATTTGTCACCTGTGTATGTAAGCACCAAAAACTATTTTTAATGCTTATCCATGAATTTTAATAAAAATAACATAGCAACACAATAACTTTGGAAAAGGCGGCCACTTTTAAAATCTATATTTATAGACAAGGGTTCTGTTTCTAACATACTCCTTACATTCATAATAATTGAAAAGGCCTGAATCTGTCTACATTTACATAAATTTATTTTTTTAAATGACCAAAGTGCTTAAAAACTGTCCATGTGAGGCATCCCTACGTTCGTTCAACTTCAAACGTTCAATCACAAGAGGTTATGAACAAATACAACTAGGTTGCGTTCGAAAACTACACCTTGCGACCCACCGACATGACAGTCATGTGATAAAAAATAAGGCTTTCAAATGCCGAGCCATTTGACTGTTTAAACCGGTAAGCCGCACGGCGTAGTTTCCAAACGTGATCCTGACGACGACAAAAAAGCTAGTGGCCGTCACATGCCGATCCCACAGGAATAATAATTATTACCTGTTGCGGCTGGTGAAATTTCGAAGTTGTATATCTCTGTTCCTACTTACAGGACCCGTACCAAATTTAGGGGTTTTAATAGTGAGCCCACTGGGAATGTTTTGGTAAAGAAAAAAAAACATTTTGTAATTTGCGAAAAAGTTAAATTTTTGGTGTGCCCCTCCCAAGAAAAAAATGAACACGTCTAGGTATTTTATTTGTTATTTTTTCTCAACAAATTTTACATCATTTTGTCGACAGTTTTTAAATTTTGAGAGAGAAAACTGTGTTAGTAGAAAGTTATAGTCATTTGAATTTTTTTAAGCCTAAAATATAATTAAAAAAAAATTGAAATGGCTATAATATAACTTTCTACTAACACATGTTTTTTCTTTCAAAGATTAAAAACTGTCGACAAAATGATGTAAAATTTGTTTAGAAAAAATAATAAATAAAATACCTAGACGTGTTCCACTTTTTTCTTAGGAGAGGCACACCCAAAATTCAACTTTTTTTCGCAAATTACAAAATGTTTTTTTTCTTTACCAAAACATTCCCAGGGGGCTCACTATCAAAACCCCTTAATTTGGTACGGGTCCTGTAAGTAGGAACAGAGATATACAACTTTGAAATTTCACCAGCCGCCACTGATAATTACCCTACCTCATTGTCTTAATCGTTTTTTTCCCAATTATATTTTAATAAGATTGTGTTTCTTTGTTAAAAAAAAACTATATAGCACTTCCGGATTCTTTTCAGGTTTAGTGAAAAAGCCCACTTTTATACCGAGGTAGAGTGCGCTGATTTTTGAAATTAAATCCAGTTTCTTTTGAATATCTATGAAATCTCGTCGGACAACTCTAATTTAAAATTCCGTTACAAGAATGTTAGGTTTGTTGCAGAATTTTCAAACCATGTCGATGTTGGTATTACTATACTGACTCATAAGTGCCGAGCCCAAAATACACTGACCAGCAATATTAACGCACCACTAGAAATTTGCTGCAATTTTGATGCTATATTATTTCTCCTAAACCTATTGTCCGATTTGAAAGATTTTTTTGCGTATATAGGCTCATTTAAGAATATTACTGTTTTCGTAATTTTTGTTAGAAAGTTAATTGTCATTATATACCGGGTGTAATTATATCGCGTTTTTTCCCTAAAATTCGCAACACCCTGTGAAATATTCTAGCATTCATAAAATCATTTAAAACCTAACCTAAACCTTATGTTTTCTTAACATTTTGTTTTTTGGTTCACTTAGTTCTGTTTGATAATAAAGTAAGTAGGGACTTGTATAACTCAGCCATGGTTTTATTGTAATATCATAAGAAGTAATTTTTTAAAAACAGTATTAAACTAACAATAATTGACGATTACAACACAGATTACATATAAAATTAAAATAGACATTAGTAGCGTGTGTTTCCGCCTCTACTTTTAATGACCGCTGCATATCGGTGGGGCATACTCGAAATTAAATTTGCCATTTGGTTTTGATCAGAATCATTTCAAATTTCAACAAATATCGTTTCTATGTCTTGCAATGTTGCGGGAGGAGGCTGACGCTGTTTAATTTTCTGCCAATAATGTCATACAAATGCTCGATTAGGTTAAGATCTGGACTGTGCGGTGGCTAATTCAGAGTCTGAATATGAACATCGTGTAAATATTCAGTTACAATGAGCGCTACGTAAAGGAAATTCTTCCCCAAACCATAATGATAATGCAAGACCTCACGCAGCGCGCATTGTAACTGAATATTTACACGAGGTAAATATTCAGACTCTGAATTGGCTACCTTACAGTCCAGATCTTAACCAGATCGAGCATTTGTATGACACTGGCAGAAAATTAAGAGAGCGTCAGCCTCCCCCTGCAACCTTGCAAGACATAGAAAAGATATTTGTTCAAATTTTGAACAATACTGATCAAAACCAAATAGCAAATTTAATTTCAAGTATGCCTTTGTCGATGTGCAGCGGTTATTAAAAGTAGAGGCGAAAACATACGCTACTAATGTATATTTTAATTTTTTATGTAATTTGAGCTATAATCATTTAATATCGTTAGTTTCATAATGTTTTTAAAAAGTTACTTCCATGATATTCTAATAAAAACATGATGAGTTATAAAAGTCCCTACTTCCTTTATTATCAAACATAACTAAGTGAACCAAAAAACAAAATGTTAAGAAAACATGAGGCTCAAGTTAGGTTTTAAATACAATATTTTATGAATTCTAGATTATTCCACAGGATGGTGCGAATTTTGAGGCAAAAACACGATGTTTGTTACACCCGGTATACAATGACAATTAACTTTCTAACAAAAATTACGAACACACTAATATTCTTAAAGAATGAGCCTACAATACGCAAAAAAATGTTTCAAATCGGACAATAGGTTTAGAAGAAATAAAGGGTGTCCAAATTTGACCTTCCGATTTAAATTGGCCGCCATTTATACCTTTGTTTATTCAATGTCGTATTATAGTGACAGATTGTCAAGTAAAAACATTGCGATTAGTTGTGGCTTGTTAGATGGAGCTCAATACAGGACAATGATAAATTATTTGTGGAATGAATTGGATGGTCATTCTACTAAGGTACTTAAAAAAATGCAGGAAAACATATGTTTTGATTTGTCCCTGTATACTAAACGACAATAAATTGTAGTTCGCACTCTTAGCATAAAATATTGTGAACAAAATATAACAACCCATTGAAAGGTTATTAAATTTTATAACTGATGAGTATTTTGGGCTCGTCACTTTGTATGGGAGAGTGTATAATATTAAACAGATGCGTTAATACCCTGTCCTATCTGTATTGGCGGCAACTGTGGCTTAACCAGAGCTGAAACAAAAACCATACACTTAAACTGCGATTTATACCCGTACCTGTATGTTTCTCGGTAAGAGCAAGGCCAAGGGTTGTCAGTTTAGCTAGTGGGAGAGAGAACCAAAGACCTAGGCAGCTGGCTGGAAAGGCAAATATATCGTGGGGTAACGTTGCCATCTATAAGAGGTTTCTTACACTGTAAAATTTTTAGTTTAAATATTGTTATAGTCACAATAAAGAAGAAACAATAGAGTGGAAAATAATTATTAAAAAATTAAAAATTAACAGACAGTTTAGACAGTTAATATTTGTGTTACGTTAAAAAAAAACTTTCCTGAAATTAAAACCTTTCAAATTACAAGTGATTCACATGGGTTTTTAAACATTTTTATTACTTAAGTTATAAATAATATGCAAGTTTAGTCTTGCCCTTTTTTTTTAAGAAATTAGAATTCTTGTGTATGAATATTTGCATTATATTTAATAATTTTTTTATATATAATTACCACGCATGTCTATACCAAAGAAGTAATAATAGCTCTGTTCATAGAGAAATCACCAATAAGTCAGCACCAATCAAGTTTCAGTTACTTAGTAACATGACAGTTTTCCGACTGGTTTCCAGCACTTTCATTGGCTCCGACTGGTTTGTGATTCTTCTGCGAATGAAGCTAATGATAATTCAAACGTGAACTAAAAACTAACCTTGGAATTCACAAAAAGGTTTAAGACTTATTAGTGGTTAAAATTTATAACTTCTAGTTGATTAGTTGGGTTTTACCAAATTTTTGTCCTCTTGTTAACGAATCGTCTTTAAAAACCTATAATTAATTCCATTATTTCTGCGATTTGCTCAATTTCCAAATGATTATCTTGGAAGTTGTTGCTAAAATGATCTATTTCTATCATTGTGGAACATACAAACTTAAATTTCAATTTTATTAATAAATTTGCGAAAAAATTCACAGTACAAAACTTAGTAGTTGTAAGATTAGACTGGTTTTAACAACAGTGAATTTGGTTGTAACTTTTACCTTCAGATTCAGTAAAAAGGTTTAAGATTTAGTACTGGTTTAAATTAAGATCTAGTTGATCACTTAGGTTTTACCGGGGTTTTGTTTGTTCTGTCATTGTTAATACGTTGTCAGTAAAAACATAATTATTTTAATATTTCAGCGTTTTGCTTGGTTTCCAAATGATTTTCATCTTGGGATGTGTTCCTAGAATGAACTTAGGTTCTGTTATTGTGGAAAGTACGTTCTAACATTGTCATTTTATTTTTTGCGAAAAAACTCTGAAACAAATTCATAATATAAAATTTAGTTGTCTTATTCTTACACTTGTCACTTTACAACTTTTGGTTGTCAAATTAGACCGGTCTAGTGTTGGAAAATCTGGCCATTAATGATTAAAAAGAACTGGTAGAAAAAAAAAAATTTCAACGCAAGCAACTTTTTTCGTAAATTAAAACATTTTTTTTCTTTACCAAAACATTCCTAGTAGACCCTGAACTTGACATGGGTCTCGTAAGTAACAGAGATATACAACTTTAAAATTTCACCAGCCGCCACTGATTGATTCATCTGGCAGAGTAATCATACTCCAAACTAGAAAGATTTTGTTATATTTCGTTCTTGTGTGGAACAATTCAGTTTTTTTTAATTTGCCCACTTGAATGCGAGTTTAAAATCATATTAACATTACGCTGTCGACTCTATGCGTACCACTGATTTCAAATCAAGTATAGATATCATTATTTTCATCTTAGAACAATCAGGGATTCCCCAGTTATTTACAACTTTTAAGAAAGGCTGTTGCTACGCTTTCAGTTTGGTAGCATATTTGCAGAAGGATAAACTCTACTAAAATAACGCAATTACTGTGGGTTAATAATTACATACCAATCACAAATACCACAAGCTTAAGCCACTTACACTAAGGATTTATAAAATATACCAATATACCATTATTATTCCTCAGAATAAATTTTTAGTAATTTATTTCCATTGCATGGTGAGGAAATTTAGAGTGAGAGTGGCAACGTCGTTTCACGGGACATCGTCTGGTTCATTGAGAAATGTGATGAATCTAAGAGGCGTAATTCTGTTTGTACTTTGAAGACAGGTCGGAATATGTGTAGTGATATTTTAGGTAATTTTTTGCTTTTTCTGACAAGTTTATCCATAAACTTTGCGGAATGATGCGTGATTGCCAACTGTGTGAAAATGGAATAGGTTCGTCAGGAATTATCTTTTCAGAGGTTTGCTTGGTGAAATACAGAATACAGGAAAGCCATTACGGTGGCGCGCCGAGGTGGAATTATACCGGTTGGTTTTTGTCCTACATACGCACAATGTATGAAGCAAACAAAAGGCTAGTAATGAATGAACGGCTGCGTCTCCTTTTGTTGAAGGTCAATGGATTAAAATCATATATAAATACATTATGCTGTCGATGTCGACTCCTGTGCGCACTATTCCTGATAGATCGGTCGTCGATCTTAGCATGTTAACGGCGGAACGTAAGGACGCGAGTTTGAGTGCTGTATATGTTGTGCCGTGGCCAGAATTCGCGTCAATCGGGATTCTATTACTGTGTATAAAACGCGGCTAAATCGTCGAACTTATGGATGGAGGAATGGAATAATAAAAACAAACAATCGGCTTATATCAAATCACTCGACACAGAAGGGAATTCCGGCCCTCTGAATTTAACGCAGTATTAATAGAAAAAAAAATTGGTCATTATTATTTCAAATTGGCAATAATTTTAGAAAAAAAGGGTTTAAAAAGGCCCGATCAATCTTTTTCCGTTTCTGTCTACAGTAAAAAATAAGACACACTGTTCACAGGAATCAAACTGATAATAAATTAGAGATGGAACGGACTTGCATTGCGCCGGACACCGGACCGGACCCCAGAGATCCGGCCGGACTATTGAGTTCACCCATTACTAGTAAAGATGATTTTATTTTGCTCTATTATTTATACCAGACATATATAATAAAATTTGTCAAAATATTTTTTAAAAATCTAAAAGATTGCCAATAAATATGTTTCATTGACATCAGATATTTCGACATGCACAAACAAAAACATTAGTTTTATTAGCATAACAAGACATTGGATCATCAGCGACTGGAAGAAGGAAAATGTTATATTAAATTGTGAGTCCTTCCAAGGTAGACACAGGAATATCGATTGCTGAAAATCCTGAAGTTGGTAAATACATGGCATACTAGTAAAGGAAATATCCATTTATTGTTATGCGATAGTGGAGCAAATATAATAAAAGATGTAAAGATGCTAACATAAGTAGTGAAGGCTCTTTCATACATAATCTGCAAGTGGTAATTTTGGGCAGCATTAAAACACAATGTGCTGGATCAGATATGATTGCTGTGGAAAAACGAATAGTTACTCATTTTAGTCACTCTTCTCTAGCTTGTGACAAATTGAAAAAATTCAAGACAAATAAAATTTCCTCATAAAAAAATTGAACAGGATGTCCCAACTAGATGGATCTCGACGTACAATATGTTCGACGTACAATATGTTGGAAAGATTGCAAGCTGAACTCTACTCTAAAACTTTTGCGGCCATTTGAGGATTTAACAAGAACAATTAGGTCTACAGAATCAATAATTTCGTACGTGATTTCAACAGTAGTCACTTTAAAAAAAAATTGTCCATGGATTATGCTTTTTATGGAGTCTGTACAACAAAACAAGCCCTACTAGAAAACATTACCAGAGATTTGCAAATATTGAAAAAAGCATTACATGATCGCCACTGTATTAGATCCCAGGTACAAACTAGCCTTTTTTCAGAAGGTAATAGTTTTTTATATACAGCAGACTGTTTTAAATGAAATTAAAAAATCGCAAAATATTAAAGCTTCTAATGATATAGCCAGCGAAATAGAAGTAGAACCTAGTAATGAGGATAGTGAAGATGAACATGAACCGTTATCAAAAATTGCTAAACCTGAAGAATCGTTGTGTAAATGTATCGTCAACCCCTCCAGTTCCAGTTCGAAAACAGTGAAAACACGTGATGTCACCATTGAACAGTTGGAAAAATATCCAAGGGAACCTTTATCAGAGACAATCCGACCCAATTATTTGGTGGAAAGAGCACCAATTTGTGTTTCCGGAGCTGGCCAAGATTTCAAAACGATATTTAAGTGCCCCAGCAAGTAGTGTGTATTCTGAGAGATAATTTTCGGAAATTAGAAATACTTCTGAAGATAAACGTTCCTGATTAACTCCACAGAATGGTGAAAATTTTTATTTATCCACCATAACCTAAAAAAGATAAACTTTGACTACTAAGTTCTTATACCCATAATAGATTAATATGTTCTTTTAAAGTTAAGAGCATTTCTAAAGCTTATTTTATGTACATTAAGTTTTGAGGTCTATTTTGCATTAGTGTTACATATAGGATATGTATTGGTTCTAATTTGATTTTTTTTCTGTTGAAGTATCTATATCATTTTGACTGAATAAAACAGATTATAATAATAAATGACCTACTCGTGATTTATAAATAATAATTATGTATTCTGAATGTAGACTTTTTATTAAAAAAATGCGGCCGGATTTATTCAAAAATCCGGCCAAACCGGAAGTCCGGTAGTGAAGCTGAACCGGCCGGATTCGGTACTCGGCCGGACGTCCGTTCTATCCCTATAATAAATAATAACATTATTATTCTAGTGATTCCTAAAATGTACAGAAGTAGACAAATCCATTATATATACATATATGTATGTTGATAAGACTCCATTAAATCACAAACCTGTTATCTTGTTTTAAAAGTGGTTTACTAACAAGATAAAAGTTAAATATACCTAATCGGCATAGAACGAAAATCCAATTTTCAAATAATACCAAAACACAATAGCGACTTTCTACGTTTTAAAATATTTCAAAAGCAAAAGTTATTTATGTATTCAAAAACGTCAATAGGATGTTATTTTTAAAACCGCATAAGTAATTACAAATTGCACAAAAACAGTATGATTTTAAAACCGATTTCATTTAATAAATTTTAAAAAATGCAATAATTACCAGGCATTATTTATAGTCTACTAGTCTACATATTATTTTAGGGTTTTATAAGGAGAGAAAGTGTCATAAAGCAAAAAAAAAACGCTTTTAAGTTCTTAAGAATGAGGTTAATTTAATTATAATTTTAATTTTATAACTTTTTTTTCACATTCTTTATATTAAAGCACAGCAGCAAGTATTGTTACATTTTCCTTTAAACACAAAAGCAGTATGTTTTTAGTTATACAATACGTAGTAAATAATATTTAAGTTTTGGAAAGAAAGCACAAACATATTCACTTGAAATTGTAGAGTATTTTTATTTTGAGTGCTATTTAAAAGATGTAAACAGGTAATATGAAAATTTCCAAAGTATGTAGTACAGTTGAAATTTAACGAAACGATACTTTTGAGGTTGTGTGAAAATAGACAAAGAATAAAATTTTAAAAATACAGTCTCTCTTGATATTAACTCTTGTTGATTCTAAAGGTTAATATACAAAGAATAATATTCAATACAATTCCAATAAATTTAATAATAGTTAAGATTAGGGATGTAACGGGTAGCGCTTTTTAGGATCCGGCCAAACCGGGTACCCGGTCAATTAAGACCAGGTAAAACCCGGTACCCGGCCGGGTACCCGGTCCCGGGTACCCGGTCTTGCGGAATATTACTCTTGGCAATATCTTCTTTTACTTCTAATCAGTGGGTCATAGCAGAAAAGTTGCTGGAGCTGCTACAACCATTTGAACAAACAACTAAACATTTCAGCAGTACACACTGTACTATATCGGAAGTAATTCCTACAGTTTTTTCGCTAAAGAGGTTTTTAAGAGAAACACAAGTTCCAGGCTTAGGATCCATGCAAGAAAATCTTATGGAAGGATTAAGTCGAAGGTTTTCGAATATCGACACGAACAATAATTATCTGGTTGCATTTTTTACTGACACAGATAATTTGAAGGAAAAAGTAATAAAATATATCCTTGAAGCAAATTTGTTAATCCAAAATAATGAAGTTAATTTGTCATCCAATTCAGATTCAGATGACAATGTTCCTCTTAGTTTGTATACAGATAATCCATCCTCATCAAAAAGACCTAGAGAAGATAAACGCTCAGTTTGGGATGTGTTTACCAGTATTGCAAACACGCGAGATACAAATAAAAAATCATCTGCTAAAGCACCAAACATACAACAGGACGTGGAGGATGAAATAAGTTCATATTTGGCGTTGCCGTTAATTGATAGACAGTCAAGCCCATTTTCGTGGTGGCAAATAAATTCGCAGAGATTTCCTAATCTAGCAAAGCTTGCTAAAAAGTTTCTTTCAGCACCTGCCTCAACAATATTTAGTGAACGGTTGTTTTCAGAAGCGGGTAATATTTATGAAGAAACCCGAAACCGACTATCCTCTGAGAATGGTGAAATTTTAGTTTATCTTCATCACAATTTGCCATTAATTGATTTTAGTTATTAAATGTTTTAACAAAGTTTATTATTATAACCTTTTAAAATCTGTTTTTTATGTATTTTTTATCATCACAAAAATACACCGTTTCAGTTCTTTTATGTTTTATTTTATCAAAAATAGAAAACATAATAAAAAAACTGGGTACCCGACCGGGTAACACCTGAACCCGGCAAAACCGGGTATCCGGCCTTCCCGGCTGGGTACCCGGTTTTGGCCGGGTAGACCGAGTACCCGTTACATCCCTAGTTAAGATATACATATGTACATGACCAATTTTATTTACATATACATATATATTTCGGCCATGTGTATCTTAACAATTAGTACATTTTTTGGATACCCCTTATATATTTCTTTGTATGCAGGGTAGTTCAAAAGTAATGGTAAAATGTTTTTTACCTGGTTTAATAATTTTGAAATATTTTAGTTCCAATCCCTTTGGTAAATCATGCAGTTATATGATTTGGATTGTATTTTTTTGTTATTCTGAACATGTTAAAAAATATGGCGTCCTTGGAAAGACGTTGTCCATAGTGCCTTCAGTAGTGCTAATTTAAAAAGAAAATATTTATCACCTGCTGCCAAGCAAATTGTTAAAAATGTGCATGTTTCTTTATTGAACAGGGGGTTTAATGTAAATGCAGCTGCCGCAGAAACATCTTCAATAACGAAAACTCCTTTGTCTACAGTTAAAGATATTGTGCCAAATCAAATTAAAGACAAAACAGAATGTAGTGATGCTGGTAAAAGAAAGTGTTTTGATGAAAGCAACAAAGACTTATTTCGTAGAAAAATGTATGCTATGTATGAAGAGCAAATTGTGCTTAAGTTTGTTTCATTAAAGCACTGACTAATAAAAGACGAAACCACCATTTCTTGCAGCAGGACAAGCCTCTGGAGAGTATTACCTCAAATGGGTTTTACATATCAGACCAATAAAAAACCTATAAGAACAGATTAGAAAATCATTCCATTATCTACCTCGATGAAACATGGTTTGATACACATGACACTGCAGCAAAAGGTCGGGTAGATCCATCAGGAAAATGCCAAACCAAAGCCCCATCGAACAAGGGAAAAATAATTACCATTTTACATGCTGGTTGTGAAGATGGTTGGGTTTCAAATTGTTTGTGGCTGTCCTCTAAAAATATTAGATTTATCTTTGAACTACCATGACGACACCACAGCAGAACTTTTTGAAGGTTGGTTTAAAAATCACCTTTTGCCCAATCTGCCTAATTGTTATATTGTATTGTTATATATATATATATATATATATATATATATATATATATATATATATATATATATACACATATTTTGAAAATACGTATAAAAAAATGTGATCTAGAAATATTAAAAACATTTTTAATATTACGTAAACATGTTCATTATTTTTTTCAGGGGAGGCAGAGCATAAATTCAACTTCTTTTTCACAAATAATTACAATTTCTTCTTTACCCAAACCTTCCCAATGGGCTCATTATTAAAACCTGTAAATTTGGTATGGGTCCTGTAAGTAGGAATAGAGATATACAACTGAAATTCCACCAGCAGCCACTGGTATGTGATACCATTGCTACCGATATGGGGCATATGGTTTTACACCCTTCCCCCTATTTTTAACCCAATCAAGCATATTATGTGGCATCAGGTAAAATCAAATGTTAGAACAGAAAGCACTTCGCCAACATTAAATGCAAGTGTTGTGACATTAATTAGAAAAGTTGTAGATAGCAAATAAATGAGCTTAAACACTTTCATTTCTGTGTAAACCCAGAATTTTAATCAATACTGTTTCTTTTTCCAAATTTATTTAAAACATTGATAAACAACTTCAAAAGATAAATTAAGTTTTTAAAAACCACAGTCATTTTTTAGCTTGATGAAAATTATTTATTAAGTACTTATGTATATTAGAAATGATAAAGCTTCTTAATTCTTTAATAATAGCCATTAAGATTACATTGTATTTCTCCATACAATGTCAAACACTGATTTGATTTTCCTTTCTACAGTTGGGTACCTATAAAAATTCGTGTAAAAAATAAACTTATGTACATATGGTTTTCTCAAATGATACTATGTAAATTTAAAATATCAAATATTTTACTTTTCAGTTGAAGACTTAGACTGTTTTGATTTACTCCCATTAGTAATGAGAGTGAGATAGATACATGAGAGCTCGCATGAAAGATATGAGAATTGCTGATAAAATTTTGAAACTTTTCTTTTGTAGAAATATTGCAACAAAAACGCATCCTTTACATTTCTTCCACTTTGGTAGTTAAAGATTCCATGTGAAAAAAAAGAGATCTTATTAATGTGACTGAAATTCAAAATCTAAGAAAAGTCTAAATAGAACTTGAATGTTACATGTAGTTGGTTTGTTAGAACTACAAAACAAAAAAAAATAAAAAATGCAATAAAAATTTTGATAAATATACCAATTATCTCGCTCGAGTAAGGCCTTGATTTCAGTCCAGCCAGGTTAGCCCAGGCCAAGGTGGTAGGTAGAGCCCCCCTTGTGCCACATTGCCAGAGCGCTCTCGAGCCCCCTTTTGCGTGGTTGCCAAGTGGCCTCAAGCCCCCTTTTTGCATGTTGCCTACTTGCCAAGTGGTCCTTGGAAGCCATTTTGCAACACTGCGGCATCGACACGAGCTAAACAAGCGGTCATGTTTAAATTGATTATTTACCATCCTTTTATCCTAAAAATACTGTTCACAAAAAGTAACTGTGTTGGATTTTACTTACGGCAATGCACCACCAAGATATTTTGTAGTTTTGCGGCAAAAACTAAGCAGATTTTAGCAGGAAGTACTAGAAACCGATAAAGAACATGCAGAGAAAGACGCACGCTCAAGTGAAAGAACTGCGGAATGACACATTCGACAGTTGACATGTGACAATTGGAGTTTATACAGTGGCGGTATATCGGAATTTTAAAATTAGTGAAGACTTCCAAACGGTAAAGATATGACGTCATAAAACAGAAACGAAATACTTTCGTTGGCCTTGACAGATATAATATTTTGCACCCGTCAATACCAGATGAAAATGTAATCAAAATAGATTTATTTATTTCGGCTTACTTGTTTATACAAAAATCCTTTTCCCTTAACATAGATCTCTACAATCACATGGCCATCAGGTTCGTTATTCTTTGGAGCACATTTTGGCCAACTATAAAAAGGGCTAACTCCAATTTCTTTTCTTTTACGTTCAATAATTTCTATACTATGGATTTCTCTACGCGTATATCTATCCTGATCTTGTGTTTTTCCCATAAACGTTCTAAAATCGTGAAAACCCTCAAACATCTTTGCAGCTTGACGCATCCTGTCAATACAAAATGTGTCAGTGCTGAAACAGAAATTAACACAATAAAATTAAATGCACACAAACTACCTTGTAAAACCTTTCTTACTGATGTCCATGAAACAGGATTCTCTGAAACTCCTCTATAGGCAAAAAATGCAGCAGACTCGACTTATTTTCTCCATCATGCTTTGCTATCAAAATTCTGTACAAGTAAGTTCTTGACTTAGCACTCTTTTTACAGTGAAAATCGTTTGGTACAAATTTACTATTTAAAATTCTAATAGGAACTTCTTGTTTTACAAAGTATCTATTTAAACATAGAGTAATTATATCTGGCTCGTAGATCATCTCATTTTTTCTTTGTATATCTACATGACATGTTGCATTAAGTGCATGAACTCCAGCATCAGTCCTAAAAGATAATATTTATATTAAAACGTGAAACATGGAGATCACTCTAGCAAATTAAGTTATTTAAACGTTTTTAAAATTTAATTGAAAAATGTGTGCCAACGCCGTTTCGCTGATTCGCACATTCGATGTTCAATGAACAATATTTTAAACTTGCACTTAATAGTAATATTCCTTTCAGGTGTCTGACGCCCCGGAGCGACTCGCCCCGGAGTCACTCGACACCGTTCCGAAAGGATCAATTGACAAGTTTGACATTAAGCTCAAGTCATAAAATGGTCATAAGTAATGCACGAGAGGGCAGGGGGGATGGGGCTCGAACTAGTGTTGTAAATATCCGTATTCATTAGATATCCGACTCATACGGAATCGGAATCAGCTAATATCCGTATCCATTATCCGAATTCGAATCCATTTCTTGACCCGCGCGAAAGCGGTTACAGATCATGTATACGTATGAATGCAACAGACTAAAACATTTTCTATCCGGATACACGGCTAGGTAGGTCGATGCGGTATCGGTATCATACCATTCGAAGTCGAAGTTTAGGGATAAGAAGGCACCGCGTCGCGCCGTTCTCGTTTGAATTCGGTTCGGGTGAGGCGGGACTAGTTTAACCAATGGGTCTCATCTCATATGATACCCGTTACCCCGATAACTATGCCATCTTTTTTTAGGAAATGTCATTAGAAAGAGAAAGCACAATATCAAATATGCCAAATCGCAGACCGTGTTGTTCGCTTACACTCGATTCCGATTCCGTTTTCTCTTTGCACTTTGCATTAGTAACCACCCGATGCGAATTTATTTTGATTCCGAATCCGTATTCAAGTTCTCGGCCGGTTCCGGATAATCCGGATTCTTTTAATATTCGGATCCAACGGATTTTTGGATACGTATCCTTACATCACTAGCTCGAACGGTTCAGGTGCTTGATGCCCCAGTTGAATGGAACAACTGTGTGCTGCTCAGGAGCTGTATGGGAGCTCCTCCTTGGGGTGAAAGGATAGGTGTATTCCTTTCACCCCAAGGAGGAGCTCCCGTACAGCTCCTGAGCAGCACACAGTTGTTCCATTCAACTGGGGCATCAAGCACCTGAACCGTTCGAGTCCCATCCTTCCTTTTCGGCCGGCTAGTGGCCATGGTCACTGTTGACAGTAAAATAATGGATTAATCTTTCAGCAGAGAAAAACCAAGATAGAGAAGATTATCTCGTACTCATTTCATTCATATATACGATTTGCTTCCTATGACCTCCAAAGCGGCCTGACGCACTCGACTACCGACGTTTAAATAAAGCTGCCACGGGCGTGCGTTGCAGATTCTGAGTTATTATAAAAAAATGCTGCAATATAAAAAACACATGAAAAACAACTATTAAAAGTTTAAACGATCCTCCAAAAATGTAGCCGCGCGTTAAAAACAAAATAGCCCGTCCGTATAAATGGTATAAAGCACAGTGAGAGTGAGTATTGAGACGCGCTGCGGAAAACTCTCTCTGCTTGCCGCGTTGCTACCGCACTGACTATGTTGGGGTGTATTGTGAGAACCGCACGCGCCAATCTCGGGGTGTTGCCGTTTGAAGGCCATGTCGTTGTCAAGCTGGCGGGAAGAAGAGATATTCTTCTCTCTGTCTTGGTTTTTCTCTGCTTTCAGCGTGTTTCCGCGAGATCCCGTTGATCTACCTTGAACAGCTTGTCACGTGTATGTCACTTTTAGGGCGTGTACCGTTGTCAACTTCGGTTACGGTTTTGTGTCCCGTAAGTATCGGTAATCTGAAAAGTTGGCAGATTGGAAACGCAATATCTGTCATTAATGTCACCGAAGAAACCGGGCGGTTAACCAGGTTTGACAACGGTACACAGCCTTAATATATCAATACAGATATCACATGACTTGTAGCTCCCGGCCGATCACGGTTGGTCACCAGGATCTTGTGGAAACACGCTGTTTATTTGGCAACCAACTGGTTGACAAATGAAGTTTAATCCATTATTTAACTGTCAACCGTGACCATGACCACCAGCCGGCCGAAAACGATGCGTGAATTCTTGAATTCAATTCTTATTGTTCCTTTTGACGTGTCTATAACCACAAATTTAAAAAAGAAACATTTTTGAAAATTTTAAGTTTTTACCTGCTAGCCATAAATACAACAGGTTCGTGAGTAAGGCTGAGGGTACCAAGCCCCATTTCTAATCTGCCTTGCACTGTACTAGGGTCTTCCATGCTTCTTGGGAGTTGTCTTTGAGAACCCCTAAAAATTGCATTTTGTTTATTGAAGCAGGTCTGAAAATAAAAGTTATTCTTTTACCTGAACGGGGTTCCTAAGTAAGCCAGATTTAAGAAATATCTTATACCAGTCATATTTTAACAAATTTTCACGATGCTTGCACTAGGCGGCATTGAAAAAGTGAGGTTGGGCTGTTCTGAAGAAATGGCGCATACGCCAAAATGAACTATGCAGCATTGAAAAAATGAGGTTAGGTTGGTATGAAGAAATGGTGCATACGCCAAAATGCAAAATTGTATATATTTTAAAACACCCACTAGTCATATTTTAACAAATTCTTACGATACGTGCACTATGCGGCTTTTCGGCATTGAAAAAGTGATTAGATTGTTATAAAGAATGGTGCAAATGCAAAATTATATTTATTTTAAACCAAAACCATATTGGAAAAACAGCACTGTAAAAGCTAGACATCATAAATAATGTTACATCCTTAAAAAACATAATTTATACAATGAAGTACTTGGACATTAATGTCTTAAGAACTTAAACAAAAGTCTTATTTTTAAAGCTTAAAAACTATAGCTGCCTTAATCAACAATGATTGATTATTTCTTGATTGATGAAACTGTAAGAACACTGAAGTTATATATTATTATGTTCATTTGTTATCACAAACTATTGTTGTCACTGTTAATATCACCAACTAAAATTTCTTCGGCATCTCTATTCTGTGAATCACAAATTTTGTTGTTGTAATTTGAATTTACTTTTAGCCAATTCTGTGACTTTTCCGCTTCACTTGTCATTACAATAAATAATTCTTTATCTTGAGAATCTAGCTCGTTTCTTATAAAATTTAATAGATCTTCTTGCTAAAAAGTTCATAAAACGTTAACTTATTACATTTCAGATGTAAATATAATTGAAGTAAACCAAAAAAATGCACACACAAACATATATTATTCAAAAACTCCCTCATTCTGTTAATATAATACTCAAAAATCTTAATCAATATTATATTAGTTAAACTAAAACACCCTGTATAGTCTTTATGTAAGAAATAATATCTAAAGTAAGTTTTTGCATTTACTTACTGATCCAATAACCTTAGGTACATCTAGCTTAGAATCTAAGTTATAATAAAGGCCATGAAGCATCCTTAAGGCTATCCAATGCCTTCTCCTTAATGGTATTGTAATAAAACTAAATTTGTAATCTGAAGGAATATTTAATATAAAGCCTGTTACATTATCAAGGTTCAAGCAAGATGGATCTCTAAAAATGTAAATAGTACCTATTATAATGGATTCAAAGGAATACAAAAATTAGTTCTTAAATTACAATTATTTATAAAGGAACCTCTCGAGGAGGCTTAAACAATTCTATTCCTAAAGTAACCTGATTTCAAATATTTGAATCTTTAAAAGGTTACAGTACTGTAACATAGTCAAAATGTCATAAAATTTGTCTAAACAAAAACTATAAATTTTATCATTTTTAGAAGAATATATTACTATTTACATATATCAACATTTAAATAAAAAATTCGGGAATCTTTGGCATTAAAAGTACCAATGGAATAATTTAAAATTGGTTAAAAATGAGAAACAAGAAGAAGAAAAAAACATCAATGTCAATGTTAACCCCTGATGACAATCAAAATACAGTTACTCAAGATTCGATTTGGGATGATCAATACTTACCGCTAAAATACCCGTCCGATAATAAATTTTATAATTTTGTTAAAGATTTTTATATAAACTCACAAGATGAAAGGGAGGCAGAAAAATCGAATTTAAGCCAAGAAGATAAATTGGAAACTAATAGTAAATGTGCAAGTTGTTCCAAGAAATTTAACTCGAGAAGTTACTCTATTAAATGTCAGTATTGTTTTAAATGGTTTTGCTTTAGTTGTTCAGGATTATCAAAACAAGAATTACAAGAAGTAAGTAAAAATAAAAAAGAATGGAGATGCTTGAACTGTACAATTCCTATCAATAAAACAAAAGAAAATTTACCTTTTGAAAAAAGGTTGCAAGAAGAGAATCTGTTCCTTAAAAAATGTATAATAGAAATGAGTGAAAAAATTGAATTTTTAATTAAAAAGGTAGAAAATTTAGAAAAAATGTGTGATTCAAAATACTTAAAAGACCTCAGCGAAAAAATTACAAATATGATAACAAATTTAAATAAAAATAACTCTTCTTATAATCAGACCTACGCTAATATTGTTAAGAAAATACCACAAACTAATGATAACACTAACAAAAATATACCTGTGCTGATAGTTAAACCTAAGAAATTGCAAGACTCCAAACAAACTATGACTGAAATTAAAAACAAAGTAAATCCAATAAGTATAAAAGCTACTATTACTGAGATTAAAGAGATAAAAAACGGAGGTATTTTAATCAAAAGTAAAACCAAAGAAGTGGAACGAATTCAAAAATTATCAGAAAAGGAATTAGAACATAATTATTCCGTTTATATTTCCAAACTAAAACAACCTAGGCTTACATTGATTGGACCAAGAAAAGAATACAAAACCCAGGAACTTTTGAAAGAAATGCAAGATTTGGGATATTTATCAGAAGAAGACAGTTTAGAAATTAAATATTCTAGACAATCTAAATATTCAAAAAGTTTTATCATTTATATGGAAACAAAGGGTTCTACATATAAAAAGTTAATTAACAAAGAATTTTCTATAGGATGGGACAAATGTAAAATTAGAGAGGACTTTTTTATCAAATTTTGCTACAAGTGCTGTGAGTATGGACATACACTAAAAGATTGTGAAAAGGATCAAGTATGTTCTCGTTGTGCAGGAAAACATAGTGTTTGGAAATGTAATAATGAAGAACTACTTTGTAATAACTGTAAATTACATAGCCAGAAGCAAAATAAAAATATAAATTGTCATCATGAAGCTCTTAGTGATCAATGTCCATTTCATAAACAGAAAATAAATAAAGCACGTGAGAGAATAGACTATAATGATGAAAATTAAGTTTTTAATTTTCTACTGATGAATAGTCTGAATGTATTATATTTAAACTCAAGATCAATTAAAAACAAAACTGAAGACATTGAAATTCTAGCTTTTGAGAGAAAAATTTATATCATTGTTATTACGGAAACTTGGGTTAGGAAAAGTGAAGAAATATATTTTAATTTTCAGAATTATACATCTGTTTATGCTAGTCGAGAAAAAAGAGGAGGTGGACTAGGAATATTTATCAAAAATGGAATAATATTTGAAGTTATTGACAAAGTTGAAAATGACATTTTTTATTTGGCACTCAAAATTATATCATCACCTATGATTATTTGTGGACTATATAATCCTTCAATTAAAAATAAAAATAAACTATTTCAGTTATTAGATGAAAAACTGGAAAAACTAGCTGATAGTAAAACACAATGTTTTCTATTGGGAGATATGAATATTAACATATCTCAAAAAAATATAGATACTTCAAGAATAATTGACATTTATGAGACTAATAACTTTAAAATACTAAATCAAGATATATCGACTAGAGACACAAATTCAAGCAAGACCTTGATTGATCATATACTTTCAAATTCACCTAATAATGTATCCCTAAACGTGTTAGACAGCACTCTTAGCGATCATAAAATTCAAATATTAAATATTCCATTGAAGTCGCAGAATAAATTGCCAAAATTCAAAAATATCGAAGTGAAAAAATTTATAATAGAAAAACTTAAAGGTGAACTATCAACTCTCAATAATCAAAAAGAAGAAATAAAAGATCCTAACATGTTATATTTAAAAATAATTGATATCTTCAACTCTTGTTCTTATGAGAAATCCATTCATAGAAGAAGGAGCTCCAAAGTTTGGTTTAATCATGAACTGGCGGAAATGTTCAAGATCCGCGAAAAGTATTATGAAAAAACTAAAAAATATCCAGAAAATCAATTATATAGAGATATTTATAAAAGCTATAATAATTTAGTGAAAACAAAAATTAGACAAGCTAAACGGAAATATTACAATGAAAAATTTATATCTGGAGACCAGAAAACAATATGGAAAAGTTTGAACGCTCTTTTAACAAATAAATTCAACCACAGTGAAATAAATATCAACTCTCTAAAAATTAATGATCAGAAAATTGAAGACAAGAATATTATATGTGAAGAAATGAATAGACATTTTGTAAATGTTGGAGAAGAACTAGCTAGCAAAATTCAGCAAGTAGATTCTAATTTTATTGTACAAACAAATGAGTCCTCTATGTGTCTTAACGATAATGATATATATGAAGAAGATATTTTTAATGTAATCAATGATATGGACATAAAGAAATCTTGTGGGTTTGATAACATTAATGTAAAAATTTTAAAGACTGTTAAGGTGGAAATTTCTCCCATTTTAGTTTATCTTACAAAAATTTCTCTAAAAAAAGTATTTTTCCAGATGATTTAAAAATTGCAAAGGTTGTCCCGATTTTCAAAACTGGTGAAAAAAATATTCCTAATAATTATCGACCTATTTCAGTTTTACCAGTCATTTCAAAAATAATAGAAAAAATAGTTTTTCAAAAAATTGTCCTTTTTTTAGAAAACAGAAATTTACTGTATTCTGGACAATATGCATTTCGTAGATCTAGGGATACTGAAGCTGCAGCTAATGATGTTGTAACTGACATCCAGGTTAATGTTGATAATAACAGAAAATGCTGCTTGGTATCTCTAGACCTATGTAAGGCATTCGATACAGTGAATCATCAAATTTTATTGCAGATTCTTCACACTATCGGAATACGAGGTAATATATATAACTGGATTCAACATTATTTATGTAATCGCAAACAATATGTTGAAATAAAAAATATTAAAAGTTCTTTAAAAAATATTACATGCGGTGTCCCACAAGGTTCGATATTGGGACCAATTCTTTTTCTCATTTATATTAACTCTATTTCAAAATTAAATTTAAAGGGTAAAATAAGATTATTTGCAGATGATACCACTATTATTTATTTTGGTGATACATATAATCAAATTATAAATGATATTAATGATGACTTAAATGAAATATTTATTTGGCTGCAATATCATAAATTAACTTTAAATTTTGAAAAGTCTTGTTTTATGATGATTTGTAAAAATCAGAAACAAACTGAAAATTTGACATTAACCTATAGGGGTAGAAATATAAAGTATTCAAAAAAAATTAAATTTTTAGGATTAATATTAGACGAAAATCTTTCCTGGAAACAACATATTCAAAATTTAAGGAATAAAATAACACCAATTGTTGGTATTTTATATAAGATTAGATATTTTATACCCCTTAGATATTTAAAATCTTTGTATTTTTCATTAATTTATTCCCATTTACAGTATCTTATTTCGCTATGGGGATCTGCTTGTGCATATATTTTAAATCCACTAAAAAAATTACAAAATAAATGTATTAAATGCATTCATAAATTACCTTTTCTTACACCAACTGAAAATTTATATAAACCAAATGGTTATTTGAATATTGAAAATATTTATAAATTAAAAATTTCTATTTTAATTCATTCAATAATAAATGGAAAAAAGATATTAAATTTAAAATTATTCAAAGCAATAAATATTCATACTTATGAAACAAGAAATAATAATGATTTGATTATTTCTCAAGTTAAAAGTAACTTTGCCCAGAAATCATTATTACACAATGGAATAATTATTTACAATAATATTCCAAAAGAAATAAGAAATATTTTCGATATTAAAAAATATAAAAGATATTTAAAAAAATACTATCTGGAAAAATAGCCTTTAATTAAAATCTTCTTTGTTATTACTGTTATACTGCTTTAACTTGTTTTACTTTGTTGTAAATTTTACTTTTAGATTTTTATTTGTAGTTTATAATTATTTCCCTGTAATAAGCAATTGTAAATGCTGGTTGGGAATAAATGTATTTAAACTAAAAAAAAAAACTAAATACTTAAATAAGAAATGAATTTTTAAATAATTAAGTATTAAACATTTTTTTTTAGTAATTCTGCTGATATCTTTTTTCTCTTAAATATTCTTTTTGTTTACACACAATAAAGAAAAATTTATGGTCGGTATAGAAAAATAGTCTCAAGCTATCCAACTTACTTCCTTTTATCAAACCATACCATGTCGTAGCCCCTAGATTGTAGAGCACTCATAATGACGTTAACATCATAGTTTCCAAGACCTAACAGTGACCTATGAGGATTTATCCAGTTTTCTGGGCTTAAGGTTTGACAAATAGAATCTAACTCGCTTTTAGAGAAAGCGTCTTTGTTTTGAAATAGGTTGTTTAAGGCGTGAAGAGCGCAAAGCTCCCGTACTTGTTTTTCATGGTAAATATTTACAAAACTACAGCCTGTTGAGCCTGTCGAGTTCATTGTTGATAGACCTTTTTCTACAAAATGAATTCGATATTTTTTAGTCTGGTTAATGTGAAAAAATCAGGCTTCGTTTGTAAACATGATCACTACTGCAAAAAGAACTGTTGCTACTGCACAACACAAATTCTGTGACAAAAATCAATTTTAAAATTTCTTATTTTAATTTTAGTTTTTTGGTTATCTTGTCAAATTAGTTTACCAGTAAGTGACTGGCCAAAGTTGCCTGGGTTGATTGATTATTCTTCTTCTTTTATCACGCAATCCAACAACTTGTCCAGCAGTTTCACCGCATAAAATGGAAATGTCTGCTGTTCCGTCAGGAAAATGGCGGCGTCTAACGTGTCTTCTACCGAAAATTTAACAGAAGCCCCCAAAGTGCCCGAGCATAGTGATTTACAATCTTTCTCAGGCAATTTTGATGAAGTAGGGGCTAACGATAAACTAGAAATTGACTTTGCAGTAAAATGCAGGGGATGTTTTGTAGAAGACCCAGAGATGCATTATCTCTTCACCGTTTTCGATCAAAAGCTCAGTTTGGCTGATATTTTGATGCAAACAACTTCTTTCAAGGTAAGAATTTAACACAGTTCAGTAAACTACTACTCTGCTCTAAGAAATTTTTCATAATTTTTTGACCAAATGGTTCTAGATATATTTTGAGCTTAGAAAACAAATTTGCATAGAAATGCTTATCAATATTCCATTTTTAGTGTAAAGAAGATGACGGTTTTCCTCCATACCTCTGTACCAAATGCACAACTTGTCTAATAGATTTCTTCAACTTTAAAATCCAGTATCAAAAAACTGATGTTTATGTGCGTACTCTTCTTGACAAATTAGGTCCAGAGTCTGGAGAAACTATTAATATCAAAAATGAAGGAGACTCTGATCAAGGCTCAAGTTACGATTATGTCATTGATGAAAAGTCTATGTCTGGGGATGTTGAAGAGGAAAAATTCTTACCAGATATAAGTCAATGGGAAGGTAATTTAAAGTGATCTAAGTTAATATCATTTTATGTCATTTAAATGATTAGATTTCTATGAAATTTAACGGCCAGATTCTCTAATGCCAGACTGTTTTAATATGACAACTGAGATTTTTGTAGGTACATGCTCTCCATAATAATAGAACTCAGTTCATTTCAGCAACACTTTCCAAACCAAAAATCATTTCTAAACCAATCTAATCACTGAAATAGAAACATAAGTATTTCATGACGACTTATTAACAATGGTCAATGACAGGACAAAAACCTCTCGAAACCTAATTGATGAACTATAGCTAAATCCGTACTGCCTTAGTAATGCCATGTACTGCCACATATTTAAATGTACTGCCAAGTACTTCCATGTACTGCCAAGAACTTCCATTGTAATGCCAACCTAATGTACATGTATTGCCTGAAATGAGACACCACTCGGTAATATCTTAATATAAATCAGTACTAAACATAATATTTTATCCAATATCGGACAATTCATCAGTCTGTTCTTAAAATCTTTCTCATCTGAAATTCATTGACAACCGCCATAATCAATGATACAGTTTGAATAAATTGATTATTATTTTCCATTAAGATTTTCAAAACTTGCACTAGGTGTATCTTCGACTTAATGTCAGGCATGATTTTTTTCCACACTGTAGTTGCACTACACAAGACATCATGAAGTTCTAAAAATTGTTATTTCAGTTCATTACCTCTTGTTAAAATAATTTACACTTTTTCTTATAATTTTTTAGATCAATCACAATATTGTAATACTTGTAACATACAGTTTAAAGACAGTCAAGAACATGTCACCCATATGACCAAAGAACATGGTAATAATCCTTTTACAAAATATAGGTATTTTAGAGACATGGTTGTGGAACATGGAAAGGTTAGTTAACTTATATGACATGTAGATTCTAACATCCCAAATATTTAAAAATATTCATATCACATCATACCTGACCCATAGTAAATATTTAACGGTATTATTTCTGTGATGATTTTAGGTAACAAGCTTATATAAACATATGTCTTAAATATAACAAACCCAAACTGCTTAATTTTCAAGATTTTCTTCCAGTGTTCATTCTAACTTAACTGTTTTTTGGGATGTCTCAAAATTTGTACAGAACTAAATTTAAGCACCTTTTATAGGTAATATTAAGAACTCTACAAACGATACTTTACAAACAATAACAAATGGTACAATATACCTAAAGGTTCAAAATTTCAAAATAACAAAAACGTTTTAAAATGAAATCAAGAATATAACTAAGTTATCAAGCCAAGTCAGTGGTGTTCCAAAAAATAATTTAGGTTTGTGAAAAAGGGTACATGACCTGGGAACTTTATCACCAGATCTATTGAAACATGCCATTGCACAATTAATTGCACTCAAATTTTGCAGATTAAGTTTTTCGACTTCTAATAGCGTCAACATTCTTCATTTTAGTGACCGGAAAATGGGGAAAATATTTTTAAAAATTGTGATCTAGACTTTAAGGTATAAAGTTTGCGAATTTTGCTGAAAAATGTCTGAAACTTGATGAGCTTCTTGTTTATAGGCTGTCATTCAGGCAAGAAAGAAAATGAGATTGATGGAAGAAGATTTAAAAGAACAAATGTTGGCAGATATGCCTGGAAAATTATGCAGGATGTGTAGAAAGAAATTTCCAGACGAGGAGTTTAAGGCACATTGGGATTTGCACAAGGTTTCAATTAATTAATATTTATATTTGTTTTTTTTACGGTAAATTGTTAACAAATCATTATTTGTTATTCCTCAGCCAGGATAATCAAAACAAGATGTTTTGTGACCTTGGCCTTAGAGCATTTAGAGAGACTGTATATTAGAATAGAGAAATGAGACCAAATATGCTTTAATAAACTGTTGGTGGTTAGTGAAACAGGGGTAAAGGTTAAAAGTTATTTTATTAAATTACCAGTTTCAGTCAACCAGTTTCGTAGCATTTTATGGAAAAATTAAAATATACATTTTGTTCAATTAATCTTGTACTTTTCAAATCCGTTTCAATAATTAAAATCGGACGATCCATAGAGCATCCAGACCTGTTGCAAAATAGTGTGTTGAAAAATTAAAATGACGATTGTGGCAAAACTAATCGTCGGACAGCGTTGGGGTTTTGCACACATAAAGTAGCTATAAATTACTACTTGTTCCCAAAGTTTGAACCCTCTACGTTTAAAAATGGCCCATTTGTGAAAAAGAAAACTTAATTTTTCGGTTTTTTCCGATTTTCTCCATTGCTACTTATCCTATCGGGACGTTCGACCTCTCATTTTGTTCGTATTTTTATTCTCTACAAATCGTCCATTTACACCATTAAGATTGCTTCATTACTTTTCATTTTATAAGCAAAAAACTAAAAAAATCGCGTTTTTTTGCTTAAAAATGTTTATAACAAATTAAAGAAAAAAATTCAGAGTTGGAAATATAACAGGAATCATCTACGGATCGTCTTTCAGATGATGGCACAGGCGGTTTTCTAATAAGATTAATGTCAAAAAATTAGAGATCGCACGATACCAATATTGATATCGTTATATCGGCATACTTATCGGCGGTTGTTGCCGATTATCGGTATCGTATCGTATCGGCAGGAAAATTGCCGATATATTGGCACATATAAAACGAAGAATTTTGGGTTCTTACTGCATATACCTACGAAAGGTAATACTAATACTCGTAAATGTAATAAAATAAAATACATTTTTGTGCCTCTTCTAATGTCACTAATAATATCTAATCATTTATATAACATAACTGTAGTATAACTGAGGTCTTTTTCCGGAGAAATAAATTAAGAATTTCACAAAGCAATACTTAAAACATTAAACAGGGACTTCCCCGAAACTTCACCAATCAGAAACGTTATACCGCGTTACCGCGTGATGGAATGATAAACCGGGACTTCCCCGATTTTCGTTTTCGCCCAAACAGAAAACTCATGAACGAAAAACGGAAATTGATACATAATACGTACAGGATTTAGCGAATTGGAGGTTCAGAACCGTATTTTGTATTTTTTTATTTATATTCGACGTTATAAAAACCGGGGTTGGCATGATTAATTCACATGATTTAAGTCTTGACTTTTTTTTACAAAAGTCATGACTTTTTCGAACCCTAATAAAAACTAAACATTGAAACATGTACGTATGTCTTTGCCGATGCGATATATCGGTATCGGCATATCGGCATGAAAATATCGGTATCGGCCGATATATCGTATCGGCAAAATAAAGTCATATCGTGCGATCTCTACAAAAAATCGCTAATATTTTGCTCTGTTGCTTGGCCTAAAAGTATAATAGGAATCTTAATGATAATACATTAATAAATTGTTAATAAATAGTAATATTTTTGTTATTTATTACTGAGCGTAGTGGTCAGCCTAATTGCGTTCGACTTTAAGTAGTAATTTGTAACAAAAAAGTTCTGAACTTTAAAGTAAGCGCAACTCCTTATTTATTGTTAAATTATCATTACGGATCCTTATATTGTGAAATTGCGCCGATTTCAAAGTTCAGAACTTCAGTCTACAAGTTACCTAACTTTGAATAAAATTAAGTTTACCATTAACCACAGTTATAAATTCGTAAAAATATTATTTCATACTTTTTATGCTTTTTCTTTTGTGAAGTTGGTTTATTAAAAAAATATATTTTTTCTTTTTAGTTATCACCTATTCTCCCTCCCCCCTTCATCTTATTTCCCCCTCTTTAAATTTGTAATGCCCATGTAATATTGGACTTTCAGACCTCAGTATCCCCGAAAATGACATAGTTAACATTTTTAAAGAATTTTCCACCTGCTTCTTTCGCCCCCCTCCCCCGCCGTAATTCTTTTTTTAACATCTCTTAGACAAAATTAGATTTTCTGACCTCAATAACCCCGAAAATGATATATTATAGTTACCTTTTTTGGAGAAATTCTTAGCCGCTCCTTGTTATCCCCCCTCCCCGTTAATATTTTTAGCATCTGCTAAACAAAATTAGATTTTCTGACCTCGATAACATCGAAAATGATGATACATTAAATAACAGTTTTGGAGAAATTCTCAGCCGCTCCTTTTAATTCCCCCCCCCCCCCCCCGTAACTTTTCTTTTAACATTTGTTAGAAAAGATTTGATGTTCTGACATCAGTAACCCCGAAAATGACACATTAGTTAACATTTTTCGACAATTTTCCAGTCTCTCCTTTTATTGTATGTGAACATACATAAAAAGAATGACACATGTGTGTCGAATTGATAACGACCTCTTGTAAAAACAACTCCGTTAAAAACAACACTAACTGTTATCATTTATCAAAATCGTGAAAAGTCAAAAATTCTTTATTGCAGGAACAACAAAATTCTCATTTGCAAAGCAGTTTGAAGGTAAAACTAAAGAAAATATAAAAAAATTGCCAATAAAACATTACTTAAATATGATGAATAAAAAGAAGATCAATATATTATTACCAGATTATTACGGACTTTGCTGATGTTTTTAGACTTTTTAGCTTTAGTTTATGTTTTTGTGTTTTAAGATTTTCATCTTATTTTATATTAGTTTCTAATTTAATACCCTGGTTAATTTTTACATGTTACGCCTATAAGAGAAGGTCTGGATCTTTGCAGAACATCTGATTCAGTTATTTTGTGCATGGAATGCTTACGATAGAATGCCTAGAATTTACCCACAGTCTTCTGTTTTCTTCTTTTATTGCTCCTTGTATCCTTCTAAAATGTTGCAGAATTCTCCAGAACCAGCAAAAGGGTATATAAAGAGTCCAGACTAAGGTCGGCTTTCGTTGTTGAGTTTGATCTTAGAAACGCAACCCAACCTGAGTAAATTTATTTTATTCAAAAAGTTTTTTCTGTTGCAAACGGAATTATTAAAATCTGCGAAAAACAAATATTTTTTCAACTTCAACCCCATTAACACAAAATAATTTGTCTTAATCAGAATCAAGCAAGCAGAATCCAGAAACAAAATTTCTGTTGACTGCTACCTGTCTTAAACTAATTTATGGTAAATTAATGACTAGGAAGGATAATCTTATTTAAATGATTCCGAATATTATAAAGCAATTAAGTAATTTTATTTTTGTCGCTAACTACTTTAAACCAAAGCAGAATCCGCTTCCCAGTCAACACAAAACCGTTAATGGGACGTCCCAGGGACGTCCCGGAATGTCCCATAAGATCCCAATGACGTCCCTGGGATGTCCGTTTGGAACAGGTCGGGATGTACCTGGGATGATCCCATAAAGGTTACACAGGACATATGGGATCATCTTAGGACCTTAGTAGCACCGTAGCAATTCCAAACAGTCCTAGTACTGACACAAAACAAACGCATTTTGGGGTAATATAAAGTCATTATAATATAGAATCATAAATATAATAAAGATTCTAACAGTATTTTATTTTTACACTTTTTTTTTTTAAATCCCATTGCTGACGTCCTTGGGACGGCAACATGAGACGTCCGTAGGACGTCACTTTGGGACCAATTTGGGACCTGTCTAACGTCCAGGGGACGTCCCAAGGACGTCTTAGCTGGGATCATCCCACCTGGGACGTTGCGGATCAAAATGGGACGTCCTGGGGATGTTTGTTGCTTGCTGGGTTAATATTGCCATTTCATTTATTCAAACGCTTCTCGCTTCCTCGTAGGCGCAAGTATGAAATTTCTCAGAGGCAAAGCTATATTTGACAAGCTGTACGAAGTTTGAATGAACTCTACTTAAAAATGCTTAAAATAGAAAAAACAGTGTATTTAAAATTTTATCACCCTATATCTCGGAAACAAAGCGTTTCCGGACCTTACTTTAATAGGAAGTTTTTTTCATATTTCTGGCCAAAAAATCACGTGTTAAATTTTGCTGCTAAATTTTTGCAACGCTGTGCATAGAATAATTTTAAATTAGTTATTATTTTTAGGTTAATGTTTGTGATCAATGTGGTTATAAGTGTATTAAAAAATTTGACCTGGAGTTGCACATACAAGCTGTGCACGGCAATGAGAGAAATTACTCTTGTCCTTTATGTTCCAGGTGCTTCAAAACCAAACCATTATTAAAGAGGGTAAGCATAAGATGACTTGGTGTTATTGTTTTTGCATAATTGAAAGGTCTACTGCAAAAGGTGTCGTACGTGGTTTCTGAAAGAAACGAGTTCAAAAATTTTATTTATTTCTGAATATTTTATGCTTTGAATTATGATGTTATTTTACTCCATAGCCTTTGAAACATTGTACCAATATATTTATTGGATTTAAACACTGCAGCTAAGAGAAAAATTAAATGAAAAAATAGACTTAGGCTCTTTTGGTGGACTTTGGCATTTACAGCATTGAATTGGCATTTTTTCGAGATGCCATGCTCGTATATGGAGTTTTTGACCATCTTACGGCCATTTTAATTATACAGAAAGAAAGCTTGTAAAAAATTACATGGCGGCACAATCATTAAAATAAGGACAGTGGGACTTTTGCACATTTTGCGTTGGACCCGTCAATTATTAAATTTACTTCCACTGATGGATGTCTTACCATTTTTTTTATTTTCCAGCATCAAATAGTCCACTTGAATCCTCGAAAATACTGTTGTGACTTGTGTGGTTCCAGATTTAATGACAGCGGCACGTTAAAAACTCACGTGCATTTAAAACACGGCGGTGCTAGAGATTTTATATGCCCAATTTGCGGGTTGGCGTTTCCTATGAAAGCAACACTGGATAAACATATTATTAGGCATAATAAAAATAGACCAGCTACTTTTTATTGTGACTTGTGTAAGTAACTATCAAGTATACTTGTTTTAACTGTCTCTGTAACTATTTGATTTTAGGCCAATACACTAGTTCCTAAGGCCAGCGCAAAATTTAAAAAAATCTATATATTTAAAACGCGAAGATTATATTTTGTCTCCCTTATTTTGAAGCTTCTAAAAAATATTGCTTCATGATTTTTTTTTTAAAGAAAGGACTCTTCTTCCCATTGAACCATCACTCAGACTTTTGTGTCTAGATAAGGCATAAAGTACCAAAAAAGTTCAATTAATTTTGTATTAATATATGTATAGGAATAACCAACATTATGAAGAGCAACGGCTCTAGCTGAATCTTTGGATGACATGGATTTATTACAATAAAGATTCGATGTCCGTATACTGTGGGCGTATCGAACGTGAAGCCTTATATTTTGTTATTTGTTATGAAAACATCTGTTCGTAAACTGTACCGTGAAGGTACAGTTTACGAACTTAAGAAATACGTAATTGAATCAAGAATGGTAGTAGAAAGAGATAAAATAGCATTGGAGTGTTGGAGCTCAGAAGTGTTGCTGTCTGCTGGTTGGTTAGGAAAAACGTCTGCGAACGCTCGGTTACACGTACGTCTTTGTCTAATGAACTAGAAAAGAAAAAGTGCGACGTATAGATTTATATAGATTTATAAATGACTGAGCGACTTTAAATAAACACCTTTAGAAATAACATAACCTATAAATAATAAATCCTTTTTAACTTAAATTTATTATTATTTAGCAGAAAAATAAAATATTTTGGGGCTTTTATTACTTTTAGTGAATCTTGTGATGCTTCTAACGTCTTTTTTGTACAAAAATACAAGGTAAAATAACATGTGGCCAATGTTTACAAATTGTGTTTACAGTGTCGTTTAGAATGGTTTGTTTTGGCTTCAAAGAATGTTAAATCATCCCGTATCCAGTCTTAATAAATCCATGTTGGATGACATAGGTATCGTGAAATAAAAAACAAATTCGGAATTCACTCACCAAACGTTTTAAATGCTCGAAATGTCAGATAAAACTGTTTAACGAATGCAGAGTGAGTTTTTTAGAAAACCAAAACATTCCAAAAAATCAACGTTTTCAATTATTGTTGTAAAGAGTGTAATGTTTTTTTTTTTCAAAAATTCATCTCTTTAACCGAGAAAGATCTTGAGAAGAACAAAAAAGCAAAATGTTAAGAATGAATAGACTCTGCAGAAAAGCATATCCATTGGAGTTTAGATTTCAAAATTACTCCACAGGACCTTACAGACTTAAAGGAAAATATATACTTTTTTATTTTCCTGTATATTTCAATATGTAAACTCTTTTTTTGAAAATTGAATAAAATTAATTAAAATCGAAACATTTATCTATATTTTGAAAAAAAAAACATTGAAATCGGACTATGGAACAAATTAAATTTGATCAAAATTATAGTAGTTGTCTCGAATTTAATGTCAGTGGGTGTATAAGGGCAATATACGGACTGTAAAGGACATTTTTTATAGTTACATGTTCGAATTGAATAAATGATTTATTTTGATAAGGATTAAATAATAATTATTTTGAAAAACCAATCCTAATTATTATTCGTTTTTCGTTTAAAGTTGCAGGGTACAAACGCTTGCTGTAGGATACCGGACAAAGATTAGCTACTTTTTTCATACATTTCCATTGATATATCTCTCGGACGGTTTTTTGGTATATATGTTACCCCGCGTAACAGAATACAGACTACAACCTCTTCAGATAACGTACCTATAAATGAAATAAAAAAACTCATTTAAATCGGATCTCTGTTTCTCAAGTTATAAGCGTATTAACGGATAGACAAAGAGACGTTGCGTTTTAAAATACGTAGAGATTAATAAGGTATTTAAATTTTTTAGGTTCCTTAGATAGCAGGACTCAAAATTAGGTTTAAAAATGTTAGAAAAGCTTTTTATTTTATTTTTTCAAATTATGTTTTAAACCGAATAACATAGACAATATAAATCACCTTTCTATATTTAAAAGTCACTGCCGAATTAGGAGAAAAATTTCTTTAGAGGATTTGTTTTATTTTCATTACTTTAAACGGGCGATTCCCAACTCCGCCCGGCGCCAGGTACACGAGGACAGACAGTACCCATCTCCGCCCCGAAATATTTTCGCTCCCTTATCTAACTACCTAACTCCGCTCCTAATCCTTAATGCGAAATAAAACAAACAAATCAATTAGGAACCTTTAATGTATATAAAATTACAAATTTACACTTTGATTGTACTGGTAAGAAACAATCTTCCTTCCTCCTTAACAATTAAGTAGAATATGCATATAATAATTTTGTAATCTTCTTTAAATGCAGTAAACACAATTTATATTATTTTATTACTTTAATACTCTAATCGGATTTTCCCAAACTCGCAAAAATAAAATAAATACGCTCGGGGCGGAATTGGGGTGCAGGATTAACATACCTGAGAGATCACTATTTTTGGAATAATTATGCGGGCGGAGTTAGGCACTGCTCCTTTAAACATAGTGACTTTTATTATTATAATACCCAATCAAAGGATGTTTTCAGTGTAAGTAACTTTTTATAGTAAGCTTAAGTTGCTTTAAAAGTATATACATATAATAATTCTTAGTCACGGGTTAAATTGCGCTTTTTCCAACCAAATATTTGTACAATTTACTGCTGTCGGATCAAAGGCTTTTAAAATTTAGAAATTCCAAAGAACTAGTTTTTTTTCTGTATATCACCTTAATATTATCCTACACGCTACACAAATATAAATATACCCTACTTAAATTATCTTAAAAATATACTAATTTATAACTGTAGAACATTGTTTGCTCATTGACTTATCTGCAAGCAGAGACAAAACCACTCATTGATAATCAGCCTTTTGTTTTGTTCCATAAATTGCGCATGTGTAGGATAGAGAAAAAGGAGAGAGAGGGAATGCTAAATATCCGACTTTGCGCGCTGCCGCCATGGCTTTTCGAGCCGTCTGTATTCATCGGAGCAAACATGTAAAAAGACAATTCCGGATGGAAAGAGTCGAAATTATACACACTTGACAATGACGAGCGATTTTCCAAAGTTTATGGTAAAATTCTTAAAAAACAAAAAATACTGCAAATTTTACTACAACACATATTAGCACTGCTCAGCAACCCTGTACACAAAAATGTACTGCGACTACGCCTCTACAGCTGTTTAATCCATGAATGAACAGGACTAGGAAACGAGAGTGGCGCTGTCACTATCACTAAATTTCTCCAATACGCAATGGAAATAAATTACTAAAAATTTATTACTACAAAAAATGACGATGTATTGTTATATTTTACTAAGTTTTTGTTATACAGGGTATATGCGCCGACTGCGGGAGGCTCGGGGCAGAGCCCCCCAAAGAAAATTAGCGGGTGCTCAGCCCCCCCCCCCCCCAACGAAACTTAAAAGCTATCTATATATATATATATATATATATATATATATATATATATATATATATATATATATATATATATATTAATTTTTTACTTAAGTATGTGAAGTGTGCCTTAGAAGCACTCACAAATATGAACTAAAAACAAGTCTCAAATTAAAAAAGTCTGAAAACTAAAAAAAATCATTAATTTTTTTATATAAAAACACAGGGGTGAATTTACAATTTCGTCTAGGGGTGGGGGCAAAGTCACCTCGAGCTACACAAAAGTATAGACAAAAAAAAACGGGCAATTTTTGGTTATTTAGGGTTCTAACAAATGTACACTATTTCATAATGAACAAAATATCTAAACCTGTTCTTGCGAAAATAGAACGGTTTGTCATCTTAACTTACCAATATTGTAGCATTTTTTTTATTTATACCTTCTGTCCATTTGGACTGATATATGAAAATTTTTCGAAAACGTTTTTTGAAAGCACGTTTTTTCAAAAACATATAATTTTCGAAAACAGAGCTTTTTTCGATAATACAGTTATTCGAAAACTAGGGATGTTTTCAATTTTATTTTCGGAAACCAACTTTTTGATTTTTTAACTACCTATTTCGAAACTACAAATTCTTTAAGAAATCGTGTTTTTAGAAAGTAAATTTTTTCAAACACTGCCACAAGCCTTTGAATATTCATATTAAAAAAAAACACTTTTTTGAGAATATGTAATTTACTACAGAGTAACCTAGCAGACACAAGAAAACGTATACCTGACTGAACACAAAAACGGTTTAGGTTAGTTCAGGCACTTTTTGTCATTTTGTCATTGACATTTTTTAAGCCACTAGAGTTCATAACTTAAATCTAGAAAAACTGTTTTTTAAAAAATATATTTTCGGAAAATGTATTTTTGAAAGATTCTTTTAAAATATATATTTTCGAAAAAATTTTATAGATCCATTTTCGAAAAAGCATCTTTCAAAAACATTTACTTAATTTAACATCAAAAAATATGTTTGTTGAAAAAACAGAACGATTAGTCATCTTAGCTTATAAGCGACAGGACAAAGTGTTTGGTTAATATGAAAGTGTAAATATTGTAGCATTTTTTTATTTATGCCTTCTGTTCATTAGGGGGGATATACCAGTACTTACGAAAGTCCATTTTTTTTCAAGCACTTTATAAAAATACATTTTTTCAGAGAACATCTTCGAACATTTTTTTTCGGATATTAATTTTTTCAAGCAACGGCTTTTTGAAAAAGTAATTTACGAGAAAGTAACGTATAAGGAACCTGATCAAACCCAAAAAAAGGTTCGTTTAGGTTTGTTCAGCATCTTTTTTCGTCTTTTTTTCAATAATATTTCCCAAGCTACTAGAGTTCATAATTTAATTTTCCAAATACTGTTTTCAACAAAATGTATTTTCGGAAAATGTACCTATTTTTTAAAGAATATTTGTGAAGGCTTTTCGAAAAAATGTACTTTCAAAGTACTTGTTTTCGAGAAAATATTTTAAAAATCTTTCATAAATCCATCTTCAAAAAAGCATCTTTGAAAAAGCTATTAGGATAATTTTTGTTTCGAGAAAATATTTTTGAAAAATTTCGTTAATCCGTTTTCCAAAAAGCCGTTTTCTTTTTTAAAATAACTATTTGGTTATTTGTTTCCTTTAGAAGCCAAAACGATCCGGCGCAAATTTTGATAAGATCGCAGTGAGATGTAGTGATGTAAGGATACGTATCCAAAAATCCGCTGGATCCGAATATTAAAAGAATCCGGATTATCCGGAACCGGCCGAGAACTTGAATACGGATTCGGAATCAAAATAAATTCGCATCGGGTGGTTACTAATGCAAAGTGCAAAGAGAAAACGGAATCGGAATCGAGTGTAAGCGAACAACACGGTCTGCGATTTGGCATATTTGATATTGTGCTTTCTCTTTCTAATGACATTTCCTAAAAAAAGATGGCATAGTTATCGGGTAACGGGTATCATATGAGATGAGACCCATTGGTTAAACTAGTCCCGCCTCACCCGAACCGAATTCAAACGAGAACGGCGCGACGCGGTGCCTTCTTATCCCTAAACTTCGACTTCGAATGGTATGTGATACCGATACCGCATCGACCTACCTAGCCGTGTATCCGGATAGAAAATGTTTTAGTCTGTTGCATGCATACGTATACATGATCTGTAACCGCTTTCGCGCGGGTCAAGAAATGGATTCGTATTCGGATAATGGATACGGATATTAGCTGATTCCGATTCCGTATGATTCGGATATCTAATGAATACGGATATTTACAACACTAGTGAGATGTGTAAGGAATGTTTTCAGAAAAAATCTTAGAGCAGATTAGAAATGCCAAAAAGGCTTGCATTTTTTATATTACATATTAGTATTGAATAGTATTGATCTATTATTCATATTTTTGTGGTACAATTCATTTCAAAGACCTTACATTGACGACAAATATGTGTTTATATTTTTTTGTAAAATATGCAGGAATGGTTAATGTTTATACGAGTATATATTACGAGTAAATGTTACAATATTTATTTTGATAAAATTCGCTATTGAAATCCTTTTTGTACAAGGCTTTAGGGGGGGGGGGGGGGCGCAGGTGTTTGATTAATCTGTCATCAGTCAGGTCTATACAATACCATTGTTTTCAAAGAATAAATGGCGTTGTGAAATTTCTCGCCCTAACCTCCAACCCTTGTATATTTTTTGCATCTCCCGGCAGTGTCAGAGATGGTATTTAGTATATTCGATTAGACATAATATGATGTGATTCGTATTAATTACTAGACATACCGGTTTATTATAAGCTTAGACAGGAAATATAATAAAATAGGCAAATTTTGAAAACCTTCCTTTTAGGTCCCGCCACATTTAAAGACAAATCTTCAATGTCCAGGCATCATCTTGTCAAGCACACAGACGAATTTCAAAGACCCGTGTGTGAATATTGTGGAAAATCCTACTGTTCCAAAACGAAGCTTAGAATGCATATAGAGAGACATCATTTGGGCACGTATGAGAGAAAAAAGAGAGGTCCAAAAGTACCGCCGGTAAACGAGCACGAATACGTCAGAGGGGTGACGGTTAAAGATGAGGAATATACTAGTGACAGTGATGATAGTGAAGAGAGCAGTGAAACTTACGATCGTAGACATCGGACGGGACCGAAGGTTATGAATGTCGCTGAAGACTTCTATAGAGATGATAACAGGTAAAAACTATAATGAGAAAAATGCTTTTTTAACTACGTTTCAGATGCGTTTTTGTGGAATTTATGTACATGTTCATGCTAAGCTACAGATCCGTTTGTACTGAAGGTTGACTCACCTGAGACCTTATATTATTACTAACCGTTTTTTGGTCTAGCTTTATATTACTGAAGGTAGTAGGGTGTTATTTATTTATACGTGCTATTGCTAAAATCGGTATTTATTTACCTTTTACTTCAACTAACTCTAACATAGTGATGCCCAACTCGCGCTTTACCAATTTCCTTTTAGTTACCCACCGCCAGCTGTAGCAGTTGAAGAAACAGTCCAAGCGACAGATTATATTGAATACAAGAAAGAAGAATTAGACGAGAGGCAGTCTGAAAGTTCAGAAGTCGAATCAGAATACTAGCTACTGTTTGTTTAAAATAATTATAACATACATAACTCCATATTAAGCTTGTTCTGCTCTTGACAAGTCTTTATTGCTGGCAGTTTTAATTGCAGCAATTTTTTATCGAGACCAATAGGGAATATGCATATAACCCAAATAAATCTGAAATATTTTTTTTATATTCTCTACATAAATTAAATGTTCATGGCGGTTGCTGTTATATATTTATTTTGGTCTTTATTAACAAAAAAAAGCATTTAAAACTGCAAATTTTCGCGCGAATTTCGAAACTTGTAAAACGTGATCCCATTGGCTGTGTCGTCAAAACTGAACTTATGTCTCATCATGAGTACATGGCGAATTCCAGTGTTGTAGAGTCATCGAAAACTCAATAAAAATGGCATTTAATGCGTAACTCATCCAATGAAATATCCCTGCACTTAAAGTAGAAGGTTCCTAAAATCTTATTCATGTATACTTTAAGCCGAAATCGGTCCCGGAACCTTTCAATTTTGCAACAAACATTGACATTTTTGACATATCATCTTAATAATTTCAACTAAATAAACTGCAATTCTTTATTTTCATGGCAATCTTGGAAAATCCAAAAATTTTCAAATTTTAGATGTCCCCGATGCAAATAAACCTATTTATTTATAACTTTGCCGAAAAAATAAGCGATTTAAGTTAGTGAGAGGTATTCTTAGATAATTAATGGATAAAATAAACCCAAAAAGAATCACTAAATAGGGTAAATGGTGTGGAATAATGTCGGTTAAAAAAGGATTTGTCGGAAAAAATCAAGAAAATCCGATTTTTACCCCCTAAATACGCTCCTGGATGACTCATTCGGTATTCATTTTACAGTGTGATTATCCCTTTATAAGATGGTGTTGAAAAATTGGGGAAAAATACAGAGTGATTCAAATATACCGATGTCTAGGGCACAAAAAGTAACAAAATCGAAATTTAATCGGCGATTGCTCCCTTCCTATAGAGAATGAAGAAATTAAAAAATATGGATAACACGTACTTTGACGAGCTCTTTCCGATGACGTATATGGGATTTTAATTTGAACCATTTTGACCCCACAAAAAATTAAAAACCGCGAAATATTTGGGTCAAAAATCTAAATTTCCAGTTTTTCCAAATACATATTTCCATTTTCCAGCGATTTTAAGTTTAAGTAAGTGTATTGCAAAAAAGTATTTGAGATTTTAAAGTTTCCCTTGTAAATCCGTTTTTCGATATGACGTTTTGTTTTCGAGTTATTAGGTACCAAAGAGGGGTCTGGAAATGGCATTTTTCGACCTAAAGAAATTCAAAAGAATTACTTGCCATTTTCTGATCCTCACCAGTTTCAGTGGAGTTCTGAAGCTCCAGGTCCCCTACAACCTCCGAAAATTTACATCGATTTAATTCACACTTGCGACCTGTACCCGATTTCAACGGAAATCGCGGAAATTTCGACTTTGACGTTTAATAGCTCCGAAACGAAACATCCTGTATAACTGAATTTTTTACCGAAGCTAGTTGAACTATTCCTCTATCAACCCAAAAAATTCAATTTCTCTCCCTCTGACTGTTTTCGAGAAAATCAAACCTGTTCGACTTTAGGTTAAGCTTTACGTTAACATGTAGATTTTTGCTGATCTCCTGACGTCACTTTCAAGGACAAATGTGGCTGCTTTTTAAATTGTAATACATTATACCGAAAAGCAAACATTTTTTGTAGCTAAATTATCCTAGTAATTTTCTTCAAAATATTTTTTTTGGGTTTGTAATGACTTCCTTAAACGATTAATGCAATAAAAAAAATATGTGCATATTCCTTATTACAGTCGACGAATGACGGTGTCAAAAAAAAAAGTAAAGCGAGCAGTCAAATTGAGCGCACTTTCTGAAGATGCCAACCGCTTGTGTTGACGAAACGTCAAGACTAAGAGACAACCGACGACGGCCTAACAATCCAGAAACCACATGAATATTGGACGATGGCCGCGAAAGCCTTTCACAATTCATAAAGCGATCTGATTGATCCTAATAAAAAGTTGTTGCAATTAAAATTGCTAGCAATGAAAGCTTGCAAGGTGTAAAGCTTGTTTTACCTTCTATCTCTAAATGTAACAAGTTTCACCGAGAGTTGTCACTAGACAAGAAGTCTGGGTGTAAGTACATTTATTGTTACCTGTTTTGCAGAGGTTACATAATAAATGATTTGGTAAAATATTTGTGTTTTAAATTTATCATGTAATTTTTACCAGAACAAAGTGAACTCAAATTTCTCTATTAGCAAATATGAAATGTTTAGTTTTATTTTAAACTAAGCGCTGATATACAGCTAAATGTAGCTGCGTTTACAGAATTTTATTTTTCCAATTTGAAGTTTTCGCAGTAGAGAGAGAGAGCGAATCGATAGAAGTTTTCAGTTGGCAGTCGTTAGCGATTATTTTCTCCCGTCCGGCTTACATATATTACTAGATGGCGCTAGTTGTAAGAACTTCTTATTAAAATCGCATCCGCAAAAACAGTAATAGAATGGTAGTTACAAAAATGTATATATCCGACAACAGAAACATGTTCTGTTTGTTTTGGTTTATTTTATTAAAAAAGACACGGAGCCATTAACATGTCACTAAAGGTAACGTCACATAAGTCACAAAATTGTCAATAAAATTTTCAGTTTTACTATGCTGATATGTACATCCAAAATGCTGCGTCCTGAATGCTGAAGGTGAACCCATAGAAATTTAGACTATGTTGGGTTGTGACGATAAAAGTAGAAGTCGCACAAGTCCGTGACATGTTTAATGATAAATCAACCCAAATCGCCTACCTATTAGCCAATCGACAGTATCTAGGGTAGCAATCAAGTGGAGAACTTCTCTTAGCATGGTTATTCAAAAACTTGATGTAGGACAATACAGGGTGGCTCAAAAAGCTGAGTCACATTTTCGATTTTTTAGCCACCCTGTATGCCCTAGATACAATTTTTGAATAACCATGCTCATTTTTCACAATGTAGAACGTATTATGATACCTTTTAAAAATTAATTTTATTTTTGGGACCTTCTGTATGTTCCAAACCAAATTCACTAACATAAAGAAAATTAACTCGCAGTTTACGATTTTATGTTTTTTTTAACTTCACGTGGATTAGGACTTTTACCTTTTTGAGCCACCCTGTACGTACTAGATGAAATTTTTAAATGGCAATGCTATTTTCTCACGATGCAGAACTTTTTATAAAGACACACTTTTTTTCGTAAAATCAATAATAAAAATTTTTCCTTTTCGAAGACATGCTGTATATATTTTTTTTTTGAAAAAAACACATTGCATTGTCACCAGAATTGCATAAGTTTGCAAAGTTTCAAATCGATACGACAAACCTGAATAAACCGTTGAATCAAGTACACAAATTTTTTTTAACGTGCCTACACTGTATGTTTTTTGTTATCTACAGTGATGTAAAGATCTAAAAATCCTGGAGGTATATTTTTACAAATCCTCTACCTACACACTCCCTCTACCAAGGGAAGTAAAAATCTTAGAAGCCTGTGTATAACTGCTTCACTTTTTAAGCAGGAAATTTATTATTTAATACTTCATATAAATGATCTTCCTGAGGATTGTGTTTATGTTTTCCAGCATTTATTTTTTTATAATCCAATATTATTCTCACTGGTCATGAAACGATCATTTGGAGGGTCAATAAAATCCCTGGACCGAAATACCCTTTTATTTTTTTTAGTATCCTATTAATAAAATGGATTTAAAAACATGCCAATTTTATTACTTTTTTATACGTCATAACTTTTCCTTTTTGGTTATATGTATTGTACTTTTAGGTATAAAAGTTGAAACATAAATTATCAAGAATAGCGAGGTTTTTTTAATAATCCAATTGTTTAAAAACATTTTAATTGCTTTTGGAAAATGACATAAACACCCACTTAAAAAGTCCACGTAAATGATAGTATTGTTTTAAAAAATGTACTCAAGCATATTAAAAAATAAATTGGCTACATAGCAGCGTGAAAAAAGGTCAATTTGTTTTTGTGAAAAAGATATTTTTTGAAATGCATGAATTAATATAGTTGGCCACTGTTACCAGAGGCGTCGATGCCGAAAATTAAGTACGGTATTTGACAAAAATAATTTATTTCATGGACGTTGCTTGATTGTGTGACATAAAAAAGGTGCCAGTCCGACTCGCGCATAAAGGGTTCTGTACCACGCAATATTGTGAATCTCTTACAGAACGAAATGGCATCGTCGAAAGATATTCTAAATAGTATAGTCACTTGCTTATCGCGCTGTAAATCAACCCTCTTCCTCTGCGGTTGCTCTCCTAAGCCCGTAGTGCTCGATTCCTGGCAAAACCAGGCGCGGGTTACACTGGGTAGTTTGTGCACGTGACATTCGTGTCGCTAAAAGGAAAGTACCGAGTGCGCCAAATAAAATTAGTTCTTTTAATGGCGTCTCATCCGTGGCATTGTAGTATCGATGGGTGTAATATTAGTGATCGTAATAATGTGTCATTTCTTCGATGCCCTAAGGATCTTGAAAGGTAGGACAAAACAGTATGTAACTTTTATAGTAGTTTACATTTATTTATCTATTAGATTTAAAGGTTAAGTTTTCACTTGCACCAAGTATATTTATTAAACAGATTTATCATCTATGACTTGTTGGCAAAATGCCAAAATGTAATATTAATTTCATATCATTTGCCCTCTGTTTTTACACAGTAATTAAATTATTTTTGTTAAATACCGTATATGGACGTACTTAATTTTCGGCATTAACGCCTCTAGTAGCAGACCCAACTGGCAAAGTCTTAATTAATTGCCTATTTGAAAACTGCCGCACGTTCTGGTTTTATAGGAGAAGGAATAAGGATAGGAAATAAAACACCAACATTAAAATGGAGAGAGCTTTACTTTTTGTGTTTATAATATAGCTGACAAGACACATAGTACCTATACATACACGGGGGGGGCTGAGTATTACACTGACAGACATTTTTTCAGTAAATTCCAATGATTATTTACAGATGCACAGTCAGTAGAGGGGTCGAGAAATAAGTCTCTTCTACGCGGTTAAGGCAAAACGTCGAAGGTCAAGGAGGCCAAAAAACGAAACGAAAACGACAACGACGACGACGACTCTTCGCCCTGCTTCTTCTATCAGCTACTTTTTGGGTGGGAAGATGCGCCTGCACACCATTCCCGATGGGCGTCGACCACGCGCCTGCGCTTTACGGTCGAGCGCGCCACCACTGCGTCACCTTTTCAGTGAGCTTCCTGCAGAGGCCGGCCAGCCTCCGTCACATCGGGGCTGCCGAGTCCGATTCGGATTCAGCATCGCCTTCTTCAAGAGTCACCTGGAACAAAACAGATATTTTTAGAAAAAATGTTTTCCAACACCATTTCATTGTTGTGTAAAACTTATCATTGAAAATTACTAGTGGTACTCAGATAATAACCTACCTGAAAGCGAATACCGGACCGCTGCGGATCGCCAGGCTCCTCTTCAGCCGGTGGACTAGCGGGTATGGCACTCTGGTACCAGTCGCGGTTCTCCTCTAGAGTATCGAGGATATCTTGGGCATCGGGATGTACTAAGTCTGCCCAGGTTTCCCACAACGGGTGCACGATATAATCGATGAAGCCGACCTGCGACTTCTCGATGGTAGCCGAATGACGGTCGCACATTGGAGATATGTCCATATTTCCCTCACGCTCCTTATCACCCTGCCGGAAGAATTCTTCCATTAGGCGTTCTACCCACAATCTGGAATAGAAAAATACGGTTAGTTTTACGTGAATATTTCGAGATTTTGTGATGGAAATTAGTTTTTCGTAAATTGTTTATGTCGCATAATAAAGATATTTACCTGTATAAGCGTAAGGGTTTAGTAGGATTGCTCAAGTCGGCACAGTGCACCAGATTTTCCAGCACCTGGATCCTGTCTGTGTAGTTATCCAACAAAAGCACTCCGCTGCCTGCTACTTTCTTGGTTTCAACCATTGTTTTCAAGTCCGCAAGCAGACTCATGTGTTTCGACATGTCTGTGCTCAGCACCATATCGATGACCATCTTCCTGAGTGTTTGTCTTTGTTTCTTGGACATATTGAGGAAAATATCGCAACCATCGTTGGAAAGAAGTTTGAAGGCCACCGCCAGGTGGTGATTCTCCAATACACTTTCGTCGTTATACATGAGCGCAAGTTCGGAGCTCGAGTTGATAAGAAATTGATTCGTTAAACCTGGAAAAAAACAAATTATTGTTTAGTCATTTAATCGTCTATAACGATGCATTATTCGATTTTGTGTATTTAAATCATCACTGGTTTGGTTAGTAGCGTAAGTATTAATAAAATTATGATGGTTTGCATTGCTCCTTACCTGGATGGTCAACATCATGGACACAAGCAGCGAACAACGCTGCCGTAATCTCCAACGGTGTAAAAACTGATTCTAACGCTGGCGTGTTGAGGAGCACGTTCGTGCTTTGAGTAACGTCGGCTGCGTGCAACGAATTGTGAAAGGGATTTTCTTTGACGTAATGATCCTCGACAGTCATCATGTACGCAATAAAAGTCTTTGGTGGAATCATCAGAGATTTGAGGAGATCTCTATTGGTGAAAAGGTGTAAGCGACGCAGGTGAGAGGTCGTCCATTGCTCAACTCGCCGATCTGGAACATGTCGACGCCCCATCGGTCGATTTCTATAAGACATTTTCCTGAAAGAAAAGGAAACTGTTAAAACGGTTTGTTTTGTGCGAACACGTCGTTGTAGTTTTAACAGCTAGGTAAATATTTTTTTACGAGGCGTACTAATAGGTCTATAAATGAAGCATATTACCCTGTAGCCGCTTGGTGTATTTTGTATATTTTATTAACTACCACTGGTATATTTGCCCTCTTCAGGCAAAAGGCACTTTCAATATTTAATATGTACTTTATTAGTACACTATTTTTAGCTTAAATCCCCGTAATTTTTTTCAAAAAGAGATTAAGACACTTTGCGTGGGTTCAGAGATGGAAGTTTTGATCTTGGAGCTAAATTCGTGCGCGCCTACAATATTAAAGAAAGCTGTTAATAATTTCTCGGTGTTTTCACATTATTATTAATGCATCACCTAAATCCTAAATCCCTATCGATTTGCACCTTTTTGTGACGTCAAAGAATATTTTATTTTTGACCTCCTTTAAGGACCAATTAGGTTAAAACGGTTCAGTCTGTATGACGTCAGAACGTGAAAATTATTACCTTCTTTACAAGGGTATTGCAAAAACATAATAAATTAGTTCTGAAGGAAAATGTAAATATATTACTTAGAGTGAGGGATGGTTTGACCTACTTTCAGCGGTAAAAATGATAATTGATGGAATCTTATGTTTTTAGGAGAAAAGATGTTTTGTTTACGTCTTTGGTTTGCGTTAAGTAAGTAAGGGCGGTTTTCTGTAAATATTTATGCCGAGAAATTTGTTTAAAACCCTACATTTCCCCCGGCTTTTAAGAAAATTAATTTTTAATGAAATGTCTGATTTTCCAGAAAAAAGTTCTTAGGCTTTTGACCCGAGCTTGTTTATATTTCCAATCTTTTTATTTTAAACGAAAAGTCAAAGGCTGTTAAGAATATTACATATATTTACCTAATTCGTCCTCAAAGGGTGTTTCCACACCATATGTGGGCAATTTCTCTCCAGTAAACGAGTTCGTATGACATAATTTCCTGTTCACCCCGGAGATCTGGGACATGGTGGTGGGTCCCCTGGGGCGCTCCTTGCGTTGCGCCCCCTTGGGGGCTTCGGGACCTTCATCGACTCGGAGTGTGGGGATGTCAAGCTCCTGTTGCTTGTCCAAGAACGTCGAACAAATATATTCGGAGATTTGGTTGCCTGATTTGCTTGATTCGGAGAAGTGTGAGAGTTCTTTGTTTAGCATACGTTTGAACTGTAAAGAAAAAAAGAACAATAAGTATAACTTTTTCTGGACAGTGTAAAGTGTATTATTAGACTTTTGACCCATTAGAGGTTTTCGAATATTTTTGAATTGAGACTACACAATAAAATAAATAAGATTACACAGTGTCTTAAAAAGAATTTAAACAATATATTATTGGGTATAGTAATTGTTTTTTTAGTTAAAATAATTATATACAGACAAATAACAAAATCATGATTTACCAACTTTTTTCGGAAATCTCGGACTGATTTGAATAATATTGATTCTTTTTCCAAAGCAAGGAGCCATTTTAACAATTTTTATTATTTATTCCTTTGAAGATGCTGACAATGAAAGAAACATAAATAGTGCAAGACTAGTTAATGTTAATGGTAGTGCAACGTGTGCGTGTTTCAAGTCGACTGAAGCTCCACAACAATTTCAATCGCATCTTATCGCAAAAAGCATCACTATTTACGTAGTTCGGGTTTGTCTTGTTAATCTCTTAAGTTCACTTGTAATCTCTAGTGTATTGTTAAAAGCAGTATATTTAATCCATTTTTTTTTGACAAAAACAAGGTCAATAAAAATGTAAAAATAAATCTAGATGTTTATCTGTATATATCTAAAATAATTCAAATATCTAAATGCGCAATGGCATTCTTTTATTTCCATAAGATTTTTATGTAATCATGACAACAAGAGGATAATTTCTTACCAATCAAAAGGAATCTTATTTTTACCCGTCTATTTCTAAAAATTGACAAAAACCCCCGGTCTCCAAGTGCAAAAAGAAATATAGGTGTTTATCTTTAAATAAAATTCTTTAGTCAAATTTTGCTAATAATTTATTATCTCCTGGCTAAAAAGGTTCAAATTATTTTACCAAGAAGTGGCAGGGTACCACTTCTAAAAGAATTCGCATTTAAAAATCAGTTAATAAATATTTATATTTTGAGTCCTTGGTCCTTGGCCAGGATGAATCAAATCAGTTTGTAAATAGAGTTTCTTCTGTTGATAATTTTGATTCGCTGGCTTTTAATAATAGAAATTAATTTAATTTTAATGATAAGCGTCCGTAAATAGCTTACATAATTGCCTGAGCCAGACCAAAATCTCCTGATGTCAATAAGAGTTTTACCATGTTAACTCTTCCTGTATCTACAGGCATTGAACTTAAAAAACGTTCATCACATATTCCTATCTATATGTTTACATTATTAAGCCTTGTACGTCACATATTTACGAAAATTAAAACTCTTTCTCGTTTATATTAGTACAATTAAAGATAATTTTAATAATATCTAATAAAAATACGGGACACGCCGTCTCAACATGATAATTTAAATAAATCAAAACTGGACAATAATAAATCAACTGTAATTCGATGTGAAAAAAATAACACTGATAACGGACTCTAAATGGTCAGTTTAACAATTTATTATTTTCTTACGTCAACGTAGATAACGGCTGTGTTTATCATAAATACTTGTTTTATCTTCAAAAAATTGGATTTTTGACATTTGGTTATTATTGCTAGTGAACCTTAATATCTTTGCAAGAGATATATGTAGGGGGTGTCTCAAATTCTAGAATTATTAATAGTTCTTGCTGGCTTGCTGGTGATTTTTTAAAGCATATAATAAGTTGTTTTATTACATCCCTTCCTATTTCATATTATTGAGTTTTTGGCTTTAATAACAAAATTTTTTTTTGAGACCAAAATATCCAAATCGAAATTTTCCTACGTTTTTTATGATTTTATAAATACATTGTTAAATATTGGCAGCCTCCTTGTTCGGCAGATTTGGCCCCAAGCGAATTTAAATATTTGCTTTACTTATTTGCATACAGGTCTTAAAACAAGTTTTTTTTTTAAACTTATACTCAACACTTGTCCATTAATTGAATAAGTAAATTAAGATCTGGCTATAAATTAACAAATTTGCTTTTAATAGATGCTTTTAATCTTGTTAAAACGGCCAAGTCTGTAATTTAAGGCTATTTGCATACGTTTTACATTAATTAAAAAACTAATTAAATTAATTTGTGTCAGCAGCTTAAACTTGCTTTTGTTTTTTTAATAAGATTAATTATTATTGTTGCCTCTTCCCGACAAAATATGTAGATAATTTGTATATTTTTTTATCCTGCAAGATTTCTAACATTCGTATTTATTTATATGTATGTAGGTATAGTATATCTACAAAATTAAAATTTTTTAAATGAGCTTAAACAAAATTTGCACAATCTGTGCCCGGGTTTTTTAACCCACATTCTTATGTAACTAATATTTAATTAAATTTACTTAAACGCATTAAATGACGTAACACATATGTGTCAGATTAAAATGATAAATTTATAATTTGGTCTTAACACATATAAGGAACCTATAAAATAAAAAATGATTTAGGTATTACTTTACTCCATTAGTGTAAATATAGTTATCTAACAATAAGTACTTTCATTATCTATGCATGTTATTCTCCGATACTATTCAGTCTTATTAGAAATTATAAGTATAAAGGTATTACAGGTAATAAAATGACTAATGACTACCCAGTATACATATCCTCTTACCAGTAAGATTTTAAAACCGAATTTATAAAATTTCCTAGACATTGAAATTAAAAAAAAATGGTATCATAAGCTAGAACTGACCCCACGTTTCTGAATAATCAAAAATTTTAAATTTCAAATGACTCAATACTCAATTTTATATTTTCAAAATTATAATTTCCATTTACTTTTTTATAAAAATGTTAATGGGCCCATTGTTTCGATGCTCTGAAGGGTTAAAGGTGAACTCATTAAAATGAGTCATCCTGTATATACATTTTCTTTAGAAATTAGAATAAAAAAATTAATTTAATTTACCAAACTAGAAGTTGTGTTAGGACACTAATAAATATTTACTCTGTACGGTTTTACAATATTTGAATTTTTAATTTAAGGTTTTGATTATAATTTTTTTATTAAACATTACTATTTTAATTTATATACTTTATCCTACAGTATAGCATCGTCTAACACTCGGAATTATATATGACCCACTTATATAGCGCCCAAAAATACACACCTTCATTTCCGCAATGGCAGCAGTAATAGCAATATCAGTCATAATGTTCATCCAGGGCAAATTCTCGAACAACTTGTCAGAATTCGGGGGGATCCTGTCAATAATGTCAAAAGCTTCCTGGGACACTGACTTCTTCAACACCCTGTGCCGATTAGTCACAGGTAAGTCGTCAGCTGACGACAACATTGTCGAAGGCACGTTAAAAGTCCAGAAAGACACTTAAAACTCTCAATTGTCACTTAATAAATACACTATGTCTAGTTAAAAATTCTAGCCCTTAGTAGACTGTCACTATCAATATACGCTACAAGAAGTATGAGAGCAATTGTTCAACTGTCGAAAAACAGTTGAGGGCACTTATTCATTTGTAGAAAAAACAATTATAAGGCGCGAAAAGCTTTGCGAATAATCGCGGTTGACTATTCAAGGTTTGCTAGATGTAGCTCGCTCTGAATATGCTTTTACACTGTTCGTATGGCGAGCAGGCGATTTCTTAAATACAGAGTGGGCTCGTGACGAATACTCGTGTTATCAGAACGATGCGATGGATGTTTAGATTTTAGAGGTGTATACGTGTATTTTAACAGTGCTTTTAGTATGGCGGTCGGTGTCAAGGAAACAACGTTTATCTGATAAAAATGAAAATATTCACGAAAAACTGTTTCTTTTGTCCGAGACAGTCAAAAGATTGATACGGGATTTAAACAATTGAAAGTTAGGAAAGAGAAAAAACCTCTGCAGGCAAGAATTTCCATAATCGGAAGTAAAAAAAATGGGATTTTTTAGGCCTCTGTAGCTGTACAATAAAGGGATGATATGTGACGCTCTTTTTGTTTTTCTTTTGAACAGACTAGTTTTAAGCTGTTTTTTTTTTCATTAGTTTCCAGACCCACGTTGGAAGCAAAATCGATAAATTACAAAGAAAAAATCGACCACAAGCCGGGAAATAGTAAAATTACGATACACTCTATTGTAAGCATACCTGTCGATAATGCCAAAATCTTATTGAGGTCTTCGGAGCACCTTACGGGTGTTATGCAATATCACAACATGGGGATTAGTTAATCGTCTGCTGAAGGCAATATTGTTAAAAGCATGTTAAAAATCCTAAAAGATGCAAGATTCGATTTGCCCTACGTTGGGCGCCAAAAATATACAAAGTGGGGTTTGGTCAGTTTTCACTCTATACTTGAGTACACACTATGAAGATATGAAACTATACAGTCTCAGTTACTGACAACATCGTCAAAAGCTCGTTAAAATCCTAAAAGACCCACGTTTAACCCTACGTTGGACGCCAAAAGTACACTAAATACAGATTGGAACCTTATATTTGATTATATATAGGTCGACTATTAAGACTACTAAACCATGCAGTCGTCAGCTGCTGACAATATTGTCAAAAGCACGTTAAAAATCCTAAAACAAAAGATCAGATTTGGGCCCTACATTGGGCGCCATATAACGTGAAGGTTGGTGAGTTTTTTTTAAAGATCTGTAATTCTACAGGAACTTTAAAAACATTTTTTTTTATTAAAATGTGGAGGTGAGATCTAGAATACATATTTATATTACAAATTCAAAAAACCCTAAAGAACGTCACTCAGTTCTCTTTTTCCTAGTTTTCGACTCCATACTATCGCCGACCTAATTATATTTTTCTACAAATCGTCCCGTTTCCAACGCCGTGTCATTTTTCTCGTAATGCGATTTTCACGCAAAGCATTTTCTAACTTTATGTTTCGATTGGGTGGTCAAGGAGGATTTCCCAGTGCCACAGTCACTCAGTAGTTGGAAAATTGAATGTAACATTTTCTTTATTTTCGTTCGCGAACCTGTTATTCGGAGATGTGTCAAAAATTTATTGTCAGCTGGTGATTTTCTCTGTACTGTGTATATTATCATTTACATACATAGGTTTCCAATAATCTTCGTTTTTAATATATTTTTTTGAATCCTATTTTTAAAATCTTAAATGCAGGATTTTGTGGAAAGTCTTACGCCCGAGATTTTTTTACTGATACTGGATACATACACAATTACACTCCCCCCACCCTCTTCGTCGTTAATTTTACGGTGTTAGGTTTTGAAACCTGTCCTATTGGTGACAGTAATAACTTACGAGTTATTCTAATATTTCAGCGATTTGCTTTGTTCCGAAAACTTCTGAAGAAATTCGGCAAAAAGTTCATAAAATCTTGTTGACTGATCGTCAGATGAAGTTGGATGAGATAGCTGAGTCTGTGGGCGTATCGAAAAAGCGGACGCACCATATTTTATGGAAGGTTTTAGACATGAAAAAGTTATCAGCGTGATAGGTGTCGCAATTGCTGCAAAAACTCATCCGCATGACCATTTCCGAGGAGTGTCTAACTGTCGATGATGTTACTGTGGACATCGAAGGATGACTGACTTCGAAGGAGGCAAAGGCAATTCCATCTGCCGGAAAAATGATGTCGACCGTTTTTTGGGATGCCAAAGACATTATTCTCATAGATTACTTTAAAGGGGAAAACAATAATTTCAGAGTAGTACCTACTTCGTGAGCTTACTTGACCACGTAAACCAAAACATTCGCGAGCCATTGGCTTAGCCAAGAAGAAATTCTGTTCCACCAAGACAATGGTGCTTGCCACAAATCAGTCAATCTCACGCCAAAAACGAACCAGTTAAGCTTCCAACTGGTTCCACATGCACCTTATTTGCCAGATGTGGCCCCATCGGATTTCAATTTGTTTTTGAACTTGAAAAAATGTATTGCTCAACCCCACTTGCGTAGGTGAATTATTTTATTTCTTGAACCAAAGCAAACCAGAGTTTAAAAAAAAACAGTTATATTAAAGTTATAAGAACTATGTGACGAAAAATCTCGGACACATTATTTTTTCTAATGTAATTCAACTTTCTATACCTTCGATTATCTTAATTTTATACCTAAAAGTTGTCATGGAGTGATAATGTCAATACATTTTAAAAACATTTAAGAAATCCTGCTGCTGTTAAGAAACCATTTGAAGAGAAATACACACAAAGGGTTAAAACAAGTGGTAGATTTTCAGTTAATGGATACATGACCTCAAGAGGGCTTGGACTTTGTCATCGGATTAATGACACAGCGGATAGATAATACGTATATTAGAAAACGTTCAGTGAATAATATTTTTCCTCAAAAAATTTTATTCATCAACATGACAACTGCCCTGTCCACACGGCAAGGATTTTGTACCCAACGCAACCGGCAAACAATATTCATTTACTACTTTGGCCCTCAAGAAGTCCCAACCCAACCCAACCTAAGTGTACTTGGCTTTCGAGTCCTATTGGAGCTAAAAAATCAGTAAAAAATAGCGTTCTGTTCTGCTCAAAAAGCTAATGTGTAATTTGCACAACATTTTTGCATTTTATTTTACCCCCTTTATTTACACCTTCTCGAATTTTTTGCATGATTTTGTTATAGCTAGGTTTAATAACTTTTAAAAAATTTACCTGTTTTGTTAAAGAAACGTTTATTCTGTCCATTTTCAAAGCAGCTTTTGTTTGGTAACGTTTTAACATTTTAACTCATTCAAAATTCAATCCATTCATTATAATAAATTTTACCTACTTTTCACTGTACATTTTATTTGCATACCGTTTAAATAAAACGTGCGATTTGCGGTTTTTCCACATTTCGTATACCTACTTCTGATTGTCGCTCTATACTCAGAAAAATACTATTTATTTATTTTTCATTGTCTCCTGCTTCCCTGTCGTCACTCTCACAACACAAACAAAAACAATAATATTTTGATTGTTTTCGCTATCTCCCAATTTTCCCTAATTTTTTAGATTCCTTTTAAGTGTCCTGCAGAAGTGATTCCGCATTATTTTGGAAAAACACTGATTCTACGAATAATAGTGCGCTTAAACTAATAGTCTAGAATATATAAATCTGGGACTTCCATACAATTTTGAATGCAGAGCTTTTTCCTTCCTACAGATCTTGACCCTCAATTTTTAAAGTCTCGTTTGAATAAACTGTATCTCCCTTCTCGCCAGACACACCCCCATCAGACTCCCACCCCGGTACTAAAAGCAGCACCGATTTAATTTTTTTATTACAAAATATAAGGAAAATAAGGTTGATACGTAATTATACCCTATCGAACACTAAAAATACAGCCCCAAATAAATAATATATACGCATGTAATACATTAACCCCATTGAGAATTAGGTCATTTATAAACAAAACGTATGTTCCTGGCAACTGGCCTAGAAAAATATTTTCTTCTATCTTTTTACTAATTATGTAGTGACATGACAGCGACGAAATCAGGTGATATTAAAAAGATAACAATAACTAAATTCAGGGATACGCTTTTTATTGTGTATATAGGCACAGCTATAAAACGGTAAACCTAATTTCTAATGAGTCATAACATTAGAACAATACATGGATTAGGTAAGGCATTCTAAAAAATTGTGTATTAAGAGACGACACAGCAACAAATGTTTGACCTGATTTACGATAGGGTATTTTAAGGGCAAGAACATTAACCTAGAACGTCGTAGATAGGTTGTATTTTTAGAGGCGTAATTTCCTCTGTAATTGCTGTGTAGGAAGCTCTATGAGTCGAAATAACTATCATTTAGGTAATAACTTCTAATATATCATTTGATATTCCTTATTTTATTTAAGGTTTTCTTTAGAAAGAGACTTAACAGGTCAGCTAATGATAACATGGTCACAAGCAGGTTAAAATCCTGAAAGACACAAGACCATAATTCGGCCCTGCCAAGAATACAGACAACATTTTGCAGGTGATTATTTGCTCAGGTTCGAAGACAACCTGATCGACTGCACACTGCGAAACCTGCAATCGTCAGCTGATGACAACATTGTCAAAAGTACGTTAAAATCCTGACATAAGGTTACAGCTTGACAGGGACAGGCTGGATGCCAAATATATACACTGAAGGTTGCTAACTTTATCTTGGAGTGAAGATTATAAAGATATGAAACTATACAGTCGTCAGCTGCCGACAGCATTGTCCAAAGCCTGTCAAAAGTCCTACACGTAAGATTAGACTTTGGTCCTACGTTGAGCGCCAAAAAAAAATAGGGTAAAGATCGGTCGGTCTGTATTTGAGAGAAACTTGTTCAGCTCATTCAGCCAGAGGGTCCCCTCAGCGCTAATGTCTTTGGTAATTATTCGGAAACACGGAAACACCGAAATTTTTGATAAAATTTTGCATAGACCAAAATTTTGGATCGTAGAACACGAATCTGAAATCAGATTTTGGTGGTCTCTTAGGTATAGTTTTTCCAAAAAAAATTTGCTTTCAGGTTAGGGTTTTCTATGGATTTCTTTAAATTTCGACTTATTTAAACACATACATGTCATATGACAATATTCTAAAAAATATTTTAGCAAACTTATATATAAAAAACCATTACAAAAAGATAGAAAACCTTAAAAAACGAAATAAAAAGCAACTAACGGTCGTAGTCAACCTTGTCATTTAAAAAATTACATTTGCTTTAAAAGGTGTGTTGGAAACGGGTTAGCACTTCATTACCATAGATTTTTTTTTATTTTACCGTGGAACTTTCTGAATAGAAAAGTTATAACAGTGACAATAAATCCGCAAACCTGATCAATCAGAACGAGGTTTGCGGTTTTATTGCCATTCATAACGTTCCACAGTAAAATTTTAAAAAAATTCCATGGGAATGAAGTGCTAACCCGTTTCCAATACACCTTTTAGAGCCGATGTAATTTTAAAAAAATAAGTAAATGTAGCAGCACCGCACAAAATAATAGTGTTGACAGGTGGGCAAATAATGGCGGCTAATAGCGATTTAAAATGGATTTTTTGAAAGAAAAAAGCAATTTTCTTAGCTATTTTTACCCAAATGCGATGTTTTTTTGGTACGAAAAAAAGATACATTATTTACAGATGTGTTTACCTAAGTAAAACTGTCGAAATTTAAAGATATCCATAGAAAAACCTACCCTAAAAGTTATTTTTTTTATTGGAAAACCATATGAGACCGACGAAAACTGATTTCAGATTCGTGTTCTACTACCCAAAATTAGGGTCTATGCAAAATTTCATCAAAAAATTCGATGTTGCCGTCTTTCCGAATAATTACCATGTCTTTCACCATTTTCCGTCCGTCCGTCTGTCACAGGCGATTACGTAAATATTTGAAATTTAGCACAGAAATAGAGTGTGGTGGCCCAGTTATAGACGCGAAGTATAAAAAGTTGAATTTTGATTCTGGGGGTTAATTTAAGGGGGTAAATTGGGAAATGAAAAAAAATATTTTCAAGGGCAGCGTGTAGAGTGTCAAATAAAAGCTTATTGAAGCACGAATTTGACAATATTTATGATTTATTTTTTAATGTATTTTTTTTAACATTTTTCGGGAAAAACGCTTAAAAATCGCTGTCTCCAACCCGATCACCAAAAGGATCGCCCAGAAAAATTTGAAAAAAATCATGAACACTGAGAATTAGGTGTATAAATTGAGCCAAAATTATCAGGATTGAAAAATTCTAGCGCGATCAATTGCTATAAACAATTTAATTGTTTATTTTCTTATGACTGCTGAACCATTGGTTTTAGAAAAAAAGTTTTTCGACAAAAAATATTTCTCACGATGTAAGGAACAACTTTTGTCCTTACACGTTGTTCAAAATTTGTAATTTGGCTCAGTCGAAACGCTCCCACTGAGCTCCCCGCATACACGATGTGATACGGCGTTGGTGCCATCGGCAGCGGATAGAGCGGCAGATGGGCGGAGATCGGGCGGCCGAGGTTTGTTCAGGTTAAGTGGAGGGCTGATGGCACGGAACACTAATTGTGCAAGTATAGCTTGAACTTGACCGAATTTTTTGCTAACAGATCCCTAGATAAATGAGAGGACAACTTAAAGAAATTAAATTTTATACTGCAAGTATATGTACTTTTCGTCTAACTGTAAGAAAAAAATCTTACTTATTTAGTTAAATATTCTAGGTTTCATATACCTAATACTGCTAACGAAATTAGCTGAGCTTTTAAGGGGTTTACAGAATGAATTATTTTAAAAAATCGGTTTATTACCATAAAAAAGGATTGCGCACACATCTTTATTATTATTATTATTATTATTATTATTTTTGCAATTAATAAATAAAAAAGTTGAAGTCATCACAGAATTGTAAACTTACTTTTCTGATGAATCACAAAACAATATATGGATTAAGAAAGGTATTCCAACAACTGTCAACACTTCCAACACCAGTAAAACTGTTGACTTCAATTTACGATGGTATAAATAAATCTAAAAATTCATAGTAAGACTGTAACACGAGATTTAGAGTAAGTGTAAGAGTGACAATTATTGGAAATAATTATTTTGCAAAATGTACTACAAAAAAAGAATTTAAATTGACTCGTCAGTTTATGATTAATGTGTAATGGAGGGATTTTATTATGACTTGTGTAGAACTTTGGTCGCAGCCAATATTCCTTCAAAAAAGCTCAACTAAGGGAATTTTTGCAAAAATACTATAACCACAATATCCCGGATGAGCCTACATTAAGAAGAAAAATGTGCAAGCAGTGTATGAATCCGTAATCCAAGAAATCAAAGTCGTGCCAAAACGAAAATGATTTTTACATCATTGTTGACGAAAGCACAGATGGGATACCTGTGGTCGTTAGCGGCCCGTGAAATTTTAAACTTGTATATCTCTGTTGCTACTTATGGGACCCATGTCAAGTTCAGGGGTTTTTAATAGTGAGCCTACTAGCAATGTTTTTGTAAAAAATATTTTGTAATTTGCGAAAAAAGTTGGAACCCAACCCAACCCAACCTGGGAAAAAATTAACACGCTCTAAGTACTTTATATATTATTTTTTCTAAACAAATTTTACATCATTTTGTCGACAATTCTTAAACTCTAAGAGAAAAATATTTGTTAGTAGAAAGATATAGTCATTTCAATTTTTTTTAAATTATATTTTAGATTTAAAAAAATTCAAATGACTATAACTACTAACACATTTTTTCTCTTAAAATTTCAAAATTGTCGACAAAATGATGTAAAATTTGTTAAGAAAAAATAATAAACAAAATACCTAAGCGTGTTAATTTTTTCCCAGGTGGGTCAATTCAAAAATTCAAGTTTTTTCGCAGATTACAAAATATTTTTTCCTTACCAAAATATTTCTAGTAGGCTCACTATTAAACACCTGAACTTGGCATGGGTCCCATAAGTAGCAACAGAGATATACAACTTTAAAATTTCACGGGCCATCATCACGGCGCATCTTATTCGAGCCCTAAAAGAAGATGAACTAGGAAAGCCATAAATAGGAAATATGCATATGACCCAAATAAATCAGAAATATTTTTTTTATATTCTCTACATAAATTAATGTTTATGGCGGTTGCTGTTATCCATTTATTTTGATCTTTATTAACAAGAAAAAAAGGATTTTCTACTGCAAATTTTCGCGCTAATTTTGAAACTTGTAGAACGTGATCCCATTGGCTCTGTCGTCAAAGGGTTTTTGTGACTCATAATGAGTAAGTACATGGCGAATTTCAGTGTTGTAGGGTCATCGAAAAATAAATAAAAATGACATTTGCCACTGTAACTTGGCGAATCCACCACTGGACGGACAGCGCATCTCCAACGGTACTGTGCCCTGTACTGTAATGCCGCTCGTGGCCCATGAGCGGCATTACATTGGCCGTCGCGGCAAAGAGGACATGCCCGGTCTACAATTCGCTGGGTTTGCCGTGTTTCGGGCCGGACGCGGCTTTCGGCAATGCGGTTTCTGCACTGAGAAAAACCGGCCAATTAAACTGTGTTGCTAACATTTTTCTAATTGTCACAAGTAATTTTTTATTTAGGGCTAGAAAATCTTTTATTTGCCGTAAATAATGGCTTGTTGCTAATAATTATAACTAACCATTATAAAGTCGTTTACTTAGTGCAAGTGATGGACTTCTTGCCATTATTGTCTTAGTGTTATTAAAAAAAATAATAATCGTTAATAATCGGATTACTTGTGGTAATTCTCCCCTATAATTGCCACAAGTCATCTCTGGCCCATTCGACTCGCTTCGTGCAACTTCGGTGACCTAAGTGAGCGTTCGGTAAACGTTGGCGTCCGACTTGTGTTTTATTTTGATCTGAGCTGCATAGTGGCAATGTGGCAATAGGTTGTGGATTAAGACGATTTTAACAGGTAGCAACGCATAGTGAATGGTCTATCGGAAGTTATTAACGGAATGGGGCTTGAACCAGTTGTTATTAAAGTAAGTAAATGTTCCTATATTTAATGACCTAATTAGGGACCCATATCTCTTTGTGTATCGCGTATTCATATATATCAACATAGGTACCAACATCGGCTTTAGTAAATTAAAATTGGTATTTTTTTACGTAAAAGAACATTTTAATGATTGGTTAAAAATGGAATGTTTATTTTTAAAGTTATATAAAGAGTTACTGTTTTTTCGTGCGAATGGGGAATGTCACAAGCCAACCTCGGCTTCTCTGATAACCTCTCTGGTCAGTGGCCAAATAGGTTTGAAAAAACCAGAGAAAAATAAAAGAAACAACCTTCATTTGAAAGTTACTGCTCGTCAACGCTTGTCCTTTGTGTTTACGTATTTACATAATATAGGTGAATCATGTATTTTTAAGATTTAATGTCTGACATTTTGAAATTTTTTAGTTAATAAACCGGTTTCCCCGTTGTTTCTAAAGAATTTAGGATCTCACCAGGGGCATTATTTCAAATTTGCCTTAGGGGGGGGGGGGCATTTCCTATTCAGGTTTCTACCCGGCTTTTTAGCTAATTTTCCACAATTGCTCGTAGAGCCTTTATATAGGACATGACCATGAGGCATAGTTAAATTTAATTCATTAAAGGGATTAGTTTTGCAGTTGCTTCTAAAGCATATAGAACCCACTGTTTAATTTAGTGTTTTTACGGGTTTGACAGTTGCTCGTTGAACGTACAAAAGCAGCGTGAAATTTCTTTTTTATTAAATCGATTGATTTTACAGTTTAAATGGGATATTCTGTATACGATTTTATGTTTAAATTCTACTTAAGATTCTAAAAGTATTCTGTATTTATGATATGAAACACTATGCTTGGGTTTCGAAACACTGATATTTGAGAAGTGATCAGTTTTGCTCCGTGACAGCCTGCAACATTTAAATGGTGCAGAGCAGAGAAAAACCGCTTGTATATCCCTATCCTAGTTTTTATTCTCTACCTAACAATGTCAACATCCGGTTTAATCGGAAGTCCAGTCGGAAGTAAAAACTTGGACTTTTGGTCAGTTCTGGTTAAACCGAAGTTATTTTGAGAATGTAGGTATAGGTATCGAAGTAGGGACATGTAACTTTTTTTTAATGTACCATTTATATGCTACGTTATCAAAGGTCTATAAATATCGATTTTCTAATATCAGTGTCTCATAACTATTAAATTTACTCGTACCTAGGTTTTAACCAAACATGAAATTTGATAATATAATATACAGAGGTTAGGCTGTCCCATTTTGTAAGATATCCTGCACAATCAGTTAATTTTTTTAGATGCGTACGTTTCAATAAGTTTACTTTTACGTAGGTGTTAAGTTTATATTATCCTTGCTAATAGGGAAATTTTGAACTACTAAAATTATTTAATTTGCAAATTGTTTACTGTTTCATGATTTGTAATAATGTTATTGGTCATTCTGTAATTGATTAATCAAATCAAATCAAAGTCCAAGTAAGCTTTAATGCCATAAAATTCAAAATTTCGTTGATCAACCGCACCTAATCTTATAGTAGCTTTACTAAGTATTAACAACGATTCATCAACAACTAAATCGTTGGTATCAAATAAATTTATAGACATTTTATAATTTTTAGGAGAAGAGATTACAGACGAGGTTTTGAATTTATTGATGATGAAACAACCAAAAAATTATTTATGGGCCAAGATTAATTTTCTCCGGTAAACTTAGAGAATATTTGAAAACCAAAGTGCAGGAAGCAGAAATTAGAAAGTATCTCGGAAAATAAAAACAGCACTGACAACGTAGCATAAATTATGTCTTAAACAGGAAGCTTCTCTCTAATTTAATTGGGCCCACAGCGATTACCGTTTAAGAGATGGCAATACTACTATCACTAAAATGGATAATGGAAATGGAATAAAATGGAGCATAAAGTTATTCTTAATAAATGCAACATAATATTAAACAGTGTATGTGTTTCCAATCTTGGCTACCAAGTTACCAAAAAAACTTTTTAAGTATGCCATTTTAGTAATAATCTTGTAGTTGGGTCATAATAAAAATATATTTTGGTATTTTTGTTGCCAATTCTTTCCTCTGAAGGAGAACCGTATTTCCGATTTCATACATAATAGACACCTACTATTTCTGGCTAGCTGTTGAGGGTTTCTATTTTAATCATTTGTTTTAAAGGCTAAAAATAAGAGAAATGTGAAAGAGGAATTAAGCGCAACCGTACTATGGTAATAAAGTGAATACATAATTAATTTTTAATACTAGCAGCTAGTTAGCTGTTTACTTGCTATAATTAAGGCATCGACTAGTAGCAATTAAGTCCTATACTAGCTACTAATAACATACATACCAGTGATAAATAAAGTACATTACTAGTGGCTAATAGCCTGAACATTACTGTATACAGTTAAAATACTAATCATAAATAACCAACTATTAGCAGCTATTAATATTTTACTCGTGGCAACTTAACTAAATACTAGCCACTAATAAACATTAACTAGCATTAACGATGAGCATACTAGTGACAATTAAAGTGTCAACTAGTGGTTACTATTCCCTATACTTGCCACTAATAACATGACTACTAACTAAATACTAGCCACTAATAAAATTAAGTAGCCATAAACAACGAGCGTACTTGTGACAATTCTAGCGTTAACTGGTGGTTATTATTTTTGATACTTACCACTAATAACCTGACTATTTATGATAACTAATGTTAGTACTCGTAGCTACTAAACTATGAACTACTAGCAAGCAATCTGTGTTAGCAACCTAGTGTTTGCTACCCTAAGTACAGAAAATACTTGTCACATATCGTATACAACTTTTTACTTAGGATAACTAGATTTTTACTTATGGTTAGTAAAAATTTTTCTCGGTGTGTCCGCTTCTGGAGCAGCCACCCTGTGTTTACTGGGAGCTTTATAAAGTGTAATAAATTATACCGAGAAATAAAAAATTATTTGTTGTTAAATTATCCTAGTAATTTTCTTAAACGATTTATGCAATTAAAAAAATACACGCACTTGTTCTAAATATTGGGCCACTATTCTTGCAGTATGTGGACAATGAAAACGAATTGGTTACCGAGAAATTGGACAAAAACAACATGTTCTTCCAGAATTTCGTCGACATACCTTCGAGCATTTAGAGTTCCTCTGTCTATAAAAACAAATTCTGTTCGAGCGTCAAAGGAAATACCGCCCCACGCCATAATGGATGCACCACATAATATATCTATTACTAACTATATAGCGAACGACGAAAAAATGTTGAAGCAAAGACGTAGCCTTTGGAAACCATATCTAAAAAGTCACGTGACGTCCTGAACATCCCTCATAAATCACCACGTGATTTGCCAAACAAGTGAACTCAATACTACGTACCGTCCGTCCCGTCCGCTAATCAAAACACCAAAGATGACAACATGGCCGCTCACGCCTGTCATATTTAAAAGTCCAAATTGGAATCTGACAAACCTTCGATTTCGCCGTAGCGTTATTTTGTGAATATTTATTTTAATTTATAATAAAACATCAGAAAAACCAGTAAGTATAAGTTGTTATATACTTTAAAGTACAATATCGAAACAGAGTTAATAATATTTTAGATAGAAAATGAGATCTTGTTTCGCATGTCGACGGTCAGTTGAGAAAGACAAAGTGATTTTGCATAGGTAGGTAATTAATTATTTAGGAAGATTTTGATTCTAAATATAATGTTCTTACCCGTTTTGCCCCAAAATCTCAAATTAAAAATTACAAATGATGTATTCACTCTTCAGTTTACATTCTTGTGAAGAATATTCGCTGCTAAAAATACAAGTAATTTCTTCACTTCTTGCTGCTTAAAACTGGCATTATCGGCACATTAGCTACGACATTATCGTAACTAGGATAATAATTAACTTTTAATCCACTTTTCACAAATGAAACCACATTAATCTTTTACTTTTGAAAGGTAAAAAGACGAAAAGCAAACCGACAAGTTCACATTTTAAACTGCTGTCAGAACTGACAGTGACAGTTCCGTCTAAACTTCAAAGTGCTAAGACATTACGTGGTACAAAACAAAAGATTTATCTTTGCTTCAAATTTTAACAAAGGGTAGATTGGATGCTAACAATATAGTAGTAATAAATATATGATCCACAACCAAAACTAACCCGTTCGCTAAAATTATATTGCGCGAATCTCTCCCATTGTCGTCTATTGGATAGAACACAAATAAAGCCATTAATTGAAGAATGTGCTAAATTTTAGCAATTCGCTTATATTATGTTGTTCTAAATTAGCCAGTTATAAATACAAAATTATGAATATGCGCCTAATAACTACAACTGTACAACAATTTTTTGCTCTTCATGTCTTACATAAATCATAATATAATTTAAGCAAATTGCAAAAACACCTTATTATTAGTAGATAAATAGATTATTTCAAAATCAGAGTTTATTGTCTTCTTGTTTATTTTTCTATGATTGATTTATTTTTTCGCTAATGTTTAAAATATATCCAATGTCGTAGGTGATTTATATCGTTTTATTTAAATATGTTGACCTGTGCCTGTTGTTTTTCTTACGAGGAAAACATTTTCCATTACCTCGCATAAACAAAAAGACAAGGTTTGTTTAGGATTTCAATTTGTTTATGAACATTGTTTATTGTCATTTTTTACGTCGCTTTGCAGCTATATTTGTAGGCTAATTTTATTGTTTAGCATTCTTAATTTAGGTAATTAATTACCTACTGGCTTATTTTGACTACATATAAAGCATGTAGTGTTATTTTGAATTTGCACCTTTTCGGGAAATCTAAAACCTCAGAATTCATAATAAAGTTGAAATCAACATTTTAGGTTTTCTTTATTTTTAGGGCCGTGGGCCGTTACGGTCCTCAACTACACTAATCCTGTGGTTTACTCCTTTCCCTTCCCTCCAGGGGCTAAAAACCCCCGGTTTTGCGCTGGTTTTAGCTATCTGTGCAATGTGAAAAGATGCCTGGATCCTACGAGATATCGGGTCTCACCTACTCCTTAATAGCCACTCTGTCCTCTATACTGTCTATATATACATTACGTTGATACTGATGATCACAAAACGTCCATCGTCACAAACTTTCTGCTAGAAAGCTAGCAACTCCAGATATAAACTCGAGCAAACCGCGCAGGTTCGGGTATGCACAGGGTTGTTAAGATTTTTCTGTATTTTTTATTAACAATTTTTGAATTAGTATTAAATTTCAAAATTTAAGTCGAAAAAAACTATTTTCGAAAGAATGATGCTTTGTCAAAAATAATATTTGATAGATTTACTGCCTTTTTTAGACATATTCTGTGTAAACTACCTAGGAAAATGTACAACTAAGAATTTAGAATTACAAAAGGAAAAATTAAAAGGCACATTTAAAAAAAAATACAAAAAGTATGTATTACATAAAGCAAATGAAGTTGCTCCCAAATATGGGTTGATACAAATCGAAATTTAAAAAATTAGTCTTGTAACGCAATGCCTTGGATTTTTTTTATTTCTATTTTGTCTGTAATGAAAAAAAAATATCAGTTATGGTTGATTTAAGAACTTAAAACAATTTTTGTGTTTGTTTTTGAGTTTGATAGAAATAATTAAAGATAAATGGACACTACTGGAAAAAGGCTAATAGGCCGATACGACTTTACATTTTCCGGATCTTTTCCTGGCTTTAGGATCAGTGTTATCTCGGCTAATTTCCATTGGGACGGAAAGTAACTTAGCCTCATAATAGAATTAAAAAATTGTGGTAAAAACTGAAAACCTTTCTCTGGGAGTTGCTGCTGTAGGATCTTACTAGTAATTAGGTCATAACCCGTGACTTTTTTTGGGTCGATGTTGTACTGTATGATATTCTAGATTTCACTTTTGGTAAAATGTTTGTCTGGTAGTTCCAGCTGATAAGGTCCTTTGGGAATGGCGGTAAATTCTTCCTCAACTTGAGATGAATATTCTGCTGTGTTTGATTGGGTTTGATTGGGTGCACAACACTGTTAAAATGTTCTATAGCTAGTTTGTCTTCATTGTTATTCTTAAGTATGGTCTAAGTTCTTAAGTATTGTTAAGTTCTATTTGCTCATTTGTCTTCACTGTTATTCTTAAGTATTGCCTATTTGATGTCTGAAGTAGATACAGTTTGTTCAATTGTTGTTTAATAGGCACTTTTCTTCACTTGTTAATATTTGTTTATTTATGGTTATGATAACTGGCGAATGGCTGACGATAAATCATAGCATGATTCAGGTTTAAAGTATTTTTCATTTATTCCCTTAACTACAGCAAAATCAAGATGAGGAATTGCAGGGTCTGTAGGCCAGTATGTTGGTTCTAGTATAAATAAAAAACAAACTATTAGTAATGGGCGCTAAACACTCTACATAATTGCATTTTTTAGATTAAACGGCTGCATCTGTAGTGTCAGTTTGTATTCGGTTTGGTTTATTTTTGAATAAATATATTAATTTTTTTAATTCAGTTTTGCAGCAATTCCGGAATAATATTAACAGTTACTTATGGAACTTTTTTATTATCTCTTTTATTTAGTATTCAGTCTTAAAACAGGTATCTGTTTTTTGTGCACCAATATTTTTTTGGCGCTGTCAATGACGTACCAGTACGCACGTCTTTCTGTTAAATGTAGGTATCAAGGACACTAAAAAATTTCCGTTGATATTTTTTAAGAAAAACATATATTTTCATAAAATAAAATTATAAATTTAAATTTTATCTGGTTCGGTTGGGTTTACGATGTTTATACGCATTATTTAAAACGGTTTAGTGTAATCAATTTTATAAAATCTTAATATAATTATGTAAAAAAGTTAAACTGAAATATGGCAAAGTAGGACGACAACAGTAGCAACATAACCTTTTCTTTCTATATTACTTATGTTGGCAACATTTTTGTGTAAAATATTTGACAAGAAATGCAAGGTTATAAAATACTGTCACTTTCTCATATCTGAAAGTTTCTCTTCCCTTGTTGGTCGTATATTAAAGATATGAGATAGTTGTTGCAAATCAGGTAGTAAAATGCATTTAGCTAAATCAACTGAAGTGTTGCCAATGAACAAAATTGTAACACTGACACCAGACGAATAAAAATTAAGAATTTTTCTGTATAGGGTTTGCTTGAGTTTGATTGGGGTGATTGGGTTGATATTGTCATGAAATTTTGGTGAGTTAATAAGGGATATGGAGGGACATATTCAAACGTATTTCCGACATTAACTTCCTCCCTTTATTTTAAGGGGCGGGAGATAACTTTGGAATTTTAGATGCGATGATGTATTTTTGTTTATAAAATGCAAATCTACGTAAAAATACGTATGTGTACATTCTTTGTTTATTTGCTCTTTCGGTTATTAAATTATGATTTATTAAGTTATAAAATAAACAAAATTATTTACCACCTAATTTCAACTTATTTATCGTCTGTCACTCTTGATAGGTTGTTCGAAATGTCTCCCTTCAGCTTCCAAACACTATTTTTCTAAATGAATTTCGTACCCGCTGTAACATTTCAGGTGTCACTATAAGCAGCAGGTAAAGCGGATTCGGTCTTTCATATCATCTAAAGTTGTAGGTGCAGTCGCCATCACTTTGTCTTTTATAAAACCCCCTCAAAAAAAGTTAAGGGGGGTCAAATCCAGTCGCTGGCCTGATAGGTCCCCGGATTTGACTCAGTTTTAAGAGATCAGCGTACTAGTATAAATAAGAAATGAACTCGAAAGAGTTCGTCAAGCTGATGTCAATGAAATAACAGTAAGACGAAGACTTAATGAAGCCAATTTACGGGCCAGAAGACCGACAACTGGACCAGAGCTCTTCAGACATCAAATAAATATACTTCGTTTTTCGCAACGACACATTAACTGGAACCTGCAAGAATGAAGGCAAGTTCTGTTTTCAGGCGAGTCTATATTTTGCCTGAGGTCTCCTGACGGAGAAAGAGTATGAAGATAACAAGGGGAGAGATTCGCGAAATATAATTTTAGCGAAAGGGTTAGCTTTGATGGTGACGCTCGAATAGAATTTGTTATTATAGACAGAGGAACTCTAACTGCCCGAAGGTATGTATATCGACGAAATTCTGGAAGAACATGTTGTTTTTGCCCAATTTCTCGGTAACCAATTCGTTTTCATCGTCCACATACTGCAAGAATAGTGGCCGAATATTTAGAACAAGTTCGAATAAACGTTATGCTCGTAGTCCTGACATTAATCCGATAGAACATGTATGGGACATGTTAGGTCGACGAATCAGGAAACATCAAGGACAGTTATTCACTCTCCAACAGCTCCGAGACGCTCCGGAAGAAGAATGGAATAATATTCCACAAGAGGCTATCCAAAACCTAATTATAGGAATGAATTGGCGTTTAGTAGCTGTTGCAAGAGCTAGAGGGGGTAACACTAGGTACTAACTAAAATGTCGAGAATAAAAAAGCAAAATGTTAAGAATGAATTAGGTTCTGCAGATAAGCATATCCAGTGGAGTTTAGATTGCAAAATTACTCTAAAGGGCGTTACAAACTTAAGGGAAAAATATACTTTTTTATTTTCCTATATAAACTGGTCAACAAAAAAATCGGCAAAAGCGAATTTTACTCGACTTTTCAAACTGCTATAATTTTTTAAAAACTTAACTTTTTTGAGATCGGTTTTCGGATATCGACAGCTCGTCTTTCCCAAATTAAGCAACAAGAAGTGATTTTGCAATGGAAGCGACATTTTCATGCTATACAGGGTAATTAATAAGTTAATGCAAAACTACTAAAAGTTTAGGTGTGTGCCATGTTGCCAATAAATTTTTTTGATCGTTTAGACATAGCACTCTAGTAAGCTGATATCAATATCTCCAGACGTGTTCGCCGGAATTTCGATTAATGGTCTCTGGCGAAAAATACAGGAGGAAACAGAAAAAGCACACAAATTTTGGTAGCATCATTTTTAAAACGCTGTAATTGGAAAACGGATTAATAGACTTTGTCGGGCTTTTTGGGAATTGAAAGCCCTTTTTGTGCAGAGTTTTACCTAATAAACTGTTTTTTGTTCAATGTCAAAATGTTTGCGTTGTATAGGGGTGAACTAAAAAGTAAATGAAAAGTATTGTTAAAAATAAATTTTCTTTTAATTTGTACAAATTGAGCAGTATGCGTGTTTTTTCTTTCAGAAATAGGGCGTTTTGTCTAACTTTGGATTAGTTATACAGCGTGTCCAGAAACCATCTTAACAAATGCGGAACTTTTTTATTTTTAACTTTACGAAAAAGGTAATCCTTCATAAAAAGTTCTGCATCGTGAGAAAATAGCATAGCCATTCAAAAATTTGATCTAAGACATACAGGGTGGCTCAAAAATGTAAAAGTCCTAATCCATTTGAAGCTAAAAAGACACAAAATCGTTATTTAAAGGCAAACTGCCACTGTAAATGTACTAGTGTTAACTTCTTATGTTAGTAAATTAGGTTTGAAATATACAGGAGGTCCCAAAAATAAAAATGTTTTTATTATCGACTTTACAAAAAAGTACCTATATCTTTATAAAATGTTCTACATTGTGAAAAAAGAGCATGATGATTCAAAAATTTGATCTAGGACATATAGGGTGGCTAAAAAATTTAAAACTCTGAACTGGCCTTAAAACAAGGGTAAGCTAAATTTTAATTCAACCAGTATGGTATTTGTGCAAGGTTACTAATTAAGTGATAAGTAAGCACTTATACTTAAAATGAGACGTACAGGGTGATTGAAGGTTTACTTGTATTTAATACAATTTTAGTAACAAATGAAATATTAGGGTAAAAAACATATTAAATAACTAAACATGACTAAATAACTAAATAAATTTAAACCTCCACGTAACCTTCGTCCTTTTCCATACAGTTTATCTTTAAATAAAGATTTGGTGTCTCCTTAACTTTACGTAAATTGAGAATTTCAGCTTTTTAAGCCACTCTGTATTGTCCTACATAAAGTTTTTGATTAATCATGATCTTTTTCACAATGTAGACTTTTTATGACGATATTTTTTTTGTAAAGTCAATAATAAAAAATAAATTTTATTTTTGGGACCTCCTGTATGTTCCAAACCTAATTCGCTAACATAAAAGTTACCTTTAGTACATTTACAGTGGCAGTTTACTTTTAAATAACGATTTGTGTCTTTTTAGCTTCACGCGGATTAGGACTTTTAGATTTTTGGGATACCCTGTATGTCTTAAATCAAATTTTTGAGTGGCAATGCCATTTTCTCACAATGTAGAACTTTTTATGAAAAATAACTTTTCTCCCGTAAAGACAAAAATAAAATGTTTTCCATTTGTTAAGATGGTTTCTGGACACGCTGTATAACTAATCAAGAGTTGGACAGAACGCCCTAGTTTTGGAAGAAAACAAACACATACCGCTCAATTTTCACAAATTAAAAAAAATCATTTTTAACAATGATTTTCATTCACTTTTTGGTTCACCCCTATACAACGCCAACATTTTGACCTTGAAAAAGAAAACAGTTTATTAGGTAAAATGCTACACGAAAGGGCTTTTAATACCTAAAAAGCCCGACAAAGTCTATCAATCCGTTTTCGAGCTACAGCGTTTTAAAAATGAGGCTACCAAATTTTGTGTGCTTTTTATGTTTCCTCCTCTATTTTCCGTTAAAGACCATTAATCGAAATTTCGGCGAACACGTCTGGAGATATTAATATCAGCTTACTAACACGCTATGTCGGAACGACCAAAAAAACTTATTCGCAATATGGCACACACCGAAACTTTTAGTAGTTTTACATTACCTTATTAATCACCCTGTATAGCATGAAAATGCCGTTTCCATTGCCAAATCAGTTCTTGATACTTAATCTGGGAAAGACGAGCTATCGATATCCGAAAACCGCTCTCAAAAAAGTTAAGTTTTTAAAAAGTTATGGCAGTTTGAAAAGTCGAGTTAAAATAGCTTTTGCCGATTTTTTTGTTGACCAGTTTATTTCAACATATAAACTCTTTTTGTGAAAATTGAATCACGTCCGGGGGGAAAATTTTAGGATCTTTTAGTTATATTCTGGTTATGATTCTTCGCTTTACAAAACAGTTATTTTCGATTTTTCCATGTTTATTTTCTTCTTGTCAGCCGTTCTCTTCTGAGACTTTCTAATATTGTTTTTACCAGTAACATCCGCGGAGAATACATTTTTGTAACGTTTCCATTTTAGAAAAAATATTGTCTGTTATTTTTCGTTTCAAACATCATTATTCTATGTCGAACGAAAATAAAGTGTTTTCACAAAAACTTGTTTTATTTTCCATAAACCTCAGCATACACCAATGGACTTGAAAATTGTATATTGTTTCGTTGTGTCGTATAAAAGAGAAATTTGTTAAATTTATCCATATGCAAAATTTAGCATTTCGGATTTGATGTAGTGTAATTAGTAATTATTTCAACAAGAGGCAATTAAAATTCTTCGCATCAATTTACGTTATTTTTAATTTTGTAATAAACTAACAGCTAGCGACGTCAAAACCTAAGTGACAGTTTCGAATCCATAATATGTTGTAAATCCGGTTTTCATCACTAATTTCAGAGTCTGGTCAGCAAACCCGGTTGCTCATCTATAGGGTGGTTTAAAAAGTTTGCAACAAATGTTAAATTATTTTATAAATGAGTTTATCGAAGTGTTAGTATTACGAAAAGTTAGTGCAAAAATATGAAAATCGCTGAAAAGTAAAGTAAGTAGTTTCTACTTAAAAGGTGGCCATGAATTCATATTTGAGCATAACTATCAATTCTACACAATTTTTCCTTATGACAAAAATTTTTCGGTTGTTATGAAAGCTTGTTGCTTGACAGTTTCGAGAATGACATTTTTAACAAAACCACAAGACGTTAGTCGAATGGTTTACAATAAAACGTCATGAGCGAAATTGACAAAAAGCAACAGTTTCAACCGGGTTCTTTCCAAAGGAGGCGAATTTTTTGTTGAGAAAGTTTGGATTTTGTACAATATATGATTGTTCTGAAGTGATATTGGAACCATACCTTTTTGGGGTATGGTTAGGTTTGATCTAGGAGGGGATAACGTGATTCTCCTTTTTCGGTCACCATCGTGGAAGCTACATGGAATTTCAGTGAATTTTTCCTTTCGTTTTTTTATGATTTTCCCGGTGATCGTATAACCTTTATTTATAAAGGTAGGTGTAAAATTGTCCAGATACGATTTAGGGTTTGTAAATATGTAAATTCAAATTGATCTAATTATTACTATTACCATCTCGTGTTGAGAATGATATTTCTTTACATAGGGCTGATTTCAACTATATTCTATATATTATAGGCTATTTACGTTTTAGTTTTTTTTTTATTGGATTAAAGCACTTAACATCTTGGATTGGACATTCCAGGGTTGGGTTATAGAACCCCAAATCTTATCAGGATATTTTAAGATGACCCTGGGTAATTTTGGGACTTGTTAAGTGTCAGTTTGGACGAATCTTATTTATCTTGCCAAACGTCAGGAAGACAAGGTTTTGCAGGGGAATAGAGAACATCCCCTCATGGCTTCACCGGACTGGGAGGCAACTACAGTGGCTGCAGACAGCTAAGTGTAGCTTTTAAAGGATCATTATATACCCGTGGGGTTTAACAACATTGACTTTTAGTGAGGGTCACTTTTCCTTTTATTTATCATGTACGCTTCTGGTTGTACCTCCTAGAGGTTCATTTATTTCGGATTGTCTTATTTGTGAGTCAATGTTCTAAACCTTACTGGTGGAGTCTTTTAGACCTAGAATATTTTTATGACATTAGGATTACTTTGACTGTTGACAAGACGCGTGCGCCACACCAGGCCACGTCGTTCCAAGCTGAGCCAATAACTTTCTATATTGTTTTTGGAAGTTTTCAAGTAACGACTTTAAATACTGTAGAATCAGTACGTGTAGTCAGGTAACTACATTTTTATTTGGACTGATATTTTATATTATATATATATATATATATATATATATATATATATATATATATATATATATATATATACATATATATATATACATATATATATATATATATATATATATATATATATATATATATATATATATATATATATATATATATATATACATATATATATATATATATATATATATATATATATATATATATATATATATATATATATATAAAGATTTACTTCTTCGCTAGTGCAGCAAGAAGGCCGTAAATGAAAAATAAAAATAATGAGGACTATATGTTACCTATAGGCCAAGAAATCTTCCATTTTTCTACTATATATATATATATATATATATATATATATATATATATATATATATATATATATATATATATATATATATATATATATATATATATACAGTGACCGGCAAAAAGTTCGCAACATATGGGAAAAATTTTTATTAGGTGAGTATTGGAAAAACTTTTCCGGGGGATCGGTTCTGCATGTCCGATAACCTAAAAATCGATTTTGACATACGTCACGTGACCACTGGTATAGCGTCAAATTAAAAAAAAAATTGTTAATTTACAAAAAGTGAGGTTAGTTGACGAGATATCAAAAAAAGTTATTTGAAAAAATTGCTTAGAATTAAATTCTAGGTCCTTGTGCAAAATTTTAAGATTTTATTTAAAAAAATTGGAAAACTCAATTTTTTTTAAATATTTTTTTATCGATTTACAAATTTCCAGTTTTTTTCGTTTAGATAGCTTGGCTAATGTAAAGCCCATGTATCTGGATGAAAATAAACGAATGTAGTAGTTTTTTCTACAATTGACAGGACAAAATTAAAAAAAACAGGGTTTCGCCGGACGCTAGCTGTTGCAATGATTTGTATCTAGCAGCAGTGTCAAAATTTTAGAGACATTTCAATGAGATTACATTGAGAAAACCTTAATCGTCTTAAATATATCTGAAGTTCGACTTTTTGTAAAGTTAATGGGAGTAAAATAGATAATAAACAAAAAATTACCTGTTTATTTAATCGAAATTTCATAAACGAAAACCAATGTAAGAAAAACTTAAAAGTAGTCAAATTCTGTACTAACAACATAAAAAATCATTATTTTTCCTTGGGTGCACAAAATTTAAAACTCAGTATGACCACCATTTCTCTCCATACATACTATTGTTCTCGAGCGCAACTCTCGATTAACATTTCGGAGCATTTTACGATTTATTTGCAATACACAATTTCTAATGACATTCTCTAAATTTTGTATATTCCTAAAGGGTCGATGTTTGTACACAGAGTTCTTTAGGTATCCCCACATAAAGAAATCTAACGGAGTCAGATCTGGTGATCTCGCAGGCCACGGATTTTCAGAAAACCGTCCTATCCACTGGTTTCCAAATTCTTGATCCAGCCATCTCTTCACCTCATTTGTGGAATGAATGCTAGCTCCGTCTTGTTGAAAGTATAAATTTCTTCTTTCGGCTAATGACAAATTGTCTAAAAAGTCAGATATCTCAGTTTGTAGAAATTCTAAATATCGTTCTGAATTTAAATTGTCTCTAAAGAAAAAAGGTCCCACTATTCTGAGGTTGAAAATTCCGCACCACACATTAACCTTAAAACTATATTGGTCTTTACTCTGAATTACAAAGTCTGGGTTTTCGGTGGCCCACCATCTACAGTTTTGTGAACTGACGGTTCCGTTAGAGGTAAATGTAGCTTCATCCGAGAAAAGAACGTTCTTTGGGAAATTAAAATCTTCCTCAATCATACCCTGGAACCAGGCACAAAAATCGAAGCGGGCGTCATAATCCCTATCTTTTAATACTTGTACAAATTTAGGTTTGTACGGATGAAATTTGTTTCTTTTTAATATCCTCCGCACAGATCTTTCGTGAATGTTAGTGATCTCCGATATTTGACTAACTGCTAATTGGGGTGTTTCTGTGATCGACAAACACACATCCAGAGAACCTTCGTCACCTGTTACCGGTTTTTCATGGGAAACTTTATACTGATTTTCTACCGATCCCGTTTCTTTAAATTTATTGACTAGACGAGATACTGTGGAATAATGGAGGGATTTGTCGGGGTGCCTCTCATTAAAAATTGCTGCTGTTTCTCTATGGCTTTTGTAATTATCTCCAGAAATTAAAATAATTTCTATCTTTTCCTGAAGAACACCTATTTTTTCGATTTTGTCCTGTCAATTGTAGAATTGTAGATCTGACTCCGTTAGATTTTTTTATGTGGGGATACCTAAAGAACCCTGTGTACAAACATCGACCCTTTAGGAATATACAAAATTTAGAGAATGTCATTATAAATTGTGTATTGCAAATAAATCGTAAAATGCTCCGAAATGTTAATCGAGAGTTGCGCTCGAGAACAACAGTATGTATGGAGAGAAATGGTGGTCATACTGAGTTTTAAATTTTGTGCACCCAAGGAAAAACAATGATTTTTTGTGTTGTTAGTACAGAATTTGACTACTTTTAAGTTTTTCTTACATTGGTTTTCGTTTATAAAATTTCGATTAAATAAACAGGTAATTTTTTGTTTATTATCTATTTTAATCCCCTTAACTTTACAAAAAGTCGAACTTCAGATATATTTAAGACGATTAAGGTTTTCTCAATGTAATCTCATTGAAATGTCTCTAAAATTTTGACACTGCTGCTAGATACAAATCATTGCAACAGCTAGCGTCCGGCGAAACCCTGTTTTTTTTAATTTTGTCCTGTCAATTGTAGAAAAAACTACTACATTCGTTTATTTTCATCCAAATACATGGGCTTTACATTAGCCAAGCTATCTAAATGAAAAAAACCGGAAATTTGTAAATCGATAAAAAAATATTTAAAAAAAATTGAGTTTTCCAATTTTTTTAAATAAAATCTTAAAATTTTGCACAAGGACCTAGAATTTAATTCTAAGCAATTTTTTCAAATAACTTTTTTTGATATCTCGTCAACTAACCTCACTTTTTGTAAATTAACAATTTTTTTTTTAATTTGACGCTATACCAGTGGTCACGTGACGTATGTCAAAATCGATTTTTAGGTTATCGGACATGCAGAACCGATCCCCTGGGAAAGTTTTTCCGATACTCTCCTAATAAAAATTTTTCCCATATGTTGCGAACTTTTTGCCGGTCACTGTATATATATATATATATATATATATATATATATATATATATATATATATATATATATATATATTACTACACCTAATGTTATCAAACAATTTGACTAGAACGCTTCGCTTAAAATATTATTTTATTTTATAATTCATGATAGAAACATGTGTTACCGGCGCTGTCACCCGGTCGCAATAAAAAACTACTAACTACTTATAGGATGCCATGACGCTTTTAGTTTACCGTCGCAGACAGTGACGAGCAAGCCAACAAAGTTATCGGTGGCTTAAAAAAGCGAGGAGCGGCGAATATTAAAGCATGCTGCCCAAGCGTACATATACATTTAAAAAAATATAAAATACAGAATACAATAAAAATAAATCTCAAATCCACTCGGATCCTGTCTTAGCACTCATCGATCTCGATCCGCCGGGGCATAATTATAGCTACGGAAAACTAATGAACCTAATTTATGTATTGTTTAGTTTCAAAATAAATACATTATATATTTCGAGGGTCGATTTTCATTGTGAAAAACAAAAGTGTGTATCTACTTAATGCATTGTTTTGCATATTGCACTTTTGAATTATGAGTTATATCAATTTTAAATTGCTGGGTAAACAATAATACATGCATAGTTAATTATTCTGTTTTCGTAGAAACTACGACGCGACTTTTTTTTAATGAACAATAAACAGAAGCGTAGGTAAGTCACCGATTCAGGGGATTTGGCTTATTATCCCCTTTTTAGTGTTCCGTGCTAAAATTAGCAAAACAGAGCACTTGTATGGAATCTCTTCGCTCTCCGTCCGTCCATCTGTCACAGGCGATTTCTCTGAAACTATTCGACGTAAAAATTTGAAATTTAGCAGCGAGATATGAGGAAGATGGTGAGACGGAAAAAGTTCAATTTTAATTCTGGGGGTTAATTTTAGGGGGTAAATCGGGAAATGGAAAAAAAATCAAGGGCATGTGTAGGGAAGGGGAACAAATGAAAGCTTATTGAATCACGAATTCAACAATATTATTGATATGATATATTTTTTATGCATTTTTAAAACATTTTTCGGGAAAAACGCTTAAAAATTGCTATCCCCCGCCCTTATCACCAAAACGATCGCTCAAAAATCAGAAAAAAATCATGAACATTGAGAATTAGGTGTAGATTGTAGATTAAGCCAAAATTATCAGGAATGAAAAGTTTTAACGCGATCAATTGTTATAAACAATTTAATTGTTTATTTCCTTATAACTGCTGAACCATTGGTTTTAGAGAAAAACTTTTTGGACAAAAAATATTTCTCACTATGCAAGGAACAACTTATGTGCTTTTTTGTCGTTTTTCAAAATTTTTAATTTGGCTCAGTCGAAACGCTACCCGCTCAGTTCCGCGCATACGCGATGTGGTACGGCGTTGGTGCCATCGGCGGCGGGTAACGCATCATTTGGGCGGCCGAGATTTGCTCAGGTTAAGTGGAGGGCTGATGGCACGGAACACTATTGTGCAAGTACAGCTTGTACTTGACCTAATTTTTTAAACTCTATTCCTTTACCAGGAAAATTAGCAATAAAATACATTTGACGTTTAATTAATTGTCAACGTATTTTTCACAAGCAACTGCTTCAAGTTAAAAAAAGTTCATCTCAAATTTCTTAATCATCGGTTTTACCAAAGTTATACGTAAGTAGGTAAGTAATTACATTAGAATAAAGGTGGGTTTTTTTCTGGTGTTTTTAATATTTTTTTATCTTGGCATTTTTATCTACCTAGAAATGGATGAATGGGTGATATAGAAAAAAGAGAAAACAAAAATTGATTATCCAAGTCTGATTCGCTAAGAATATGCGGCATAATTTTCTATCATTCGCCAAACCTAAACATGTTTTTTAACTTTCTTTTTCTAATATACACATATCTGCAGTATGTACACCGATGGGATTGACAAGAGCAGACAGGACCAAAATGGGCAAGGTTTTTGCTTGCCGAAAAAATAAGAAAATTTTGATTTTACCACAATGATTTTTTGGTCTTACCATTATTTATGTTGTAGTTTATCGTTATATTTAAATACACTTCGAAAAAAGTTTCAAAATAAAATTAAATTCGAAGAATAAAAAATGAAATGTTACAAAAGTTACGCAAAATATAAACATTCCCTGTTAGTATTAAAACGGCTGAAGATGAACATCATTTGGAAACCAAGCAAGTCGCTGAAATATTAGAATAACTCATACGTTTTTAATGAGGACTTTTTAGCAATGACAGGACAAAAACCTGTCAACCTAATGGACCAATTAGAAGATCTCACTCGTATATTAACAATGACAGGACAAAAACCTGTCCAAAACCTAACTGATCAACTGGAAGATTTTAATTTAAACCAGTACTAAATCTTAAACCTTTTTAGTGAATCTGAGCGTAATATTTTTGTTATTATCCATCCAACTGACGTAATTTTTTGTGTGCGTGTTTAAATTGACTGATTGTGCAATAATATTAATATATTTATTGAAAACGTGAAATGACTGAATCGTGTAAGACAAAATTTAAGCTGCTTTAATTATGAATTAAAGCATATAATTTTTCTAAGTTCAATTTCGGTTAAATTTGTGAATATACCTTGTATTATTTAATTGACAATTTTACACGAATATTTTTTCATTTAATTTGTGCATTAATATTTTAGTTTTAAAATAACATTTTATTTGTGTTTTTACGATAAAATGTAATTTTGTATTTTAATTCTATCTCCAAATGTATAAATTATAAACATATTATTAAAATTTTTTTAAATTCCCCTTAAAATTTGTAACTTTAATTTTGAATATCGTTTCTTACATTGTTACCATGTAAAAAAAATATTGTTGTGGATATTGTTCTACCCAGAAAAATCACTATCGTATATTGAATTAGATACCAATTCACTCAATGACATACTCTATTCCGTATTGCACAATATAAATTCGGTTTGTCTTAATGATTAGTTTACCATTGTTAACCAGTAGGCTATAAGACTGCTTGAAAATAAGGTTTCATTGGTTTTTAATACAATAATTATCTGATGCAGTAGTGCCCTATTTTAAATCTAATACAAAATATAATATTGGTTTCAGTAAATGCTTATTTGTAAGAATATACATCTTATATAATCGAAATACTTATTGTTGTTGTAAAGCTTTTTAGATTTGTTTTACTTACATACCATAAATCACTGAAATGAGTTGCTCCAGTACCCAGAATTGCAAAAGATCTCTTATTTTTGGCGTACCTTTAACGCAAGAAACAAACAGGCTGCAAGCTTAAACGACTATCCAACGAGCAAATAGCAACAGCACAATTATTTTAACCTCTCCAATAGAAGTAATATTTCAGCCAACAATAGAACCCATTGAATTAATATTTATTATTATTTCTCTAATACCTTCTATGTTTTATTGGAGTGTTTATTTTAATTAACATGATGATAGGTTTATGGACTTAGTTTTTAGATTTTATATTTAAACCGTAGTTAGTGTTTGTTTAATATTGTAATTTGAATCACACCGCCTACAAATAGCTATTTTTCGCCCAATTATATTTAATCATTCTCATCAAATAGATTAATTTTTTAGCTCTAAAAATTCTACATTCTAAGGAATAAATGAAATTTATCGGTTTCCAATAATATTTTGGTCATAGAAAAAATGGTAATATAGTTTTCAAAGAAGTAGGAATCCTTTAAACTGCAATAATAAGTCTATATGTAAAGAAATATTTTTTTTTTGGATTATTCCAAAAATGTTTTGTCGAGACAATATTAACTTTAATATAACTAATGTACTACTGGTCAAAAATAATACTATTGTTGACAATAGCATAGCAGATTTTGCTGTGTATAAAGATTAGTGTAATAATATCCTTAAAATAATTTTGGTTGTAGAAATAAGGTAACAGTGTAGGCGTATTTATGGGGGCGGGGGGGGGGGGAGACAATAATGTATTTCTACGACAGAAACATTTTACTTTTTTCAGTGTAACCAAGTAGTTCTGGCAACCAGTAACCAATGATTTCTACTGTAATTTCACAAAACAATAGTTTCAGTGTACTCATAGAGATATCTTTGTATGGGTAACGATGGGCACTTTCTTCTTAGAACGTTGCAATTTTTTGTGTGGCCTTTACTTTTAGCTAGTAGTTGTCGGTAATTAATTTTGCAAAATATATATCTACTGTTATGTAATAGAACCTTAGCATTTTCCTGGTGCACTGGATTTAAATCAATACGTACCTTAAGGAAAGCTTAATACGTCTTGATTCTGCACACTCATAAAAGTAATAGGTTTATTTTTAGAATACCCGTCCTAGAAAGTCTAACAAAGTCCAATATTTGTTAGCAACCTAATAAGATAACCTAGAATTCCAAAAAATAGGAAATTAAAGCAACAAAATGAAAGTCAAACAAGCCAGTAGCTTATGTATACAAATATACGCACCCACAAAAAATGACAGTTCGCAAAAATTTCGAGTATCGAGGTTTTCCCTAAATTACATGGTCCTCGGCTGGTTTCTATTACACTTTTTTAAAGTATGTAATTTAGATAAGAGACGTATACTTTGAGATAATCTTTTTACATCAACAATGTAATTTACTTCTACTTTAATAATGAGTAATCCGTAAAATCCTCATTTTCTCACTTTATATACAGGGTGTTATTATTTATTTATTTAGCATTAAATTTATTTCTGAAATTCACTGCACATATTGAAACCAGTAAATCCCGGTATGCATCCAGATGGGGAAAATAGTCATAAGTGGCGCTTCGCGATAATAAGCTTTATATCGCCCTTCAAAAAAAATTTTTTAACCACTGCGCACTACTGGTAATACACATATGGCCATATAAAACAAATCGGTCAAGTGCAAGGTATACTTGCACCATTAGAGTTTCGTGCCATAACCCCCCCCCCCCCCCCCCCCCGTCACCTGAGCAAACCTCGGCCACCCATAGTTCGCCCATCTGCCGCGCTACCTACCGCCGCCGCGCCGACGGCATCAACGCCGTATCACATCGCGTATGCGCATAGCTGAGTGGAGAGCGTTAAGGGTGGGGGACAGCAATTTTTAAGCGCTTTTCCCGAAAAATGTTTAAAAAAAAATTATTTTTGTTACGTTTAATAAAAACAAAAACCCTACTTCCAAAATTCTCAATTTCAAAAAGTTAAAATACTATAACACAAATAATGTCTGTATGATTGGGTGACGGATTCATACCCAAGCTTGTTTTTGATCTTATCATTATAAGTCTATTTTTTCAGAATAAAGCTAAATAAATTGAACACATTTAAATCCTTGTTAATTTTTCCAGCTTGTAAAACCCTTTAGGATTTTGATAACATTCATTATAAAACTTTTTCGCTCAACACTGCCTAAATCAAATTTATGTAAAATAAAATAAAATTACCGCTTAAGAGCCTACATCAGTGGACCGCGTGCTCCGATTCGGGATTTCGCCACTGAAGAGCGTAAATCAATGTTAATGAGCAATCTGGCGACATGGCCATTCGGAGACGCGACGCGACCTCGCCGTCGTGAGTTGTATTAGGACAGGACTTGATTTCTTGAAGAATAATTGATTATTTTTGAGCAAGTTTATATTATGTATTTAGGATTTCAAATTATTTCACTTTTCACTGTAAATAATCGCAAACTATTAAATGTTGGACATAGGACATTCTTTGATAATAATTATTGATCTTGATTTCTTTTTATTCATTATATGTCTTATTTGTTTATTTAATCTTTTTGTCTATCATATGGGAATCGTTAAAAATTAAAGACAAATTTTCAAGAATTCGTTATTTATTTGGAAAAAATAAAAGTTGTAAAAAAATAGATATAGACAGAAATACATAAACAGATAGGTAGGTAGACTGGCAGCCATTTTTCTTTCTTTTTTGTACGTATCTATAAGAAAAAGTGCATTAATAAATGTGTAATATTATAAAATAATACTACCTAATGACATAACAGCAAACAAATTTATGGAATAATATAAGATACTTTTCCTTCACATATGTTATCTCCAATGGGTAGAGTTTTTGGCAAAAGCGGATCAACCAGTTCAGGAAACATAAAATTGTCATAAAAAATCTTAATTTCGGCAACATTTTATTTTGCCAAAAGGATTCATCACGTTTTATCTAAAAAAAGAATATTCTAGAAAAAGAATATTCTCCAGTTTTTAACAGAAACTGTAATAATTAATTTACCCTGATTTAAAGGTTTTGGTGTTTAGAAATAATTTTGAATTCCACCTAACCTACGTAATAAGCGGAGTTTGCTATATCCGAAGTTCACGGTCAATAGAGCGTCAACGTAACATATTACCCCATTTTGAACATCCCGTAAATCTAAAACAGCTTAATGGATTTTAAAACCGAGAAAAATTCTGAGAGAGCGCTTCATTAGAAATCAATTCCTTTCACAAATTAAGCACTTTTGATGTATGCTTCTTGTGCCAAAGAGAACAAATCTACCTCGTTTTTTAAAATCTATCAAGTCATTTCAGATGTACGGGGTGTCAAAAATGGATCAAAATGTTATATTTAACAGTTCAATTGGCGCTTGGTTTATATTATTTTATTTAATCATAGTACAGGATCCGAAGTAAGCTCGTCCTTTACCGATCTGCTTACCGGATAAAAAGTCTTTTTTATCAAACATAATATGTTAACAAATATATCGCGAATCAGCGTCGCGAATGGGTTGCCTAATGAAATATGGTCATGGCTATCCTTAATTAAAAATACTGTAATTCATTTTTTTTTATATTTCACTCACTTGCTTACCAAACGAACTTAATAGGTACTAATCGAAAGTATAAAGCATAAGGAACATGCAAAAGTTAGGTTGCCTACTTTTTTTCGGTCCCTATACCGGGTTGCCATCAGGTATAAACAGGTGAGTCGATTTTAGTAATTTGTACTCATCTGCTTTCTCGTTGAAACATATATTATAATAAAGATAATTTTATTGCGAAAAATCGGTCATGAATCACGGTTGCCAGGCTTTGAAATTTAAAAATTGGAGCAAGCGATGCGAGACAGGGAAGCATTGCGCGTACTATTCTGTGCGATAGAGGAGGACACAGCATAGCAGCTGTGTGTGACGCGACTTTCGGATGAAGGAGAGTGCGCATGCATGTATTTCTATTGTTTTATAATAAACTTTTTTTACATGACACTAATGTGTTCATCTTTTGACATACATTTTACATACCCTAATTTTGTTCATATTAAAAATACAAATTTCATTTTTGGGTTGAAGCTTTAGTTGACAAAATCACATTTTTTGCCATAAAAAAACAATTGAATATTGATTGTGGTTTCTCCGGAGGTGAGTTTAAGTTTTTTATTTTAAATGGCAACCTACCAATTTTTTTATACCATTAGATACCTTTTTAAATTCCATTTTCGGTAATATATCATAAGTGGTAGTTTGCTCTCAAAATGGCGACACTGGAGTCATTTCCGTTTGAGTAGATCGCCATTTTGAAGTTCCTGGTTGTTATTTTCATAAAATAACTCTGTAGTTTAGTGAAGAAGATTGTTTAACTTTTATTTTTTAAAATGATTTTGTAAAACTCTTTTAAAATAATTTGTGTATGCAAATTTATGTTTTCTTAATATGGACCATTTTTAAAGCAAATTTGCACCAATACATTAAATAGAAAGTACCAAAAGTAAAATAGCCGTCGCGTAGTACATGTTACTTATTATATTACCTAAAATTATCAAAAACACATTTTAACGGTTTTTTTCTAAAAAAAAAAGTCAAATAAACAAGACAAAGTACGTTAAAAAGAACATTTATTTAAGATAAAATCGGCTATGCATTTACCTAAGTTGGCGTTAAAAAACAGCCCACTTAGGTAAATTCATAAATCTGATTTTATGTGTAATAAATAATGTTATTCTTAACGTACTTTGTCTTATTTGACATTTTTTGGAAGAAAACCGGTAAAATGTGTCTTTTTGATAATAATTATCAAAAAGACACATTTTACCGGTTTTCTTCCAAAAAATATCAAATAAGACAAAGTACGTTAAGATTAACATTATAATTTATTACACATAAAATCAGATTTATGCATTTACCTAAGTGGGCTGTTTTTTAACGCCAACTTAGGTAAATGCATAGCCGATTTTATGTTAAATAAATGTTCTTTTTAACGTACTTTGTCTTGTTTATTTGACTTTCTTTTTAGAAAAAACCGTTAAAATGTGTTTTTGATAATTTTAGGTAATTAGTAACATGTACTACGCGACGGCTATTTTACTTTTGGTCCTTTCTATTTAATATTTTGGTGAAAATTTGCTTTAAAAATGGGCAATATTAGTAAAACATAAATTTGCAGATACCAATTATTTAAAAAGAGTTTTACGAAATGATGTTAAAAAATAAACAGTCTTCCTCACGAAACTACAGAGTTATTTAATGAAACAACCAGGGACTTCAAAATGGCGACCTACTCAAACTGAGAAAAATGCCTCCAGTGTCGCCATTTTGAGAGCAAACTACCACTTATGATACCTATGCCACCGAAAAGGGAATTTAAAGAGCTATCTAATGGTATAAAAAAAATTGGTAGGTTGCCATTGAAAATAAAAACTTAAACTCACCTCCGGAGAAACCACAATCAATATTCAATTGTTTTTTTTATGGCAAAAAATGTGTTTTTGTCAACTAAAGCTTCAACCCAAAAATGAAATTTGGATTTTTAATATGAACGAAATTAGGGTATGTAAAATGTATGTAAAATGATGAACACATTAGTGTCATGTAAAAAAAGTTTCTCTTTCATCCGAACGTCGCGTCACGCGCAGCTGCTATGCTGTGTCCTCCTCTATCGCACCGAATAGTACGCGCAATGCTTCTCTGTCGCGCATCGCTTGCTCCAATTTTTAAATTTCAAAGCCTGGCAACCGTGATTCATGACCGATTTTTCGCAGGCAACCTTATACCGCAATAAAATTATCTTTATTTTAATATAGTTTCAAAGAGAAAGCAGATGAGTACAAATTACTAAAATCGACTCACCTGTTTATAAGTACCTGGCAACCCGGTATAGAGACCGAAAAAAAGTAGGCAACCTAACTTTTGCATGTTCCTTATGCTTTATACTTTCGATTAGTGTATTAAGTTCGTTTGGTAAGCAAGTGAGTGAAATATTAAACAAAAAATGAGTTACAGTATTTTTAATTAAGGATAGCCATGACCATATTTCATTAGGCAACCCATTCGCGATATATTTGTTAACATATTATGTTTGATGAAAAATACTTTTTATCCGGTAAGCAGATCGGTGAAGGACGAGCTTACTTCGGATCTAGACTATTACGTGTTTATATCGGTTAATTTCATATAAATCATATATACCTACCATAACCAGTAGAACTACTTACACACTACTTACCGTTTTTTCATAGAAAGTCGTCTATTTTTGCGACTTGTGGATGAACATAATCGTTTTCTGACACATAAATTTTCGTTCTTTCTAGTCCGCCCCATGATAGCTATTTAAATACACCGAAAATCCAAATCACAATCACACGCTAATCTTAATAATAAGACTGCTCCCGGTGTCGTACGATGCTTGCTGTGTTGCCAAAATGTGTTAACTGCCGAAAAAGCTACGCGATTTTCTCCAAAATTCATTAATTACGGAATTCCAAAGTTTTACAGAAAACTAAAGGTTTAATCAAAAATTCGATCTCCGCATAAATTATAGGGAAAATCGTGAACAATGAGGGAAAGTCTTTTATAAAAATAAATATTACAAAATAACAAAAATTTTAAAAATAATTTTTTGATTTTTCTTTTTAAATGACTTTCCCTCATTTTGCTATAAAATTATAATATATTTCCAAAATTTCGTATCATTTCGTTGGTTAGTTTTGGTGCAATTCTTTGAAACAAATTAGTATGTTTCAGCTGGTGATGAATGCTCTTAATTGGTAAAAGTAACTTTTTTTATTAATTTGGTCCTCCCTGTATAAAATCGTTACACTCACATTATTTTTTTAAAATATTAATTTTCCTTAACAGTAGAGTGGCGTAACACCCAAATAGTAAATCTTTTAATTATAACACAATTAAAACAATCCATAGAATAGCTGTTCAAACCCAGAAATATTGTATTTTACTAACTTATAATGACAACACTAAGCGTGCGTGATATTTTGTTACTAATAGCACTATTAAAGAGCTGAAAACTATTTTTTTTCACTAATTAATATTAATAAACAAAAAGCAAAGATTTACACCGCATTATTCATCTCATCAATATTCATCCCCGATACTAACTTCACTTCTATCACCTGAACAGCTAACAGCACGTGTTTAGCGGACCAATCAGGTGGAAGCCGGATGCATGCGAAGTTGTGCTCAATTAGTCTGATAAAAAGTATGTAAATTACGTGAAGTTCTAGTGCGACCACTGGAATGGCTGTTAGTAAATTATGTGAGGCTCCAGTGCGACCACAGTGTCGCGTTTTCATTTTTTAACCTGAACGGGTTGACGCATTTGACTGAAATTTTATTTTCGGGCTCCTATTATGACTTAAAAAAGAACGGGCTACCTTTCATCGTGGTAAGTAGTATATAGGATGTTCCACGAAGATAGTAACTAAACAAAAAGTCGGTTCACTGATAAATAGTGAAGAATGTTTTTCAACAGTAATTCATTGAATATTTTTCTTATTTACAAGTCATAAATAAAATAAGAAATTAAAAATATTGAGTATGCTTCATTAATTTACCAATGCTGGACCAATGTGTGATGTATTCTAGGAGACAGGTCCGTATCGCAAAAATAATAATAATGGTCAAAAAAAAACTCCAAAAGTAATTTAATCATCATGTGTGGAACAATGTTGAATTCAGAATAAAAAGAGGTTCTAAAATTTGACATCAAAAAATCAGGACCGTATTTAAAAAAAATGAAGTTGATGATCACTGCCCAAAGACCAAACGTCGAATAAAAAAATTGATAACTTAATCTTTAAGGTCATTAAAAGTTGCTGTAAAGAAGTTTTATTAGTTTTGCCGTACCTTTCATAATAACGCCATAAAAAATCGATTTAAAAATTTGAAAATTTAGTTTTTTCAAAATAACTCTAAAATGAAAAATCATCTGAAAAATTTCGGAACATCATTTTATTAGTTCTTTAGTTATGCAACTGTTTTCCCATTTAACCAATTTTGTATTTCCAGCTATTAAGGAGATCCCCTTCTTTTCTTGGACACCGTATATATGGAATGTCACCGAGATGGGTCCCAGGGTTTGCTACAAATACGGATGCTTACAGTGTTATAGTACATACGTTTTTTTTATAAGTTTTTATTGACGACTTGTTAACTGTGGCAGGACAAAAACCTACGCACTTAATAACTTTTCCATGTGTCTTTTCTGTTATGTTAATTTTCAATTAAACCATTTTCTTTCAAATCTACCCACAGATCGAAAAATGATTGATATGCGGATTTTTATTGATATAACACTGTCAATATTGGCTCTTGAAAAAAACAAAAAAATCGTTATTATTCATTAGCACCACGACATTTAACGTTATTTAACTAGTAAAACAATAGAATGATCATTATTTTTAAGCAAGTGCTAATTACTACGCAAATTTCCTTTTGTTTTGATCTTTCTGGCCAATATTTTTGTTGCAAATTTATTACTCAATATGTGGAAAAAACAGTGTTTTATCTGCGTAAATGTCATTATTCGCCAATCGCCTGTAATAAATTTCTTTTTTAAACCCTCCAAATCCAAAAATAACTGAATCAACAAACTATCAAATACAAAGAGATGCAATTAATTATACATAAATAAAAAATAGTGGTTTTTCCAAATAATTTTCAGTATGTACCCAAGTAATTGTCATTTTCAGCAGAATATTCCTAATGAATTATTAGTAATAAATTACTATTACTAAAGGTAAATTTCAGATAAAAAACAGTAGAGAGAATGGTAAAGTGAAACAGGTTGCATAGAAACTGTGATAAGTTCAAAATATGTTTTTATTAACTTGATTTAATTTTTTTTTAAATTGTTTCTCTTGGAATGTCGCATTCTGATAACGCATTTTATAAATACCGTGACATTATACTTTGCTCTAGGTCAATAAATTATGTTACATTTTGAGCTATGCTTAAATTTTAGCAGTAATATCGTGTTACTCCAATTACCCCTGTTACAAGAATTCCAGTGAGAGTGTTGGGTTTTTCGTGGTCACAAAGCTAAAAGTAGGAATGAAGACCACAGGTAAAGATGTAAGAAGAAAGACTAATTATAGTAAATAATTTTTAAATATTTACTTTTTAATTTCGTCTTCATGTAATGGAAATTAATTACTAAAATTTTATTATCACGAAAAACAGTGGTATATTGCTATATTTGATTAATTCTTAGTTATATGCTTAAGACTGTGGTATTTACAAATGCAGATATTAAGCGCAGTAACTGCGTTACATTAGTAGGTATATTTTATCAATCTGAAAATATGCCACATAACTGAAAGCTTGGCAATAGCCGTTCCCACAATGTAGGTGAAAAACCATATAGTTGGCCAGGTTAAGAGTAACCTTTTAATCTCTAATTGCTCGAAAAGTCAACTTATGGTATTTCCTCGTTGGGTACTAAATAAACTGCTCGTCAATAGGTTCGGATAGTGGAATTTTTAGCCCCAAATTTGGAACGCTCTAATTTAAAGAATGATTGATCGATTTTGATGTGCTTGGCAACAATGGAAATCTTTTTTTCCACTTTGTAACTTTAGAGGAACTTAGAAAATATGAAAAACTACATGATGTGCAGGGTGAAAAACAAATTATGGAAAACATCGGAAAATTTCGCTAGTGGCAATTTAGATATCAAAATAGGTTCACAAGATCTATCATATCTACAGACTTATCTGTCAGAATTTTAATATCTTATTTTTTAATGGAAGTAAAATAAAATTAATGCTGAATTGGTAAAAGTATTTTTTTTTATTAATTTGGTCCTCCCTGTATAAAAAGGTTGATTCAGTTTGATAAAAACTTATTTATTGAATACTACCCGAATAAGTTTGTAGTGAAAACTAAGCTAGTCGGTACCCTTACCTTCGTTTATCCTTTTTCAAAGAGTGAAAATCAATAAAGGTGGAAAAAATGGAAAATCTCCATTAAAATCCAAGATATCAAAAGTCTGACCGACACGTCTGGAGATATGATAGGAAGCTCCGACAATTCATGGTCAGATCTTGCGAACCGACTTTGATATCTAAACTGCCACTAGCGAAAATGTCCGATGTCTTCCATCGTTTGTCTTTTTCACCCTGTACATCATGTCATTGTAGTTCTTTCCAAAATTACAAATTCTAAAGAAAAAGCTTTCCATTGTTGCCAAGCACATCAAAACCGATCAGTTATTCTTTAAATTACGGCGTTCCAAATTTGGGGTTAAAAATTCCATTATCCGAACCTATTGACGAGCAGTTTATGTGGAAAAAAGTGTCCGGTATGTTGTGTAGAATCAGCGTGAGTAGTAGGAACAGTGACCAGATCGCTCATCTACATATGTATAGTGTAATGTATTAAGCGGGAAAATTACAAATCAAGAAAGAGAATGAAAGGCGGTTAGATGTGACAGAGGTTAAGCTTTGTATACAGTAACAAGGAAATACAATGTTAGAAATGCAAGAGTAAGGAAAACAACCAAGTTTGTCCCAATATCTAAAGAAATACAGGAAAGAAGACTACAGAACAGTAATAAGGGTATCTTAGGACAAAAGATAATGACTGTGTCGGCAGATTTTGATCATGAAAGTGTACAAAAACAGATGTAGTCAAGAATAATTGAAGAGAAAAAGGTTTAACAGAAGAAGCTTTGTGGAGATGATTAACTAGAAATGTCGACTCCATATAAATCTTGGAAAGTGTGGAGTTAAAGAAGCAGAAGGACGAGGAGATGCAAAAGAAGATAATTGAGAAGCAGAGTAGGATAGAAACTTTAGAAATACTATTTAACAAGATCTGGAATGAGCAAAGGATACCTGAAGACTGGGAAGTGATAATGTTATTACCATTGCACCAAAAAGGAGACAACAAGAAATGCAAGAATTATAGAAGAATTACACTACTGACTACCATGTTAAAGACATATGAAAGAATTCTTGAAAAAAGCTAAAACACAACTGAATCACAGGTCGAAGAGCCACAGAATAGATTTAGGAAAGATAGAGGGGTACAGGATAATATATTCACGTTTTGAAACAGCTGATTGAAAGGAACATAAACAATACCACTATATATGTAGTTATAGATATCGAGAAAGTTTTTGACTATACCGCGAAAACTGAGGAAATAGCCTTAGAAAAAGAGGAATAAACAATAAATTGATAAATACAATATCTAGATACAGAAACACCAGAAACTATGTGAGAATGAGTAATATGCAGTCGGAAGAATTTTCGACTAAGGAAGGACTACGACAGGGTTGGGTACTTCACTCTTCAACATAGCACTAGATGATGTCTTAAAAGAAATTAAAAGAAAAACAAAGAAACTTCAAATAGGATACAGAAATATGCACATGGTGGGTGGCAGAAAATGCCGTCGCTGGCGACTTGGTGATATATGTGTTGTACTCAATAACCGAAATTGGCCATTGACCGAAATTTATACCCAGAACGCGTTGTAAATTTCGCCAATCTCTCACATCGCGTTTTGGGTACATTTTATATACCCAGATCGCGTTGTGGATACATTAGAAAGATCCACAATGCGAAATTACGACAATCATCGAAAACACACGACGATTTTCGCGTTATGGGTGATGTAACTATCCACAACGCAGAACAGAAAATAATCAAAAAAGTATGTAAAATAAAAATACTTAAATGTTTTAAGTTTTTATTTATGTAAAAATTCTATATAACTAAACTTCTTCATTTATTCTTGCATGATAGCGATCCGTGACACTTTGAGTTACATTTTTTGTTCCTTCCTTTACAGGAACATTTATTATCACCGCACAATCTTTTACAGTTGCATCTGAGAAAGCCTTGACCAGAACCTTTAGATGACATATTTGCTGCAGTTCGAAATGGTATTTTTTTGATATCTATATCATTTGATTGCGACATAAACTGCAAATCTGCTTGAAGAAGTTCATTTCTTGAAAATAATCTGTCTAGTGGTCCCTTCTCAGTACTCAGTTTGTACAAGCCATCATTATTAATTTCCGAAACAATGGCTAATACCGAGGCTAATACATTTCGTGGGGTTAGTCAACCTCTGTCAACATCCGGCACTCGAATCAAAACATTAGTTCCTTTTTTAAAAGGAGCATATCTTTTATTTGACTCGCATAGCATTTTTGTTGCTTGAATTTTCATGATTTTATGTGATTCTTCCCTTTCATTCAAAATTCTTTTATTTCTTTGGGTTAGCTGATTATTTAAGTTGCTGTCAACTTCGCCTTCTGCTACGCTACTACCATTTTCATCTCTATTGATACTGAAATGTTATCAACAATTTCCATGGTTTCATTTCCATCTTTGTCTTGATTCTCTTGGAGGGGTTTGATATTTCTGCTTTCAACATTTTCTGCAATCCGCGCAATTCTTGTGCTTCTTTAACCTCACTAATTATTTTTTTATAGTCACCCTCTAACAGAAGTGTAGACCTAGACCTAGTAGTTGATTCTATATAAAGTTTATCCAAACCATCTTCGAATTGTTTTTTAAGGTCTTCGATCAACTCAACCATTTTTTTTTTAAATTCAAGAAGAATTATAAACAAACACTTGTCGGTTAGGTTATGCACTTGTTTACTTTTCGCTTTGTGGGTATTTATATTACCCATAACACGAAAATCGTTGTGTGTTTTCGATGGTCGTCGTAATTTCGCGTTGTGGATCTTTCTAATGTACCCACAACGCGATCTGGGTATATAAAATGTACCGGAAACGCGATGTGAGAGATTACCGAGATTCACAACGCGTTCTGGGTATAAATTTCGGTCAATGGCCGAATTCGGTTATTGAGTACAGCATATGCAAGAAATGAAAAGTATTTACAAACAAACTTTAATACTTGGGAAACAGCTTTAAGAAAGAGAAACATGAAAATTAACGCTGATAAAACTAAGGTCATGACAATGGGGAAAAACGAAAGAAAAATAACAATTAAACTGGATGGAAAGGACATTTTCAGTGGGAACATTCAGATATTTAGGAATAAACATACATAATGATTGAAGGAAAGAAGCAGAAATCAATAGTAGCATTGAAAATACGACAAAGTTATAGTATGCAATTAACAACGCTTTTATAAAAAAGAAAGAAATTTCAAAGAAAGCTAAATGACAGTATTTAACACAGTCAGGCCCGCGCCTAGCACTTTTGGCGCCCTTGTGCAAATTTAAAATAACGCCCCAAATTCGTTCAACGTTCATATGTGAGTACAGATACGGGTTAAGTTAGGTATTATTATCCACTATTGAACAATAATTTTAAAAAGTATATTCATAAATTTATTTTTATATTTTACAAGTACAAGCCATACAAGTATTTTCTCATTGAGATACATAACATAATTATAAAGTTATAGAAAACAGAAATATATTCTAACAGTATTACAACTCAAAATTTTTGTATTTTAGTTTCAAATGTAATATATGATACAAAACCACAAGAAATAAAAAAAATATTTAAAACATAAAAAATACTCGTTTATATATCACAGGACGAAACTGATCGACAAATAAAAACAAAACAATATATTATTTTAATAATGCAACATGTCACCTTTTTAAGGTTAATATCGAGGTATTAGGTATTGTTATTAATATTTTAGCTAAGTGAATTGAGCTTTTCGTGCTTTAATTTTTGCAAATTGTTTAATTAAATCTTCGGTGTCTAATTCTTTTAGCTGGTCCGATTCTATTGAAATGATAGCAAGATTACTTAGTCGGTTTTGCCCCATGGCCCATGGTCGATCTTAAATAATTTTTTATTATTTTGAGTTTTGAAAAAGATCGTTCTGCGGTAGCAACCGAAACCGGCATTGTTAATAAAATACGAAGTATTATGCTCGTATTAGGAAAAGAATCCGCTAAGTTGTTAATTGTTATATAATTTAAAGTTTCTTCTGGAGACGTAATAACTTTTTCATCAAAATTTTGTAAATATTGCAATTCTTTAACACGTTCCACGGCAGTTATGTCTCGTTCATTGCGAGTTTTGTCATTTAATAAATTTTCTACTTTTGAGTTTTAAGGCTTTACGGCGCCTCGGCGCCGTCGTGCACCACACGACTTTGCCCTTATGTACGGCGCGGGCCTGAACACAGTATTCAAGCCTATTTTAACATACAGCTGTGAAAGTTGGGTCTTAGACAAACAAACGAAGAGCGAAATACCAACACTGGAGATGAGGTATTTAAGATGGGGTTAAAGGAGTTACACGAAGGGACAGAATAAGAAATGAACAAATAAGAAAAGACTTAAAGATGGGGCCGATTTTAGAAAGTAGAGAGGCAACAACTGAAATGGATTGGACGCGTAAGAGGTATGGATAAATAGAGACAGACAAAAACAGTATGGCTGGCAAGATCAACACACAAGCGGGAACGATGGTAGACCAAGAAAAACCTGGGACAGTACAGTAGCGGAAAACCTGAAGAAACGAGGAATATCCTGGAACGATGCAAAAAAAAATTGCAAAAAACAAGAACGAATGGGCAAGGTTTATTTGCACTAAGTAAAAGAATTAATATAGGAATATCTTTATACATTGACACCCTAAGGGTAATTAAGGTTTGATAATAATAATAATAATAATAATAATAATATGAAGCAGAACAAGAAGGTCAAACTAAAAGTATCAAAAATAGGTTGAAATTCAACTTCCTTGTATTTTCGTCGTGTATTTTTAAACTTTCTTTTTGAAAAATAACGTTACTATCATCATTTGTCAATACATCAATATCACCTTCATTTATTCTTGCATTTATTTGGTAAGTTCCTTAATATTTAAGAAATAATACATAAAAACTGTCAGACATGTAATAATTTTTTTCTGCTAAATTAACCGAATTTACATTTAAGTAATCCCATTCGCGAAATTATTATTCAACAGTTTACCTAACAGTTCATGAACTTGTTAATACTTTCATGGCGACATTACTAAGCAAGACTTTCTCTTAACAGTCGAGGGACATTATTAAAAACAACACACACCAAATTAATTAATAGTTCTAAAAAAGGCATGTTAATGTACTTACTTTTATCAGTGCCGTCGGATCGCGAAAAGAACAACGGCTGTAACGGTTTTGATGAATTTTCAATCACGTACCCTTGCTTATAGGATTTAAGAATATCATAAATTATGTGTTTACACAAAATTTTTACCACTTTTTATACAATTAACGTAAAAAATGGGATTTTTTGTTTGATTTTACCACAGAATGCTGCTTTGTCAGCGTTAGCCCGTGACTGTATCTCAGAGGTTTAAAATCCCTTAAAACACCTAGGTAGAATAAAATAAAGAAATACAGAACTTAAATAAAAGGTAGATTTAAAAAAGGTCACTCACGTTTTACGTAATTTACGATTGCACAAGATTTCACATGCCTGCCTTATATTAAAAAAAAAACTGCTTAATATGATAGTAAGCAGAGTCCAGGGGCGGATCTGGATCACTACGGTTAACGTAACGAAAGATACAAGCAATATGTTAACTCTCAGTGGTAATCTCTACCATTGTGTCTTTTTTTTCTTGAAAATTCTGAATGGCGTCGCCTGTTGATTAAACCCACTGGCCATCAACCCTTCTACTATTTCTGAAGTAACTTTCGACCATAAAAGCTTTTTTTTCTGCCGTGGTTACCATAATTTTCTTAAAAATAAAAACCTCAGAACCTGACAGTTCTATACATACATTCACCTTTTACCTATTACCTTTCAAGAGTAATAATTCAAGACGTGTGTGACTGATTCCACGGCATACTTTGAGGACGTTTTTTTTAATCTTACGTTACATTGGCCCATTTTAATTTTCGCTTGTCGCTGTGTAAGTCCGCCACTGGCATGGGAATGATTTTCAAGCACGCGGTACAAAGACCAAAATAAACCAATTACTCAGTGAGCCGCCAATAACGTTTATCATAAAATTTACTATACATTCAAAAGAAATAAAAAGGGCCACATGTTGTACATATTATGTAATAAGTAATAACATAGGTACTAAATTATTCATTTTATGTTAAGAAACTTCTGAATAATACACTTTTTGCCAAGCGAGAGAGAGTCATCAATTTTCCGAGGTGACATATTAAAACACTACATTATAATTAATCTCAAATATTATGTAAAAATATTTACGAGGTCAAAAACATTATAGATCATACGGAGACTCTCCTATTGTCTGTAAACAATTTGAAAGGTGGATTAAAGCCTTTTCAATGCCATTGCGTATATTTAATTCAAAAGTGTTTGCTCTTTGAAATATCAATCGAAATATTTTAATGGATTACATATATGTACTTATGTACATAATATTTGCCAGATTCATACCTACTTACCTATTTTAAAAAACATTTTTTTAATGTGAGGTGTCAAATGGTTAGTTTATTAGACCTTCGAAAAGCTAAATGATAATTCTTTCTAAAAATTCTAAAAAAAACTACTACCTACTTATATTACAATATGTTTGGGGAATATACTAATATATTATCAAGTCTTTGAAGACGATATTGATTTATAAAACCTAGCCAGAATTTTTATAGTTTTATAGGTTTTACTAATTAATGATTATACAGATTGGCTCGATTTTGTTTAGTACATGGGCAGAAACATAGGGCGCATTCCGCAATTAAAACACTATTACAGGACTGAGATAACGCGTCCGGCCGAAGCCTGCACCAATAACTTGGAAGGCGGCTCCGATAGACCCATGCCAATTTATTAAGGCGGCTACAGACGGCATGACAAGCCTAGGGATGTTGATATCGGAAAAAAATATCGATATTTATTATATCGTTATTTTCAAAATATATTATATCGGGTATTCGATATATCGGTAAAAAATATCGATATTTCGATATATCGATATTTCGTTCTCACTGTTCTCACAAAAACTGTCCATTTTAGATACACCAAAACTGTATCAAATTTTTGACTAAATTATCATTAAGATTTCAATGAGGCGGTATATAATGGCAAATCCAAACAATAAAAAAAATTGTAAACAATTTTAATTGCAAAAATTTAGTCAAAATATTGTATATTTAGCATATTACAGCATGATACAACTTTACCAAAAATGGTTTATTTCTAATAAACGCACATATAGACTTAGATACCTAATAATTATGAAAAATTTATTTTATTGAAAAAAAAATTTAAGGTTAAGTATTGTTAAGGCCTTATTAGGAAATATAGGGAGAAAAAAACTATGAAAACCAATATTTATTGGATACACTTGTTAAAAATACGCCAAGGCCGTAGCTAGAAATTTTGAAGTTGTATATCTCTCTTGCTACTTACGGGACCCATGCCAAGTTTAGGGTTTTTAATAGTGAGCCTACTAGGAATGTTGTGGCAAAGAAAAAAAATGTTTTGTAATTTGCGAAAAAAAGTTGAATTTTTGCGGAACCCCCCCGAAAAAAAAATGAACACGTTGAGGTATTTATTTAGTATTGTTTCTAAGAAAATTTCACATGATTTGGTCGACAATTCTTCAATTTTAATAGACACAAATGTGTTAGTAAAAAGTTATAGTCATTTGAATGTTTTTAAACCTAAAGTATAATAAAATTTAAAAAAAAATTCAAAAGACTACAACTGTCTACTAACACATTTGTGTCTATTAAAATTGAAATAATGTGAACTTTTCTTAGAAACAATAATAACTAAATACCTCAACGTGTTCATTTTTTTTGCGGAGGGGGGATGGTTCGCAAAAATTCAACTTTTTTTCGCAAATTACAAAACATTTTTTTTCTTTACCACAACATTCCTAGTAGGCTCACTATTAAAAACCCTAAACTTGGCATGGGTCCCGTTCCCGTAAGTAGCAACAGAGATATACAACTTCAAGCTACGGCGTTGAAAATACCCTTTCTTTAATATGTCCTCCACTCAAGCGTTGGAGCGTTGCAAAATGGCGTCCAACAAACAGTCGAAACGAACCGAAATTCGTAAATCTTCTCTTCTAAAATACAATAGCGTCTCGTCGGCTAGCAACGTCCAGCCAGAAATTCGTATTGTAAATTGTCCGAATTGCTAGTAAATTTCTTCTTCTTATCTTGCGATGGCCTCTTGCTTTTCACCATCTAGCTACTAAAGCTGACGAAAAATATCGGATCCGATAGTAAGATTTTAATATCGATATTCCGATATATCGGTATAAAAAATATCGTCTAAAAATATCGATATATCGAACAAAAAATATCATTTATTTGATATATCGATATTTTTTCAGCATCCCTAAAAGCCTTGGCCAGCGTTTCAACCAGTGTTTGTAGAGACATTGGTCTTTGCTTGATGTTCGCGCACCGACAACCGTACACACGACATGTTTTATCTTTGCCAGTGTTTTCGAGGCAAGTGAAAGCGAATCTCTACAAGTGTACCTACAAGACAGACGAAATGGAGTCCGATGATGAAGTGATAGCAGCGTCTGCTCTACTTTTAAGTTCAGCTGCATTATTTTTATCAGAAACTATTAAAAAAAGAAAAAAACGCAGGTGGTGAACTACTTCCCTTTATCTAAGTAGGACAACGTAGGTTAACTAAATAATATTTAAATGAACATTCACACTACAAATAATTTTTTAGGTACAATAAGTGATTTACTTGGCGATTTGACAAAGGAGGCATCTCTAAAGTTCATTAATTTCTGCAGAATGTCTGCAAGTGATTTTGAATACGTGTGTACGGCGATCAAGCCCACTGGCGAGCTTCAACAAGTCCCTTTGATGTGTGTCGAAATTACCGCTTACTAGGCGAACCCTGGCCAGCGCCAACGTTGGCTTTGCTTTGTCATATGTTTTGCATCCACACGATGCGCCAACGTTTTAACGAGCGGCATTGGCCAGGGCTTGCCATGCCGTCTGTAGCCGCCTTTATTCTCGCCCCCGGTCGCGTTATCGCAGTTATACACATGGCGTCTTATAGGCGCGGCCCGTGAAATTTTAAAGTTGTATATCTCTATTGCTACTTATGGGACCCATACTAAGTTCAGGTGTTTTAATAGTGAGCCTACTAGGAATGGTTTGGTAAAGAAAAAATATATTTAGTAATTTGCGAAAAAAAGTTGAATTTTTGAATTGACCAAACCTGGGAAAGAAATTAACACGCTTAGATATTTTGTTTATTAGTTTTTGTAAACAAATTTTACATCATCTTGTCGACAATTCTTAGATTTTAAGAGAAAAAAAATGTGTTAGTAGAAAATTATAGTCATTTAAATTTTTTTTTAATTATATTTTAGGTTTAAAAAAATTCAAACGGCTATGACTTTCTACTAACACATGTTTTTCTCTTAAAATTTAAGAACTGCCGACAAAATGATGTAGAATTTGTTTAGAAAAAAAAAAATAAAATACCTAAGCGTGTTAATTTCTTTCCCAGGTGGATCAATTCAAAAATTCACCTTTTTTTCGAAAATTACAAAACATTTTTTTCTTTTACCAAAACATTCCTAGTAGTACTATTAAAAAACCTGAACTTGGCATGGGTCCCATAAGTGCAACAGAGATATACAACTTTAAAATTTCACGGGCCGCGCCTGGCGTCTTACATACTATGCACGAATAAAACCCAAGCAAGTCTGTATGTATACGAGGCCAGATCAAGATAAAAAATATACAATTAGAAATTCTTAGGACTAAAGAGTTATTGATTCTTTGTGTTAGTATATCTAGTTGGCTGACACCGCTGTTCTATGAAAAACTTTGATCTTTTCTGGTTTTAGTAGCCAGTAAATTTATTAATCTGGATAGTGATTGAAGTAAGTATTTTTCACAGTAAGTTTATTGAAAGACGTATTTATTGAATCTTATAATTATTATAGATTTCCCAAAAATGTATGTATGTTAGTAATATCGATTTTCGGAATTACATATAAAATTTTTGCATTGATTTACTCCTGATATATTTGTCAAAATAGTTTATATGGCGCACGTGAAATATAGAGGGTTTGATATGCAGTTAGCCTGGAAAGTTTGTAGTAGACAAAATTAAATATGGTTGCTATGATTACAACTACGGTGTTTTATAAATAAGTTGTTCAAGTTTGTCATCCATATGAAAACGGCATGTCTAAGAAAAAGCTAGATTTTGAAAAAATGTAGTTTTGGTCAGTTATTAAGTATTTATTTTTGAAATGGTTTGCTGATATGATAGAAACCTTACGAATCAGTGTCCTTCATACTATTAAAAACTGGGTTGCGCAATTTAAAAGATGAAGATCAGATATCAAAGACCAATTTCGGCACTCCGGAAAATATTGATTCTGTCCATGATATGATTTTAGAAGATCGACAAACTGAGCTCAAACGTATAGCAGAAGCAGTGCACGCACATCTCATATGAACGTGTATTTCACATTATTCGTCACGACTTGGATATAAGAAAGCTTTCGCCCAATGCCAATCAGAAGCGAGTTCAATTGACAACGTCCAAGGAAATCTGCCGGCGCTTTTAAGAAGATTTCTGAAACTTTTTGGATCGGCATGGACGAAATGTGGCTCCATCACTATGACCCAGAGACTAGATAGCCGTCTAAAGAGTGGAAGCATTCTGGTTCTCCACGACCCAAAAAATTCCATGTTAAAAAATCGGCTCTTAAGATTCCTGCTTCAGTTTTCTGGGACAAAGATGGAATAATTCTGACAGATTATTTGGAACAGAGTAGAATGATGCATACTGAGTTGTTAAGTAAATTACGTAAAAAAATTGTGAACAAACGCCGCGGAGAACTTGCTAAAGGTTGTTCTTTTTGCTAGATAACGCTCCTGCTGACAAGTCGTTGATTGCACTGCAAAAAATTAATGAAATAGTTTTGAATTGGTTGATCACCCGCCCTATTCTCCGGGTTTAGCACCGTCAGACTATTATTTCTTCCCTAAATTCAAAAAACATTTGAAAGGTAATAGCTTTTTGATTAATGACGAAGCCATGTGCCGTTGAGGAGTGGTTTGCAGACAAAGACAAAGGAATTTTAAAGTGCTCCGAATTACTTTATGAACGTTCTGCTAAATGAAGTCTGAAAGGGGATTATGTTGAATAAATAAAGTTTTGTTTTGGAATATTGTGGCCTTTTATATGGTAGGCTAAGTACTTCTTAATACTTCCTCGTACATATGACATATATTTTTGTGGTATTTCTTCAACGCTATAAAATTTGCAAATCACATTTCCACGATTATGCCAATTTGTAGTTTTATTCAAGAATATGACTCCGATTTCTGCTTAAAAATTAAAAATGAATGTTTACATTTATATAAAGCAGGTTAACTATGCGTCTTCCACAGCAGTCGAACCAGTGTTCAACAATGACCACAAGGGCAATCAGATAACTTGCAGGCTAACAAACCTATTTTATTTTCTTCGTTGGTTGCCGAGAGTTGATTCATCTACGATGACTGTTTATTTTTCTAATCCTGACTTTATCTACATCTGCGGAAGTTACAGGACTAAAAAGCTTAAAATATTTATTTAAGAGAAGGCCATGTGCTAATAAGCTCCAAATAAGTTTTTTCTTTTAACTTATCTCAAGCTATACTTTCAGTGGTAAATGATAACCCCATTTGTCTTCAAACTTTTGTTAGGATTTATTTTACCGACTATAAAAATAAATAAATAGCAAAATCTGCTTACTTGAATTTGGCGATACTAACATTTATTAATTATTTATAAGATAAAACGGATTGTATTTAATAATATAGGAACAAACAGCGACGCGTGCTTTAGGCAATGTCTGACTTCATTTGACATTGCTTATAGTTGCTTTTTAAATTATAATAAATTATACCGAAAAGTAATTTTGTTTTAGCTGAGCTCTCCCAGTAAATTTCGTCAAAATATCATTTTTGGGCTTATAATAACTTGCTTGATGGTTGCAATACAATAAAGAGCCTATATGAAAATTTTTCATTTTTAATTTACAGTAACTGTAGATAGCAGGAGAGAATTTTTTCAGCATTCTTTTCCAGGCATTTTATCAAAATATTTGGCTGAAACAAAAAGTATTCAAAGCATTTTTTTAACATAAATATCCATGAAGATTTTTTACGTAAATAGACGCGGACCATTATGGTGGTTTGTGTTCTTTCTCCTAAATAAAATATGACTGACAAATAAATACGGCAAAACAACAAATAATAAAAAATGAAAGGAAAATGACCCAATATTATTATTATACGTTGCTCTATTTTTAGTGTTCCGTGAAACGGAATACTTGTGGAATCAGTTCGGTATCCGTTCATGTGTCTGTCACAGGCGATTTTCTCTGAAACTATTCGACGTAAAAATTTGAAATTTGGCACAGAGATAGAGTGTGGTGGCCCAATTATAGACGTGAAGTATAAAAAGTTGAATTTTGATTCTGGGGGTTAATTTCAAGTAGTAAATTGGGAAATAGAAAAAAAAATTAAAAGGCATCGTATAGTGTGTCAAATGAAAGCTTATTGAGCCGCGAATTTAGAAATATTTATGATGTATTTTTTTAGGAAAAACGCTTAAAAATTGCTGTCCCCCACCCTTATCACCAAAAGGATCGCTCAGAAAAATCTGAAACAAATCATGAGCATTGAGAATTAGGTCTAGATTAAGCCGAAATTATCAGAATTGGCAAACTGCAGGGCAAACAATTGTTATAAAGAATTTAATTATTTATTTCCTTGTAACTGCTGAACCATTGATTTTAGAGAAACAGTTTTGTTAACAAAAAATATTTCTCACAATGTAAGGGACAACTTTTGTCCTTACAAATTTTTCAAAATTTTTAATTTGGCTCAGTCGAAACGCGAGTGTATTACTATTATTGCTGTGCCCCACCCTTCTCACCAAAAGAATCGCTCAGAAAATTCTGAAAAAAATCACGAACATTGAGAATTTGGTGTGAATTTAGAAAAAATTATCAGGATTAAAAAATTCTAGCGGGATCAATTTTTATAAATAATTTTATTGTTTATTTCCCTATCCCATCCATAAATTATGTTGCACAAATTTCATCGTTTTCTGATCCCCCCTCGTCCTTGTCACAAGTAATCACATTCGTGTGACCCCACCCCCCCCCCCCCCCCTGTTGCGACGTCACTCATTTTGCAATTTGAAATTTAGAACTTGATTAAAACAGCATTCCCAATATTACATACGTTCTCAAACAGTTAGATATGTACTCAAAATCAATGAAAAAAAAAATTCGGTCAATAAACCCAAGCAAAAAATATTTCTCACGATGTAAGGAAGAATTTTGTCCTTACAAGTTTTCAAGTACCGGAGGGAATTCATACGTCAGAATTTTTTTTTATCATTTTCTGATTTAGCGGAAAATTTGACTAAATATAGGTAGGTTGGATGGCCAGTTTGGATTTTTTGAATTTTTGGGGGGAATTGAGGGTGTATGGGGGTAATCCATGTCAGAATTTTTTTTATCATTTTCGGATTCAGCGGAAAATTTTGCTAAGGATAGGTTGGGTTGGGCGAGATTATTCTTTCTCTAGTCACTGTAAGTTTTTGTCGTTTACAGACCCTTGCTATTTACCGTTATTAATGCAGTGACTAATCATAAAAACGAAAATTCGGAAAGGCCCATAAACAACTCGTAATATACATAATACAATTAACAATAAACAACAGGTTGGAAAAAACGCGAATTTTATTTTACTTGCATTGCTTTCATTATTAGTAACGCACAAAGTTTACTTTTACTCTTACTATACAAAATATAATGTTTATTCAATTAATGTAGTCTGTAGGTATATACATATGTATGTACATAAACAACGTGATGTATATAGGGAGCACGTTGTGTTAATTGTAATACCAGTAGTTCTAGAATAATCATTCCAAAATAAATATGGATATGAATTACATTTTTTGACTTAGTGCATGTTTATTAAAGGATATCCTTTAGTAGTTGCCAGATTTTAATTTTAGTGAATCGGGATTTTTATTGTTGAAGCTAAAAAAAAAAATCGGGCCATATAAATTAAACAACCAAATATGACAAAATGCTTTTATCGTCAAAACTGACAATCACGAGAAACATAAACACAAATTATAAAATATTAAATAAACAAACTAAAGATTTTTTTTCAGAAAGCAAAACAATAACAATAAAACAAAAATATTCGGCCAAGTGCAAGCTATATGTACTTGGACAATAATAATTAGTGTTCCGTACCATTAGCCCCCAGCAAACCTCGGCCGCCCGATCTCATCCCATCTGCCGCGCTACTCGCCGCCGCGCAGATGGCACCAACGCCGTATCACATCGCGTATGCGCGGAACCGAATGGTGAGCGTTTCGACTGAGCCACAGTGGCGCGGCCAGCAATACGCCCTGGGGGGGGGGGGAGGGGGGGGGGGTTGACAAAATTTCTTTGACAAATACGCTCTGGGGGGGGGGTGTTTGACAAAAAAATGTTGACAAATATTGCTTTATTTTCGTTAATTTGGGAAATGGGTAAGGTAACCCCCCCCCCCCCCCCGTGGCTGCGCCACTGCTGAGCCAAATTGAAAATTTTTTGAAAAACATGTTATGACAAAAGTTATTCCTTGCATCGTGAGAAATATTTTTTGTCGAAAATTTTTTTCTCTAAAACTAATGGTTTAGCAGGTATAAGGAAATACATAATTAAATTGTTTATAACAATTGATAGCGCTTAAATTTTTCAATCCTGATAATTTTGACGCAATCTACACCTAATTCCCAATGTTCATGATTTTTTTCAGATTGTTCTGAGCGATCCTTTTGATGATGAGGATGGGGGACAGTAATTTTTAAGCTTTTTTCCCGAAAAATGCATAAAAAAGATACATCATATAAATTGTTCAATTTGTGCTTCAATAAGCTTTTATTTGACACCCTACACCATGCCCTTGAATTTTTTTCCCATTTCCCCATTTACCCCCTAAAATTAACCTCCCGAATCAAAATTCAACTTTTTATATTTTACGTCTATAATTGGGCCACTACACTCTATCTCTCTGCTAAAATTTAAATTTTTACGTCGTATAGTTTCAGAGAAAATCGCCTGTGACAGACAGACGGATGGACAGAGAAGCGATTCCATAAGTGTTCCGTTTTGCTAATTTTAGCACGGAACACTAAAAATAAAAATGTGGATTTATAAAATTTCTACTTATATTTTGTAGATGATTGTATTTTCCCCAAAATATCCTTGCGTTCTTTTATGCACTTGTAGAAATCACTACAGTTTAAATTAAAATTTAATTGTACCCTCAATAAAATTCAGATTTTATTAGATTGACAGAACATTGGTTTCTTACGTCAGACCATTTGATGAGTCCCGCTCGGGACAATTTTATTTTGTTCAAATTTCGGAACGTACCGCAAAAATTGGGACGTCTCGCAACGCTGGCACACACATCCATTTTTAAAAGATTTTCTTACTTAATAAATCTAAAACTACCTTTTAAAATGGGAAATATAAATTTAGGGCCAGGGCGTTTATGTGTCAGTCAGTCAGGACTTTGCATTTTATCTAAGATAACAGGAATAACTAATAGGCGAAATTGTTATTGTTTGCAAATAAATGTTTATTTTTTCTTTACAATTATTGTTTTATTGCTGTATGCGTGGTTACTTTTCGCAAGCTTGTAGAAAACATATTATTGTTCCTAACTGTTGCGAAAAGTAGGGGAGATCGGGTCTGGAAGGTATATGGGGAAGTTTGGCACAGTAGTTTCAATGTTCTCGTTTTTGCTGCTAGCGCCACAACAATCAAGTTACAGCGGCAAAAACGCTATAGGTAGAAACTAAGCTGCATTGTGTTTGTATTAGCACCTATCGCTAGAAATTGAAAATTTGATAATTAACTTATTTGTAGAAAATTTATTTTAGAGGATGCAAGGTAGATCTGGAGAGTAGAAATAAGCAAAAAAATTATGCAATAGATAAAACCAATTGGAATGGGTTCCTAAAGGTGTCCACATGAACGTATGAAACTCTTTATAAAAATATCTTGTTGCTAATTTTTTTAGTAACAATTTATTGCAAAAAAGGTGCCTTTTTCATGTCTTTTTTCGATTTTTCCGTCCTACCTCAGTTATTTATTAAAATAACGGAACGCTATTGCATCGTCGGAAATGTGAGAAAATCTTACACAATTTTGCTACTGAGCACTTTTGTCCACGACCAATAGATTCGTCAGTATTTAATAAATAAAAAACCGCTCAAAAAGTAGCGCAGCGGATGCAGCGGTATACACACATAAGCGTCCCGCGCTATAAACAAATGCTTATAACTTTTGATCAACTAAAGATATTTGAATAAAACAAAATTGCACGTATAAATAATCGCCAAGACAATCAGCTAATAATATTTTGAAAGTATTTCGAATATTTTAATTTCCGGTATTCTTGTTAAAGTGTGTAAACAAATTTTAAAAAATTAAAAAGTAAGTATTGTAATTTCTTCCTGAGACCACTATCTACGAATTCTGTGAGAAGTGTATCCATAGGCTTCTTATTTTTTTTGTTACGGCAAATTTTCAGTTGTCTGTTTTATGAAAAATGCATTTTCGCGTGTTCGCCGCTTAGGAAAACCAATTATTATTTTTTGTAATTTTTTAATTTAAAAAATAATACAGTAGCTGTCAGTAAGGTAAACCATTTACTCTCAGATGGTGTGATTGGCTTTATAAAAACTTTAATTTTTCAGTGAGTTTTATTGGCATAAAATTGAAGTTATCTAGAAAAAGATGAAAATATCGCTATCAAGAAATTGTTATAAAAATATAATGAAAAAATATAATCATCTGAAACGTCATAAAGTTGTAGATAAATATGTTTTTTATTGACATTTAACCATAGATATGATTATAACTCGCCAAATGACATGGTTCCCCACCTACTTTTTAAGAACGGCTGTTGCCAGATTTCCAGTTATGTAGAATATTTGCGGATTGAGACTCTACTAAAATAACGCAATTACTGTGGGTTAATCCTTATCTACAATCATAAATACCACAAGCTAAAGCATATGACTAAGGATTATTAAAATATAATAATATACCATTATTTTTCGTGACACTAAATTTTTAGTAATTTATTTCCATTGAATGGTGCTGAAATTTAGAGTGATAGTGGCAACATCGCTTCACCGGGCTTCACTGAGAAATCTGAAAAGCGTAATTTTGTCTGTGCTTTGCAGGCAGGTCGGAATATACTTGTGTAGTGATATCCTACATAATTTTTTGTTTTTCCTAACAGAACTTATCCATAAACTTTGCGGAATGATGCGCCATTGTAAACTGTGTGAAAAAATGGATTCTTTTCATCCAGAACTGTCTTTTCAAAGGTTTGCTTGGTGGAATACAGAATACAGGGAAGCCATTACGGCGGCGCGCCGAGACGGAATTATAGCTGTTGGTCTTTGTCCTACACACGCACAATATATGAAAAGGCTTGTTATGAATGAATGCTATTGTGTCCTCTTGCTGAAGATCAATGGTTGGCATAATAACATTGGGACTGATTGGCCTGCTATGCTAACAGGTATTCCGGTGGCATTAATCAAAGAAAATGCTTCAAAGAAAGGTCGTCGGAAGACGAATTTTATCTAATATGTTTCAAATTATTGTGAAACAGACATTCCGGTTAAAACTGGATACAGTATCGACTGTAAGTGGTTGTATATTATTGACTGTTCGGGTGCAGATACAATAGGATATATTTGTCATCATAACTGAAATCATAATTTTTAATTTTGAGTCACTTATAATTATCATGTTTGCTAGATAAAAACTACATTATGACATTTCACACATTTGGAGAGATATACTTACCTAAGTACAATTTTTTAAGCACATTTAAATACAATTTTTCGAAATTAAATTTTGTCGAAAGACAGTTTTAGAATATTAATTTTTTGAAGCAACGGCTTTTGGAAAATTAATTTCCGAGAAAGTAACTTACCAAACCTAAGGAAACCGATGAAACTCAAAAAAGGGTTGTTTCGTTTTGTTCAGAATCGTTTTTTGTCTTTTTTTTCCAAGCTAGTAGAGTTCATAGCTTAATACTGATTTCAAAAAAATACATTTTCGGAAATTGTGTACCATTTATAAAAAAATATTTTTTGAAAGACATTTCTGAATAAAAGAGCATATTTTGAAAAAGTTGTTAAGATATTTTTGCAAAAAGGTACTTTCGAAACAGGTTTTCGAGAAAATATTTTCGATTCGATTTCATAAATCCGATTTTGAAAAAGCTGGTTTTCCAAAAAAAAATTTCTCCCAAAAAGGATGGATTTCGAAAAAACCCTATTTGGCTATTTGTGTCCTTTAGTAAGGAATGTTTTCAGAAACCATACAAGAACATGTAAATCAAAAATGCAGGAAAAGGCTTGCATTTCTTATATAACATATTCGTATTATAAATCTGTTATTCATATTTTCGTGGTATAATTTATATATTATAGACCTTACGTAAACGGCGAATGTTTTTGTTTATAATATTTTGTAGAGCATGTAAAAATGGTTAATATTTATGTTACTACATTTATTTTTATAAAATTCGCTATTGAAATCTTTTTATATAAGGCTGTAGGGGGGCGCTGGAAGGGCCCCCCTAAATCCGCACCTGCCTGTTGGTGAGGTAAATTGGCATAACTGCACAGAAACTATTCAAAATAGGTTTTTATCCCTTCATATTAGTGCTGGCCCTAAATTATTTTAAATATGCTGAAAAATGCCCTTTAACAACATGAATTTGGTTATTTTTTAGCAGTAACCAAAAAAATAAAAAATTAACAACATGTGCAAACTTATGCCAACCATAATCGGTGTCCCCTATCTTTTCCACAATTATTGACAGCTTGACTGAACTCAAATTTGCGTCAATAGTCAGCTGCAGTCGTACATGAACAAGTGATACTTTTCGCACTCACCTGGAGAAATACAATTTTTTGTTGTTTTCTTTGTTACATATTTTGCTTGCAGTAGTATAGAACGATATTCGGGTTTTTCCTTATCGAAGAGCGCGATTCCAAAAAATTTTGCACTTAGTCAGATATGAATTTTATTGCAAAAGTGTAGATAGTAAAATACTTAAAAGGTAATCAGAGATTCCTATTTAAAAACAGTAAATAAATTATTTATAGGGTTTTAATGATAAAAAAATAACTCAAGTGGTTGCTATCTTGTTTTTAAAGATACAAGTATGACGTTGACTATGGGTAGCGTGTGACACTTTTGTCCGTCTAGACCAGGACAAAAACCTGTCAAAACCTAACTGATCAACTATAAGATCGTAATTTAAACCAGCACTAAATCTTAAATCTTCGTAAACGTTACTGACTTCAGAGTATCATACGAGTATGATCATACAAGTTTTAAGTAGAAACGTTAAAACCGCTTTTAAAAAAATCGAAATTTTCGATTCTTCCTATCAGTAAACTACCCCCATGTAACTTTTTTGGGAAAAAGTAATAATGGTGGGTTTGTTATAATGTTTGTTATAATGCCCTAAGTTTGAAAATCCTTAATAATTTTTAAGAAAATGCATTTTTTTATTATTCGTAAACTACCCTTATGCGGGGGCGAAAACAAGCATAATATTTTAACACACCTATTTTGGCTATTGGCTATTTAAGTCAAAGAGAAAATACTGGCAGTCAGGAAGGGGGACAAGTGCTCCGTTCTGCCCCTCCCTGGCGCCACCCATGATGCTAAGCGGCAGATATTCAAACACGCACACACCCATATACATTTTTTCCAAAACCTCATCTTCGGTATTTGGGCATAATCAAGAACAAAATCCGTCAAAATTTCAAAGTCTGATTTTTAGACGATTACAATATGTTCTTCACCTAGTGTCGCTTGAAAATAGTGAAGGACAGAACGGTATTATTTTAAAAATCGAATAATTATTAGGTTATGAATTATTTCCATACTCGATTTATTGTTCTAAGTGGAACGGGTTAATTTCCCCGTTATATAGATTTAGTGAATTCCACCTTTTAGAATTCCAGATATCTTATAGAACGAGCTTGCTTATGAACGCGCCTGAATTGGACCGATATTGCAGACTGTCATTTACGCTTTGCGCGTTCTATTGGCGAATGGTTGTGGACTAGAATAGTGTACTCTAGAGTAGGTTCTGTAAATTTGGTTTATTATTGGGGCAATGTCTTTATATATTTTTTAAGATATATTATGGTCTTATTTGTTTAGACTTAAGGGAAACCCTTTATTTATTTATTTTTCAGTGTTAAATTCTTGTATCGTAACAAGATAGTAGTGTTCGGTGTTAGTAGAACGGTAGAAGTAAAAACCTGTAGACACTCGCGTAACTACGTACTCTAGCTCTAGGTAATCGACACAATTACAATGCTTTTGTAACTTGTATATGATACTTATATCACTTTTGAGAGTATCATTTTGTATTGGTGGTGTGTCCTAGTGTCCTAGTGCACTGTCTGTGCTTTGGGAGTTCTATGTGGTCGTTATGGTTGCAAAGTGCGATCAAAGAGAAAAATTTGAAAAATTGGTTCTTACATCCAATGTGAGAAAGGGAGGAAGAAAACAGATTTGCTGTGAACCAATCTCGGAATTTTGATCTGCTTGCTCAAATTTTCCACAGTCTGGCGTCGATTTTAACATCTTTTAATAGATCAGAATTCCTAGATTTTCTTCGATTCTACTGACACTACGAGGAGGGTAATAAACCAGGACTAACAGAAAAGAAAACATTGCCCAGGTCAGACCATCTAGATTACCTCATAAAGGTGTAACGAAAATATCCTTAGGTTAGGATAAATTAAGTTAAAAAAATATATTACCTATATCGTGCATTAAGATTATGAACCGATGTTTTCTTGCCATTCGTCATTATTGGTATCGGTGATGTTACGCGAGGCAAATAGTGTCGTTGCCAATTCTTACAGTTTTACTTATGTAAAAAAGCAGAAAAATTAGGTAAGTTTATTTGCTTTTTAAAAAGTATATCCTTATTTTTAATTAAGTTTTAGTGTTCTTAAAACCCAAAAATTTGCTCGTTCTTTCATACCGCGCATCGCGCGAGCTGTGGCAACAGCTCGAACTACGGAGATTTATTTATTCACAACAGGGTAGTCCAATCAAGTGACGCTACTCTTGTTTGAATTTGCACTATTTGCTGATTAAAATTATTTCTCTCTCTTTTTGAAGTGTCCGAAATAGCAGGTTTTGATTATAACCTGAATTCTTTTTTTTATAATCGAATGATACCGATTATTTAAAAAATCGTAGAAAACTGGATAATTTTTGAAGTGTTTCGGCTTTGATATCTAGTCATTCTGACGTTTGAGATAATAACCTAAAATTACTAAATCAAAATAATATAGATTCTGTTAGGACTTTTATCATCATTGATTAAGAAGCCGGATTTAAAACTTCTGTGGAAAAAATGTGTATAAGCGATATCGCTTTCGTTGGACCAAACAATGCTTATTCAGTTAGTCATATTTTAATAATAATACGAGTATACATCATATCTGTATGTATACAGGGTGAGTTTTTTAAAGTGTTACAGGCGATATCTCGAAAACGGTTTAAAATATTTTCATGAAATTTTGGTAAGCTATTAGGGAGATGGGGGGACATATTTAAACATATTTTTGACATTTATCTCCTCTCTCTATTTTGAAGGGTGGGGGGTAACTTTGGAATTTTAAATGGGATGATTTACTTTTGGTTATAAAATTCAAATCTACGTAAAAAACTACTTATGTGCACCGTCCATAGAATTCTAATATCTATGGGCGGTGGTATGTGTATATTTTTTTATTTACTCGGAATTATGGTTAACTAAATTTTGATTGATTTTAAAAAATAAATAAAGTTTATCAATAAATCAAGAATTTTTAGAATTATTATTCGTTCCCATGGAAATGCATTATTTTTACTAAAGTCAGTTGAGAAATTTGACTTTTTAACGATTATTTATCAGTTTATTGCTTAATTAAACATGGAAGCGAATTTTAATGTGCCAGTTGATATGTTGTTAATTTTGAGAGATCGCAGAAAAAACTACAGAGAAGCTGTACTAGTGTGGGCAGAGAGCTTTCCTAATAACCCGAAATCTCATGTGCCATTTAAAAGGCTGGAAACCAGAAGTTGTCCTACTTACTGGCAGTATGAAGACGAAACCACGAGTTCAAAAGCGAACTAAAACGGAAGAAAATAGGGTTATAGGAGCGGTAGCTATTTACCCGCATGTAGGTACCAGACGGCTTGCTAGAGATGCTGAAATGAGTCAAAAACTAGTTGTGATCATTTTGCACTTGTACAATTTTCATCCATACCACATTACACTCCACCAAGAGCTATATGGGCAAGACTTTAAAAATCGCGTTACATTTTGCAAGTGGGTCACGAGACAAATGCAAGAAAATAACAGGTTCCTAATGAATGTTATATATTTGTTCTGACGAAGCTACTTTCCATAATTATTGTGGGCAGGTAGGATTTTAACTTATCCCTTATCAGTCAAAAATATATTAATGTTTGGCGTGGTATAATCGGGAATAGAGTTATTGATCCGTATTTTTTCTTGAGCGACATTTAAATGGAGAAATGTACTTAGATTATTTCACAAACCAATTACCCCAATTATTAAACCAAAACATAAATCCTGACATGCGGTGTCAACAGGACACCAACTCTACCCGATTATTCAATACAGGCCCTTAATCATTTGATGAAATATTTGAAAATAGGTGGATTGAACCAGCTGGTCCGGTCAACTGGCCTGCTAGGTCCCCGGATTTGACCCCTCTTGACTTTTTCTTGTGGGGTTTTATAAAAGACAAAGTGATGGCGACTGCAACTACAACTTTAGATGATATGAAAGACCGAATCCGCTTTGCATGCTTATTAGTGACACTTGAAATGTTACAGCGGATACGAAATTGATTTATAAAAGAGTTTAAAGTGTTTGGAAGTTGAAGGGGGGGCATTTCGAACAACTTCTCAAGCATGACAAACGATCAATAAGTTACGTGTTTGGAAGTTGAAGGGGGACATTTCGAACAACTTCTCAAGAATGACAAACGATAAATAAGTTCAAATTAAATAGTAAATACTTTTATTTTATAACCTAATGAATCATAATTTCGTAACCGAAAAAACAAATGAAAAAAAATTGTACACATGTAATTTTTTACGTAGATTCAGATTTTATAAACAAAAGTACATCATCTCATTTAAAATTCCAAAATAAATGCCAAAAATATGTTTAAATATGTCCCCCTATCTCTTTATTAACTTACCGAAATTTCTTGAAAATAATTTAAACAGTTTTCGAGATATCGCCTTGTAACAACACTTTAAAAAACTCACCCTGTACGTTCTTTATGCTAATACTAAGTCGGATTTCTTCTTTTTTTGATTACTCTAAAAGTGAGATTTTCTTTCTTCTTTTCTTTTTCTTTCTTCTTCTTTTCTTCTCTTCTTCTTTCTTTCTTTCTTCTCTTCTTTTCTTATCTTTTCTTTTCTTTTATTTGTCTTCTTTTCTTTTCTTCTCTTCTCTTTTTTCTTTCTTCTTTTTTTGATTACTCTAAAAGTGAGATTACTCTAAAAGTGAGACCTACCTTTACCCTTTTTTTTAACTGCCTTCTTTTACACTGTTCAGGGATATGTTTCAACCAACAATGTTTTGGATGTTTCCAATAACCAAGTTAATAGTAGTACTCGGCAAGAACTACTTTCATCTTTTTTAACATGTTATCCACTGTAAAAAATTTCCTTGAATTTTTTCGGGCTCCAATTAAAGGAAAGGAATAAAATAATACACTGCTCAAAAAAATTAGAGGAACACTTCTTTGTATCTCTATAACTTCTATTGTGGAAATGATATACATATGAAACATTTAAATTTCTAAAGCCACATATGTTATCCTATTAAATAAATGAACTTAAGAATTAAGAATGCAATAATTATTAAGATATGATTAGGAATTTAAAAAAAATACAAAAATCAAAGTGGCGATAAAGTGACCCATGCTTAGTTTCGAGATTTAGTAGGCATGGTAACAGCAAAAGTCAATTAGACATCACGAAAAATAAAATGCGGCATCTTAGTGAAGTTGAAGTTGCTCGTGCTGTTTCTTTGATTGAAAATGGGTTCCGTATCCGGCAAGTTGCAAGAATGTTTAATCGCAGTCCTTCTGTTATAAAACGTGTGTGGGATCGTTTTAGGGAAACTGGTCAGTACAAAAGACGCATCGGGCAAGGTCGTAAGAGGAAAACCACCCAAAATCAAGATCGATATTTAGTTCTTTCATCATTGCGTAATCGTATACTAACAGCAAATGATCTTCAAAGTGCTTTTAGGGTGACTCATGGACTAGATATTTCCGACCAGACTGTTAGAAATCGATTAAAAGAAGCTAACTTGAGACCCAGAAGACCCGTGCGAAAACCCATTTTGACAAGGCGTCACACAATATGCCGTTTAAATTTTGCTCGTGAGCATATTAATTGGCAACTTCGACATTGGACACAAGTACTCTTCACCGACGAGTCAAGATTTCGTCTTACACGTTGTGATGGTCGAGCACGTGTTTACAGACGTCCCGGCGAACGGTATTCTGCTGCTGCAGTAAGAGAAGTGCAAAGGTTTGGTGGCGAGTCGATAATGGTTTGGGGAGGGATAAGTCTTGAAGGAAAAACCGACCTTGTGGTAATTCATGAAAGTCTAAACGCTCAACGTTAGATCGATAATGTGCTAGAAGAACATGTTGTACCTGTAGCTTACGGTGTAGGTCCAAATTTCATACTGATGCAAGATAATGCGAAAGCACATACAGCAGCCATTGCCATAAACTTCCTACATGAACGAGGTATTCAAATCATGGATTGGCCTGCGATTAGTCCCGATTTAAATCCTATCGAACACGTTTGGGATTTGTTGGACAGACGCATTCGGAAGCGTCCAAATGCATTCCAAACTCTCCTGCACCTAGAAGAAGCCTTAATCGAAGAATGGGAAAGTATACCCAAAGAAAATATTCGAAGAATTATAAGAAGCATGCCAAGGAGGTGTCATGAAGTTATTCGTGCTGGTGGAGGACACACGAGATACTGATTCTCATACGAAGGGAATTCCACAAATGTTTTGCAAAGAAAATGCATCTATCGCCACTTTGATTTTTGTATTTTTTTTAAATTCCTAATCATATCTTAATAATTATTGCATTCTTAATTCTTAAGTTCATTTATTTAATAGGATAACATATGTGGCTTTAGAAATTTAAATGTTTCATATGTATATCATTTCCACAATAAAAGTTATAGAGATACAAAGAAGTGTTCCTCTAATTTTTTTGAGCAGTGTATTTTGTTTTCTTTAGTAAATTACAATGTGTCTCATGTTAGTGTTCACACTGAGAAGTTATTGGCTTTGTATAACAAATAATTGAGCACCAATAATGTTAAAAAAACAACAAAATAGTACTCATGACGACTGATTACTGCGACTTAGAAGAACTTTTCAATTGCTACTCCGTCTCTCCCTTAAGCATTATTTCGATTTAAAACATAAAAATGTAGTCCCCTTTTTCCTTTTTCACTGGTGTTATAATTCCTCTTTTGTTTAGACAAAACAAGAGGATTTTAATTCCACGCAGCTCTCAAAAATATTCTTATAAGCACGAAATTTTGTTGTTATATTTTAAGCTTAATGTTACATAACCACTCGAAATTTCATTTAATTATCTGCCAGAGTGATAATATTTTAATTTATGATAAATTCTCTACTGATAAAGTTAAACCTGAAAACATTCATATTGTAGTCCCAAAATATAGATTCTTATTTTAATTTTTTCCCATTGTAATTTGTGAATAATAAGATTCTAGATATTGCTACTTAATATTTAAAAATTAGGTGCCCAGTAACGTAATGAGATTTTGCATTTTAACTCCGCTTTACTACCGCATGAAGTATGACTCACACTTTATTTGGTAAATTCAGTCGAAGTGAATGCAAAAGTAAACCTAATGTCAAATTGCATTTTGGAAAGTTAACTAAATTATCTTAGCAAAACTAGCGTGTTTTAAGAAATAATATTAAAACTAGCGATCGGGATGCATAATTATTTTGTAGTTTTTAATGTCATCGCATCGGTTAGGATATTTATTATATAATTCAAAGTTAAAGCAAAACTTGAAGTATTCTGGAATGATTAACGTCAACTTCTATGTTCAAATTAACATTTAATAATATCCACGAATGATGAAACAGGTGGCTGATGAAACTGGAAAACGGTATATTTCATTCTTAATATCACATTTTGTTGTTGCTACGAAAAGTACGAGATCCATTTGCCAAGTCGTGTGAATCAAAAATTTTCGACCAGATTTTCCAACGTTAGTCCGGTCTAATTTGACAACCAAAAGTTTTAAACTCACAAGTGTAAGTAAGCATGAGACAACTAAGTTTTATACTACGAATTCGTTTCTGAGGTTTTTCACAAATTTATAAATAAAAGGGCAATTTTAGTACGTACTTTCGACAATAATAGAACTAAATTCATTACAGCAACCCGTTCCAAAATCATTTGGAAAGCAAGCAAATAGCTGAAATATCACAATAACTCATAAGTTTTTAACAACTTATTAACAGTGACAAACATGGGGCTTTTCTTCTGGGGTTCTCTACTATCTTACATGGCCATAATCACCCAACCAGGGGCGAATACACCCTTTTGATTCCGAGACACAGGACAGCCAACTTCAAGAACTCTGTGGACTATAATGCCATTACATTGTTTAAAAGACTGCCGGTTGAGATAAGATCTTGTTGACGTCAAATTTGCTCCATACAGGAGTTTTTTGACTGTAACATGGGTACGGTTCTCCATACAGATTGAGTGTGATTGGTCTTGTTATTGGTTTTTGTCTCTGACTTTTAATACGATTTTTTTCGTTTAGAGCTGACAATTAGTGATTAGATCACTATGGTAATTTTATTCTTAATTTTAAATTTAATTTAATCTAACTGAGACTTAGCTTGATTTAATTTTTCCTGTACTAGGTTTTGAGCCAATGCATACAATTTTATTTTTCTACAACCGAGCGAAAAGTACAAATTTGCGCTTTCAAAAGAAAGCGCAAAGTTGGACATTTTCGAGGAACAAGCGTTTGTTTTACTTTGTCGCTCGCTGAGCGACAAAGTTACTTTGTCGCTCGCTTAGTTACCATGGACACCTTAATAATAATAAAGAAACGTCCAGCGTATCTGCGACTTTTGACACAAAATATAAACTGTCAAATTTGATATCAATAATTATTAATTACATTACAAAATATTTTTAACAAACATTTTTATCTAGACACATATGTAACGTAAAGTAATGCTCACTTTTTGAAATATGAAGTGTAAAGTTTGAGATTATCAAAGTTTATCAATTTTTACCAAACATTTTTATAAAAACACCGGTTGTAGAAAAAATCATGTGTGTAATTCGAGCGCAAAGTGACATTGCCGCTCTCGCGAGTTAGCCGCGCTCCGCTACGCGTCGCGCGTCTAACTTCTCGCTCAGAGCGGCAATATATCACTTTGCGCTCTTAATACACAAATAGCTATTTATTGTCTTTATAAGTGACTAAAATAAAAAAATTGAGTTCGAGCTTGTTCCGAAAGTAAATTTAACTCTATTACTGTGAAAAATACAAACTTAAATTGACCTTTACGTAACAGATTCGCGATAAAGCTCAGAAAAAATTCATAGAACAAAACTTAGTTCGCATGTCACTTTTCAATCACTAGTCAATTTAAAGCCTTGATTGTCAAATTAACTCTGTCTTAACGATAATGAATCTGGTTTCTTATTTGATAGGATGGAATGGGTATTGTTGGATTATTTGTGACAGAGCATGACTAGGTCTTAAAAGCTTGAAGCTGGTCAACCTGGTTGACTATTTTAAGTTAAACCCCGGTCTCTAATTGAATCACCAGTTGGAAGAAGGAAATGAATTCATACTAATGATTTTGAGAAAATCGAAGAAAACTTTTTTACTTTCTTTTTTAATTTTTTCTTGAATTTAACTTGTGGATAAAATATAGTGCAGTGTGTTTTAAGTCCAGTAGGATAATTGGACGCCATATAGTGGTTTTTATTAGTTAGTTATCATTATAATAAGGGCTTGGATTTATTTCCTTCTTCAAACTTATGATTTTTTTAAAGAGAATAAGTACAATAATCACATGAAATATTGTTATTTACTGGACATATTAATAATAACAAAAAAGACGTACTTAAACAGTGGTTACGTTAAGCTAAATTTTTAAAAACTTAAATCTACACGATCCTGAATCCAAATCTGACTTTCTAACTTTCGTCTTCCGCAGGAGTTTCAGATGAAGTAGTTGGGATGTCAGTATATTCTCGTAGAAATATTTTTTTATCATCTAGTATATACTGAATAATTTTGCGGATATCGTCCATCGTTTTTTGATTTATTGGTACTTTACCCTCGTACGCAGTGGGCATTAATGCAGCTTTACGGAGCACAAAACTGTTTTTACCAGTACATCAATGTGTTCTAAGGCTGTTAACAAACCTGAACAAACAAGGTCCACTCTCAATAATACCAGAAACAGTACCTACTGAATAACTGAATTAATATATGACAGAGTACCTACAATAGTTTGAAGAAGGGAATAAATCCAGGATATAGTTTTGCTTCTTAAAACTTATGTAATAGGTTATCGCCTATCTGCGTAACGTGTGAGGTATTTATGTCCTTCTTAGAACTAAGACATGGGTGTTGCCTTAAAAATGCTAATTTTAATAAAAAGTCATTTTGCCATATTGTGGCGTTTATTTCCTTCTTCTAACTGGTGGTTCAATTGAAGATCCTGTGAGGAGACATGTGCTTTATTTAGATCCAGATTTAGGACTAGTTTGGATACATGAATATTGGCATGGATCATCTAGTAAATAATACCATATCGGCAGTACGCACCTAAGAATAGAATTGGTAGTAAAAGAGAAAAGGTCAATGCATTAAAGGAAAAGTAGGTTGGTGCCAGTACCTTGACGTGAGCCAGCATTGATTGAATGGAGGTTAGAGGATGAATAACAGAAAATGGTGGTTTGTCCCAATCTTTTACGAAGCGACGACCCGGTAAATACGTTTAATATGGCATACGAACTTGAAATTGAACCAAGTGCATGTCAACCATCTGACTGAGCTACGACAGACACAAAGTATTTAAACTCTTAAAATGAGGGTAATTCCTAATATACACACCATTTAAAAATATATTTTAAATTTCGGAAAATATGTATTAAGGCCAGTGTTCTCATTTATTTCATAGAATCTGGATGTCTTCAAATAAATACTTATTGTTTGCATTTCTTGTTTTATTTTTATTTTCTTGGCAGACCGAATTAAGTTGCCTACATTAAGTTTAATGGGCGGAAACACTTTGCTTAGAATCGTAATTTTCAAGAATCTAAATTCCAAAAAGCTTTTGACACAGCGTTATTTTTGTTCCAGCTTTGGGTTTTGTTTCATTTTCGAGGAACGTAAAACGTTTTCCTAAAAACTTATTTTAAATTTCAACGACACACTTTTAAGTGTTCCAAAAAACAAGATATTTTATAGTTGTAGTAGTGAGTTTTTTGCTTGCTTATTAAAAAATGCACTCATAATTATGTATAAAAATGGTTTAAGATTTTTTAGTACTAGAAATGCTTGCAAAGTCGACCTAAAGGTAGCAACAGAGCAAAATATTAGTATTAGCGTGATTTTGACTTTAATCTTATTAGAAAACCGCCTGTGCCATCATCTGAAAGACGATCCGTAGATGATTCCTGTTATATTTCCAACTCTGAAAATTTCCTTTAATTTGTTATAAACATTTTTAAGCAAAAAATCGCGATTTTTTTAGGTTTTTGCTTATAAAATGGAAAGTAATGAAGCAAACCTAATGGTGTGAATAGACGATTTGTAGAGAATAAAAATACGAACAAAATGAGAGGTCGAACGTCCCTATAGGATAAGTAGCAACGGAGAAAATCCGAAAAAACCGGAAAATTAAGAGTTTTTTTTTTAAATTCATAAATCCGCCATTTTTAAACGTAGAGGGCTCAAACTTTGGGAAAAAGTAGTAACTTATAGCTACTTTATGTGTGAAAAACCTCGACGCTGTCCGACGATTAGTTTTGCCACAATCGTCATTTTAATTTTTCAACATACTATTTTGCAACAGGTCTCGATGCTCTATGGATCGTCCGATTTTAATTATTGAAACGGATTTGAAAAGTACAAGTTTAATTGAACAATATGTATATTTTAATTTTTCCATAAAATGCTACGAAACCGGTTGAAAATGCACGTAAAGATGCGTGAAAATGGTCGAGCGCGCGAATATTGGCTCCCCTTCGCTCCGCTTCTCTCCCGCTACTCGACCGATTTCGCGCGCTCGGCCATTTTCACTCATCTTTACGTGCATTTTCAACCGGTTTCGTAGCATTTTATGGAAAAATTGAAATATACATATTGTTCAATTAAACTTGTACTTTTCAAATCCGTTGCAATAGTTAAAATCGGACGATCCATAGAGCATCCAGACCTGTTGCAAAATAGTGTGTTGAAAAATTAAAATGACTATTGTTGCAAAACTAATCGGCGGACAGCGCCGGGGTTTTGCACACATAAAGTAGCTATAAATTACTACTTTTCCCAAAGTTTGAGCCCTCTACGTTTAAAAATGGCCGATTTATGAATTTAAAAAAAAACTTAATTTTCCGGTTTTTCCGAATTTTCTCCGTTGCTACTTATCCTATCGGGACGTTCGACCCCTCATTTTGTTCGTATTTGTATTCTCTACAAATCGTCCATTTACACTATTAAGATTGCTTCATTACTTTCCATTTTATAAGCAAAAAACTAAAAAAATCGCGTTTTTGTGCTTAAAAATGTTTATAACAAATTAAAGGAAAAAATGTCAGAGTTGGAAATATAACAGGAATCATCTACGGATCGTCTTTCAGATGATGGCGCAGGCGTTTTTCTAATAAGATTAATGTCACGACAAATCGCTCTATTGCTTGGCCTATTAAGGTTTCTAGTCGATATCATTTTAGTTAGGTGAGCGATCTCCTCATATTCCGGCAGTTGCATAAGAGGTGACTAAGCAGTGTTTTTACATGTTTTGTAAATGGCTGCTTTTTAAATTATAATAAATTATACCGAGAAGTAAAATTAGTTAAATTATCCTAGCAATTTTCCTCAAAATAATATTTTTGGGTTTGTAACGAATTCCTTAAACGATTTATGCAATAGAAAAAATGCATGCATATTCCTTATTGAATGAAACAGATCGACTGTAATTTTATAATAACTTTTTTACTAAAAATAATGTGCATTTCCAGAGTAAACCCAGACCGTATCAAAAAACGTTAAAATAATTAGGTTTTACCTTACCTAGTTTTTTTCTTCTTTCATACGTATAATCAAATAATATTTTAATAAACAAAATTTCCAACTGCTCCAATTAGAAGGTAATTATTTGCAATACAATTTATGGTTTATTAAATAAATTTTATGCTACAATTATTCGATAATTACTGTTGATATAATTAGATTCCGAACTGCGGAACCAAAAAATATATATTATTTGGAATATACTAAAAACCGAAGTAAAGAAAATAATATAGCTAAAATATAGAGTAGTTAATTACAACGCAAACATCTAACAGTTTGTATATTAAGTGTATTTCTATAAGCGTGTAAAAAAGCTACTTTATAAATTATAAAACAACCCTGTACCTAAAATATTTACCTACTTAAATTCAATGATATAAATTAAAATTGTGATATAAATAAATAAATAAAAAAAAAGTGATATAAATTAAAATTATTGTAAAATAGGAAATATGCATGTATTTTTTCATTGCATGTTTGATTGTGTCGTTGCAAACCTAAAAATATTATTTTGAAGAAAATTACTCACTAGGATAATTTGACTACAATTTTTTACTTTTCGATATAACTTTTAAAGGCCGCCATTTTCGCGCGCTGTCAAAGAGATGCTAGATGATATCTAAACCAAGCGACACTGTTTTATGCTAGCGTTCTTAAATTTAATCTTTTTGTCTTTTTTACAGGCAAGTGACCGATAGTATTGTTTACAAGAATTAATCACATGCCTGTCAAAAATTAGGAGCAAAAAAAATGAATTTAAGAACTTACCATCGAGTGTATATCAAGTTGCCTGTACTCACTATATCTAACCGGACTCGGAAGTGAAAATAATAAAACTAAATAAAACACGGACGAACAATGATAAACTAATATGCTAAAAATTAACTCAAAATGAACACCTATTACTATTTTCGCAGTGCACAAAAAGTAGAAGAATTGAGGCAAATTGTTAATGAACTACCACAAACCCATATTTGGCGTTTAAGCCAGCAAGTAAATGTATCCTATGGTACCTGCCATACAATCCTAAAATGTGACCTGCATATGCACGCTTATCATCTAAGCTCAGTCCAAGATTTGATACCATACGACAAGCCGCAGCGAATGCAATTTTCAGAGTGGTTTGTGGGTAATTTGCACGGTAATGAAAGTGTATTTGAAATAACATTTTTTACTGACGAGGCATGGTTTTACCTCTGGTTATGCAAATTCTCAACAAATGAGAATGTGGAGTTCGGAAAATCCACATTTTTTTTATAGAGAAGCCTTTGCATTCACAGAAAGTTGGCGCGTGGGCGGCCATATCAAAAAGAAGGTTAATTGGCCCGATTTTTTTGAAGGTAATGAAATTTTAGAAAATGTAAACGCATTAGATGATGAAAAGATGCGACAAGGCTACTTCAAGCAGGACGGCGCAGCAATTCACGTAACTCTTGATAATTTAAATTTTTTGGAATAATTTTTGGCAGGCCGAATCATTAGTAGTAATATGCCAGTTACGGGACCACCACGGTCCTGCGATCTCACTCAATGCGACTTTTTTTATATCCACACATTAAAAACTCGGTTTTCAAAACCCCTTGTGAAAATTTAGAAGACTAGAATTACAAATAAGTTTTAGAAGATTAACAACTCCCCCCAAGTGCTCACCAATGTTTTTGATGTTGTAAAAAGAAGAATGAGAACATGTTTGGAATTTGGAAGAATGGAAAGGTGGACAAGTCTCTCATTTAGTTTAAATTTATAATTTTTGGGTTCCTTGTTGCATATTTTTTTTTAATTCTGTATTATGACAAAGACAATAATGTAATTTTCTTAAAAATAAAAACTTCAGGGCTTGGCAGTTTTATTTCTCATTCACCTTTTACCACAGAAAACATAGCTATGTTTCCTGTGCTTTTACCTATGTATGTTACCTTTCAAGAGTAATAATTCAAGATATGCGTGACTGATTCCAGGGTATACTTTGAGGACGTTTTTTTTATCGTACGTTATGTAGAGAATACAAACAAATATTTCAAATTTATTGGGATTATATTGCCTATTAAATAATTAGGAATCAAATTCACCAGATGCCTTTTACTAATAAAAACAAACATCAAGCGGGTAAAGTTGTGAAACAGAATGTTAGTTCTTTTTTTATAATTTCTTTCAACTCGTGAGTCTGTGGTAAATTGGATTTTCTGTATCATGTGAGCTTAGTACTGGTAGATCTATAAATCCTATTGACAAAAATATGATCAAAAATTTAAGTTTGCTATTTTGGTGTTACCTTGAATTTAAAAAAAAAAACATGTCTAAATTTATCTTTTTGTATATAAAGAAAAGAATATAACTCTACGCCCACCTTAAATGATACTTAATACTTCTTTTTATAAATATTCCAAGTTTGGTAATTTGTTTACGAGGTGAGACATTGCCCAACAGTTATATTTTTTGTCTCCATAATAATTGATTATAAGCTTATTGACCTTGGCCAAAAATCACGGTGAACTATTTTTTCTTATTGTTTGTATAGACGTAGTCTAATAAACCTGATATTAAAATAGGGAGCGTGAAAAGGAAAATATGTTTTTCATTCGTGCATAACACCTTTAGACTTTTGAAATCGATGATGTTTTTCTACCACTTGTGCCCAATTTTGATTGAGTACGTGGGATTACAGAAATTATCTATTGTTCTTCAATTTTTATATTATTAGTATTATTTGCAAATTGAAGATGGTTCATTAGTCCAAGGTCGGATGATTAAAATGCTGAGAAAAACAACTTTTTCTAGTAGTAAAGAAATTTCCACAAAAACTTATTTAATCTTGATTCATGATGTTTTTGGTATTACATAAATAACAGTAATTTTAATTAAGGCTCCCAGCTCGGTTACATTCGATAGGCGTCGATTTTATAAACAGTCAACTGTGTTGTTCGACTAACATACAGGGTGCCCGAGAAATCTTAGTATGGGCAAATATCTTTGCTATTAATTAATTAAGATAGAGACACCAAATTTTAGGTGTATCTTGTTGGTTAATAAATCTATTATTTATATAATTTAACTTTTTAACCCCCTTGAGGGGTGACGCTAGGGAGTTGAGATCACAAATTTTAAATGCAACCCTATGCTGTATGGTATCTCATTCTCAAGGTCTTCAAAAAAGAAACATTTTTCCGCAAACCCGAGGTCCGTATCTTAATTCGTTTTTAAATGGCAAGCCTATAAAAATTAAAAATCGTATACCTTTATTTCTCTTATTAGTTTAAAAGTTGTTCAAAATGACCACCATGAACTTCTTGGCAGTAATAAAGTCGATTTTTTAACTCTGCCAATTCTCGAGAATTCGTGAATTCTGTCTGCGTCAGTTAAAATCTAAATCTTACTTCACAGATAAAATGCTCGATACTGAGTAGTATCGATACTTTTAGAACGATACTTTTGAGGTATCGATACTCGAACTTGGTATCGATACCTCGAACCCTACCTATTTGCACGTCATCTAAAATTTGAGTCTCCGCTAAAGACAACGAAGGATTCTGTATCGCTTAACAATATGTACTGCGCAGTCTGTTGACCTGTTTTCGTACATTTTATTTGCCAACCGAAATTGGTGCCCCCGAATTATAATTTTCAAAATACTGAGTAGGTGTGTGCGTTACACTAATTACTGTACTTACCTAATTATTTTAATAATTGGTTTCGGAAAAATTGCGATCTAGCTGGAACGTAAATAGTGATTAAAAATAATAATATTCGAAAGTTCTTGTTTACTAGTTAGCACGAATTTTAAAACGCAAAAAATCTCAATTCTGGCTGGTCCTGAAAATAAGATTTTTAGCTTGCTTGGAAGAAGAGCATTATTTATTCTTTAAAATGATAAAGACATTGACAATATTTTGTGAGCAGGCCTTAAGATTTTTGATTTTTAAGAATATCTCCAATCCTTAGCAAAAACTTTCTATCTCAGGAGTTCCTTTTGCAGCACTTTTATGAATAGCTTTTGGTAATTACCATAAAAGTGAGTCCTCTTTCCTTGTTTATAAAAAATTAAAACAATCAGATCATAAACAACAGTTTCGGTGTTAGTTTGGATACTAATTCTATGGGTGTACTGAAGAATGTACTAAGTAATTAAGAAAATTATTCACTTCATGAGGAGGTTATCAATTTGACCCGATGATGTGTCATCACTATTTTTTTTTATGTATGTTCGCGCATAATTCTTGAACGGATTATCTGAAGTGAGTGGATATGTAAAAGATCTGCGAAAAATTAAAAAAAAAACTCTTAAAATCGACAGTTTTTGCGTGTGTACTGCGGAATGGCAGCACCGATTTCAATAATTTTTTCATCGTTGTCTTTAGCATGACGGTGGTCTTGTTGACTAATATCTCATTTCCGGGGTTAATGAGAGCATAAAATCTAATTCTGTCTAGCATAAGTTAAAAAAATTAACCGTGAGGGGAGGATAAAAAGGAGAGGCTAGGAAATTGTCCAAAAATGTTAACTAATATATCATTTTCGGGGTATAGAGGTCAGAAAATTTAATTTTGAAAACTTAATTTTGAATAATTAACGGGAGGGGGGATGTGATAAAAAGGCGTGGCTAGAAATTTTTTCAGAATTTTTAACTAACATGCCAATTTCGGGGCTAGCAAGGTCAAAATATCAAATCTTTTCTTAAAAAAATTTAAAAGAAAAGTTACGGGGGGGGGGGGGGATACTAAAAGGAGCGGCTGAGAATTCCTCCAAAAATGTTAACTGATATATCATTTTCGGGGTTATTGAGGTCAGAAAATATAATTTTGTCTAACAGATGTTAAAAAAGTTAGCGGGGTTGGGCCATTGGCAATTTCTTCAAAAATGTTAACTAATGGGTCATTTTTGGGGTTATTGAAGTCAGAAAAGTTAAGTTCATGTAACGGATGTACAAAAAAGTACTTACGACGAATTACGGGGGAGGTGGGCGAAAGCAGCGGGTGGAAAATTCTTTAAAAATGTTAGCTATGTTATTTTCGGGGTTACTGAGATCTAAAAGTCCAATATTACATGGACATTACAAATTTAAAGAAGCGATAATATGAAGGGGGAGGGAGAATAGGTGAACTAAAAAGAAAGAAATATTTTGTTTTTTCAAAAAATGACTTCACAAAAGAAAAAGCACTAAAAAGTATGAATTAATATTTTTACGTATTTATAACTGCTTTTAAGCTAGGTAACTTGTACACCGAAGTGCTTAACTTTGAAGTTGACGCCATTTCACAGTATAAGGATCTGTAATGATAACACAGCTCCACAAAAAAAAATCGAACTTTCGTTTGCAAGGGACCTGACCCACCTTTCTATATGTAATCGAGCACGCTGAATTCGAATCAGGGGTTAAAATGACCCCATCACGTCAGGTTTTTTTTCTAACCTCAAAAATACCATAACCCTAAATCCCATAATCCCATAATCGTGAAAATTAATATGTTTGGAACAGCTATTGCAGGGGTATCAATTTAATTAATACCCGTGAACCTCTCAACCACGTAACGTTTAAACCCCATTATCCTAATGCCCATAACCTCAAAAACCCCAAAACTCTATAATCTCATGACTGTATAGGTGACGAATCGGAAGAGTCTTTTCTATCAGTTAAAAAAATAGAATATTTCTTAACGAGGGAGAAAAAACAATTTACAAGAGTGTGGCATCATCCCGAGCCGAAGGCGAGGGATGATCGAACGCCTTTTTTGAGGTTAGAAAAAAAACCTGAGGTGATGGGGTCATTTTAACCCCGGATTCGGATTCAGCGTGTTCGATTACATATAGAATGGTGGGTCAGGTCCTGCAAACGAAAGTTCCTTTTTTTTTGTGCAGCTGTGTAATTCATAAACAATTAATAATAAGTTGCGCTTAAGTTCAGAACTTTTGCGTATAAATTACTAAAAGTCGAACGCAATTAGGCTAATCATTAGGCTCAGAAATAAATAACCAAAAATATTACCCTTTATTAACAATTTATTAATGCATTATCATCAGGCATTCCTATTATACTTAAAAATTGCGCCGACCTCAAAGTTCAGAACTTCGGTGTACAAATTACCTAACTTTGAACAAAATTAAGTTTACCATTAACCACAGTTATAAATACGTAAAAATAATATTTTATACTTCATGGTGCTTTTTCTTTTGTGAAGTCGGCTCATTTTTTGAAAGAAAAAATACTTTCAATTAGGAATGCAACCGATACCGATCCGATATATCGGCAATATATTTGTTTTTCCAATATATCGGAATCGCCGATAATTAGTTGCCGATAGGTTTTAAAATGCGGGCGCTTTTAAAAATGGTGGGAAAGACACCCCAGGGCGCCCACCTATCTCGCTTCTAAATAATCGCCTTCGCCCTCCAACTTACCTTGACTTGAATTGAACTCAGTTGTGTAGTAATAAGAGATTATGTTGATTATGTTTTTCGCTTTTTGCCGAAAGATTTGAATTTTCGTTGATTTGAAGAGATAAAAATGTTAAATTATCCTTTTACGTGGGTAGAAATCGACCCACATCACACTTTCTACTTCGAATCATTGTGTTTGTGAAATCAGTCATCAGATTAAATATGAAAAAATACATCTTTACTGATTTTAAACGGTATTACAGGGCCTTTCAAACGATATAATTTTTTAAATTTGCGCTGATGATTGGTTTCTAAAAAAACGCATTCGATTGCAACAGTGTGAGGTGGGTCTATTTCTATGCACGTAGTTAAATAGTTATTTGTGTCACTAGTGCACAAATAGTACGGAGTCAGCCGAGTCACAAAATGATCCGAGAGCACTACAGAGGTATTGCGCGCACGAATTTCACACAATATTTTTTCTATAACTCTTCTTAAAACCATAAAAAAACTAAATTTTTTTAAATTTAAAATTAAAATTTTATATCAGCAATAATCTGCATAAAAATACAAGTGAGGGTAGATTTAGTTACTACGGATATAATTATATTTTTGACAAACAATTTTAGTTGTCATTTTTTTATTGCGCTCCTAAAAGTTCTTTTTCCTACAAGATAATGGAAATAAGCAGTGACGAAGATTTTAGGGCTACTCCCTCGGAAGTATCAGAAACAGCAAATATAACAGTTTAAAACCTAATACCCGCAAAATCTAACAGTATGAAACAGCATTTATAGGCAGTTTAAAGAATGGTGTGATAAAAAAAGTTGGTGAAATTAGTGAAAATGTTTTTTTTGACGTATTTCGAAGAAAAATCAAAAGAAATGAAATCATCTACACTATGGTACATATATTCGATGTTAAAAAACTATATACACTGACGTCCAGATTCACTAAGAAAGTTGAAGATTTAGTACTGGTTTAAATTAAGATCTTATAGTTGATCAGTTATGTTTTGACAGGTTTTTGTCCTGCCCTTGTTATTAAAAAGTTATGAATTATTGTGATATTTCAGCGATTTACTTGGTTTCCAAATGATTTTCATCTTGGAACGAGTTGCTGTAATGAATGTAGTTCTATTATTGTTGAAAGTACGTACTAAAATTGTCCTTTTCCTGATAAATTTGCGAAAAAGCTCAGAAATAAGTTCATAGAATAAAACTTAGTTGTCTTATTCTTACACTTGTCAGTTTAAAACTTTTGATTGTCAAATTAGACCGGACTAGCATTGGAGAATCTGATATAAGAAAATTTAAGAAACCTATTCCATAGTGAAGAAAAAATCAGTTGGGTATTGCCCTAAGAAGTCACAAATTTTAACAAAAGAGCAAAGAATCAGTTTTATGATTACTGTCCTTGAGTCTTTGCTGATGCAGGGGCTGATATATGTAGCATCAAAATACATAAAGGATGGAAGTCCACCAGAGTCGCGGAGGATTCATTGACGATTCGGTAGAAAACAAAGTGAAAATTTCAAATAAAATATTAGATTTTAAAGTGTCATATCCGAGGCCAAATATTATTCCGTCTTCTTCAAAATTGATTTACTATTAGTGTTAATATTGTGGCCCATAGTAAGTAATACCAGATTTTATCTATTTATTTAATAAATTTGATATTTATGTTTGAGTTTTTATGCCTGATGTGAGAAATGCACGAAATGTTTTTTACCCTAATGCACGAAATAGTTCGTGTACTACCAAAATAAAAATGAACTGCTGCCAAAAAATGACAAATTTGGACTATTTTGCCAGTTGTAGGAAATAGTTAGTTATGCAGCTAGTGCGAAAAGGAAATCTTTGTCGCACGCGCCATGAAAATTGTTCAACAAATTGATAAACACTTGTTTTGCACTGTTGCATACAATATTTTTTTATACTCGTTTGTAGAAATGCTTTGTTAAATCAATAAAGAAAGACGTTCGGAGCTGACTTGTTAACTGAAAAAGGCATGGTGGATGGAAAAGCTGGCTGAGTGACATGTAGAGTTTGTTTTACAAAATAAAAAAATGTTGCCACCCAACGGGGAAAAAGAGAAGAAGAAATTGGAAATACAGTATTAATGGTAGAACCGCTATTAAAAGTTTTCACCGATTAATTCTTCGGGATTAAAAATTCCTGAAATTAAAAATTGTGCAATTAAACGTTTAGAACAAACAAATATGTAAATAAAATTATATTTTTTATAGTTTTATATTAGGTGACTTGGTATAATTTGTATTCTTTCTAAGCCTTATGCCAAAGAAAATTAAAATAACTCAATAGGTATAAGTTAGCTATATTGGACTCGTTACAAAAGACAACAATAGAGCGGATAGGTCCTACCATATTCCTGAAAAGCATTTTTTATTGTTTTCATAGGATTATTAACCTATTTATCACGTGACTGTCATTAAACAAATCAGGTATTCAACAATGGATTTATTAAGAAAGGATTCGATGTCCGTATACTGTGAGCGTATCGAACGTGAAGCCATATATTTGTTGTTTGTTATGAAAACACTTCCCCCAGGAGATTAGTAAACGAACTACGTAATTGAATCAAGAATGGTAGTAGAAAGAGATAAAATAGCATTGGAGTGTTGGAGCTCAGAAGTGTTGCTGTCTGTGCTGGTTGCTTAGGAAAACGGCTTAACCTCGGTCTGAACACTCGGTTACACGTACGTCTTTGTCTAATGAACTAGAAAAGAAAAAGTGCGACTTATAGATTTATAAATGACTCGGAGCGACTTTAAATAAACACCTTTAGAAATAACATAACCTATAAATAATAAAACCTTTTTAACTTAAATTTATTATTATTTAGCAGAAAAATAAAATATTTTAGGGAATTTATTACTTACTTACTTACTACTTATTTAATAATTACATCTTGTGATGCTTCTAACGTATTTTTTGTACAAAAATACAAGGTAAAATAAGATGTGGCCAATGTTTACAAATTCTGTTTACAGTGTCGTTTAGAATGGTTTGTTTTGGCTTCAAAGAATGTTAAATCATCCCGTATCCAGTCTTAATAAATCCATGGCTGACACTGTTTTTGCTTAATAACAACGAGATTTTTGCAAATGCTGTTTGTGTTCAGTAAAAACAAAGGTTTTTTGCTATAAAATCATAAAACTTTCGTAAGTATTTGGTCGGGTTAGAAATTTACTTTTTATGACAATTCCCATCTTTCACGGGAGACAACAGTAGACAACCAGAAATACAAACAATCTGCGATGACTAATCTTTCGAAGTATAACCAGCATACCAGCAATACTTCCACAAGCAAAGAAGATACGATAAAAATTTGAACAAATTCTTTTTTTATTTGTCTTTGTCTAATGCACTTTCGCCAACACGGATAGAAAGGAATCTGATTCCGCCGTGATTATCTGGAAAGAAAAGATGAATATTGTGATCACCAAGTTCTGGTGTAAACTATCCATGGAACTGACCATTAGGGCGAATTCTTGTTCAATTGTTTTTCTGTCATCATTTTCACATAAAATTTGATACAATATAATACATAATGACGCGGTTTGAGCAATTTGTATTATCAGAAATTGACAAATATATTCAAATTATAACACCAATTACCACAAAAAGAACACACGATTCAATTTTTGCCGGAACAAAAAAATTAAATCAGTAAATAATCTTAATTTCAACCAAATGTTAATTCTTGACTTAATAATGTGCGATAAAAGCCCGAAATCAACGATTGAATTATTAAGTCTTGAACATTTTAGAAGCACAAGTTTTTGAAAAACCACCTACGCGAAATTTATCAGGTAAAATTCAAAGCTCTCGTGATTTAACCTATGATAAAAATATTGTAAAAATGACTCACATTTGAGGCAATCGCCCTTATCCTATTTTTAATTATTAGCAATGATAAGGGCACTCAATATCATTGTTTTCAGGCTAAGGAGACTACACATTTCAAAATCTGTTTTTATTTACGACACAGAGCAAGTGAGACAAAAAAGCTATTATTGGCCCAATTCTTAACCTAAGAACTAGGTTCGATATTCGCAAAATAAATAAAATTTATAACCAATCAGGTTACAATAATGATTTGATTACAATGCACTTAAGTACACTTAACAACAACAAACCTTAGCATTAAATTATCTATTTAGCAAAAAAAAAATTGTCTGGGCATTAAAATCTTTTGTTTATGGGACAGGTTAGGAAAAATAATCGTGCAGTTTATGATAATTAGCATGGCGTGTAGATTTATATCTTAGTTATATTATACCTGTTTGCAATAAATTTATTCTAAAATTTATCTGTTTGCACATAATAGGAGATTGTATAGAACACACCTCCACATTATATGGCAGTATGGTAGTTAGTTGAATATATATTAATCCAAGAGCATATGTATAGTCAGAATAACGCAAGAAAAAGCCACAAGCGTCATAGGCATGAAGACATCACGCGTGTGATGTCTCGTTTTAGAATATTCCTGGCTCAGTTGCTGGAAATCGATATACCAGTGGCACAGTCCCTTTAAACAAGGCTTTCTTACTTAAATAATTATTGGATTAAAAAATAATTGCAAAAGTTAAAACTAATGATTCAATGATTGTGCGGATTTATTATTTATTTATTACTTTATATGTACAGAAGGTATCCGTAAATTAAGCGTCATTTGAAAAAAAATGCATTTGCCTATTTTGCTTCTGTGGCGTTTTGAGTTACATTTTGCATTTAATTTTATTCACGCACAGGCCTTTGTTTGACAGTCTTTTAGGCATTACACCGAACAAGTCCTTGCTTAGAACCGGAAGACAACATGGATCCTTGCTGCATGTTAAAACATGACCTTGACAGTCGACACTTACAAACGCGTTCTGGGTAAAGCGTAATATTGTTAAGTATTCTTGTGCTAATAGCCACAACGCGACCACGCGACGTGGGTAAAAGAAAAGCTCCACAAAGCAAAACAAAATACCGCGAAAGGCTTTTTCGCATCGTGAATGACATAGTTTAACCACTACGCGATCTGTTTTTTTATGTTCTGACAGCCCACGAAGACCGAAGTCTAAATACTATGTACCGTGGGTGTACTGGGGAATCGACGCACACACCCACAGCTGGAAATATCCGTAGGGATTTCACCAGGCCTTTAAGAGGATGTGTGGGGTGGTACCACCTCGGTCGAGGAAAAATTCCTCTACCACCTTCCTACAACAACCACAAAATATCCATGGTCGAAGCGGGATTCGAACCCACGCCTCTCGGTTGAAAAGCTGGCGCCGTACCAACTCGGCCACCGGAGACCCAAGTTAGTTTGTTTTACTCGTTGCTCGGAAAAAAGGATTATTAACGCATCGTGAGTAAATTTCCATACTCACAACGCGTTGTGAGTAAAAAATTCTGACAGTGGCCGATTTCGGCGATTGCGAATAACACCAAAAAGTCATTAGATTTTTATAGCAAATAAGTCAGCAACAGCAATGTTTTTTTTTTATCTAAGACATCCCACGTAGACTTCAAGCTTAGGTACTAACGTACCGTGGGCGTCTGAAGAGAAGGGAAATGTAGTCTATTGACACGGGATTTAAAGGATTGGAGGTTGGGACGGGAAGGGAAAACATCTGCAGGCAATTTGTTCCATAATCTAGAGACCGAGAGAAGTGGTCTGTTCTAGGCTTTTGTAGCTGGACAGTAAAGGGATGCATACATAACGCGCCTTTTGTTGTTCTGTTAAGAACAGTCAAGGGGGAAATAATACCGGCTAGTTCTTTAGAGCAAAATCCATGGAAGCTAGGAAAAGGAGAAATCCTCAACAGCGCAGCGATGAGCGAGAGAAGGAAGTTTTCTTGTGAGAACTGGGTCATTGATGAGTCGAAGCCTTGGATATATTCAAAGATGTTCAGTGTTAATGTTAAGAAAAAAACAGTTATATACGCTGAATCCTTCTATTAAAATAAATAGGTGTATAAATAACTATTGTATAGAAATTACGAAAAGTATGTCAATAAAAATATTTTCAAAATATTTGTTCTATTATAAATGTTTATTGTACACGTGTTTATCAATTATTTTCGAAATTAGACTAATTATTTTTGAAGGCATGCCAAAAAACCAAACTCAAAACATCAACAGGATAAAATCATTTTTTAAATGTCAGCTGTATTTTGCTTAGATCAAATCTAATTATTTCTCTGTAGTATTTCCTATTTTGACGGACTGCTTTTTGTTTCTTTAAGCTCTTGCCAACATCGCAGTTATTATGAACTACTCACCTTTTAAGCACTAATATAGAGACTAGAAAACAGAAGTTTTTCTATTACAACTGGTTTCGCAGTCTCGATTGCATCGCCACGCCGCGTATCAAGTCCATGTGTAGTTGTTTGCCACATATTTGGAATTGTTTTTCTGGACACAGCAACTGTTTTAATAAATCACGTGACTCCCTATTCTTATGTAATAAACATGTCTTGCAGAGTCACCTGCGAGCGTCTAGATAAACATGAATGGCAAATTCTATCAGCTGTGATGTTTTTGGTAATTTAAGGTTGGGAAGTACTTAGCAGTTTTTAGAGAATGGTAAATATCTTCGCTCTATATAGTAAATGCAAATATTGACTTCTTTGCCGGTGCAGTACAAGAAGACCGTAAAATAAAAAAACAAATGTTAAAGGAACCTATTTTTTGATTCTGGGCTAGATGCCCTCTTGCTATCGCGATTTCTGGTAATAACAATATATATATATATATATATATATATATATATATATATATATATATATATATATATATATATATATATATATATATATATATAAATGTAAATGCGAAGATTTACTTCTTCGCTAGTGCAGCGAAAAGGCCGTAAATGAAAAATAAAAATAATGAGGACTATCTTTGATTCTGGTCTGGGTGACCTCCTGCTATCGATTTCTGGGCCCTTACCCATCAGCGGGCAGGCTTACACCCAGGGTGGCTGAAGAACAGACCACGATTTGACCAGAATCAAAGAGTCCTTATATCCAAAATGTTCGGAAAGGATGGGTAAGATGTAGTGGCTCGCGCCAACTAGTTCACCCAGTGTTGCTCCAAAAATGTTTGGCTGCTAACACAATAATACTCGAAAGTATGTCGAATGTCGATTTTCTCGACGTCGACGGTACAAATGCACCATTGTACAACAATAGTAGAAAAATGGAAGATTTCTTGGCCTATAGGTAATATAATAAATGTAAATGCGAAGATTTACTTCTTCGCTAGTGCAGCGAAAAGGCCGTAAATGAAAAATAAAAATAATGAGGACTATCTTTGATTCTGGTCTGGGTGACCTCCTGCTATCGATTTCTGGGCCCTTACCCATCAGCGGGCAGGCTTACACCCAGGGTGGCTGAAGAACAGACCACGATTTGACCAGAATCAAAGAGTCCTTATATCCAAAATGTTCGGAAATCGATAGCAGGAGGTCACCCAGACCAGAATCAAAGATAGTCCTCATTATTTTTATTTTTCATTTACGGTCTTTTCGCTGCACTAGCGAAGAAGTAAATCTTCGCATTTACATTTATTATATTACCTATAGGCCAAGAAATCTTCCATTTTTCTACTATATATATATATATATATATATATATATATATATATATATATATATATATATATATATATATATATATATATATGTGAAGGTTTTCTTGGGTAGAGGTTACTTTGTGAAAACAAAAATTAAAATTAACAATTCAGAACGTTTTGCACATTTATTAACAATATTGTGCTTCTTCAGGCTTCCTTCGAATGCGTGTAATTACAAGATTTAAAAATGGTTGATAGTTGTTCGTCAAGGAATCATTATTATTCATTCCTTGACGAACAACTAACAAACATTTTTAAATCTTGTAATTATACACATTCCAAGGAAGTCTGAAGAGGCATAATATTGTTAATAAATGTGCGAAACGTTGTGAATTTTTAGTTTTAATTTTTATTTCACAAAATAGTCTCCACCCAAGAAAAACTTCACAAAAAAATATTATGTATGGGTAAAGAATTAAGAAGAAAATAATATACAGACTTTTGAAGTTTACTAACAGTAACATTGCTTCTATTGAAAAAGATTTGCTCTTTGAAATGGCAACAACTTTAATAATCTCTTTTTTAACTGAAGATCTGTAGAAAAACATTATCATTGTAAAACACTAAAGCCGGCTCTTTTAAATTCTAACAGTTAATAATACAATGGAGTTTATAAAACGCATAATATGAATATGCATTGAATAACGTATTAAGCCAGCCAGTTAAGAATGGACTTAGCTTAATCGAATTTTTAGAATTGTTATAAATTATAACAAATCTCTATACTAGATGATTATTGTAGAATTTAGGTTTTCGGCAGATTCACTACACGTTACGTTAAAGTAAAGTGTGTAATAAATAATAAAGTGCGAATGATAAACAAGATAAAAACGTATTATTCAGATATCAAGGTAATTTAAATAAAGATTACTCCATATTTGTACGGTAACAATGACATATTTGGTTTCTACTTACGAAAATCTAATTTCACCAATGCCAACATGTCTTTTGTAATCCTATAGCGAAAAAGTTGTATGCCACGGGATATACAGTATGTTTTGAAAATATTTTTCTAGGGTATTGACTGATGTGTTATTACAATTCCATTAACAAGAAACAATTAATTAAAGTATGCAATATATTGCGTAAAATAAATCCAGTTAAGACCAAGATGAACCTCGCTCACCGAGAGTGCTGCCTGATAACAATAATGAAAGCAATTATTTTCTTCAATTTTTAGAGTCGATTATAAGCAGTTGCAGTATACAGGGTGAGTTGTGTAAAGGGTTTCAAGGCGATATCTCGAAAATAGTTAAAAATATGTTCATGAAATTTTGGTGAGCTAATTGGATGATGGGGGGGGGGGGCATATTTAAACATATTTTTGACATTTACTATCTCTCTCTATTTTGAGGGGTGGGAAGTTTGGAATTTTAAATGGGATGATGTACATACTTTTGTTTATAAAATTCGAATCTACGTAAAAAAACTACGTACGTGTACAACTTTAATCCCTGAGGGATTAAAAATGCTGTAAATCCCTTTAAAACGCATTTTTAATCCCTGTAGTAACAACTAAAATACCAAAAAGTAACGTTAGAAACACAATATTTATTATATTAAAACATTGACAACTAACCTATTTAAAACGTCAGAATTGTCCACTTGTCCTGAAGGCAAAATTTTAGATTTCTTAGGTTTGTACCCATTACCTTTTCTGTTTAAACATGCAATTAATTTGGACATTTACCAATATCTACATTATTTTTAAATGGGAGCATCGCTTTGACCATTAAGTACTGGATTTTTGGAGAAAATATGCTAGGAGTACGTTTTATGTAAATTCAGTTATTAGTAGTAGGCAATTACAATGAATTCCAAGAGAGAAGTCGTATTTTTGTTCTTGCGATAGTCCGTAAAACGATTGAATGCATATTCATATTTTTATCTAAATTTTTTTTTGGAAATAAATGTAATGTGGCAGGATTTACTGCTTCTGCCAGTTTTGGAGGAGTTTCAGGAATGAAAATGCATCGTCACTCATTATGTTGCATTTTTTGATTCGATATAAGATATATACAGCCCAAGTTTACGAAAAAACAACAAATTAAATTTACATGCGTCCAGTTTGACCATCCAAAATTAACAGGTTACAATGGTTACACCACCAATTTTTATTAGGAACTTCAAGGCATCAGTTATTTGTGCATAAACTTAGTCCTGTTTTTTTTTTCAAAAGTAAACAAAGTTTAACAATTTTCTTACGATTTTTGGTAGACCGCAGAAAAATGGTATGTGTACCTCTTAGAAAAAACCACATTCTCAGACTCTGAGTTGCAATCTTCACAGTCGATCGGGAATGTTAGACCCTTCCAATTAAATACACAATATACTATTTGTATTTGTATTTTTTTTTTGTAATTATTAATCGTAACTATGCATTACATAACGTTAGGAATTTAATCAAATCAATTAGAAAGCTTATCAGAATCGCAGCATTTTACGACAATGCATAAAAAGTCAATAAAATTATACCATCGAGAAACTATTCCTCAAGCTGGACTTGCTTGGACATACTATTTCGCAATTTACGCAATAGTTTTTTCATTTCTCGCATATTCCTTGAAGTGATTACGTTGGCATCACGCGACGTTTCGTCATTAATACTGACGAATTAACCCCCATAAAAATCAGAACAGCCAAACTATTTTGATTAGGTAGATTAAGTGACCATACACATTCAAGGAACATAATCTTATTAACAATTTAATTATAAGGTGACATCAAACTAGACATGCACGTGACTCATCGACTTTTAAAACGTAAATAATTTCGAATAAAAAGCATCCGCAATTATTTTGATTGAATGTACTTTTATCATTGACATATGCATGTTACTTTTCAAGTATTACGTCGGTTGGTTGGTTCGTTTATAATTCCCTCTATTTCCATCGTCAATATAATCGTTGTTTGTAAATTTTATATAGCCTATAGTATTTGAGAAATTGATGGATCTGTCCGTCTTTGTGACAGCACTTACGTAAAATGGGTCAAAAATAATATGTTTTATAACGCTATGTATTTTTGATTACTTGCCGAGTTTTGTGAACTTTCGAGATCGTTGGGCACTTACTGACTAAGTATTGTATACTATTTTTTGAACAGTCATATCAATGTTTACGAAAAAATACAAAATCTAGTCTAATTGGTATGAAATATTGAGCGTTCGTAACATAATGGATAATACGGAGTCATTATGTCTGTTGCTATGCAACGATTCGTGGCAATTGTTACTATCAGTTTGAATTTGCCGATTCCGATTATTCAAGAAATATCTGATACAGCGTAACAGTATGAATCTAAATGTTAAGATGTTTGGCAAAAGTTTTGGTGAAGCGGAAAATGTTGATATTGAAATCGAGGAAGGATGGAGATTGGAGAGTCGGTTGTTTATAGCTTTTAAAAACTGGTTACACGAGAAAAACAGTGTAATTAATGAGAAAAGCTTACTGGCATATTGTGTAATGAAAAGTTCAAGTTTAAAATCTCCTGTAAGTTTGTGGGCTGAATATTCAATGCTAAGGACAACAATCAATTTGTACTTCTTCATGACTCGTCTGTAATTGCCGGGCTCGTTCGTCCGGCAACCTACAGACTCGTCATAAAAGTATCGCTTTTACTCCTAATAAAACAATATACTATTTACTCCATCCAGTTTTGTACTCGTAGTACATTGTTTTAGGTGTGGTCAAAGAATCCAATTTTGCCAAGGCAATATTAACAAAAAAAATTAAGAAAAAGAGGTAAAATAGAATAAGAAAATTTGTATTTTAAAATACTGAGTATATAGTGGAGCCAAATTCAATAATTCATAATAATGATTCTAATATATTAAAGAGGGTACAGTTTTCAAAAGTGTTACGTTTAACGTTACTTTTTGATATTTTTATTGTTACTACAGGGATTAAATATACCTTTTAAAGGGATTTAAAGCATTTTTAATCCCTCAGGAATAAAAAGTAACACTTTAGTCCCTAAAATAGGGACTAAAATAACTTTTTTTAGTTATGGAGGGCAAAAAAATGTTACTTCATCCTTTTCAGTGCTTTCTTGAAGTTGGTTCATTTCTTTAAAAAAAGAAATGATTTCCTTATCATCAGTAAACTACCATTATTTAGGGCTGTAGAAAAAAAACTGAATTTTTGGACGATTACAATGCTTTTCATATGACTAGTGTTGCTCTAAAATAAAAAAAATAAATTAAAAAGGTGTTAAGGTAGAGATAAAAAAATAATACTACGTAAATATTTTTATTTAAATTACCAGTGTCATAAAAAGATAACCAGATGAGGTACTAAAATCATAAGATATTTAAAAAATAACACTTTAAAATAAACTTAAGATATTCAGAAGCGTTTTGAAAACAGCACAAAGGTTAACGGTTTGAATTTGAGTCGTTATCTATTCAAAGTGCTTCCTCCAACTTAAATGTAGACCTTTTTTATGGATCACCCTATATATATTTAATTTATTGATCAATTATACTTGAAATCCTACTTATATTTTATGTAAAACAATAATGGGCTTATTCACTCGTCGGTCTAACTTGACAATAAATGGTTTAAATTGACAAGTGTAGGAAGAAGAGAGCACAAACTTTTTTACTAGGAATTTATTTCTGAGTTTCTTTGTAAATTTATAAAGAAAAGGGCAATTTAGGAATGTATTTGGCACAATAAGGGTCGTAGTATGAATACGACCCTAATAGAACTAAACTCATTTAGTATGTACCAAGTAGTTCCAAGATAAATATCATTTAAATGCGATTAAACTCTCTTGACCTTTCGATGTTGAACAAAAAATAATTTGCATACACAGCTTTATGGTATCTAGATTAGAAAGAACGGGGAAAATCCACCTGATTTATAATATGGAAATAAATAAACAGGACCTAATTACCAATTTTACTTTCACATTTTAAAAACTTTCGTCTACACGTGCTAAAAGTCACGTAGTACTTTCTAAATCTCATAAATACATTTTTATTCATTTGGGGTCAGGGTGACCCAATTAATTATCTTATTTTATAAAAGTGTTTTTTCTTAAATTCTAACAACGTATTATTTATTATGTGAAAAATAATTAAAGGTAGATATTTCTAGAAAATAAAATAATAATATTGTGGTTCTTTAAATAATGTATTTTTATATCTTTTCTACTCCCGTACTCCAACCTTAAAAATAAATGTCTTCGATATGATTTATAATAATGTTCATTATGATACAAATTTTCATTATGAAACCGAGCTATTAGCCAATTTGAAACCCATACTGTTTTAATCAAGTGTCCTTTTTCTAATACAAATAATTTGACTTTGACAGTTCTTTTACTAAAATTTGCATTTTCATTAAAATTTTTAAGAGTATTTAAATTATAAATTATGTCAAATTATCGTATTATTAGTGATAGTGAAGAATTTAATTTGTTTTGTTAAATTACATAAACGTTCAGTTTAATATTTATTAATAAATGGTCGTAGGAAAAAAATACTGTTTGCAACTCCCAGGTAATGGCCTTTAATAGACTCGCATTCGTAATGATACTGGCCAAGGCTGTATTAATAGCCATCATTACATAATCGTTGCACAATGTACTATTTTCAAAGTTTCATTAGGTATACAGTAATTTTTTTTAACGCTGGTTATAGGATTTTACATGGTAAAACTTCGACACCGTGTTAGGCCTTCTTATATACCATAGGCATGCACTAAGGAAGGGTTGTTCAAAGTTCAACCCCTAAGGGGGTGAAACAGACGTTCAAACTTTGTATGGAGAAAAAATATTAGATAGTCCTATTAACTTGAAACTTCATAGAAGTACTCTAAAAAATAACGTTCAGATTCACTAAGAAGGTTTAAGATTTAGTACTGGTTTAAATTAAGATCTTATAGTTGATCAGTTATGTTTTGACAGGATTTGTCCTGTCATTGTTAATAACTCGTCGTTAAAAATTTATGAATTATTCTGATATTTCGGTGACTTGCTTGGTTTCCAAATGATTTTCATCTTGGTACGGGTTGCTGTAATGAATTTAGTTCTATTATTGTCGAAAGTACGTACTAAAATTGCCCTTGTCTTTATAAATTTGCGAAAAAGCTCAGAAGCAAATTCACAGCATAAAACTTAGTTGTCTTATTCTTACACTTGCCAGTTTAAAACTTTTGGTTTTTAATAAATTAACCCCTAGGGGGGTGAAATGGGGGTTTAAAGTTTGTAATGGAGTAAAATTGCTATACCGTGGACGAAGTCGCGGACGCAAACTAGTATACTGTAATTTAAAGTTTTTATCGGCTAATTTTAAACTTCTTCTTAGCAACTTTTTTAAACAAAATTTGAATAAGAGGAAGAAAGGGTGGTGAGTTCTTTTGACTATTAATAAAGTTACTATAAAAAATTAAAATATAGCAGCGACAAAGGATCCCATGATATCCATAATCGATAATATTTATTTTATTTAATTAAATCCATAATTTTTTTTACGGTGCCTGCCATTTTTATGACAATATTAAATTTTTATGAATTTATGACTGATTCACTTTTAAATGGAAATTTACATAGTCAGTGTTAATTAAACGGTATTTTACAGCTTTAAAACGTAGAATATTATATAAAAAAAATAAAAACTTTATTGTTTAATGTCTCCAAAATTATCTTATCTCTAAGGTTATGAAAGTTTGCATTAATTTAAAGGTAAACCTTTTGGCTAGATTTATGTAGATTTCTTAAGCATTGAAAGTCTTATTATTTGCAATGAACGCAGTTTACGCTAGTAACTCGAAAATAAATAATTTTTATGAAAAACGCAAAAACCTGTAAAATATTTGCACATTTTTTATATTTGTTTTTTCTTAGAGTCTAAATGTGCGTTTCCTATGGGGCGGTTGAAGCGCGCGGCTGCCGCTCAGCGGCTGCCGCTCAGCGGCCGGCTGACGCCAGTAATCCATTGACGTTGAAGCTTGCGTCTGACGCTCGAAAAGAAACGGATACATTAAATGGTCACATGAGCAGTACTAGGCGTCAGACGCTGTGCGGCAGCCGCGAGCGTTAGCCGCCCCATAGGAAACGCACCTTTAGGTAGTAGTCACAGCCATGTCAGTCTTTATCCGACTCTTTTCATTTTAAAGTCATGTCACGATTCTGTCATGCCTAACAGTCAAGTAACATGAAGTCAGTTCTGGTTAAAGATATAGGTTAATTGAACTCTTGGGAAATTTGTAAAATTAAAAGTTTAAGACCCAGAAAGTAACAATAATATTAAATGGAGAACTTGAATCTTTTAACAGTAATGTTTTAGAATACTCATATGACCAGAATAAAAGGAGCGGCTGATCATTTCTTTAAAAATATTAACTAATATATCATTTTCGGGGTTATTGAGGTAGCAATATAATGTGCTCTAACCAATGTTAAAAAATTAACGGGGGGGGGGGGGGGGGGGAATAAAAAGAAGCGATTGGCAATTTCTCCAATTGACTAACATGTCATGTTCGGGGTTATTGAGATCAAAAAATATAATTTTGTGTAGCACATGTTAAGAAAATTGTCGGCGGATGGGGGGATAAAGAGGAGCGACTCCCAATTTCTCCAAAAAATATTAATGGTCATTTTCGGGGTTACTGATGAGGTTAGAAAAGCTAAGTTCATGTAACGGATTGAAAAAAAAAATACGGCGGGACAGGGAGGCGAATGCAGCGGATGGAGAATTCTTTAAGAATGTTAACTATGTGATTTTTGGGGTTACTGAGGTCTGAAAATCCAATATTACATGGGTATTATAAATTTAAAGAGGACGCGATAAGATAAAGGGGGGAGGGAGAATAGGTGAACTAAAAAGAAATACATTTTTTTTCCTGCAAAAAAATGAACCAACTTCACAAAAGAAAAGGCACTAAAAAGTATGAAATAATTATTTTTACGTATTTATAACTGAGGTTAATGATAAACTTAATATTTATTCAGTTAGGTAACTTGTACATCGAAGTTCTAAACTTTGAAGTCGGCGCAATTTCACAGTATAACGATCCGTAATGATAAATTATAAACAATTAATTAGAAGTTGCGCTTACTTAAAGTTTAGGACTTTTGTGTACAAATGACTTAAAGTCGAACGCAGTTAGGCTGACCATTAGGTTCAGTAATAAATAACTAAAAACATTATTATTTATTAACAATTTATTAATGTTTTATGATTAAGGATTCCTATTATACTTTAAAATTGCGCAGACTTCAAAGTTTAGAACTTCGGTGTACAAGTTACCTAACTTTGAACAAAATTAGGTTTACCATTAATCACAGTTATAAATACGAAAAAATATTATTTCATACCTTTTAGTGCCTTTTTCTTTTGTGAAGTTGATTAATTTCTTTGAAAACAAAAATATACTAAAATTATTCCTTTTTGCTGGGAGAGTCTGTATATCCTTACGGAGTAAGAAGTACGTGAGAATGTAAGGAAAGGTGCTATATTATATTGTACTTGATTAAGGCAGAATTTATCTTTATTTAGACAATTCTTTAAGTAGTCATAGCCATAAAATCATAAAAATATAATCTACATTTACCAATCTACCAATTAAAATGTTGTATTATGACTATTTATTTTACAAATTCCCTTGCATCGCAATATAAAATGGTATAATTATTTAAATACTGTGGTTTTAGAAAGGAAATTTACTGTTCTTCCCATAAAGTAATTGTTTCCGTAAATCGCACGGAAAATTTTGAAAAAAAAATGTAATTTTAGGTGTATGCAAATAATATTCTACAGTAAAAGTCGCGAATAACGACGTCGCTTATAAAAACAAGTCGCATGTTGCGACGAAAACTGGGAAGTTTGGTTGGATTTATATTTAACGCAAGTCTAAAAAAGTTTGGATATAACGACGTCGGTTATAGCGACCAAGTCGCTTTTAGCGTCCCTATGAAAACACATTTTTCATTTGTAAGGCCGGATATAACGACCGAACGCGAATTTGTAACCAATGGCTACAAGTTATTCGTGGGGAATCACCGGAACGACGGGGAAATACCTGTCTGTCGATCTAATGAATGTTGTTCTTTGTTTACATTTTATTTAATGCCGGCCGATTGTGTTTTAGTGCGTACGTAGTAGTAGAGTGTAGAATGTTACGTAATGTTGAAATGAGTTCACAAAAAAGAAAAGTTTTGTCCATTGAGGAAAAAGGCCTAATAATTTGCATACTTGAGCAAGATGAATCCAATAATGCTATTGCAAGGGAGTTAGGCTTATCGCATTCAAGTTTCTACAATTTGGAAGAACCGGGATGCAATAAAAAAAATTTTAATGAAAATTTGTTACCAAAGAAGAAACTTAGGATATCTAGTCATGCGGATATAGATGAAGTATTATTTAACTTGTTTAAAGTTGAAAGAAGTAAAGGATCATCAATTAGTGGCCCTAAAATACAGGCGAAAGCGGAACATTTCGGCAGACTACTGAATAAAGGACCGGAATATACCTGCGCAGAAAGTGAGATAAAACGTTTCCGAAAAAGGCATAATATTGTTTATGGAAAAATAAGTGGTGAAGCTGCTAGTGTACCTCTTGGAGTGACAGACAACTGGCTTAAAACTGTATGGCCTGAAATAAGAATAGACGCAACCAGTTTCATTGAGAAAAAAATTGAATCGATTTATTTCAACTCGCGTTCCAAAAAACAAACAAAGATTACGGTTTTTTTACTAAAATAAGTAAAATTTAATAGATAATTTATGTATCGTGTAGGATAGAGAATCAACTTTTGTTACCTGTGTCAGTTTAGATTTAGTTTTTTTTATATAAAGTAGTATACATATTTTTATTTTTAATCTTTTATGTATTTTCAGCGTAAGTAATAAAAGGGTTTTGTAAAATTAAAAAAATTATTTAAAAAAATGTATGTATGTATGTAGGTCTTTTAATAACGACGACCGGTTATAACGACCCTTGTTCATTGGCCCCTTCGCCGTCGTTATATCCGACTTTCACTGTATTTATTTTTAAACAAGTAATTTTAAAATACTGCGTTTTCATTTATTTCCTTTGTTTAGGTTCTACAATATCAACAACAATCATTTTTTCAATTTATTTTTCTTGGATTTTGCAGTAGTGAAGTTTTTTTATTCCAATTTAAGATCAAATTAAAAAAAATTATTACATACAGTCGGGAGATAAATTATTCGTCCACTTATAAAATTTTAAAAAAATTGGAATAAAATTAAAACTACTTAAGTTTATTTGCTTTTCATTACAAAAATAAAAACAACTATTCATGAACTATAAAATAAAGTCCAATCTAGACAATGCCTTTTAAAAATATAATTAATAATATGATATACATGATTTCTTAAAAACCAATGGAGAAAAATTATTCGTCCACCAACATTTGTTTTCGAAATTTGTCCAAACATGCCCAAAGTAATAACGTTTGGGGTAGCCTTTTGATTTTATAATTTGTTGTAACCTGTTAGGCATTGACTCTACCAGTTTTAAAACAAAACATACTTCAATTTTACTTCAATCTTGCTTTTAACGCCTCTTTTTTGGAAATTTTATGTTGTTTCAACCTTTCTTTGGGTTCCCACCATAGATGTTCATTCGGGTTAACGTCTAGGGATTGCGGTGTCTTTTCCAACACTCTTGGCACGCTATACAGTATCCACTCTTCAACGACCCACGCTGTATGCTTTGGATGTTGTCTTCTTGAAATAAGAAATTGTCTCCAACTCACATTTTCTCCGCGCCTTGTCTTAAATTCTTTTTTTAAAATGTCCATGTAGACGAACCGATCCATAGTTTTGTCAATAAAATGGAGCCGGCCCACTCCATGCCATGACATACACCCCCAGATTAGAACAGAACCCCCTCCGTGCTTTACCGTTGGAATTACATTTTTAGGTTTGTAGGCTTCCCCGCGCTTTCTGTACACCAAAACCTTTTTTTATTTTACCAAACAACCCAACTTTTATTTCGTCAGTATATATGTTTTTACAGTATTCAGTATTTTTGTCAAAATGCCTCTGAGCAAACTCGAGACGGTTCTTCTTATTTTTCTTATTTACTAATGGTATCGTTCGACCAACTCATGCCTTCTTAAAAATTTTCTTATTATTGTTACATGGATAACCATTGTGTAATCACTGGCTTAACTTTTCACTGTATCTGTCGCAGTAGTTTGCGGATTTTCACTAACTTTTCTTAGTATTTCTTGTTTCTCTCGAAAAGTCAGTACTTTTCTTTCTCTCCCAGACAAGGTTTTTGTTGTATGGATTGTTTCATATTTTTTTATAATATATTCAACTGTTAACCGGCTTCTTCCAACAATTTTTCTTATGTTTCTTTGAGATCTTACTTCTTGATATAATTTTATTATCAAATGCCTGATTTCTTGATGCACTTCTGATGATTTGCGACAAATTTTAAAATTTGCTGTACTCTTTAGACCACGGAGTCTCAAACTGCTATTAAAAATAACTTAGAATCTATATTTAGGAATTTTGTATCACTATAAGAACAAATAAATAGGTTATATGTACATCTTTAACTTTTTTTGGAAGTGGACGAATAATTATGCTCGCCGATATTTTATCAAATTATCTTTCTTTTGTCTTTTGTGTCCAAGGGATCCTGATGAATATGAAGAGTTATTGTTATTTTCAGTTCTCGGGAAAAGAGATATCTGTTAACTTATTTTTAAAATTTTACTAAATCTAATGTATAAGTTTTATCTATATCTTTGAAAAATTACAAGTGGACGAATAATAAATCTCCCGACTGTATTCTGTCTGTCATTACTAGCTCTGTAGAGCTAGCGCTAAATTATATAGCAGTGTTTGTCGTATTGTGATCCAATGTAAGATACTTTTTTCTATGACTATTTTATAAGACCATTATCTTCATGCAATTTTTAAGAAATAATTTCATTCAGCCATTATTCATGGGCAGTGAATAATAATTCATTATTTACGGTCTGTGTACCAATCACGACAAATCATTTTTATTATTGACGGTTCTTTAAACCAATTAGGAAGTTACTTTAACAGAATTTCTAAAACACAAAAGCAAGCTTATAGAAACAATTGTTAAATCATTCTGTCAAAAGTACACTGTTAACATAAATTTTAACAGGTCAAAATTTCTTAAATTATACTATTTTGGACTATCAGAGAAAAGGAAACCTTTTTCCTATCTAGTCCCTAGGAGACCTATTCAGTAAAAATTTAAAAACTGTGAAAATTTGCAGATTTTTGTATTAAAACAAATTAACCAATTTCTGCTTGTACCACAATATAATGTAAAAAACAAACCTCGAAAGGAACAAATTCAAAATTTTAAAATACCAAAATATACGGAGAAACTACAGAGCAGTGTAGGGTCCAAATAGTAGGCACAGAAATAGAAAACAAGCAAGAAGAATTTTAACAAAATCAGACACTTTTCTGCACTGAAATAATAGAAAAATAAAACATAAAACTTATTCTAACGTGTTCAGTCATTGGCGGCACCTTTTAAAGTACAACCAATCACTTATTAAGTGCGAGTAGATTTGATGAAAGCGTGTTAAAACCATTTGAAAGGTGAGTATTTTCGGTTCACATGTAAGATACTTTATAGAAGTTGATGTTAATTTTTCATCGGGCATTTTTTTAAAAGTGATATACATTAGTTTTTGTGCATGCTTTTTTTTTGTAAAGTGTGAAATGTTTTTTATAACGTTTCACTACTTTTTAACGCGTAATGGATATTAGTTTTCATGTATTTATTTTCTTTAACTTATAAATATTTTTTTTAATGTTTATTTATTTCTTTTCGTAGCGATTTTGATTTATATTAAAGTGCTAATAATTCTAACCTTTATTCACTACCCGCAAATAATGACTACTAATATTTTTCAAAAATTGCATAAAAATGATGATTGTATTGCACAGTCGTAGAAGAAATTTATTACTTAATTAAAGTTTTGAGCCACATGCTGTAATTGTTATTATTGTAAGAAGTAATAAGTAGGATCAAAGTAAAAATAAGATAACTAATTGAATAGTATTTAGAAAAAATAGGTGCCTATAGCATCACGAGTGAAGGACAATTTCAAACTTTTGTTGTTTTTTTATATAGAAATAAGTAGCTTTAACCTTGTTTTCGAGTCAATTTATGATCGTTGATCTATTTTTCGACACGTGCGCAAATCCTGATCTCTGATGGTGAGATAAAATCTTTTGTTTGCATTAGTTTAAATTTCATTGATAAGGAAAAACACCTTGGTAATTAGAAATTTTAAAAACTATGGTGAATGCTTACTTTAAACGATTTTGCATATAATTAATTAAATCTCATTAGTTTATTATAAATTTGGACAAGAAAAGACAAGACAATAAAATACACGCGCAATGAACTTAATTTGAAAATTGAAAATAACTGTTACGGATTGATTTATTGCTGCTAAGACCTATTTAGTTTGACAATCAAGGTTTTAAACTGACAAGTGTTATAACAAGAGAACTAGTTTTGTAAAATAAATTTATTTTTGAGTTTTTTTTTGCAAATTTCTTTAGAGAAAAGTATCTGAAGTACGTGATGTTCTCCTAAATAGTTCTAAATTCATTTTAGCAGCACGGTCCAAGCCAAAAATTATTTTTTTTTATTGTCAAAGTCAAAATATGGCAAATTAAGTTGGCACTATTACCTTTTTTGGTTTAAATACGTTATCAGCTGCAGAGCTACGTAACATCATAGAAAAAGAAATAGAAAGAAATGGAGAAGAAAAAAATTTGTTTCCATGTCACCTCATGCCATGTAGAACTTTTCTATAACGATTCGACTGAGTTTGGAAATGTCTTTAATTTTATACCACCATTGCTACTAATAGTAAAAACATCGGTTTTGTAGCTAGAACCAGTAAAAACGAAGAATAATTGAGCTATTGTCCGTTGGGTACACGTAACGGAAATCAAACCGTGGGTTACTACCTAATCTTTAAAAAAATATCTTTGTTACTATTGTACAGGGTATCCAAAAAGGCTAAGTATGGGCAAATATTTTTGCTATTAGTAAAGATATACACCAAATTTTAGGTGTATCTTATTGGTTAATAAATCTGCTTTTTTTAACTATTTCAACCCCCTCTAGGGAGCCGAGGTAAAATATTTTAAATGAAATCCTATGCCGGTAGCTCATTTTAAAGGCCTTCAAAAAGAAACCTTTTACCGCAAGCCCTAGGTCCGCATCTTAATTCGTTTTCAAATGGCAAGTCTATAAAAATTAAAAATCGTGAAAAAAAATTTAAGTAAGTATCTCTCTTTATTTCTCTTATTACTTTAAAAATTGTTCAAAATGGCCACCATGAACTTCTAGGCAGTAATAGTCGATTTTGGAACTCTGCCAAGAAGTAACACCTACAATTCTCGAAAATGTGAGAAGTAAGTTCCAAAATTGACTTTATTACTACCAAGAAGTTCACGGTGGTCATTTTGAACAACGTTTAAAGTAATATGAGAAAAAAAGGTATTTGATTTGTAATTTTTTATCTGGATTTTTTTTCTACTAACACTGTTAGACAACAAAAACAACTTTTTTTGGGCTTATTAATTGCCAGAATAGATAAAATGACCTATGTGCGGTATAGTGTTGCATTTAATATTTTTGACCTCAACTCCCTAGCGTCACCCCTCAAGGGGATCTCAAGTTAAATTACATAAAAAAGTAGATTTATTAAACAATAATATTCAACTAAAATTTGATGTCTCTATCTTTAATCATAGCAAAGATTTTTATTACACGATCAAAGAGCACGATTTTCTCAATTTCAAAAAGTCAAAAATCTTTCTGGTATTTGTTGTATTGTAAAAATACTAGGGTGGAAACTTACAGAAACACAAAAGCTAAATTTTTTTTATTTCTGTATATTCGTGCATGGGATCGACAAGCACGAATGAACCCGAACATTATTACATATTACGAAATGGAGAAAAAAGAAAGAAATTTCTTTTCTATTACTTTACATGGTCTACAAAGCGTTTTTACGGCACATATTTTATCGGAATAAAAGGTTTCTTCAGGCTTGTCTTTAGAATTTTAAAACTTTAACCAGTAATAGTAAGTAGTATTTGCAACGCAACGTCATCGACTTTCAAGAAAATTATTATTTTTGAACCGTTAGCAGGATCCTGCCATGCTGGGTCACGAGGATTTGACATTTCTCGTTGTTCAAGTTTATGTTACATAACTTACATGATAAAGGTTCTAAAATAAATTTTATCCATTGTTTAGCTTCTTATTTATAATTTTGTTCTACAATGTCAGGAAAAAATTCTATAGAAGAACTTTTTGAAGGTTTAACACATAAATTCTTTGACGTGGGATGAGGGGATCTCCCTAACCATATACCCTATATTTTACTCGTAAAACATGGTTAAAACAAAGATCATTACAAGACGACAGGAGCGGCCCGTGAAATTTTAAAGTTGTGTATCTCTGTTTCTACTTATGAGACCCATACCAAGTTCAGGTTTTTTAATAGTGAGCCTACTAGGAACACCAAAAAAATATTTTATAATTTGCGAAAAAAGGTTGAATTCTTGAATTGACCTAAGTAGCAACAGAGATATAATTACAACTTTAAAATTTCACGGGCCGCGTCTGGTTTATATGACCTTTTTTCTTATACTCGTATATACCTCTAGAACACGTTATTAAAATATCTTCCTTTCCTCCCCAAACACCCTGTATATATAAAACAAGAAACTGACTGACATATCAACGCACAGCCCACACACCTGGGTCTGGAAACTTGAAATTTTGCATAGAGATATCTTACATAACGTCCTAATTTGAATCGGCAATAACCTTGCATTTGTTAAATAGTTGACAAAGTATTGCCAACGTAACTGAAATATAGAAAAGGATATTTGTTGCCAACTTACTTTGCTACTGGCATTTTTAATGGGAAAAAGTATAAATCCTGTGTTAAAAACTGAACTGGGCAAGTGAAAGGCAAAGAGTAACTACTTTGAAAAGATAAATTTAAAAGTATATTGGATTTCTATTAGGCATACTATCAATTAAATAAATTTTCGACCGGATAACGAAACTCGATCGGACACCCAAGCATCTTTCCTTTTTAAAATTGCATGTGGGAACGCCTTCAAATTAAAGAAGATGAAAATTAAATATCATCAGTCATATTCCCTATTTTTTACCCTAATCTATCATTAAGGTCATACTTTTACCGACAAATAACGAAGCGTCAGCCACGCCACGTGATATACTGAAACCGTTTTAACAACTTAAATTAATTAAACTGCTACGGACCATACCCAAATAAAAGTTATGTAGCAATTTCACATGTCTTTTTTAGAATGTCAAAAATCATTCTTGTCAACAAAACTGTCTTTAATTATGTCTAAAAGCTTACAGCAATGCCCTAGAAATCAATGAGCCAAGAACAGATCCTTATAGTAAATTTTTGATTACGCGATAATGCCCATATGGCTTTTATTGGCCGAAATTGAGGGCCACGATTTTTGAGGGCTATAGAATAGCGAGGAGGCAAATATCCCACTTTGACACGTAACAGAAAGCAATAAAAAACGGGAAAATGTTAAACGAAAATGAGATCAATTTCTCTGAACGTTTTAAATCGGTTATGAAAATAAAATAAAATTAATTTTATCCATGTCATATTAGAGTTAGCCCTTTGTAAGGTTTGCAATCTACATAATATGTAAAATTTCTTTAGGATTTGATTCATTCTTTAGAAACGTACAGAAAAGGTTAAGAAGAACAATTATTTCAGAAATTAGATCATGTGAAATACAAACAATATTTTCAGTAAAAGGTCACCAGTAATGTTGTTTTGAAACAAAGCCTCTTCGGTCTGGTTTTGAAGTTTTGTTTTGTTGTTTGATAATTTATAATTTATTAAAACACGTGTCTTTTTTAGAAAGTCCCAAAATCATTCTTTTTCAATAATATCTAAAAGCTTACAGCATTGACTGAGAAACCAGTGGGTTAGTAACAGACCTTATTCATTAATTTTTGATTACGCGATAATAATGTCCATTTGGTCAGTGGCGGCTCCTGAAATTTAAGATGTGGCGTATCTCAGTTCGTACGTATGGGACCCCCACCAAATTATAGGATGTTGGTACTCTAGAAATATTTTCGTGAAAAAATATTTAATTTTAAGATTTGCGAAAAAAAGTTAATTTTTTGGGCCGCTTCACCCGAGATCTGAGAAAGTTCTGAAGAAAATTTTACTTCCTAGTTTTTTTCATAAATTTTATCAGATTTTATCGATAGAATTCAAATTTCATTGAATTAATTCTAATATCTTGAAATTAATTAGTTTTCAAAATTTTTACCCTAGAATATTGGTATAAGAAATAATTTAAAATGTAATTTCTTTAAGGAAAATTAGAATATTTTCACCAAATTTGGAATTTGTCGATAAAATGTGATATATTTTATGAAAAAATATGGTGATTAAAATTTTCTTCAAAGAATTCTCAGATTTCAGGTGAAGCGACCCAAAAAATTAACTTTTTTTCGCAAATGTCAAAATTAAATATTTTTTCACGAAAATGATTGTAGAGTACCCACCGGTAACATTTTATAATTTGGTATGGGTCCCATGCGTAGGAACTGAGATACGACAATCTTAAATTCCAGGAACCGCCACTGCATTTGGCTTTTATTGGCCGAAATTAAGGACTATGATTTTTGAGGGTTACAGAATTGCGAGTCAAATATCCCCCTTTGAAACGTAACAGAAAGCAATAAAGGACGAGAAAAATGTTAAACGACAATGAGATAAATTTCCTTGGAAGTTTTAAATTCATTATAGAAATAAAATAAATGAAATTTTTCACGTCACGACTAAGCTTTTTCGCTCTGGTTTTGAAGCTCTGCTTCGTTGTTTGGCAATTTATAAAACACGTGTCCGTTTGAAAAACTCTGAAAGTCATTTCAAAACATTTTTTAATTATATTTAAGAGCTAACAGCAACTACCTAGAAACCAATTGGCCAGTAATAATGAATCCTTATTTATAAATTTTTGATTACGCCATAAAATGTCCATTTGGCTTCTATTGGCCGAAATTGAGGGCTACGATTTTTGAGGGTAACAGGATAGCGAGAGGTCAAATAATATCCCTTTTTGAACCGTAACAGAAAGTAATGAAGAAATCATTCTTGTCAACAAAATATTTTTTAATTATATCTAAAAGCCTACAGCAATGACCTAGAAACCAATGGGCCAGTAACGGACCCTTATCCATAAATTTTTGAGTACGTGATAATAATGTCCATTTGGCTTTTATTGGCCGAAATTGAGGGCTACGGTTTTTGAGGGTTATAGAATAGCAAGAGGTCAAATTTCCCCCTTTGAAATGTAACAGAAAGCAATAAAGGACGGAAAAAATGTTAAACGAAAATAAGATAAACGCCCTTGAAAGCTTCAAATCGATTATAGAAACGAAATAAATGAAATTTTTCACATGTTTTATGATAATAGACAAGGTCATTTTTAAAGTTTTCAATCTGCACTCCTCCGTAAAACTTCTTAATGAATGATTTTTCTTAATTTTTTAGAAAGGTACAGGAAACGTTAAAGAGGAAAATTAAAGAAATTAGGCCGTATGGAAATACAAAAATTATGTTAAGTAAAAAGTAAAGAAATCCACTAGAATAGAGAATATGCATATAACCCAGATAAATCTGAAATATTTTTTTTATATTCTCTACATAAATTAAATGTTTATGGCGGTTGCTGTTATCTATTTATTTTGGTCTTTATTCCAATGAAATATCCCTGCACTTAAAGCAGAAGGTTCCTGAAATCTTATTCATGTATACTTCAAGCCGAAATTCAGGAACCTTTCAATTTTGCAAAAAAATTGGCATTCCTGTGAAATTTTAACATATCGTCTCTATAATTCCGAGTAAATAAACTCCAATTCTTTATTTTCATGGCAATCTTCGAAAATTCAAAAATTTTCAAATTTTAGATGTCCCCGATGTAAATAAACCTAACTTTAACGAAAAAATAAACCCAAAAAGAATCACTAAATAAGGTAAATAGTGCGGAATAATGTCGGTTAAAAATAGGATTTGTTGGAAAAAATCAAGGAAATCCGATATTTACCCCTTAAATATTCTCCCGGCTCGCCCATTAGGTATTCATTTTACAGTGTGATTATCCCTTTATAAGATAGTGCTGACAAATTGGGAAAAAAATAGATAGGAAAAAATACAGAGTGATTCACCGATATACCGATGTCGAGGGCAAAAATAGTAAAAAAAAATCGAAATTTAATCGGCGATTGCTCGCTTCCTATAGAGAATGAAGAAACTAAAAATATGGATAACACATACTTTGACGAGTTATTCGATGACGTATATGATATTTTAATTTGAACCATTTTGACCCCACAAAATCCGTGAAATATTTGGGTAAAAAATCTCCAGTGTTTTCCAAATATTTCCATTTTCCAGTGATTTGAGGTAGGCAAATGTATTGCAAAAAAAGTATTTGAGATTTTAAAGTTTCCCTTATTAATCCGTTTTTCGATCTGACATTTTGTTTTCGAGTTATTAGGTACCAAAGAGGGGTCTGGAAATGGCATTTTCCGACCTAAAAAAATTCAAAAGAATTACTTGCTATTTTCTGATCCTCACCAGTTTGATTGGGTTTGATTGGGTATATAGAGTGCTGAAGCTCCGGGTCCCCGACAACCTCCAAAAATTTACATCGATTTAATTCACATTTGCGACCTGTACCCGATTTCAACGGAAATCGCGGAAATTTCGACTTTGACATTTAATAGTTCCCAAACGAAACATCCTGTATAACTGAATTTTTTACCGAAGCTAGTTCAACTATTCCTCTATCAACCCAAAAAATTCGATTTCTCTCCTTCTGACTGTTTCCGAGAAAATCAAACCTGCTCGACTTTGGGTTAAGACGTTAACTTGTAGATTTTTGCTGATCTGACGTCATTTTTCACTAAGGACAAATGGCTGCTTTTTAAATTGTAATAAATTATACCGAAAAGTAAACATTTTGTGTAGTTAAATTATCGGGGATAATACCACGAGAGCTTAAAAATTACCGATAATTTTTCACGATTGCGTGTTTTCTATAATTTCACGAGTCCGCAGGACGAGTGAAATTTGCAAAGAAAACACGCAAGAGTGAAAAATTATCAGTAATTTTAAAGCTCGAGTGGTATTTAGGGGATTATTTCACGAATGAAAACACAAAATGCTCGAGAAATTAAACTAAAATTATGACAACCAAGAAAATGACAGGAAAAAATTATCACTTATAATCTCCCTAGAGCTTGAATTATTTCCGAAAATTTTTTCGAGGTGCGAATTGTTTTAAAATTTCCCGAGGCGTTAGCCGAGGGAAATTTTCTTATAAAAATTCGCAACAGAGAAAAAATTTTCGGAGATTAATTCAAGCTTGTGGGAGATTCGGTACGAAAATTTTATACCAAAAATTATTTAAAAAAAAAAAAATACAAATTTTGACAATTTGGCAAGCGTTTATTTTGCTTTGAGGTTTGGTGTTTTAATATAAGGTGGCTATTTAATTACTTTTTTGACACTTTGACGATTCAAAGGCGTGCCTAGTAAAACTTAATCTACGCTTCTGTTGTTATTCTGACATCTGCACGTGACAGCTGTCAAGCCAGGGAAATTATCACTTATTAATTTTCCAACTAGGTCACGTGACCGAAAAAATTTCCGAAAAATTCGGGTTGTTGCCATAGTAACGTGTCAAAAACAAGGCATCTGATTGGCTTAAAACAACTGGTATAAAATTTTCGGTGTAATTTTTTTTAATTGACGTAACGTCAAAAAAAAATTATCGCTGTAATTTTAAAAGACTTTACTCATCTTACGGGACTTTTAACACATGAGTGAAATAATCCTAGTAATTTTCTTCAAAATATTTTTTTGGGTTTGCAATGACTTCCTTAAACAATTTATGCAATAAAAAAATATGTGTATATTCCTTATTACGATTAGTTTGACACAAGACCTCTTCAATCGGGTTTTGCAGATTTTTTTTATGTTGGGCTTCTTTTTCGCCATTTCACGTTAGTTAAACAAATATATCCGAAATTTAGACAATCAAAGAACTAGCGGTAAACAAAAAATTCCTGTAATTTTTTAAACTTTAATCCTGGAAATCATTAAAAAGGTTAAATACTTATTGATGTAAATTACTTTTCTTGTCCTGTCATTGACCGGTTTATAAGTTTTTAAGGACGACTTTTGAAAAATGGCTGAATTATTTCTGCCATTTGCTTATTTTACCAAAAAAACAAAAAACCCAAGCAAACCTTTGATCTCTTATTTAAGAAGAAGGGCCGGAGATTAAGAGCTGAAATTTGGTTTAAATTTTCGTTTAGGGGTGAAGGTAAAAAATCCATAATGGTGATAAATTCGCACTTCCGGTTTGACTGGAAGTGAATTCTATTTTTGAAATTTCGAGTGAAAAATTTTTCTGATTACGAAATCAACCACTTTTCTCAATTTCATTTATTTTAATTAATTTTCTACTGTATTATGTTATGGTCATACTGTATATTATATTATAGCATTGAATACCACTGTCCTCATAGTAACTGATTTGATTTATTCAGCGTCACCTTAAGTCTTTTTTTACATATTTACTTTTCATTACTTTAGGAATAAGAAAAATATCGGTTATGCTCGAAAAAAATTTATGAAATGTACAGGGTCTTCCAACGAGGACTGAACAGGGGCTCATTTTTGAGCCTCCTTGTATTTAAAGAAAAATCTAAAATAGCCAATCGATGTACTTTTTCTGCAGAATTCAAAAATGAAACAAAAAATTTATTTGAACCAGAAACAAAAGAGTTACGCTATGGATAAGGTGTTTTTTAAATGGAACATAGCTTTTTTTATACGATTTTCGGAACGAGTGATTTTTTTTATGTCCGTTCTGATTAAAATATTTAATATTGTGACAGCTATTTTTATTAAATTTTAATGTTTTATCCAGTATAATTTAACTTCAACCTGTTTGAAACATACACTAGGTAATAAAGGTAAAATCACCTTGAAATCCTTCAAAGTCAAAAAATTTGACAAATTTACTATAATATTGCCGAAATGAAATATTCATTAGATGAGAGATTGCAGATTGTTATCTTGTTCTACAAATGCCAAGAAAATGCAAGAGAAGCAAGGAGAAGATTTATTGCAAATTTTCACAGAAATATATCCGTCAATACTATTCTAAGGATAAAGAACCTATTCGAGGAAAATAAAACATTACATGACAGAAAAACAATTCCAACTCTATACTAACTAAAAAAAAACACTAATAATTTAAATGTTCAATGTGACCTCCGTTGTTCTCGAAACAAGAGCGATAACCTCTTTGTAGCCTTTCCAAACTTGCTGTTATAATGTGATTTTCCTGGTTAAGGCGATTTATTTCGTTCACAATTTTCTGCAGGATCTCATCAATATCGTGGTTTCGCTGCTTGTATACCACGTTCTTTAAATGGCCCCAAAGAAATGAGTCTAATACTGACATATCGGGACTATTGGGTGGCCAAGCATAGGTTCCATTTCTACCAATCCATTCTTCGTGGCGTCCGTTTAAATATTGAATAACTTCACGCACGGCATGCGGAGGGGCACCATCATGTTGCCAAATTAAATTTTGATATTCTTCCAATGGTAAATCTTCCAAAAAGTTCTCAATTTCGTTTTCTAAGAACTCGTAGTATCTCTGTCCATTTAAAGTGCCGTTAAAAATATTGGTCCCAAAATTCTATTATTTTTTATGCCACACCAAACATGGATTGAAGTCCTTCCCTGAAATTTAATTGTCTGAAATTTTCTTGGATTTCCAACGGCCCAGTGATGATTATTATGTCTATTGAAAACCCCCGATGTTGTGAATGTGGTTTCGTCAGTCCATAAGATATTTCTGAATAAATTAGGATCTTCGTTTTCTTGCCGAATCACAAGTTGGGAAACAAATTGGAAGCGAAGTTCTTTTTGTGCCGGTGTTAGATGTTGAAGTGGAAGGATATGATAAGGCTTAAATTTATGATTTCTTAAAGTCCTGTGAACAGTTCCTTGGGTAACTCTTCTGCGTCTTACACCGCTGCCGTATTGAACGTCCCGAACTGCGTCCGAAATTGATTTGGTTGGATTCAGTCGAAAATAATTCACAATGGCACGGTCTCGATTTCTTTTCCTTTCTGGAATTCTTTTTCTGTCATGTAATGTTTTATTTTCCTCAAATAGGTTCTTTATCCTTAGAATAGTATTGACGGATATATTTCTGTGAAAATTTGCAATAAATCTTCTCCTTGCTTCTCTTGCATTTTCTTGGCATTTGTAGAACAAGATAACAATCTGCAATCTCTCATCTAATGAATATTTCATTTCGGCAATACTATAGTAAATTTGTCAAATTTTTTGACTTTGAAGGATTTCAAGGTGATTTTACCTTTATTACCTAGTGTATGTTTCAAACAGGTTGAAGTTAAATTATACTGGATAAAACATTAAAATTTAATAAAAATAGCTGTCACAATATTAAATATTTTAATCAGAACGGACATAAAAAAAATCACTCGTTCCGAAAATCGTATAAAAAAAGCTATGTTCCATTTAAAAAACACCTTATCCATAGCGTAACTCTTTTGTTTCTGGTTCAAATAAATTTTTGGTTTCATTTTTTAATTCTGCAGGAAAAAGTACATCGATTGGCTATTTTAGATTTTTCTTTAAATACAAGGAAGCTCAAAAATGAGCCCCTGTTCAGTTCTCGTTGGAAGACCCTGTACCTTTATTAAAATCATTAGTTGATAACAACATTAGGTATTAAATAACAAAAATATCAAACCAGACAAGTTTTAATTGATAGAACAGATCTGAAACTTCAATTTAAAAAACAAAACAAAAAATGTTATAAAATGTACTTTTATTAAAAATAATAATTTATTTAAATAAGTCTGTCAAATATTATTTACCAAAAATTTCCAGCCAGACAAGTTTTAGTAGATAGCGGAGATGTCAAACTTCATTTTAAAATAAACACCAAAGAGGTGTTATGAAGTGTACTTTTATAAAAAAATATAATTGATAACAAATGACCTGTCAGATATTAATTATTAAGAAAAATTGTCAAACAATTTTTTTCAAAAATTATACATTATTGACCATAAATTGTGTAAATTTTAGGCAGGTGTTTTTAAAAGTAAATTAATTTTTTTAGTTATTTTCAAAAATTTATTAAAAATAGTAATTAACATATTTTTAATAGTCTGGCGGGCGTAACATTTTTTTTACATGTTTTTCAATTATTTTCACCTTTTCAACTTGAGGTGTTCGATGGGGTATCTTTTGGTACTATGGGAGCTTGGACTAATAAGTTAATAATCAAATTTTAAAAAACTGGATGCGCTAGTGATTTAAAGAAGACCAAGACAATATATGTCAGTATTGATTTTGCAGTCTGTTGATGAAAATCCTATTATGTCTTTAAGAAAACGTATTAAACATATTATATTCAAAATATGTTTAAGGAAAATAAAATTCGTCTATATAAATCAATTTTTAACCAAACTTTGGGAGATGGGAATGGTTACAAACGCTTGGATTTTTGTTTGTGGGTCGGTGATGAAATTCTAATTCTAACGGAACTTTCATAAGCTGATACTTTTTTCTCAGATGAGCTAACCTTCAGTACAAACGGCACTGTAGCTTCTCAGCATGTGAGATAATGGGCTAGGGAAAATCCAGAGTTTAAATTTGCGAACCGCAGTTAGTATTTTAAAAAATTGAAAACTTAGAGAAATGAAATGATAGGCCCTTAATTTTTTTTTAAAGTTTAATAAAATAAGAAATATTTTTCGAATATTACAATTATTATTTAATATTATATTAGTAATTCTCTTTAACCTGTATCAGTCTGTAATTTTGGATTTAATATTCTTTGCTCTAAAGACATCTTTATTATTTTGACAAGTACGTCACAACTATCAAAGGTGTAATCAAATAAAAAAAGGTGACAATGTGACTTGAAAAAATTTTGCTTTTAAAAGCATAACGTAGAAATTTAAAAGTTTGTGTAAAAAATCTGGAAAAGAATTCTTTTATAATTTAAAACTTTCTTATTTAATGTTTTGCATTAAAATTTAAAAAACGACAACTTTTCTCCTAACCAAATTTTACGTTTAGAATTTTTTAAATATCCTGTACAAAAAAAAACGAATTTTTGGCATCATGGATCTTTATTTTAAAGCAAGCAAAAACTTTTATAAAGAATGGCCTTTTTCGTATCTTTCATTTTTTGGCTATTTGTCCTCTTGTCTACCCGATCCGTGAACATACTGTTTAACTTAAATTTTCGTTATGTTTATAGATAATAAATAATATGCAAAGAAACTCATATATAATTACATGGTAGGAATAAAACTCGGTTGATTGGTTTTAACACTATTACTTGTCAATTTAATTAATTTACTTCATTTCCAAATAAGACTGATCCTAACCATGAATCTGGCAGTTAGGATTTCGACAACTATGCTGTATAGCTTAGATATCAGCTGATATGTCAGGAAATTTACTTCATTTCATTTACAAGTGTTTAAAGATGTATGAACTTTAAGTTTTTATGTTGTTTTCCTACAGTGATAGACACGAGACTAAATTTGTTTGTGTCTAACGCACTGGAAGGGCGACCATTGAACTTTAGTTTCCTTTAAACAATTATGAATACATCGGTAATACATTTATAAAAGTACTCGACCTTATACTAGATCAAAAACATCACATAGCAACCAAAAATATTCAGATGCTCTATTCAATCTAATATTTTACTGTATTATTTTTTCATGTTTATCTCCATGGAAATGGTTCTCAAGGGAGACGGTTTAAGTTACAATCTATCATCGATATGTTTATTTAAATCCTTATGATTGGTATAATATTAGACAAATAAAAAAAAAGTAATTGATTGTAGTATTTCGTTACAAATCTTATCGTCTAAAAGTTAATGCTCTGTCGAATATTTACTGTTATTATAATTCTATTTTTGTACTTTTTTAAAACCGTTTAATAACTATTTTGAAGGTTTTTGTTTTGAACTGAATTGTATGATTTTATTGGAAGTTAATCGCAGGTTATAACAGCAAATCCTAATAATAATAAAAATAGTTATTTGTATCGAGTGCAAAAAATTTGTTCAGGTTTATGATACGTACACGTTATGAATTCGTCTATCGAGGCCATAGCCCGGTTGAATAAAATACCAAGCGCCATAAATATACTATTGGCACGTGTCACAATTTTGCATATCGACCGTTGTAAATACTAAAACGTTATGTCGCGGCCGGACTGTTAATTTTAAGTGATTTTGTTTGTTGATGGCATTGTTCTCAAATTGTTGAAGGCATTGTTCTCAAATTGTTGAAGGCATTGTCCTCAAATTGTTGAAAAGCTATTTACCAATAAAATGATACTTACAGAAACAATGGTTCGCTTATGCAACAAGAAACTTATCCTATTTTTACGGTGCTTAGCACCCCCAAAACTATAATTAGCACCCCCAAAATTTACAACCCTACACCCTATTAGGCGTAGTTAAGGGGGGTCTTAGCACCCCAAACAAAATTTTTGCCAATATACTCAATAGGGTTTAGGGCTTAAGTACTCCTGAACTTGACTGCCTAACTACGCCTATGGGCGTGGGGGGTCATCTTCGTCGAGATTGATAGATAAGTGGTTACATCACTACTGTTAATGATGTTAATACGTAGGGAAATTCCATATCATAGGGAAATTCCCTATTCGTAGGAAAGATTCGTCGAAAACGGCCTGGTAGGAAAAAAGGGGCAGAAATTACAGTTTTTTAGGGGAAATTTTAAATTTGTTTAAAATTACCAATGTAATTGATCGAATAAATAAACACTTCCTATGATCATATTCGTGTTGCAGGATGTGACATTAGTGGCTTTTTATTTGCCACTTGTTTTAGCTGAGCTAACTTAGTCGGAGAGAGATAGTATGATAAATTTAATAAGGCAAAAAAGAGACATACGGAATGGCAAATAATGAGCAACTATTGCCTTCAGCTGTAAATTGAGGCTTTCTTGGATTTGTCGGTGGCGCCTCAGATTGTCGATAAACGCGATTCTTAATTAAAGATGGCATGTCAAGAGTAGGGTCTGTCTACTACTTCTTGAACGCTGTGATCCAAAAAATTATGTAGGTTAATCATGGATTTATTAAGAAAGGATTCGATGTCCGTATACTGTGAGCGTATCGAACGTGAAGTCTTATATTTGTTATTTGTTATGAAAACATTTCCCCCAGGAGATTAGTTTACGAACTACGTAATTGAATCAAGAATGGTAGTAGAAAGAGATAAAATAGCATTGGAGTGTTGGAGCTCAGAAGTGTTGCTGCCTGTGCTGGTTGCTTAGGAACACGGCTGAACCTCGGTCTGAACACTCGGTTACACGTACGTCTTTGTCTAATGAACTAGGAAAGAAAAAGTGCGATTTATAGACTTATATAAATGACTCGGAGCGACTTTAAATAAACACCTTTAGAAATAACATAACCTATAAATAATAAAACCTTTTTAACTTAAATTTAGGGTGTGATTTAAACGGGCAGCGAAATTTTACAATAATATACGATTGGCCGGCGAAATGATGGATTGGGCGGTGAAGCTTGATCAGGTAATAAAACAAAAATTGGTCTGCGTTTTAGATTTCAACAAGCAGCTTCAAATCTTTTAAGCAGTAAAAAAAAAATAAGTTGCAACTAAATAAATATTTGGTCTGTGCGAAATAAATTACATTTTTTTTTTTTTGCCTGCTCCAAAATCAAGTTGACTGCTGAAAAAATATTGTAACATCACAAATTGATGGGTAATCTAATACTGTTCTGACTGCTCTAAAACTAACTTAGCGTGTAATAAGGGGTAATTAATTACGTAAAAAATAAAGCATTTAATAATAAAACTAAAAATATTGATTAATGTAAAAGCACATACATTTCATGGTATTATTAGTAAGGCTGCCCACCATGAGCGCCCACAGGAATTTTAAAGTTGTATATCTCTGTTGCTACATACGGGACCCATACCAAATTCAGGTGAGCCTACTAGGAATGTTTTGGTAAAGAAAAAAGTTAAATTTTTGCTTGGCCCCCCTGAGAAAAAAATGAACACGTTTAGGTATTTTATTCATTAGTTCTTCTAAACCAATTTTACATCATTTCGTCGACAATTTTTAAATTTTAAGAGAAAAAAATGTGTTAGTAGAAAGTTATAGTCATTTGATTTTTCTTTTAAATTACGTTTTAAGTTTAAAAAAATTCAAATGACTTTGACTTTCAACTAACACATTTTTTTCTCTTAAAATTTAAAAATTTTCGACGAAATGGTGTAAAATTTGTTTAGAAAAAATAATAAATAAAATACCTAAACGTGTTAATTTTTTTCTCAGGGGGGGCCAAGCAAAAATTTAACTTTTTTTCTTTACCAAAACATTCCTAGTAGGCTCACCTGAATTTGGTATGGGTCCCGTATGTAGCAACAGAGATATACAACTTTAAAATTCCTGTGGGCGCCCATGCTGCCCACCGTTAGTGCCGCGTAGCATTACATCGCGGGAAACTCGGCCGCAGCAGCAGTTCAATTTTTCGAATTCTTTAAAATTAAGGTACGCCGCTGGGCCACGCGGCACGCCGTCCGGTACCCCCTACGAGCGAGTTCAACTCGCACCTGACCGTCTTTTTTTATTTCACGTGAATATACATACGTACTTAATTTTCGGCATCGACGCCTCTCAAAAGTGGCCAATCTTAGTGATGATCAAAAGTTCAACAGACGAATTAAAGAAACCGATCGAACTGACGAATCTCGCCGCTATCTTCAAACCCTTGCCAACTAAAAATATTAAATACAGGTCATTTGACTTTCTGGCTTCTAAGTAAATATTTTGCAGAAAACGAAACGCTGCTTAAAAACTGCTGAACGATATTTAAATACCGAGCACATTTTATTCACAGCCTAATTTATTTTGTCACCAGCCGACTAATAATTTCACCGCCCAATTAATAATTTTACTGCTCGAATAGATTTCGGACTGCCCAACGGGATAGTTATTTGTTACTTAAAGTTTTATTATGCCGACCACATGAACTATATTTTGCCCATCATTGTTTCACAGGCAGTTTATTTAAAGTATTGACGGAAAATTATTATACCACCCAAGTAATTTTTTTGCCGGTTGGGCTTACCTACCTACTTATTTAAATCCCAGCAGAAATAATTACTAGCCTTAAATTTATTATTATTTAGCAGAAAAATAAAATATTTTAGGGCTTTTATTACTTTTAGTAAATCTTGTGATGCTTCTAACGTTTTTTTTGTACAAAAATACAAGGTAAAATAAGATGTGGCCAATGTTTACAAATTGTGTGTACAGTGTCGTTTAGAATGGTTTGTTTTGGCTTCAAAGAATGTTAAATCATCCCGTATCCATTCTTAATTAATCCATGAGGTTAATGCATTTTCGAGCAACACAAACGAACATACCTCAAGTTACATTAGTAGTTCCTTATTATTCGTCACTTGTCTTAGCTGAGCTGAGATAGAGATTTTTGTCTCTTTTGGTACCATTATATTTGTCATATTATCTCTCTCTGACTAACTATGAGCCCCTAAACTATATTTTAATAAGAAAAAAATTAGATCTACAAATACTTACTAACAAATTGCTGTTACTAAACCGCCCTCACCTAAAACAAATAAAATTTATTTAATTAGAATAAAAGAAGAAAAAGTAACAACTATTTTTGATGGGAAATATAATATAAGTCGTCTTGAATGTTTTAAAACAAGATAAAATCGTACATTATACATCAAGGGTGAGAAATGCTTGATTTTTTCTGAGGTACAGTTTGTACAAAGCACTGAAGGAAAAATATTATTCTCTCCCGAGGTGTATACAGTGCTTTTTTTTAACTCGGGACATGGGATTTGCATTGTAATTGTTTCACCCCATGTTAACTTTTGTTCTACTAAAAATTTTGTGCCAAATCTCGGCAGGTGCATATTTTAGGGTCTTCAATTTGCGTTAAAAAGGTTTTTTCAGCAATTCCATACCAACTTGAGGGAAATCTTTTATTTTTTGATGATAAATTACAGTGACAAATTGATTTAAACAATGCATGGAACTGACAATATCAAATACATGACATATAGAGGTTACAAAAACTGCGTTTTATCAAAGAAACAAGTCCTTTTTAACATCTTTAGTAGCCTTACTGATAAAAATAAGTCACTGTGGCGCAGGCGCGGCCCGTGAGTTTTTTTACAGGTGGGTCAAAATTTTGTGGGCAACTAGTGATATCAACGCAACAAGCAAAATACACTTTTTTAATTAAGAAATGTTTTTTAATAATGTGCCAAGAAATTATTTACCTACAAATAAACACTGCAAAAATCATAAAATAGGTACTGCAGAATATTGAACATTACTACTCTTGATGTTTATGACTTTTAGTATCACTTTTCTGTTTATGGCTTTTTTCTATGTGTTTTAATAATCTAAATTAGTAGATTTTAGCGGTTTCCGTTGTGAAAAGTTTAGCTTCTCCTCAATAGGTGTCGCGCCTTGTACTAAAAGCCCAGAATATAAACAGAAAAAAATTCGGAGCTAAAAGTATGATTATTCGAAAAATAAAATTAGGAACGCTGCCGAAACTCCGTTTTCTTTAATAAATACAATGCTGGCGACTAGACATAGTAATACGATATTTGTCTACGCACGTGCAGGCTGTAAGCTGTAGTAAATATGAGATTGCCAACAATTTTAAAAATATTTTGTCGAGGAAGAACTTGTTGCCAATACACCTTTTAGAGCCGATCTAATTTGTTAAATAACAAAAAATTAAAAAAAAGTTCTTGCCCAAACCCAGATTCGAAACCTCGACCTTCAGATCAACTCGCTGAGATATTATCCTCTGAACTACGCTGGTTATGTAAAAAATCGGTCCGATACCGTTAAATTTGATGCTTAGCGCTGGCCTGACAGAAATCGTATTTAAATTGTTTTATGTTTAACCACTAATTAATATTATTAATACGATGCAAATACAATGCGCATATTAGGTACCTAATTAGTTTTTCTTTTTCCGAACCAAATGTTTTGAAATAATATATTTTAGGGGGTGGTTTGAGAGTATTTACATAGTGGGAGTGGCCAGATATTATTGGTGGGTCGTCAACCAATTGTGTCTCTTTTTAACTAAAGCGCGTATGTCTGTTTCTCTCTTGCTTTTAATGAATTTATATCGTCCATATAAACCTATAAGATCAGTTTACAATATGACCCAGCCCGGAATAAGCTTGGATATCCTTTGACGATGGCTTGACTTGATTCGTTCTTGGGGAGTTTTCGCATGGAACTTTGAAACAAAAGATTTTTTTTGGTTTAAAAAAATTAAAAAATTAATTATTAGGTAGATCATGGAAAATTTTAGGTGGGTCATTGATCAAATGATCTTATGGAAGGGCCGCGCCTGCTGTGGCGTCATCTAAGCTTTTAAATAACCCCTGTTGCAATTTACGAGTAGAACAAAAGTTAACATGGGGTGAAAAATTTACCACGCAAATCCCATGTCCCGAGTTAAAAAAAATGCTGTATATTAATTTTTTTATGTCATAATATGTAAGTTAAAAACGAAAAACCTAATTTCATTAATATTTATTGACTTTAAAATTATGAATAGCATAGACCTCTCTAGCATGTTCCATTCGGAAGGTTTAAAATGAGCATAAATGCTATTTTTCGCCTTTAGGTCTTCATTTTTCTCCAAAACTTGAAGTGTTGGACAAATTTTAGTGCCTGATTCGTAATCAGCGACCGAAAATGCACTGGAAATGGTTTGGAAAGTCTTTGAGAGAAAATCATGTCAAACAGTGTAATTTTATAGGTCAGAACAAAATATTTTCTGGTCAACTAAATTTGATACATTATTGCAAATGATATTATATTTTATAGTGTGGCTTGATTTTTTTAATGTCAATATACGCTGGTATTTTAAACATAACAAGTAAATCACTTCGTATCTATTTTAACAAAAAATTGACATATGCTACTTAATATTTTCAATAATATATTTTTTATTTTTATCCAGATGAATTATAATATAGCCCCAGAGAAAACTTTTGAAATAAATAACTAGTAATTGTTTTTATTTAAAAATGAGAATTAAAACTATATCTGAGTAACTAAGGAAAAACATTACTGAAACAATGTCCGCAATTTAGAAAAAATCTAAATTACAGGTTTCGCAGTTTGCTTAAATTTATTTTCAAATAACCTTTTGCAATCGAAAAAATACATGCAGATTTAATGAGATAATTTTCACAAAACTAAAATCAAACAAATATTCTGCTTTTTAACTATTGATTTTATTGTAATTTTGTTTTATTTATAACCATAACTTATCAATATTAATATTAATTTGCAAAATAATAAAGTTCACGCTTAAAATTGTAAAAACAGATTAATAAATTTAAGAATTAGGAGTACCCAATAAATTAATGGCAATGTTGTAGCAATTTGGTTTGATAGTCAGTTTCTACAACGATATTTAGTCAACAATTTAAATAACTTTATGGTTATTATTACGAGTGGTAAATACTATAAAATCCATCTACAAATCAAGCGTGTATGTGTTAGCATACCAACTGTTCTCTTCGTCTCGATCAGCGCGACCGTGTTGAAACTCATGTGTAGTTGCTTGGCCAAGCTTGTTTACCACATTTATTTTTCAAGGGTTCATCCGAGGCCGGATGCATTTCCGCCAGTCTGTGCGCACCCTCAGTGGCGCTGGAAACTTTTCAAAATTAGAAGGGAAGCATTTTTTCACGGGATCTATTCAAAAGATTTAAAACATAACACCGGTGTAAATTAAGATCTTTTAGTTGATCAGTTAGATTCTGACAAGTTTCTGTTCTGTCAGTGTTAATAAGTCGACATTAACTTATATATATATATATATATATATATATATATATATATATATATATATATATATATATATATATATATATATATACAGTGACCGGCAAAAAGTTCGCAACATATGGGAAAAATTTTTATTAGGAGAGTATCGGAAAAACTTTCCCAGGGGATCGGTTCTGCATGTCCGATAACCTAAAAATCGATTTTGACATACGTCACGTGACCACTGGTATAGCGTCAAATTAAAAAAATAAATTGTTAATTTACAAAAAGTGAGGTTAGTTGACGAGATATCAAAAAAAGTTATTTGAAAAAATTGCTTAGATTTAAATTCTAGGTCCTTGTGCAAAATGTTAAGATTTTATTTAAAAAAATTGGAAAACTCAATTTTTTTTAAATATTTTTTTATCGATTTACAAATTTCCGGTTTTTTTCGTTTAGATAGCTTGGCTAATGTAAAGCCCATGTATCTGGATGAAAATAAACGAATGTAGTAGTTTTTTCTACAATTGACAGGACAAAATTAAAAAAAACAGGGTTTCGCCGGACGCTAGCTGTTGCAATGATTTGTATCTAGCAGCAGTGTCAAAATTTTAGAGACATTTCAATGAGATTACGTTGAGAAAACCTTAATCGTCTTAAATATATCTGAAGTTCGACTTTTTGTAAAGTTAAGGGGATTAAAATAGATAATAAACAAAAAATTACCTGTTTATTTAATCGAAATTTTATAAACGAAAACCAATGTAAGAAAAACTTAAAAGTAGTCAAATTCTGTACTAACAACACAAAAAATCATTGTTTTTCCTTGGGTGCACAAAATTTAAAACTCAGTATGACCACCATTTCTCTCCATACATACTGTTGTTCTCGAGCGCAACTCTCGATTAACATTTCGGAGCATTTTACGATTTATTTGCAATACACAATTTATAATGACATTCTCTAAATTTTGTATATTCCTAAAGGGTCGATGTTTGTACACAGGGTTCTTTAGGTATCCCCACATAAAAAAATCTAACGGAGTCAGATCTACAATTCTACAATTGACAGGACAAAATCGAAAAAATAGGTGTTCGCCGGACGCTCGCTGTTGCAATGGTTTGAATCTAATGAAATGACTGTATCAAGATTTTATTAAGATTTTTCGCACATAAATTTAACAACCAGGTCTATTTAGTTGTACTTAAAACTACCAAAGCAGGCTCTGAAATTAAAACAACCAAATAATCTAGTAGGTTAAAAACAACAGAAAAATGTCAAACAAATTATAATTTGTTTGATTTCAACCTATGTCATTGGTTTATGTCTCGCATCTTACTAAGTTTGATATTTTACATAAGTTTATTAATATTTTATTCCTTAAAATGGCACCCACACTACTTCTTCAGGAAAAGATAGAAATTATTTTAATTTCTGGAGATAATTACAAAAGCCATAGAGAAACAGCAGCAATTTTTAATGAGAGGCACCCCGATAAATCCCTCCATTATTCCACAGTATCTCGTCTAGTCAATAAATTTAAAGAAACGGGATCGGTAGAAAATCAGTATAAAGTTTCCCATGAAAAACCGGTAACAGGTGACGAAGGTTCTCTGGATGTGTGTTTGTCGATCACAGAAACACCCCAATTAGCAGTTAGTCAAATATCGGAGATCACTAACATTCACGAAAGATCTGTGCGGAGGATATTAAAAAGAAACAAATTTCATCCGTACAAACCTAAATTTGTACAAGTATTAAAAGATAGGGATTATGACGCCCGCTTCGATTTTTGTGCCTGGTTCCAGGGTATGATTGAGGAAGATTTTAATTTCCCAAAGAACGTTCTTTTCTCGGATGAAGCTACATTTACCTCTAACGGAACCGTCAGTTCACAAAACTGTAGATGGTGGGCCACCGAAAACCCAGACTTTGTAATTCAGAGTAAAGACCAATATAGTTTTAAGGTTAATGTGTGGTGCGGAATTTTCAACCTCAGAATAGTGGGACCTTTTTTCTTTAGAGACAATTTAAATTCAGAACGATATTTAGAATTTCTACAAACTGAGATATCTGACTTTTTAGACAATTTGTCATTAGCCGAAAGAAGAAATTTATACTTTCAACAAGACGGAGCTAGCATTCATTCCACAAATGAGGTGAAGAGATGGCTGGATCAAGAATTTGGAAACCAGTGGATAGGACGGTTTTCTGAAAATCCGTGGCCTGCGAGATCACCAGATCTGACTCCGTTAGATTTCTTTATGTGGGGATACCTAAAGAACTCTGTGTACAAACATCGACCCTTTAGGAATATACAAAATTTAGAGAATGTCATTAGAAATTGTGTATTGCAAATAAATCGTAAAATGCTCCGAAATGTTAATCGAGAGTTGCGCTCGAGAACAATAGTATGTATGGAGAGAAATGGTGGTCATACTGAGTTTTAAATTTTGTGCACCCAAGGAAAAACAATGATTTTTTATGTTGTTAGTACAGAATTTGACTACTTTTAAGTTTTTCTTACATTGGTTTTCGTTTATGAAATTTCGATTAAATAAACAGGTAATTTTTTGTTTATTATCTATTTTACTCCCCTTAACTTTACAAAAAGTCGAACTTCAGATATATTTAAGACGATTAAGGTTTTCTCAATGTAATCTCATTGAAATGTCTCTAATATTTTGACACTGCTGCTAGATACAAATCATTGCAACAGCTAGCGTCCGGCGAAACCCTGTCTTTTTTAATTTTGTCCTGTCAATTGTAGAAAAAACTACTACATTCGTTTATTTTCGTCCAGATACATGGGCTTTACATTAGCCAAGCTATCTAAACGAAAAAAACTGGAAATTTGTAAATCGATAAAAAAATATTTAAAAAAAATTGAGTTTTCCAATTTTTTTAAATAAAATCTTAAAATTTTGCACAAGGACCTAGAATTTAATTCTAAGCAATTTTTTCAAATAACTTTTTTTGATATCTCGTCAACTAACCTCACTTTTTGTAAATTAACAATTTTTTTTTTAATTTGACGCTATACCAGTGGTCACGTGACGTATGTCAAAATCGATTTTTAGGTTATCGGACATGCAGAACCGATCCCCCTGAAAAGTTTTTCCAATACTCACCTAATAAAAATTTTTCCCATATGTTGCGAACTTTTTGCCGGTCACTGTATATAATATATATATATATATATATATATATATATATATATATATATATATATATATATATATATATATATATATATATACAGTGTGGTCCATTAAGTGTGCAACAAATGGGAATATTTTTTTATTAAAATTTTGTTTCATTAATTATAAAATAGCCTCCTACTTGAAAAAAAAAATTGAGAAAGGAAATTTAAAGCTACACCCGTACTTTATTATTATTGTTCAACTTAGGCACATATTCAGCCAGAGCAAAATATATCATATATGCGTTATATTTTAAAAATTCAGTTAAAGTGGTGTTTTTAATAATTTAATTGAGTTTCTTGTTTTTAGGAGCCCAATACTCTACGGTTGTTGCAAGGATACTTAATCTAACTCAGGGCTCTGAAACTTTAAGTACAGATTATCGCAACTGCCACTTGTCACATTTATTTAACGAACTTACCATAGAGGCGCTGCTTCCATTCGACAGACAACAGATACGCCAAAATTAGACCAATTAGGTTATTTTATTCTCGGCCGTCTCGCCTTTGTCTTTTCCGCCGGTCGTTTTAATTTAATTTCGTGAAAAAAAGATGAAAATTATTTTGTGTGATTTTAGTCACAATTCATCGGCTAAGGAAAGTAAATTAGGGCTTTATTACTTTTCCAGGTAGGTAAGTGCTCTTTTGTATTAAAGAAAAATATAGTCTATTTTAACACTTTAACTACTGAGCATTCTGGTGCCAAATGACTTGCAGAAACTAACGCACTTTTTTTTCAAAAAACTATATTTTATGCCATTTATAATACTACTAACATGAAAACAACAAGTTTTTTTCACAAAAAAGAAGTTTTTTGACTGTGTTCAGATATGGTACGCATAGTTTATGTATATAAAAAATTAGAACTTATTATCTTTGAACTATGTGTACCATATTTGATCACGCTTCTTATTTACGTAAATTGCAGTTGTGAGTGTCAAAAAAGCACTTTCATACATAAAAATTTGTGTTCACATCTTTGGCAATACATTTTCGTTCGAGAAGTGTTTGCCATTGCGTACCCTGGACCATTTCTTTCACTGTTAGCCTTGTAGCATCTGGTACGTACTGAGTCGTCGGTGTCCGACTGGTATTTGTATTCGATATCGCTCATATTGTTTTTACTATTTCTTCCAACTCTCTATCGCTTATTTGCTCATTTTGCATTCAAACGCGCGACCGAAATGTGTAAACAAAACGCATCTATATTACTGTATAGCTATGGTGGTCAGAAGAGTTGAACGGTCCTTCCATCTATGAATCTATACATAAACTATTTGGCTAATCTTTTGTCATGAACTAGAGCATATGAAATAGGCATTTATTTTGTTAGAAAGCACGACCGCATAGTGTACACAACTGATTAAACCTAGCCAATGCTTGTGACCATATATGGGCACAAAGTTTATGTGTAAAGTTAGATGTGTACCATTTTAGGTGCACATAGTAGTTAAAGTGTTAAATACAAGTATTCAAACATGGCATTCTGTTTCCGTTTATAGTTTAGTAAAGAAACATTTTTCCAGGTATTTTTAATTTTAAATCGTACATGTAGTTTGTTCTAAAATGTACAGCCTCTTCGTTTTTTGTTATTTTTAAGTGCAGTTATAGAAAATGCTTGATCAGCAAGGCTGTCAGCAAAATATACTTTGAGCAATCAAAAATAATACTTACACACCAAATTCTATTTCCAATACCAATATATTCCGAAGAGTGGACTAATATTAATAATTTATTTATTTATTATATGTTTTATTTAAGTGAACATCGTTTCGTAATAATAAATGATGAAAGTTGGCAATAGTAAATTTGTCCATTGCTGTTGGGTGGTGTTTGTGTTGTAAAGAATGATTTTAATCAAACTTTTTTTTATTGTAGATGTAAATAGACAAATCAGATATTGTGGTTAGGTTAGTATAATTTTCTTCATAAAACTTAAAACATATTTCATGCCAGGTGTAACTATTTAGATGATTTTAATTCCAGAACGTTCAATGGGATTTATATTTTTTCTGCTCGTCGGACAAATTTATCTTGTAGTTTTCCACCCATACCTACATCATACTGCCTCTGTATTTTCTCTAACATGGCTTAGCAGCTTAGTCATAGCAGCTTCTTACTTTGGCAGGGTTAAGTACTCATGTAAATATCCAGCATGTAAGAATTCCTATTTCAGTAATATTCCAAAGGAATATAAAAACATTTTTTATTTTATTTTCCCAAAACTCTTGTCACATTAGAAGCTTGAAAAACAGCTTGCCAACTAAGTCCTAAAAACTGCGCCAATTTCCGTGTATGTAGAGACCATTTTTTATTATCAGATTTTAATAATGCCGATGATCCTACTCGACTCAAAAGAGAAGCATTTCCCTGATCTCTGTTAATATGTCAGGTACAAACTGAGCATTATTATATTCAAACAGACTGCAGCCAAAAGTGTTATTTTCTGAAGAAGCATTTTCTGGAATTAAAAGCCTTTCTGAGCAACTGCTATCTTGACAAACACGCACACTCTGTTGGTCTGGAGGACAAGTTTTTCAAAATTTACAGTAATGTATTTTTTGTGACAAGCACAATATTGTTAATGATATAGTAAAATTTCCATTTACGCCTTTAAAAATATTTAAGAGAAAAAAATAATGAAGATAAATCTATAACTTCTTGAGGCCAATCCAGAGTTAACGGGTACTCGTCTAGACGTATACGTTTATTTCCGAAGTGAAGATCGGGCATATTCAGGAGGTTTTTTAGGATGTGCGGGGAGAGCGAATAGAAAGATCGGCTTCGTTAGGAGTTTCGTGCGGAAACAAATATTATCGAATGAAGACGAATCAAATACCCTTAAAAATTGTTCAATTAAATTAACACCGATATAAATGAATTTTTAAAATATTACGCATATGTGATTTATTTTGCTTGGGTTTTGCTGAAGTTGAATTTGTGCCCGAGTTTAGTAACAAAAGAAAAATACGGAGGTTGCTTCGAATTTTCTCTATTGGTTTTCAGATAGAAAGCAACGACTCTAGATCTGGACAGAGCTTGTAATTTCAGAGAACTTTTTCTTATACCATTTTGTCCTATTTTTTGAAATAATGTTACTTTACTCTTGAATGACATTCACCTATTCTAGCCTACTCTGTATGATGTTTGACTTTAAGGTACTCCAAGTGCAGCCAATATGTTTTATGCATGCACCAACTTTTGGTGGTATTTATATTTAGGTAGTGTCACTAATAAAAAATCCCATTTGTTCAACTAAAGCTGTCCAAAGCATGTATTAAAAAAATCGCTTAACATTGGTGTTTACATTCGACAAATCGGAAGGGGCCGTGTAGTTGCCAAGCGTAAAAGGTTTTACATAACCTGTTTTTTGTTTGTTTTGAAGTGTGATTGTGTTTTTTTGGCGAATAATAATTATGTAAAAGAACCCACGGATATATCGGGCAATTATACTGAAAAGGAAAAAGATTTATTGCTAAAAACACCAGGAAAGCAAGAAATTTTTATTTTTATTTAAATAAATATACATATAGTGTATAATTGTACTTTCAAATATTGAAGAAAATTTTTCATAAAAAATTTTATACTTGAATGCAAAATTTTGCCAAATTAACTAATGTTTTATCAAAAGTGTTACCACAGACATAAATTTAATCCCAGCATATTGTAAAATTAATTTAGGTCAGGGTTAAGTCCTCTCTAGGTTAAAAACAAATGAAAAAATAAACATCTCCAAGGGTTTTGTAACGGCAATTGTCTGGTTAATCATTGATTGATTAGCTAATTTTCGTCTCCACATACAAAAAAATTTAACGGTATGTTAAACCGACTGTTTTGATTTTAACACTGAACTGGGATTTAACACTGGATTAAAAGGTGTAAGTATCTTATTCCGAATTGCTAAAACAAACTTCACTTATCAAATTTTGACAGAAGATGCTTGAACAGACCACAATATTTCTTTTTCTCTGCATTTAAAATCATCTGACAAACAGCCGATTTCTTGTAAAACATTTCACGTAATGTAATGAAAAAGTTCTAAAACACTAGATCACAGAAAAAACAACTTAGGTAGGTATATGATAAAAGTAAGGGAATTTTAAGAACCTTCTTGAAAAATTTCGCTGCAAGGGCTAGCTTTTTTAACTTTAGACAAATTTATACTTTTTTAACATGTTTAGGTATTAATATTACGTCTTTTTTGAAGACTTTTAAAGCCAAATTTAATCAGAAAAATTTGGGTCTTTTTAAACTTTTTATACTGTAATCAAAAATTTGAATCTCCGCCAAAGTATGTAAGTTTGATAAAGTAGCAAATTGCCTGCTTTACTACCAACTTTATGGTGCGTATTTATTATTTCAGATTGTATATATCGACTTCAGAAATAACTCAAAAAAGTACTTAAAATTCTATTTTGGGATATTTATTTGGTGTAAAAATGCTTTTAGAAACTACAAACTAATTTTAGTACAGAAACTTCTTCTAATGTTCATTCCTTAATGTGTTGTGTTTCTATGTAAAAGTCGGTACCCTTTTAATCTAATGGTGGTATATGTTCTCAATAAATAATTTTTCCACTTAAAAAAATATTAAATTAGTTTTTCAATGCGTATGCTTAGAAACAAAAGGAAGACAATTTCTTCATTTTTGTGTTTGAACAAAACACAAAAATAGGTCGATTTTTTTGTCATTATTATACACTGAACAATAAAATAGCGTACGTAGTTTTGGGTCCAGCTTTAGGGACATAGGGTACCGCTTAATTAGCGCAACATTTTTCCTTTAACTTGCATTTTTACTCACTTAAGTAACCGGAATTGTATGAATTGTACATTTTTTCTCACACTTATTTATTACAGATAATAAATCATTTTAAGATATGTTTCTGGTGATAAACAAAATACACCAAGACAGAAGTTTGGTGTTAATTATAATTATTTTCGTTTAATTCTAATTTATTTAATTTTATGATATGTAATTATCAACATTCTACTCTTATCGCACCGAATAGTTTTCTTGGAATTGTTGTAAAAATAATTTAAATCAGAAAAAAATATTTTATTACCAATAATAGTGCTTTTGGTGAATACATTTTCACTCTTTAAACAAAAGGTAATATTTAAACAATAAAAGTAAAATATTTAGAACAATATGCGCATTAAATATTGACTTGTTATGATCCAATACTATTTAGTTAAGTAAAGTTTTTTCTTAATTATAAAATCAAAAAATCATAGCAAATCAATAAATTTCTATTATTCCTTAGAGTGTAGAATTGTTAGAGCCAAAAATTAAACTATTTGATGAGAATGCTTAAATATAATTAGCCATTTGTAGGTGGTGTGATTCAAATTACAATATATTTTATTAAACGAACAAGAACTGCAGTTTAAATAGAAAATCTAAAAATTACGTCAATAATCCTTATATCATGTTAATTAAAATAAACACTCCAATGAAATATATACGGTATTAGAGAAATAATAAAAAATATTAATTCAATGGGTTCTATTGGTTGGCTGAAATATTACTTCTATTGCTCGCCGACACCCTTTGGAGAGGTTAAAATTGTGCTGTTGGTACTTGTTCGTTGAATAATCATTTAAACTTGCAGCCTGTGTGTTTACTGCATTAAAGGTACTCCAAAAATAATAGATCTTTTGCAATTCTGGGGACTGAAGCAACTCACTTCAGTGTTTTATGATGGTATGTGAGTAAAACAAATCTAAAAAGCTTTGCAATATTAATAAGTATTTCGATTAATAAGATCATATTCTTACAAATCGGCGTTTACTAAAACCAATAATATATTTTGAATTGAATTTAGAACAGGGTATTACTGCATAAAATAATTGTTATATTTAAACGATCTATTAAAGACCAATAAAACCTTATATTTCAAGCAATCTTATAACCTGGCAATGATAAACTAATGATTGAAAGAAACTGAATTTGTATTGTGCAATACGGAATAGAGTGTGTCATTGAGTGAATTGGTATCTAATTCAATTTACGACAGTGTTTTTTCTGTGTATAATATCAATTAAATAACAGTTATTTACCTCAATTGGTCAGCAGTCGAGTGCAGAAAAGACGATTTCCGCACGTGTAGGGTACAACGTTTTTTTAAGAGCGTGAGGAAAATTAGCTAGTTTGGCATTTTTTTTAAATTTCTTATTTCAGTATAGACGTCAAAGTGAAAATACAATTCAAACTTATATGATTTTCATTTGTTATTAACAACAGTAATGGTAAAAAAAAAACAGTTACTTGCATCTGGTAAATTTATGGCCGAAGCTAAATGGTTGCTTATATCCAAATTATGTTTTAGTTTTAACATAGATTTCAACATTGAATACCTTGACCATAACGTGGATGGTTTACAAGTTTTTGATCTGTCATATGAATTAACAGCTAGGTAAATTTAACGAATTCACTCCCTAATGTCGCTGACTGGGGTGCCAAGAACCTTGTTCAGTTCAATGCCTCCAAAACCCAGTCTTGCTCCTTGTCACGCAAAAAATCTGGCAACGCTTACCCCATCCACATGAATGGCCAAGCCCTACCAAACAATGAAACATTCGATCTTGTTGGAGTCGCTTTTGAACATGATCTCAGCTGGCACAAAGACATTACTTCAGTAGCCACATCGGCAGCTAAAAAGCTTGGTTTTCTCTATCGAGCCAGAAAATACTTCTCCCCTTCCAAACTATACACTCTCGATGTTCCCAAATAAGACCTAACCTAGAGTACTGCTCCCACGTCTGGGGAGCAGTACACTTAACATCCTTGATTCTATCCAAAAGAGAGCCATTCGACTTATCAATGACCCAGCCGTCACGAGAAAACTCCCTTCTCTCGCTCATCGCCCAGCTGTTGGGGATTTATCCCTTTTCTGTCGCTACTTCCACGGATTTTGCACTCGCGTCTAGCTGTCAGGCGTTACAAATGATCTTGCTGGAGAGAAGAACAGACATGCGCGTATCGAGTATCGATTTTCTAGTTCGTTGCTGTCTTATTGTCAGTCTGCTGTCGTTGCGATATCTGTTATTTCTGGAAGTAATGCTTTATGTTCCTTTAAAATACATAGTGTATTATTAAACTTTTATATGGTGATTATAATTAATGCGCCATGATATATTTATTTCCGTTTTTTGTGGTAGTGGTACCTACTAGGGGTTCTTTAAAAATATTTTTAGAGACTGTCGGCTGTTGGTCACACCTATTGGGTTTTAAGATTGGAATCTTTTGTTCTTTAATAAATGCAATGGACTCTGAAGGTAATAGACAAAAATATAATAATATTATTCTTTCAATCTAATAGGCATTTTTAGGTACCTGCTTTAAAATCAATTAAGCAATTAAGGGTGATTTTGCAGCAGCTTAGTAGAAAAAGAAGTATCGCTCCTCTAGATAAAGAAAAGGGAGAAATAAAAAAATGGTTTGCGTCTCATGTGGATTCCGTTCACTCACCCACGAAAATGAAAATTATCAAGGATGTAGTGGCTCCACTTTCTCCCACCTTAAATGCCGCTGAGAAATTAAAAACTCAAAGTTTTCCAACAGTAAGTGGAGTTGGAGTACCACATAATGCAAAAATTCCTGTTCAGCGACGGCTCTGGTCTACAAAAAAGACAAAGAAAGCTAGATCTGAGATTTTTAAAAAACCTACGGACTGAGAAAAAACAAATATGACTGTATCCCTTTTATCTCAATAAAATATTATTACTTTAACATGTCTTAATGCCGTTTTATTTTCTAGTTGAGTTATAATTATTACTGATATCTGGTGCTGCTTCAAAATCTCGTTTAAAATAGTAAGAAAATTATGATTTTATAATAAAAATTTATATTAACTTATCTGAATTAAAAAAAAAGGTTTTACATGATTTAAATTACAAAAATACTACTAAGTAAGTGATAAATGTGCTAAGATGTCTTTTACTTTCACAATTTTAAATGTCTTTCATATTCTTTAACCTAATCGCAATCCTAAGTCGGTCACAAAGATATAAATTTTAAATTAAAATTTAAGATACATATGATGATATTTCCATGCTGATATGCTTTTAATTCCCTCATGTTGTTAACTTCAAATTTTCATTTCTCTCTCTTATAATAATTACAATAATGATATCAAGGTATAAAATATTTCAGTGCATATTTGTATTTGCATTTTGATTCAGTACCGACTTAATTCATTGAAATAACGCATCGATAGGAATTCTCATTCCTACTATCGATATTATATTCTCATTCCTACTACTAAGCTCCGCCTCCTTGTGATGATCATTTGTAACGCCTGACGGCTAGACGCGAGTGGATTTTGCTCCAAAGAACTAGCCGGTATTATTCCCCCTTGACTGTTCCTAACAGAACAACAAGAGGCACGTTACGTATGCATCCCTTTACTGTCCAGCTACAAAAACCTAGAACAGACCACTTCTCTCGATCATTCATACCTAGGGTCTCCAGATTATGGAACAAATTGCCTGCAGATGTTTTCCCGTCCCAACCTCCAATCCTTCAAATTCCGTGTCAATAGACTACATTTCCCTTCTCTTCAGACGCCCACGGTACGTTAGTACTTAGGCTTGATGTCTACGTGGGATGTCTTAGATAAAAAAAAGAGAAACTTCTGCCTTCTATGACATGAAACACGATCCAATCTGTGAAATTAGGACAACTTATTGAATAAAGTATTTACCATTTTGGTAAAAAGAAACTGAGATATAAAATAAGCCGAATCTTGTTGTATAGATAGTTAAAAAAAATTCCACAACCAACAGGGAAAATTCAAGAAATAGACTAAGTTCATTGACAGCTCCGGGTTTACTATCAGAACGTTCGAGGTCTAAGAACCAAATTGAAATTGATAAATACGTCGACTGATTTAGTGGATTATGATATTATTTTATTTACTGAACGTGGCTTAATAGTGATATAGTTGATGGTGAGCTGGGCTTAAAAAATTTTGATATTTTTCGTTGTGATCGCTGAGACATCTAGCGTCAGTCTGCAGTCAAATCAAATCTATCTGTAAAAATAGTGGAAAATAATGCAAATGAATTGAAGGTCTTGTTTCTGATTTCTAATGTTGGTAGGATAAAGACCTTGTTTGGAATTATATAGGTGCCACCTAAATCTTTGGTAGACGTTTTCGAAAAGTACTGCTCCGTTGTGGAACACATATTGGGTTATAACAAGGTTGATAATGTGGTACTTGCTGGATATTTTAATTTTCTACAAGCACCGGCCAACCCAAAAATTGTGGCACTTTTTATTAAGAGGTAAATTTGATCATGCAGGTGCTTATTCTATGAATCTTGAAACTTCATCTTTATCAAACATTTTGCTTTTTTATAGGTAAATGATATTAGCTTGAAATATAGACTTAAATTCAAGTTTCCCTTCACTATAAGGACACTTTTTAACATGGAGTAGTTACTACACAAAGCATTCGTCTGAAATGTTTTTTGCAAATCAGCAAAATAGGCTACAAACACTTCTTCCTTAACACTATTTGTCGCTTGGTTGTGACACCAGTTTTCAAAATGCTTATATTGTTTCTCATATTTTTGACGAGATTTCGCTGGCAATTCATTCAAATTTGCAGTATTTGCAGCCTCCAGGATAGAATCTGGTAACTCATCATCAGAGTTGCTTATTTTAAAAGTGTTTTTACAACTTTTTACAATTTGGTAAAAAACGATGCGATGATTCACAATGTTTGTAGCTTCTTGTTGACATGGAAACGGAGGAAAAAATCTGACATTATGTGTTAAAATCAACAAGTGCGTCTATTGTTGCTTGACATTTCATCATTTATCGTTATACAGTGTACTTAAAACATAATTTTTTTTGTTTAAGCTGAAATATCGGGGATTACGAACAAATATAGGTAAAAAGAGAATAAACTACAACTTGCAACGGCTTCTCATGTTGCATAAAATAGTCTACAGTTACTAAAATACATATAAACCTTCTATACCTATGAGATTTTTGAATAGTTTTACATTTCCGCACTGTGCGGAAAAGTATCACTTTGGGCACGCAAATGCATGCGCAAGCGCAAAGCTTAACTTTGAGCACGTTCGTAAAACAATAGATTTTTATGATAACAATTTTAAATCTTTTAAATCATGTACGATATGCGTGCTTAGACATGGATTGTAGAGCTACTAATTGAGATGTAGGTAGATTTAAGTAAATGTTAAATTTAGATTTAACTAGCGTGTAATTTTATGTATACTTATAAGATGCTACGACTGTAGGTGAATAAATAAAAATAAAATAAAAAAGTGTACTCGTAAATCGCAATTATCTTTTTGACGACACAATTATCCTGTAGCTTTTTAGATAATTCCACAACCTTAGTTGTATATTACTTAAAAATTTTAATGCTTTGTAATTATCAACAATGTTGATAGTTACACAGCATTAAAATTTTAAACTGAATTGAAAGTAAAAAAACCAAACTTGTTTCGTGTATTCAGTTTATCACCGGAAACAATTTAAGACGATTTATTATCTATAATAAATAATTATGGCACCAAAAATGTGTTACATTATACATTCATACGGTTCTAACTACTTAGGTGAGTAAAGTAACTACTGTGTCAAGATAAGTCACACAGTACGTAATTTTTTTCGTGCTAAAATTCCCATGAGTAATAGCTAATTGCTGTTTCAACTAGTGTGTCACTTGGTTACAATATACTTGGAAGATTTATTGGTCCAAATTGAAAAATATTTCTTTAACTTAATATGTAACACATACATAACATACGTACAGGGTGTCCCATTTTCGGTACTTTTGCGGGGTATCTCCCTTATTTTTAAAGATAGAGGGTTGCGGTTTTCGCGACAGTGTGCTACTTTTTGATGAAACGACAGATGGCATAAAAATATTTTTCATGGCCCCCTTCGTTTTTGACATACAGGACGAAATTAATTTTTTTCCATTTTCGGACCCCCCTCGCATTTCAGTTTTCTTGTAACTTATAAAAAAAGTAAAAATGGATCGCATTAGAGTTTTCTACGTAGAATCGAGTGGCGTGGTTAGATTTTCATCAGATGTGATACTTTTCGAGATATTAACCAAATAAATATTTTTTTAAATGGAACTCCCTGTATATTTCTTAACCATTAACTTTCCCCTTTCGAGAGCTTTTCAAAAATATATAACACTTTATAGATATTTTTTATTTTTAGCCCTTAAATCGAACTATTTAATTTTAAACTTTAATTTTGCGTAGTTGGCCGTGTTTAACAAGTGGTTAAACGTCAATTCAGGTATTTGGTTTAAAAAAAGAAACTGGTTAAATCCTGTATTTTCATTAATTTGTTAAAATAGGTATTATTTTTAACCTACAACACTACTTGTTATCTAGATATATAGAAAATCCTAACCAGAACTAAAACTGTTTAGTTTTAAATCACTTAAAGATTAAATTAGTTGTCTTGAATTATTAATAGCAAATAAAAGTCAAATTTAAAAACAAAACATACAAAACTTTAGGTAACGAAAAGAGTTAGTCCATTTAATCCATTCTAGCTCTTTTCGTTACCTAAAGTTTTGTATGTTTTGTTTTTAAATTTGACTCTTATTTGCTATTAATAATTCAAGACAACTAATTTAATCTTTAAGTGATTAAAAACTAAACAGTTTTAGTTCTGGTTAGGATTTTCTATATAAAGTAGTGTAGTAGGTTAAAAATAATACCAATTTTAATAAATTAATGAAAATACAGGATTTAACCAGTTTCTTTTTTAAATCTAAATACCTGAATTGACGTTAAACCACTTGTTAAACACGGCCAACTACGCAAAATTAAAGTTTAAAATTAAATAGTTCGATTTAAGGGCTAAAAATAAAAAAATAACTATAAAGTGTTATATATTTTTGAAAAGCTCTCGAAAGGGGAAACTTAATGGTAAAGAAATATACAGGGTGTTCCATTTAAAAAAACATTTATTTGGTTAATATCTCGAAAAATATCACATCTGATGAAAATCTAACCACGCCACTCGATTCTACGTAGAAAACTCGAATACTACTTACTTTTTTTACAAGTTACAAGATAACTGAAATGCGAGGGGGGTCCGAAAATGGAAAAAAATTCAATTTCGTCCTGTATATCACAAACGAAGGGGGCCATGAAAAATATTTTTATGCCATCTTTCATTTCATCAAAAAGTAGCACACTGTCGCGAAAACCGCAACCCTCTATCTTTAAAAATAAGGGAGATACCCCGCAAAAGTACCGAAAATGGGACACCCTGTACACTGGTCAAACTGTCATTTTACAATTAGTCTTAAAAAAAAGATCTACTATTTAGGTGTTACACCACGGAGAGGGAAAATTAATATTTTAGAAATAATAAGTCACTACACTTAAAAATACAAAAATAAAACAAATCCTGAACAGAAAATATTATATACACTGTCAGCGACTTTTAATTATGAAAAAGGCAGCCTGACGATAATCATCACTGCTGTATACAGTGTCACACATAAAGTCCGCATCATATGGGAAATTTTTTTCCTTACAGGTTAAAGGAAATTCTGATTTTACTATTAGTTTTTGCTTTAAAAATGACGCCCAATGGCATGCACATGAGCAGTCACGTGACTTTGTTTAACTGTCAAATTTGACATTTTTTTCAAAAAATGTCCAAAAAGGCGGTTATTTCTTAAAATTTCGAAAAATGTTAAAGGAAAAAGTTGTTTGTTTTTTTAATTTTCTACCGATGTACCAATTTTCAACTTTCTAGTACAAATTTCATTTTTTTCCAATTTTTTTTAAACTCGACATTTCTGGGTTTTTCAAATTTTACCTTTTAGGGCGTCCGGCGCCCTAGGGCTGCAGCCTCTATTGGTTCAATGGTTAGAGTGGGCCTGCTCTTAGTTCCTTTTGCGTTGTAATTATTCGTTATTATTAAGACAAGGTTTTATTTTTAAAAAAGTGTAGTAAAAGGTAAATTAAAGATTTTTCGTTGGAATTGTTTTTTAATTCGGTTTTATGCATCTAACATCTTAGTAAAAAACCGAAATAAAGTCAAATGTTCAGTTATTTGTACAAATTATGTCAACTTTGCATCAACTTTGACATAGTTTTTGCTGGCGTTTCCTATTCTTATAATAAAAAACAGTATTTAGAACAACAATTGGTGATAAAAATACATTAAAAAGATAAGTTTGGTATAAAGGAATATTTTTGTACAGGTTTGGTAAAATTTGAAAAACCCAGAAATGTCGAGTTTAAAAAAAATTGGAAAAAAATGAAATTTGTACTAGAAAGTTGAAAATTGGTACATCGGTAGAAAATTAAAAAACAAACAACTTTTTCCTTTAACATTTTTCGAAATTTTAAGAAATAACCGCATTTTTGGACATTTTTTGAAAAAAATGTCAAATTTGACAGTTAAACAAAGTCACGTGACTGCTCATGTGCATGCCATTGGGCGTCATTTTTAAAGCAAAAACTAATAGTAAAATCAGAATTTCCTTTAACCTGTAAGGAAAAAAATTTCCCATATGATGCGGACTTTATGTGTGACACTGTATATTCTGCCAAAAACCTAATCGGTCCAAAATAGTTTTTTCTGGCCTTTCGAAACCTAATCTCTAGTCTTGTTATCAAAGAATCTAATAAATTCGATGTAACTAAATAAAAAGATTAATTAATTAAAAGTAAATTCGGTGAACACGTTTGGGAAACACGCAATAGGATAGAATGGAATAATTCTAAAATTCTAGACAAGCTTTCTCTAATAGGCGTAAATTAATTGAAAGCGCTACTATTACTCTTAAAGACAATAACTCTTTTTCTAATTTTTCTGTAGATTCATCGGAATTTGACTACCAATACGTAGACAGGAAGTTAGTAAAAATAATTTTATTATTGAATAAATAGATAGTTATATATTTTTTGTCCTGCTGTATATAGTCCTGTTTATGTACTACCTGAATACTTATCATTTTCAAGCTTCTGATGACAGAATAGCAAAAAACTATTATCAAAAGAAAAATATTTAAAAAATACCAAAGAGGCAGGCAGAAATTTCAAAGTACTTATATTTTTTTTTAATTATTTTTATAATTACTTAGTTAATTCTTTTATTTAGTTAATTTATATTTATGAAATTCTTTGATAACGAGAGTAGAAATTGGGTCTTGAAATGTAAAAAAAAAACTATTTTGATCAGATTAGGTTTTAGGCAGAATATACCACATTAGTGATATATTAGGGTCAGGCATCTTTTTTCATAATAATTAAAAGTCACTGACAGTGTACAGAACATGTTCTATTTTCTTTTTGTATTTTCAAGTCCAGTGACTTATTATTTTTAAATAATAAGTTTTCCTTAACATTAGATTAACCAGATTCTCCAACGCTAGTCCGATCCAATTTGACAACTAAAAGTTTTAAACTGACAAGTGTAAGAATAAGACAACCTAGTTTTATATGAATTTATTTCTGAGCTTTTTCGCATATTTATAAAAAAGGGCAATTGTAGTAGGTACGTACTTTCGACAATATTAGAGCAAAAGTCATAACAGAAACTCGTTCCAAAATGAAAATCATTTGAAAATCAAGCAAAACGCAGAAGTATGAAAATAATTTGTAACTTACATGACGACTTATTTAAAATGACAGGACAAAAACCTGTCAAAACATAACTGATTAAACTATAAGATCTTAATCCAAACCAGTACTAAATCTGAACGTAAGAAACTTCAATAAAGAAGGTATCTATTAAAGCTCAGATTAAATATAAAGATACATAACACGAACAAGGAAAAGGTCTGTGAAATACAAAGAAAATATTCTTTACTAGTTATTCTATTGTATTATTACTTTTGACCCTTGCATCGCATAATATCGATGAAAAATTCTTTGATCAGATGAAGATAACACACTTTTATTTAATAATAATTTAATAATTAATAATGCTTGGCTGTGGATGGCAGACACTTTGAATTTATCTAAATAACTCCGTTTTTTGTATTTATTGTTGTTTTTATTGATATTGTGACAAATTTTAAAAAAATACAGCATGGTTCCTAAATTCGGAACAAATCATGAAATAAAATAATCAAAACAGACACCGGGTAATTTTTTTTACAAATTAAAGAAATCCATTAGAGAGATACCGTTTAGAAGGGGAAAATAATTTATTTCAGGGGAAAACAATGAAGTCGAGGGACGCTTGTAGGATTATTAAAAGTAAAAATTAATTAAAGCAGATTAAGATTTAATAAAGTTACTTAATAAAGTAGTATGTAAATTAAGATAAATTTACTTTGTTATTAAAGAAGTATTATAAGATTGAATTTAAAGCTGAGAAGTTATCAGCGGCAGCGTCTACATTTTTTGAGAGTTTGGCAACTTTTTCAGAATGTCTTTGGCGGCCAATAAATGGTTCAGAATATTTATTAAAACGTTTTGTTAATTGCTGTGGCTTATTATACAGGGTGTTTCAGCGAAAACTTTCCACCGTAAATGATTCAGAAGCAGTACCTATATTAAAAAATGCAGAAGCACGTGAAAAGGTTTGCACAGCAATGACAAACAGTGAAACTTCTATTAACGGACACCTCTAGACAATGGACCTTTCTACCAAACGGATTCTGCAGCAACGCAAAAATTTCTCAAGTAACCTTGCACGTTGAATCGGAAATTCTAAAAAAATCATCGTCAAAAGCAAAAACAAACTAAAATTTACGATTTCTTCAAAAAATAATTGTAAATATTATGTATAACAAGAGTACATAGGTATATATAATAATTTAGACCATATACCCATTATTAAAGTAAAAATTAAATGGAATAAAATTATGTATTTTTATTTCTACACATTTATTAATTTCCTTATCTCCTTGTTTCTTCCAACCGTTTGACAATGAACGCTTCTACACAACAGACGCCTCTACAAAACGGACATTTTTTTCTCCTGTTGAGAAGCTTCACTGTAATAATAAATAATAAATTGAACTTCGTACATTTCGCATTTTTCGTATTTTTGTTAAAAAAAAACTTTCATTGTTTCACGTGCTTGACAAAATTCCTTAAAATTTCTCTCGTGCTATTCATAATGGAAGTTTTCAAATTCTTCGTATCAAACGTGTTTTATTAACGTAAACAAAGTCATTGTTCAGCAGGAAAAATTAATTTTCTCGCAGGAATGTGACGGTGTATTTCCGCAAAACTTGAGAATAAATTCATCCTCGAGAGTTTTTACAACGCAAAAATTTTAGTATTGGTTGGTCCTAAAAACAAGATTTTTAGTTCACTCGGATGAAGAGCCTTTGTTCCGGAATCCAGTTATCATCTTGTCTAAAACACCGTTGCGGTTATATAGGGTGAATTTTTTAACTGGAATAAATTCGGCAACAAAGAATTTATTCATTTCTTGAAAAAAAAACCAAAAGCATTGGTAACTTCATCCAGGGGAAACTAACCCAACTTTTTTTCAAATGCAAATGCTTGTAGCTCGCGGAAAAAGACAAGAAAAGGAATATAAGCTATTTACTTTTGAATTTCTATTACCTGATAAGCGAGAAAAAATTAAAAAATGGGATTTTTCAAATAATTTCATATTATATTACAATAATGCTGATCGTGTAAGGTAGGGCAGAATTGAGACTGATTGGCACGAGGATTGCTAGCTGTATTGTCAATACTATTGATCGTGTAAGATCCACTTATACTCCTGGTTTCTTTAAAATGCTTTATCTACACGCAAAATGTTCGAAAATATTTCAATGAAGTTTTTCCTAACCGGTGGATAGGGAGAAGAGGTACAATTGAGTGGCCGATAGGATCGCCAGATTCTTGGGGGGTTTTATAAAGGATAAAGTGATGGTGACTGCACCTACAACTTTACATGATATGAAAGACCGAATCCGCTTTGTCTGCTTATTAGTAACACCTGGAATGTTACAGCGGGTACGAAATTCATTCAGAAAAAGAGTGAGAAAGTGTTTTGAAGTTGAAGGGGGGCATTTCAAACAACTTCTTAAGCATAATAAACGATAAATAAGTTGAAATTAAATGGTAAGTAATTTTTTTATAACCTAATAAATTATACTTCCGTAGCCGAAAGAGCAAATCAAAAAAAAATTGTACACATAGGTAGTCTTTTATGTAGACTAGTAAACTATGTAAACTAGTAGACTTATGTAAACAAAAGTACTCCCGTTTAAAATTCCAAAGTTATTCCCCACCCCTTAAAATAGAGAGAGGGGATAAATATAAAAAATATGTTTAAATATGTCTTCTCATCCCCCTATTAACCCACCCAAGTTTCATGAAAGTATTTGAAACCGTTTTAGAGATATCGCCTTGTAACACTTTAAAAAACTCACCCTGTTTAAAAAATTACATTAAACTTAGTAGACCATAACTAAGTATTATTCTATAGTGTAGTCGTATGATAAAAAATTATATTTTCGAAAATTTTTCGCAAAGATCTATATTCGAAAAAATGCTCTTCCTAAATCCTATTTTCGAAAAAGATATTTTTCGAGAAAATGCCTTTTTGTCATAAGAATTTGTTAATATTGATTACTTGATCTGTATTGTCATCGTCATCATCATTATTAATATCATAAAGCAAGTCAATAGAACAATTTACATTCGAAAACACAGACTACCAGACACGCCTTTTACATCAAAACAAACCAATTAGGCAATCTCTTTGGATCCGACTGACAAATTCCACGTATTCCACATCTTAACGTAACTAGTGCCAAATAAAGAGATCCACAAATGGACTACCCACGTTAGCCGAATGTGACTAGCATTTCGTAAGAATTTAAGTATAAAGAAAGTAGTCGGGTGACTAAAAATGTCGTCGGTAAAAGACGTTAAGTAAGTGCTTCCTCCTATGGTTTTAATTTGTTTACAGTGGAGTACCCGACTTGGCTGCTTGTCGCAATTATATTGTAATTATTTTTGTTTACAAGCCACATTAGCTTGTACATGAAAATAATGGGCGAGTCGATGGTCAACAAAAAGGGTTACCAGACGGCGCCAAAACCTATTGTATAATCGGATTTTTGAAAAACTTTAAAAGAAGCTAAGAAAGCTTTAATATATTTGGCCCAAAATCGACCGTGATAGGCAACATACCTTTAAGAAGCCTTATTCTTATGTGGGCCAGAAAATAGCAGTAAAGTACCCCTTTGTTACCTTTACATATCTTTCATATTTGAACAAAATCGCAGACCCAATAATGGAGCTATAAAAAGTATACTAAGAGCAAGTCACACTCTAAGTAGACAGATGTCCGCGGATGGCGTTTAGAAGAGGATAAATGGACCAAATTTTGCAAGATAAGTAAAAATGTCACTCCTAGTTTTTGCTTGTAAAATAAAGCAGATTCACGTTATGAAAAATTTAATTTTTTATACAGAGAGCATACAAAAAAAAAACGGTATTTTGTGTAACAGTAAATATACCTTGTTTATCGTTTTCAACTAAAAGAACAAATATGAAGTATGTTAAATTAAACCCTAAGCCAAAGTACAAAATTTCATTAAAAAATTTAAATATTAAAAGCAACAAGTTTTATCTCATTATTTTTTAAAGTCCCAACTATTCTCTCTCACGCCTTTAAACAGAGTACTAGCCCAGATAAAACCAGACCAGATGCGTAAGACTGTCAAATATCGTGTTCAATCTCAATGACCTTGAGGGCTACCTGCACCATCGCTTTGCGATAGTGCAGGCGTCTGTACTGTATGGCAGTTACGTTACATTTGGAGAAGACACGGCAGTGGCTGTGATGCTGTGATTTAAATTTATAACCTCGGTCTCCGTACTAGATGCCAGACCGCCGGCCGATCGTCTCGTCAATCCTTGGCTCGCCGTCGCATGAAGTACAGGCGACATTGGAGCTTTCGCATCTGGTCTGGTTTTATCTGGGGTACTAGTTTCTACATATTAAACATATTACATATTAAAATTGTTAAATTCGTTATTAAATGAAGCAATTCTTTAATTCAAAATACTTCTTATTCAAGTGCAATTTTTAAATAATACGAACATTTAATCAAACTGAAAAGAAAATGATATAAACTAGGGATGTCGCGAATAGTAGTTTTTACTATCCGGCCAAACCGGATATTCGGCCAAACGCTAACCGCCGGATCCGGATATTCGGCCGAGTAACCAACAGTTTAAAAGGACGAATTGAATTAAAGTTTGTAGCTATGTAAATCGAGCCGCCATGCCCGTCGTGAGATCATTTTTACTGTGTAATGCAGACCGATGACCTGCGGCAACCGTACGCCGACGCCGTCAAGCGTGCAAAGTCGAAAACATTCGCGGGAATCCCCGAAATGACGGGCGGGTTTCACCGAAATAGTAAAAGTGGGTTATGTTATTTGTTAGGTATTTATTTAGTTAGTGATCTGATAAAACAACAAAATAATGTAAAAATGACTACCAGTAAAGTTTGGGAATATTACTTAATTGACGAATCTGATGATAGCAAAGAAGTATGTGGAGAATGTAATCAAAAAATAGTGCGAGGCGTGGGTAAAAGTGCAACTACAACTTCGTTATGAAATCATCTGAAATATAAACAATAAACATCCACATCTGTATCAGAAACGGAAGGAGGAAGATGCAAAGGAAAGCGGAAGAAAAGTATTGAAACAGGCTGAAATAACGAGTCATTTTGGCGGGTTTGGCAAGCAGTGGGACATAAACAATCCAAAATCTTTAGAAATTCACAGAGTTATTGGCGAAATGATAGCGTTGGATAATCAGCCATTTACAATCGTAGAAGACGAAATGGTTCAAGACGTACCAACCCGTTGGAACTCTTCATATTATAATATGTTAAAGAGACTATATGAACAAAAAGTACCTATTAGTTTATTAGCAGCGGAAAATAATAATGTACCGTCACTTTCTCCAAATCAGTGGCATTTAATTGAAAACCTGATTACGTTACTTGAGCCATTTGAAGAAACTACTCGATACTTTAGTTCTACAATGTGTGCAATTTCTGAAGTTATTCCGACAGTTTCTTCTTTACATACCTTGCTCTCTGAAATTGAAGTACCAGGTCTAGGTACAATGCGGGAAACTTTAATACAAAACTTAAATAAAAGATTTAACTACACAGAGTTAGAGGCAAATCCAAATTCCGCCTTTTCAACTTTTTTGGATCCTAGATACAAATGCAGTCTTTTTAGAAGAGACGAAAATAAAGTAAAAGCTGATCTTTTAACGGTAATCAAATCAGAAACCCAGCTCCAAACCACAGATATCGAGACAGACATAGCATCTACATCTAATGATTGTGGTCCTGTTTCTGCAACTGTCACCAGTCCCGGCTCCGACTCTGATGATGAACCACTCAGTTCTTTGCGACCAAAGAAAACTAAATTGTCGGTGTCGGTCTGGGATGTAATATCAAGAGTTGCTTCGACTTCGGCGTCTTCGGTAGAAAGTCCGCCGCCTAAGACTATAGAGGCCGAGGTTCAGTCTTATTTGAATTTGCCATTAATCGAAAGAACTGCTGCTAAATATACATTTTGGAAAGGCGAAAATAAAAATTTTCCCATCTTATCTGTGTATGCTTTCAAATACTTGTCAGCACCAGCATCCACAATTTTTAGCGAACAACTTTTTTCGGAGGCAGGCAATGTGTTTGAAGAAAAGCGGAATCGGCTTTCCTCCGAAAATGGCGAAATGTTAATTTACTTACACCACAATCTTCCATTAGTTAATTTTAAATATTAAAAATTTAAGTTCGTATTTTCGTTACATAAATTTACTAATACTAGTACTAGTTTTCAGTATTATTAGGTTTTAGTTTTTATTTTTATCTAAACTTACCTAAGGTTTTCGTGTTGTATGTTGTTTATTTTAAAATAAAAAAAACCATTCGTTTTACATGCAACATAATTATTTTTTATTATAATTTATAATAATAATAAACTGTCTCCATACAATAAATTACATCGGATATTCGGTCGAATATTCAATTATCCGGCCAAACCAGATATCCGGCCCAACCGGCCGGATATCCGGATCCGGCCGGATAGACCGAATATTCGCGACCTCCCTAATATAAACTAAGCGATACAATAAAGATATCAAAATTCAAAAACTCCACCCCCCTATTCAACACATTTTTCTAATTGCTGTGTTAGATCTGAAGGAATTTCTGATTTTCTCCTGGGATATTGAACAAAAAGCCTGGGTAATTGTTCCTTTTAGCACGTAAATATTATTTGCTGTTGGAGTGGCATAAAAAATTTGTTTAAACCGCAGAAACATATCAGCCAATGTTAAGTTGAAGCCACAAAATTGGGCCATTTCTACCAATCCACCTTATACCAAATCTGCGGTGAAGCCATTCTAATATTTCGCGAGCGCAATGTGCAGGGCAGTCATCTCGTTAAAAATACATTTTTCCTACGACCACCTATGACAGTGAGTAAAAAAGCACGGTTAACTTGGCGAGAAAGTGTTGAAAAGTACTTTTCAACACGTGTGTTGAAAGCTACTTGTCAACATGACATTTAAATAGATGGTGCAAATTTCATTTGTTCTATTTTCAGCACACTTAATGAAAATGTTAGTGTTGAAAGTGAGGGTTTTAAATGACAGAAATTGAGGTTTTTTGTAAATATTTTTGTGGTCGTAGGAAAAATATTGTACATTACTCGTGTGAAAGTAATTTTCGCACACTCGTGGGATTATCGCACTCGGCTGTCGCCTCGTGCTACAACATTCTCACTCGTGTGAAAAATGTCACTTTCAACACTTGCTATATAATATACTATTTTGGGGAAGAATTTAATGGCAATTTTCGAGTTCATCGCTAAAAAACGTATTCAGCATAAGATATTCTATTGCAGGTGTTATTAAAAAATATGGGCAATGGACAGATATCGCGCACCACACGTTCACTTTTGTAAAATATTGTCTTCGCCACATTACTCTAAATTCGAGATTTTTGCGAGACCAGTACTTGACATGCTGGGAAGCTACAGTTCCATTAGTAGAAAATGTACATCATCCGAAAATTTATAAAAATGGATACTTCCACTTAAAATCTGGTCTCCCACCATCAACAAAAATCTAATGGTTTCGCTTGATCTTCCAATAGGTCGGGAGCCGGCTCCCAACCTACAATGTTTGGTTAAAGTGGGGTTTGAACGGAAATAATTTTTTTCTTTTAAGATCATCTGAATATTATGAGCTTTTTTACAACTTCTAGAAGATGTTTAGCACGATTTCTAAGGGAAATCGCAGGAGTTTCTCTAACAGACTGAAGAACTAAAACTGTGGCAGCATCGGTAATATTTCTTCTGTTCTGTTCGAGGATTCCCATAGCCCCTTGCCTGTCCGGCATCCTTCTTCTTCTTCTTCTTCTTCTTCTTTCTTCTTCTTGACATTCAAAACCGAACTAGTTCTTTGGAACTTTTTTATTATGTTGTAGATTGTAATTTCGGTTATTGGGATTCCTATAAATTTCGTGCAAATTGTTCCATGACGTAGAGGTATGATATTTACTTGGCCATCACCATAACACTGGACTATAAAAATTATTTGTTCTGTAGAGAGCATTTTGGTGAGAAGCATTTTAAATTAAATAATTTCATTATTTAATAAAGACATTGACAACCATGTCCATAGATGTCAATATTGTTAAATATGAAGAAACTGGTACTCTGTACTCTGGTTAAAGGGGTGAGAGAGATAAGCGCGGATCCAGGGGGGTCATGACCCTTCCCCCCAAATCATCAATAATACATATAACTATTAAATTAAAATATAAATATAAAAAAGTTCAAAATATATTACTGTTCCTTGAGTGACCCCCCTCTTAAAACGAAGTTCTGGATCCGCGCTTGAAGAGAGAATAGTCAGAACTTTAAAAAAATAATGCGATAAAGATGTAAAGTAAGTGTTTGATTCTAGCAGAAAATTAAGGTATGTCTCATGCTTTTATATTTAAAATCTTTCAATGTTAAAATGCCAAAATTCTTTGCAGTATTTCTGATGATGGTTTAGCTGAAAATAAACCGAAACGTTAAAAAATGTCCCAATCATTGAACGAAATTCTAGGAAATATATATATATATATATATATATATATATATATATATATATATATATATATATATATATATATATATATATATATACATATATATATATATATATATATATATATATATATATATATATATATATATATATATATATATATACTATATTTCATATGTATTTGTTATTTTGGCAGAAAATGATAAACAAGGTAACTTTACTCTTACGCAAAATAACGTTTTCGTATTTGTTATGCTCCCTGTATAAAAAAATTAAATTTTTCATAACCTGAAACTTTTACAAGGAGTGGCATTTTTAAGTATCCTGCAAAATTTGACCCATTTGTCCTCTTCTAAACCCCATCTACGGACATACTGTATAAGAATCATCATCAGTAGTTTCCAGAAAACAAACTAATGAAATAAAAAATGCCATCATCCCTATGTCGTAAAAAACCGTTAATACTAAAAATATAATGTGAATTGTAGTCAGGTGTGAGTCTTTTGTTTGATTTAGTCAATGCATGGTACGGTACTTGAGAACATTCTGTATATATAAGCTTAATTATTGCCTTTTATGTTATTAGCAACAACGTGGTCATACACAAAAGCATATATTTCGTTTAAAATACATACGTAATCTACAATGCAAATTTCTTTGTAACACATGTTGGTAACAGCAGTGAAAGGTTGAACTTTCTTTGATTTACAAGAGCGACCAAATGATGTCTTAACAAAAACTTTTGTGGGATAATAAAATCATGCCCAAATATTTAAAATTATCGCCAACATCATTATGATTAACTAACCTTTTGTAAACGGCAGTGACAGGTTAAAATTTCTTTGACCTAATAGTATAACGTAATGTTGCCTTAAAAACATTTGCAGGATAATCAAATTATACGAAATTATTTGTTTAATTATTTATATGACGCTATAGTTTTCGCCAACATCATCGTGACTAGCTACATAAAATAAATGATTCTTAAGTAAACTGTTTGATACCTAAAATTTCGGGTCCGTAAAATATTTTTAAAAACAATTTCGAAAATATTTTTTCCAAGAGGTGAATTTTCCAAAATCAACTTTTCGAAAGTTCAATAAACATTTTTCGGAAACCTGACCAAACCTAAATTGTGAATCTGTGAGATTTGGTCAGGTTTGTTAAGGTTTGCTAGGGATTTTATTTTGTCATTTTTTATTACTATTTAGTTTAGATAAACTTTCCATTCGCAAATTTTGTTTAAAAAACTTGTTTTTTTCGAAAAATTTCGGCCAACTGCGGTCTCGTGCGGAAAATTATCACTTTCCGCACTTGTTAGGTAAATGACTATTCGGGTCTTGGGCAACCTTGTGTTTGTTTATATTATATGCGTATTGTCCTAGCAACGAAAATCCAACGATTACTTCGTGCTCCGAATTTTTATTTCTTTAGTGATTTAAGCCGTAAGATTACCTACAACTGTACCACTGGCGTAAAGTGTGTTTCTGGCCTTTGACCAAATTATTTTACAGCTCCAGTCAGCAATTTATTAGATTTTAAACTCGCGACAAAATGTAACAAGCAGATTTCAACGAAAAATAACATCCAAATACCATTCATGCATCTAATTTTGAAAAAATTCGAAAAATAAGTTGCTAAGCGATTATTTTTAGCAAATGGCGTTCGTACAAGTAGCAAAACACTTATGCTATTTCTAAAAAACTGCCAAGTACTCATATTTTCGGAACAATTAGATGCCTTTATGACAACTTTCACGAACCCTAAAATTTCTACGCCTATGCATTAATTTTGCATGAAAAGTTTTGTTAACGTACTATGCCCATTCATGTTCATACAACCAAATTGGCCGGTGGCCGAAATTCTAAAAATTTCGAGCATTATTCCTTTTAATTCAATGTCACCTTGTTGTCATTGTGCTTAGTAAAATTTTCAGTCATCATAACAATGTAAAGTTGGACATCCCACGTAAATTGTTTCAATCGATTCTAGATGGACAAATTCGGAGTAGTAAATTTGCTAATTTGGATAAGGATCTTTTATTAATGTATTATAAATTTGGCATAACTGTAAATTTATTGTTGTGGGACTAAGGAATTTAATAAAATTTTAGTATTAGTTGAAAAAAGTCCTACGTAAATTTTTTATGAGATGGCATAATTCTAAATTATGTATAATAAAACTAGTCGAACCTACTGGACAAACGCGGTTTGGTTTTAGAAATGGGCTTGGAATGAGAGACGCTATTCTCCATCTGTATTCTCATTGATAGATGTGGGGACGTCAATTCTGAAGCCTATCTATGCTTCATAGACTTCCAAAAAGGATTTGACCTAGTAAAACACGAAAAATTAATAGAACTTCTACAAACCTGTAACATAGATGGCAAGGATCTACATATAATTTCGAGTCTATACAGAAACCTGCCAAAATAAAGATTGAGATCAAGTGTCTAAAGAAATAAATATAGAAAAGGGTGTACGACAGGGATGTATCTTGTCACCTTTGCTGTTCAACGTTTATTCGGAAGAAATCTTTAATAAAGCACTTTCTGACCCAGAAGATAGAATAACAATTGAGTACATATGATACTATCGTCATGGCGGATAGCGAAGAGTGCCTCCAAAGGCTTAGTAACCGAATTAAAAATGTATATGAGGAATATCACATGAAACTGAATACGAAGAAAACAAAAACAATGGTCGTAACAGTACTATAAATATAACAGCTAACCAATGAACGCTGGAAAGAGTCCGACACATGGTAAGTTGTATGCGACGAAAGGGTGAGGAAACGATAAAAAATTAGGTGGGCGGAGCTTAAATACAAATCACCACTCAGTAAGCAGTTAAATACGCCATTATTATTGTAGACCCCAGCTTATTAACCTATCAACCGGAAGAACGATGCCACCTGTTAACAACGTTGCCTATTTTCCAAAGCTTCGCATTATTTTAATCTTGACGAAGTTTCCGACTGGCGACTTCCGATGTTAAAATAGAATATGAGGGTACCCATAATAATTTGTTATCTATTATAAATATAATTTTATTATGGTTGCTATTATTACATTATTTTGAAAAATAATTTTCAGTAACTGATTTACTATAGTTTTGTTTGTAAGGTTGGTTACATACTAATATTTTCTGCATTCTTTTAGTGGTCGAGTTTTTTTGTGTCGAACTATACTCGTACAGTGCATGACTACAAACAGCGACACGGCCAGAACGTATGTATCTTTTAAATTTATTTCTATGTCTATTTTACAAATATTTGATTAGTTAAAATTACAAACCTATGCAATTTATTTGAATAAATTTATTTTAAAGTAAAAAATTATTTGATTTTTCATAGCCACGATACTGGTAAAAATTTGCATTGTTCCTTTTTCTCAGATAAGGTTCAATTAGTGTGTGGGCTCCTAGGTGTATTCTAAACAATTATTTTTCTTAATACAATTTTATATCTTCTCAATTTGATCCCGTTTTCGGTACCACCGCCAACTTTCTTTTAAATACCCGCCAAGCCGGTGATCACATATGTGTTAAAATAGATTTTTTAGTTGTCGCACATGCAGAAACGAACACCCAATAGTTCTTTCAAAATATCAATAATAAAAATTTGTAGCCAGCTTTATGGCGGACACGGTATAAGGTGGCCAAAAAAATTTGAATCAAGTCAAGATTTATCCTTCATAGAGTGAGCAATAAACAAAAAGAGCAAACTTGGTTATTTTTTAAAGAAAATTTCCTAAGAATTAAAATTAGTTCAAATATCTAATTTGTGGGGTAAAATTTTAGAAGCTAATTTTTTATTTTTATTTAAATATTTTACTCCTTGCAGAACGCAACTGACTGTTTTTTATTTCTACGCGTTGGGTCTATTTATATCTACAACAATCTTTGGAAAAATTTGAACTTGACTAGGTATGTTATGTTAAATCAGTGTTTTTATTTTCTTTAGGAAAATTTTATGACATCGCTTATTTCAATGAGCCTTTAGAAGTAAAGTATGTTAATTAAAAAATAAACATTAAATTAAACTTGTTATAAACATCATATTTTTGTTTCCTGCCGAAATGACATACACTTTAAGAGCAGTATTTAGTAACTACATTCTTTTTTTGTAAAAGCTCATTGAAAAAGGCGGTGCCATAATTTTGGCCTAGAAAAATACAAAGCGATGCTATGGAACATACCGGCTAGAGAGTTATATTTTCTCCGCAAAATGTTGTTGGTTAAAAAGTCCCAATGCGTAAGAATAAAAAATAGGTAGAGGCATACTGCAAGGTGCAAAAATACATATATTTTTTTAAATTTTGCGTTTAAATCCGAAATTTGAGTTAATTTTTAGTGTTCCTTGCCAAACGGAACACTTATGTGCCCGCCCGTCTGCTGTTACTACAGGCGATTTTCTCTAAATCTATTCGACTTAAAAATCTGAAATTTAGCACAGAGATAGAGTGTGGTGGCCCAATTATAGACGTGAAGTATAAAAAATTTAATTTTGATTCTGGGGGTTAATTTCAGGAGGTAAATTGGGAAATGGAAAAAAATTAGGGGCATCGTGTAGGGTGCTAAATGAAAGCTTATTGAAGCACGAATTCAACAATATAGATGATGTATCTTTTTATACATTTTTTAAAAACATTTTCGGGAAAACGCTTAAAAAATTGCTGTCCCCCACCCTTATCATCAAAAGGATAGCTCAGAAAGACATGAAAAAATCACGAACATTGAGAATTTGATGTAGATTAAGCTAAAATTATCAGGAATAAAAAATTCTAGCGCGATCAGTTGTTATAAACAGTTTAATTGTTTATTTCCTTATAACTGCTGAACCACTGGTTTTAGAGAAAAAGTCTATCGACAAAAAATATTTCTTACGATGCATGTAAGGAACAACTTTTGTCCTCACCCGTTTTTCAAAAATTTTTAATTTGGCTCAGTCGAAGCGCTCCCACTGTTATTAAGGACAAATTATTAGGTACTTTATTTTTGGTAGGATTTAGATCATGTCCATTTATTGGGTTTGATAATTTTTTTTAGACTAGATTAAGTAGATTATAAAAAATATTTGTACTTACTCCTCGTATAATTCAAAATATCCAATCAAGGACGAAAACTCACCTGGAAAAGACAAATAAAATCATTACCAACAGAGAACAGTATCCAGTTAATATAAAATACTATACCTATTTAGTAAATTTAAGAGTTAAGTTAATATTTTTTAAAAACTGCTCTTTAAAAAGAAATTAGTTTATAATGCCCCCTCCCAACCTCCAATCCTTTAAATACCGTGTCAGCAGATTATATTTCCCTTATCGTCAGACGCCCGCAGTACGTTAGTACTTAGGTTTGAGGTCACGTGGGCTATCCAAGATAAAAAAATCTTAGGTTAAGATAAAATTTAAAATTTGCTCTTGTAAAGAAATTTACTTTCTTCAATAAATAAACTAGTCATCAATAAAAAAAGGAAAAAAGAAAGTTTCAGCATCAGTTTTAAATTGCTGTAGTGTGAAAATGAATTGACAGATTTTGATGAGCTTTTCAGATCCTGAAAGGCCGTTCTGTTTAGGAAGCCGTTGTGCGTCAGTAAGGATATCTGGACATTATACAGAGCGGAGAGGAAAGTAGTGCAAAGATTTAAAAAGTTTAAGTTCTTGTATTGGCACCAGTACTTGTTTATCGTTTTGCACACTAGGCAGGATTTGAAGTCTAAGTCAATATCGCGGGACATTTTTGTCAGTTGTTAAATTACGGCTTTCTAACAAAAATTTTCGATTTTTTCCAAAAAGAAATTCTAAAATTCCGCTACAGTTTCATTATAAACAAGAATATTTCGTAGATAATCGTACCACTCTTCATTTAGTTAGTCCCAAAGTGTATACCGAATTCCCACATTTCCAATTTTCCATTATACAGGGTATGAAATAAAGTAATGCAATGAATGAACAAAAAATGTGTTTTTTACCGGACTTGAGATGTAGTTTAGGTTATAATGAAAGTGTGTTCATGTACCGTATACCGCTCGGGAATGAGATTTTTATTCCCTTTGCCGCTTTGCCCAAATCTTCGGGAATGATTTTATATTAATAGACGATAATGCTCGTCCACATAAAGCGTTCATGAAGTTTTGAGGGAGAATAACACTGAGCCAATGGAGTGGCCTGCTAGATCTTCCGACATGAATGCTATAGAGATGGTGTTATTCAATAATGACTCAACCCACATTAGTTCAAAATTGAGTTATTCCTCTATTTAAATGAAGTATTCGAGTTACGCTTGATGTGGCTTAGTAATATGGACACTAGATGGCGCCAACGTAAGCTTAATTATAGCTTAATAATTATAGTTAATCCAGATTATTAAACATACTTCCTTTGATTTAACTTTACTTTCATTCTACTCCACACATGCTCTGTTATAAAGCGGGTATTCGGTATACATTTTAAGACTGACTACATGAAAAATAGCTTGATTTATCGATGGAAATATTGTTATTAATGAAACTGCAGCGGAAATTTAGAATTTCTTTCATAAAAAGACCGTCCTTTCTCAAAAAATCTAAATTTTTTGTTAGAAAGCCGTAACCAAAAAGCTGACAAAAACGTCCCGAGATATTAACTTAGACTTTAAATTTTGCCTAGTATGCAATACAACAAACAAGTGCTAGTGCAAATACAAAAACATAAACTCTTCAAATTTTTGCACTATTTTCTTCTCCGCTCTGTATAATGTCCAGATATCCTTACTGACGCAAAACAGCTTTCTGAAACGAAATGTAAACATAACGGCCTTTCAGGATTTGAAAAGCTCATCAAAATCCGCCAACTGATTTCCAAACTACAGTAATTTAAAACTGATGCTGAAATTTTGTTTTTTCGTCTTTTTTGACGAGTTTATTTATAGCTTACTTGGCTCAAGAATAAAAAGCTTTGTAGTAAGTTTGGGTAAATTTCTTGGTTTAAATAATATATTTTGGTTCAAGATTATATACTTCAACCAAATATATAATTTAGATATAGCACAAAATTAGTATTAGAAAATAAGTACTTTTATTTACACAAAGTAAGTTGATACTTACTACAAATCAATAGCACCCGAGAAAAAGATATTCTATTGGAAAGTATCCATTGCCTGTGCCTGTGCAGAGATTAGCGCATTTGTCTGGACGCCAGACATGTGGATATTTTCTGTTAGCCTACGTAAGGATGATTATAATGAGTGACATCTATTTGAATTAGGTTTTACCGTTTAGATTTACCACAGTAATTATTATTAAACGCTACGTATACATTGCATAAAAAATTATAAACAGCATGGGAAATTCGCATAGTAATAACGAGTGAGTAAATATGGACTTGTACTATGTACCAGGTATCACCGGTATGACTAAAGAAGTGTTACCAAAACATCGCGTAAAGTGACATCTAAGACAAATTAAACAATTTGTGGTAGGCAGTGATGTTAATAGAAAACCCTAGCATTTTATTTAGTCAGTTTGTAAGTATGTTAATACACTAATCGCCGAAAAATTGGCACCATTAAATAGCAAGCAACTGTATCCACTGTCCAAAAATATGTCAGCTTTAAGGAGTAGGAAGGAGTTTTTTTTCATCTGAGACATCCCATGCAGAGAAAGGAAATGTAATCTATTGACAAGGGATTTAATCCAGAATCTGGAGACCCTAGGAATGAGCGAGAGAAGTGGGATGCTCTAGGCTTTTGTAGCTGAGCACTAAACGGATGCATACATAACGCGTCTCTTGTTGTGGTGTTAGGGACACTGTGGTTAGGCACAGTCAATGAAAGAATTTTAGTGGTCAGTTTTTCAGAGAAAAATTCGTGGAAGTATCGGTAGAAAAGGGAAAGGGAAAGGAAGTTTTCTTGTGAGGACTGGGCCATTAATGAGTCGAATGGCTCTCCTTTGGATAAAATCAAGGATGCTAAGTGTCGAAGGTTATGCCGCTCCCCAGATGTGGAAACAGTACTCTAGGTTAGGTCTTGGGAAACATACAAATTGTGTAAGTTAAATGGGAAGTAGTATTTTGTGGCTCGAAAGAGAAAATCAAGCTTTTTAGTTTTTGATGTGGCTATTGAAGTAATGTGTTTGTGCCAGCTGAGGTTATGTTTGAAAGTGATTCTAACCAGATCAAACGTCTCACTGTTCTGTAGGGATTGGCCATTCATGTGGATGGGGTACGTTTTGGCGGATTTTTGCGTGACAGGGAGCAAGACTGGGTTTTTGGAGGAGTTGAACTAAACAAGATTTCTGGCACCTCAGTCCAGGATTAATTAAAAGTCTTAGGAAAGGGATAGGTGCATATATCAACGACCATTATCTAGCTCTTGATTTGGTATTTGTCTGGAAAGATGAATGTTAGAGTGAAGAGTACTATCGTGATTATTATTACCACAAGTATCCATGCATTGTCCAAAATATGTAAGCTTTAAGAAGTAGGAATGAGTTTACTTGGAGTACTTATAAAAATAATGTATGGTTAGTCAGTAGTACTCTTAGGTTAAGATAAATTAAAGAAATTGCTCATAAAAAAATTATTTTCTTCAGAACATATTTACAGCTTACTTCGCTAAAGAGTAACAATTATGATAGTAAGCTTTGTAAAATATCTTGGTTTAACAAAAAATATCTTGGTTGAAGATTATTTTACAATTTAACTAAATATTATAATTTTAAAGAAAAAGGAAGATTTACCACGATACGATAAAAGTAGATATTTTTTAAAAGTACATTTTTTTTTTGAAAATGCATTTTGAAGAACATTTTTTTTCAGAAGATGCTTTTTTGAAGAAATACTTTATCGAAAGTGCATTATAGAATAACGTAAGCATTGTCTAGTGGCCAAGTTAAGTGTGTTCAGAATATATTTTTAGGGTCATGAAGCTGACTGTTTTTAATATAGATACAAAAATTTGATCGTTTAGAAACTATTGATAAAAAAAAATGAAAAAAAATCCTGGGGAAATCTAACCAAACTAAAAAGGTGCAAGTTTCCTCAGATTAATTTAGTTTTGCTTATGATCTGCTTTTGCATTTTTCTTATTCTACGTCAGACTAAGTTGGTATAAGGATCAAATTTCAGAAAAAAATCCGGGAAAAAGTTTTATTGGACATAAAAGTAGTCCACCCAAAATTATATTTTAATTATCTAACAACTTCTGAGCAAATTTTTACCTATTGAGGAACCGCAATATCGGATCTAGAAAAAACAATTTTTGGTACCTCTACTCCCTAGAATGGAGACACTGTCCTGATGAGAAGGAGAAAACTATATGGTTTGTCACTAATGTACCAAGGAACCATTATTAATGGTTCCTTGGTACATTAGTGACAAACCATATAGTTTTCTCCTTCTCATCAGGACAGTGTCTCCATTCTAGGGAGTAGAGGTACCAAAAATTGTTTTTTGCGGTTCCTCAATAGGTAAAAATTTGCTCAGAAGTTGTTAGATAATTAAAATATAATTTTGGGTGGACTACTTTTTTGCATATCAGTGTATTATTTATCAACTGACATCTCTAAGACAAGTTAAACAATTTGTGGTAATCAGTAACGTTAACACAAACCCTTGTATCCTATTTAATTTAATAAAATAAAATACAAATATTTGACAGACGCTTAAACAACATAAAAGAAAAAGTCCAAAGTCCCAGTGAATCATTTTTGTACTTGGTAACAATTGTTATTTTTGGTGTTGGTTTTATTAGGAAAATGTAATTGTCTAGTCACACAGGCTGTATCCGGATGAAAATCGCCCTAATTACTAGTCATACCTAACTAGTCATACTAAGCGGTATACACACGAACAATCGACAACTTGACAAGATTTGGTATGATTGGCAATATAACTGCTGGTGTGTATATACTGATAACCTGTCCCCTTAAAGGTGACTTTTGAAAGTTCAAATTTCTTTGATCCAAGGACGTACCCAGGATCTGAACTAGAGGGGGCAAATCATATTATTTTCGAGGAGGGGGCGGGATGTAAATTGGGTTTGCGAAGATTACAGACTATTTTTTCTTCTAGAAGGAGGGGAGGGGCAGCTGCCCAGGAAGGGGACGGGATGCGAATTCCATTTTGTGAAGATCATAGACTATTTTTTCTTCTAGGGGGGGCAACTGCCCCTCCCTACCGCTCGCTGGGTACGCTCTTGCTTTGATTAGTATTCTGACAGAGTAACTTATACTCGTATATGTCTTAGGTAATGACCATTTTAAATAAAATAATTCTTAGTCTGATCGCCTACTAGGCGGTAAAAGCACGTGCGCGACACGTTAAGGTTGTTGTTCACTTTTCAACAGGGCATCGCCTCGCCTCTATCTTACTAGTAACTGCTGTACATCGGATGAGACTATCCGTTGACCATCCGTTGCTTATCGGTGGGTGCATTTGCTAGAAACTCCATAAGAGAAAGTGAAACCGCGCGAGCTGAGGCGATACGGAGTTGATAAATGAGTGACAACCTTTAGAACCCCACACATCGACGCGAGTTTTCGCTACTGTAACGAAAATTTGCGTTGATCTGTTGGATGCCGTAGTAATGCGGGCGAAAAATTGTGCCGTTATCGCCCAGTGAGCGACTAGACCTACGCAATTAAAACAGAATAAAAACGTCAAGACATTTTTTTGCCATATGGCGATGACGATAGGGATGTGTGAAAGTTAATGAAATTTTAATTAAAAATGACGTAATTCACGTCCAAAACCCAGTCTTGGGCCCTGTCACGCAAATCCAGTACCTAACACTCACCCCATCCACATGAATGGCCAATCCCTACAAAACAATGAAACGTTCGATCTTGTTGACATCATTTTCGAACATGATCTCAGCTGGCACAAACACATTACTTCAATAGCCACATCACCAGCTAAAAAGCTTGGTTTTCTCTTTCGAGCCGCAAAATACTTCTCCCCTTCCAACTTACGCTCTTTCTATGTTTCCAAAATTAGACCTAATCTAGAGTACTGTTCCCACATCTTGGGAGCAGCATCACCTTCGACATTTAACATTCTTGATTCTATCCACAAGAGAGCCATTCGCCTCTCAATAACCCAGTCCTCCCAAGAAAACGCCCTTCCCTCGCTCATAGCCGCGCTATTGGGGATTTATCCCTTATCTATCGACACAGATTTTGCTTTAAAGAACTAACCACTATAATTCCCCTCTCGACTTTTCCTAACAGAACAACAAAAGGTGCGTACGTGTGCATCCCTTTACTGTCCGGCTACAAAAGCCTATAGAACATCCCACTTCTCTTCAGGCGCGGCCCGTAAGTTTTTTTACAGGTGGGTCAAAATTTTGTGGGCAACTAGTGATATCAACGCAACAAGCAAAATACACTTTTTTAATTAAGGAAGTTTTTTCACTAATGTGCCCAGTTTTGCCAAGAAATTATTTACCTACAAATAAACACCGCAAAAATCATAAAATAGGTACTGTAGTATATTGAACATTGCTACTCTAGATGTTTATGACTTTTCTCTAGGTGTTTTAGTACTTTAGATTAGTAGATTGTTAGCGGCTTCCTGTTTTGATACGTTTAGCGTCTCCTCAATAGAGGTCCTTGTACTAAGAGCCTATAATCAACGGTCTTCTAAATTCTGAGCTAAAAGTATCATTATTCGTAAAATAAAATTAGGAACGCTGCCGAAACTCCGTTTTCTTTAATAAATACAATACTGGCGACTAGACATAGTAATATGGTCTTTGTCTACGCACGTGCAGGCTCCCAGCTGTAGTAGATATGAGATTGACAATAATTTTAAAAATATTTTATCGAGGAACAAGTGCTAACTTGTTGCCAATACACCTTTTTGATCTAATTTTTTAAATAACAAAATTTCAAAAAAGTCTACCCCTATACAGCCTCGACCCCACGACCTCTTGGTCAACTTGCTGAGATTCTACCTCTGGACTACGCTGGTAATGTAAGAAATCCGGTCCGATGCCATTATATTTGATGACTAGCGCTGGCGTGGCTGAGATCGTATTTATAAATTTTTATGTTTAACCGCTAATTAATAATACATTAATACAATGCAAATACAATGCGCATCTACTCAATTAAATTTTCTTTTTCCAAACCAAATGTTTTGAAAGAGTATATTTTACGGGGGGTTTGAGTGTATTTCCATAGTGGGAGTGGCCCGATATTATTGGTGGACCGTCGACAAACTGTGTCTCTTTTTAACTTCCTAAAGAGCGTATGTCTGTTGCTCTCTTAGTTTTAATGAATCTATATCGTCCATTTAAACCTATGAGGCCAATTTAAAATACGACCCAGCCTGGAGCAAGCTTAGATAACCTTTCAACGATGGCTTGGCTTGATTCTTTCTCGGGGAGTTTTCGCATGGAAATTGCTCTTTTTTGAAACAAACGAATCTTTTTTGGTTTTAAAAAATTAAAAAATAAATTATTACGTAGATCATTGAAAATTTTAGGTGACTCATTGACCAAATGACCTTATGGACGGGCCGCGCCTGCTTCTCTCACTCACTCATGCCTAGGGTCTCTAAATTATGGGACACACTGCCTGCAGACGTTTTTCCTTCCCCTCCCAACATCCAATTCTATAAATCCCGTGTCATTAAATTATATTTCCCCTCTCTTCAGATGCCCACGGTACGTTAGTACTAAGGCTTAAATTCTACGTGGGCTGTCTCAGATAAAAAAAAATCAGCCACATTATTGCGCTAATTTTTACGAAAAAGTGTACATGAATGAAAACACCATTAATGGCAGATGAATCCTTCACAGCAAAAGAAGGTAAACGTAAAGGTTAACGAGGATTAGTGCAATTTTTATACTTTCACTTTAGATGATTCATTCGTATAGTGCTTGTCCAAAAGAGCTATTACTGTTGCTCTCATTGCACATAGGTAAATAATTCACTCTGATTTCTTAATTTTATGCTTATTATACTGGCCCGTTCTAATTCGAACCTTCCCGTCCCAAAACTGGGGTTAAGCGATGCCCGGTTAGTACGTTGATGGGTGACCTCTTGGGAACGCCGTGTCTCATGACTTTAAACAAAGAAGATGGTAGAAGAGCTCCTTCTCGACCGAGGAGGTACCACATCACATTAAAGGTTTGGTGAAATCCCTACCACTCCAGTTCCAGTTTCTATGCAGTTCGGGGTGTGTGTCAGACTTTTCCAGATGCACGCACGACGCACGGTACAGGCCTTCAGGCTTCGTGGGTTGCCAAAGTAAATTGAAAATAATTTAAGTAAGGAAAGGCTGAATTTTATTAATGCAACTATAGTACAAAACGAAATTGGCGATTTAAAGTTTTATTTTTCTTGGCTGGCGATATGTTAGTTAACTCCAAATAACTCCAAAATGATTGGCATTGAAGTTTGAAGTTGGATAATAGTATCTGCTATTTGAGCTGCAGTAACCATATATGGCCGGAACTCAAACTATGTCGGGATATTAAAGGATCGTTTTAAAGAGTGGAGAGTCAAATGCTAGACATCCAAAATCAATTTTCAAAAAATTGTATTTTTGAAAAATGCAATTTCAAAACAATGTACCTTAGAAAATTAACGTCAATTGTCGCCAATTTTCCCAGATTCGAAATAAAGATCAGCTATGACAAATCAAATTATATATCTTTCTGTTTCTGTCCAGGTTTGCTAATCTAGCTCATTTCTCTCTTGAATTTTTTGGATTTTGATTTATTTCTCACAATTGAAGCTACTACAGCATTGATTTAATATCGCATTTCGGGTAGCTTAACTTTGTTAAAATCGATAACGGAGCCTTATTTGGTGTGATTCATAATTAATCTGAAATCTGGATAAGAGGTTTTAAGTATTTTCATATGTAATAAAAAAATCTAATAACCGGTACTGACTTCTGAGATTAGTATTAGTAGTGCAACTAGGATTAGTAATATTAGTTAAGATATGACGACAATTTGTTTATTATTCAATTCAAAATCCGTTTTATCAAAGGATTATGCTCTTAATATGTATGTTTAATACATTATGTCTAGCATATTATTATGATTCATGTTAATATTATTTTGAGAGGAACTTTACGTAGATTATACATCATATTTATGTATGAATAGTATTATTTACTATATTAAAGCCAATAATTTGTCTAATACCGAAGATAAGCATCTGCCTAATTGTGTTTTTGAGTTCACATCGCGTCGGAATAAAAATATACGTCAAAAGCTTTACGTCATATATATGGAAAATTGTCTGTCATCATAATAGGGAAGAGGGCGTAGGGAAAATTACTGACCTAGTCTTATCATATTCATTTTAAAAATAAATAATATACCAATTATCATTCTACCATGAGATACCACAATGCCAGCCAACATAATATAGTTTGTGCATACATTTTTAGAGGTCAAAAAAATAAAATTCTAATTAAAGTTATTCTGTGGTTCGACCTATTTTTTACCTTTACTTTTTACATTACAATATGACCCAATGCTCAACAGAAAAATTGAAAAGACATTTTGATTTAAAATATTCAAGTACGTATTAATATTTCCGGGCCTTAGGTCTGCATTATTAAAATAATTTGTCTTTCCAAAAAATACGCACTTTAAAAAGTACTGAAAAGGATGAAATAATATTTTATACACATTTATTACTGAGCTTCATAATATACTTAACTGTAATTTAATTTAAATTCTTGTGCATCAAACTTCTAAGCTTTCAAGTGGCTGCATTTCCCTATTAGTTTATTCATTACCATACTAAATTCTTATTTGTAATTCTAAATAGCGCCGACTTCAAAGTTTAGAATTTTGGTGTATGCTACTTATGTGTTTAAACACAATTTAAATATAAGCTTCCTATATTATTTCATCTTTTTACTGCTTTTTAAAAGTATGTTAAATTTTTTAAATGTTCTTTAGTTACAGCGTTTCTAATAATACTAAAATTCCAAAATAATACGTAAAAATGTAAAAAAATTAGTGCACCTTTTCTCCCCCCCTCCTTGCTCTTGGCCCAATTCTTTTTTTAATATCTGTTCCATATTTATTATCTTTAATCTCACAATTAGGATCACTTAAAACTATCATTATTATGTATTACTGGATTATTTTGGCTCCAAGAATCCTAAAGGCGACATATTACTCAAGATTTACAGAGAAAAATTCGCATATTCTCTCTTACCTACTTGTCTTAATTTTTTTATTATTGCTTTTTCGCAAAATTGGATGCTTTGACCTAAAACATACTATTTCAAATAATATCGGTTAGTCATGTCAAAGTTATGTGTCAATTACATTACACAGAAAAAACTGCTATGCTATTTTCAATAATAGTATTATTTTTCACCACTGTCACATCAGTTATTTAAAGTTAATATTGTCTCGACAACACATTATTGAAATATTCCAAATTTTTTTTATTTAATTACAGACTTACTATTGGAGATCAAAAGTATTCCTACTTCTTTGAAAACTATATTGCCATTTTTTCAATGACTAAAATATTATTGGAACCCAATAAATTTCTATTATTTCTTATAGTGTAGAATTGTTAAAGCCAAAAAATTAAACTATTTGATGAGAATGCCTAAATATAATTGGACGAAAAATAGCTATTTGTAGGCGGTGTGATTCAAAGTACAATATATTTTATTAAACGAACAAGAACTACAGTTTAAATAGAAAATCTAAAAATTAAGTTAATACTCCTTATATCATATTAATTAAAATAAACACTCCAATGAAACATATAAGGTATTCGAGAAAAAATAAAATAATAAAAAATATTAATTCAATGGGTTCTATTGGTTGGCTGAAATATTACTTCTTTTGCTCGCGGACACCCTTTGGAGAGGTTAAAATTTTGCTGTTGGTATTTGTTCGCTGAATAGTCATTTAAGCTTGCAGCCTGTTAGTTTGTTGCATTAAAGGTACGCCAAAAATAATACATCTTTTGCAATTCTGGGGACTGGAGCAACTCATTTTAGTGTTTTATGATGGCATGTGAGTAAAACAAATCTGAAAAGCTTTGCAATAATAATAAGTATTTCGATTAAATAAGATGCATTTTCTTACAAATAGACGTTTACTAAAACCAACGATATATTTTGTATTGAATGTAGAATAGGGTATTACTGCATTAAATAATTGTTATATTTAAACGACCTCTTAAAAACCAATAAAACCTTATATTTCAATCAACCTATTGGTTAACAATGATAAACTAATAATTAAAAGATACCGAATTTGTATTGTGCAATATGGAATAGAGTGTGTCATTGAGCGAATGGGTATCTAATTCTATATACGATAGTGTTTTTTCTGTGTATGTACACTGTCAGCCAGTTGAGGAGTTCTATGGCTTACCTTCAAAGATGATTATCCAATCCGGATGAAATTTATTAGGAAGACTATGAAAGTTAAATACTTGTGTATTTTTGCTTCTTTATAGACTACCCATAGTATTAACAGCAACAAAGTAAAAATATTTTGTATTGTATTTTAATTTTAAGTATCTTAAAAATGATCCTGAATTCTGTATGACTGTGTGTTGCTTAACAAGTTAATTTCTTATTCATAGGAAAAATTTTCGAAAAGTCCTTATTTCGAAAACGTATACAATTGTTTATTTTAAGATCCCTACATAACTCTTGTACAATGTACATTGTACATACACAGAGAACGTGAATGTTAAATAGGTTAGTTACACTTTGAAATTCAAAAATTTAAAATGCTAAAGATTCACTTAATCTAAGGTTTTTATTCTGGTTTATAATATTATTTTTATTTATTAATATATTTATCTAAAACTAGTACTTTATTCAATACATCAGAGAGGTTGTATAACGTTTATTTAAAGTTTATTCATGCTTGAAAAAATATAATGTTGTTTCACTACGCTGCTGACAAGTATATTATTTAATAACTAGCAAAAATATGCCTATCTCTAAATGTCCATTTCCACAAATTTAACTCAATTACCTTCTGTTTTTTCCTAAATAAAAAAGCTGTATGCTGACATTGTCACGTAGACGTTATTTGTTGGCGCATTATATATTCAGGAAAAGAGGAAAAACGCGTCTTCATATTATATTGAAATGAAATTGAATAACATTAAGGTTAGTGTAAAGGGAATATCTTATATATGTTCTGTAAGATCAAAGGAAAAATGTAAACCAGTCACCATATTATCAAAAATATTATATATTAAAAAGTATGAGGTAAGTAAGTTGGCTTACCCAGCGCTATAAAAACAAAAATGGGCTGCCAGTATTAAAGCTTCCATTCATAAAATATACAGAGTGTCCGAAGAGTCCTACAAGGGGCAAATATCTTTGCTATTAGTAAATATAGAGACACCAAATTTTAGGTGTATTTTATTGGTTAATAAATCTACTTTTTTATGTAATTTAACCTTTTTAACATCCCTGAGGGGTGACGCTAGGCAGTTGAGGTTAAAAATTTTAAATGCGGTGTGGTAACTTATTTTAAAAGTCTTTAAAAAGAAACATTTTGTCGCAAACCTGAGGTGGTCCGTATCTTAATTCGTTTTTAAATGGCAAGCCCTTAAAAATTAAAAATAGTAAAACATTTTTTAAAGAATTTGAATACCTTTATAAAATAAAAATATCTTTATTCCTCCTATTACTTTAAAAGTTGTTTAAAATGACCACAATGAACTTCTTGGCTAGATTTTGGAACTCATTTCATCTAGTAGGTACTTAGTAGACAGCTTTCCGGGTTGTCATTATGTAGTTTTCAATATTTATCTGTAAAGAAGTGTCGCGTCACAAATTATTTTTTTTCTTTTAAAAATATTTAAAATGTTCGATTCCGAGAACCGAAATGATATTAAAGTAAAGAGGCAGCTTAAAGCGCGTTATCTTCTGTTGTACCTACCCGAGAGGTTAAGAGAAAAATACGAAATATTTAAAGTTTTGTTTAATTTTTTCATAACTAGTTATAAAATTAATATTTTATCACCAATTAGAAAATATTTTACTTTTCGTAACTAGTTATGAAAAGTAAGATGTTTCAAAACTGTCATCGATTTTGAAAAGTGTCACTTTATATGTCATGCAAAATTGGAAAAATATGTTTAGTTATGTTGCAGATAACACTCTGACTGCGGAAGTCACTGAAAAGTCACTAAAAAGGTTGAACATTTAGTACTGATTTAAATTTAAATCTTCTAGTTGAACAATTAGGTTTTGACAGGTTTTGTCTTGTCACTTTTTATAAGTCGCCATTAGAAATTTACGTAATTTGCTTAGATTTTAAATGATTTTTATCTTGGAACTTCTTACTAAAATGAATTTGGTTCTATTATTGTGAAAATACGTACTTAAATGGCCAGTTTCTTAACAAAGAAAAACAGTGCTGTGGACTTCATAAAAAAATATCCCTATGGCAGATGCCAGTTCGTTGAAACTTTGGTAGGGAGATCGGAGTAGCGGAGTGTTCCTCAGGGCTCTATTTTAGACCCATTACTGTTTAGTATTTATATCTTTAACTTGACATCTTGCCTAAAATATTGTAAAGTGTATCAATATGCGGACGACACTCAGCTTTATTACTCCTTCCCTCCGCCAGACTGGATTAGAGTTGAACTGGTTTAAGAAGAAGATATAAAAAAAAATATCAGTCATTTCGGAGAGGCACAATTTAAAAGTGAACCCGGTGAAGTCATCGGTTATGGTGTTTGGTAAAAGTTCCTAAAAAGTGTTGAGCTTAAAGCGTTGCTAAAATTTAAACATTTACCCCCAAATTCACAAAGAAGTTTTAAGACCTATGGTTTAAAAAAAGGTCTTAGTATTTAATTATGGTACGAAATATCTATTTATTGACAGAACATTCTTAACAAACACTAACGTCCAGATTCACTAAGAAAGTTTAAGATTTAGTACTGGTTTAAATTAAGATCTTCTAGTTGATCAGTTATGTTTTGACAAGTATTTGTCCTGTCGTTGTTAATAAGACGTCATTGAAAACTTGATTTACTTGGTTTTCGAACAATTTTTATCTTGGAACGCCTATCAAAGAAATGAAATCTCGGAACTAGAGTGTCAAGTAAAAATGGATATTTTCATTACAACTGTCGGAATTAAGAGTTGTGTTGTGTAAATATGTAAATAGATGAATATACATAGTGTTTAGTGAAAATTGATGTCTTTCAATGTCTACAAAAAGCAACTGCCAGAGACTGCGCATAAAGATGAAGTGAACCAGTACCCATGGACATAGTTTACAGTAAGATGGAGGTAAGGTCTTGGTAGAATGCCCCTTATCCATCCAGTAACGAATCGTTACAAGTCCCTAAAAGTAACGAAAGTTTACATCACTAGTCTGGACGAGTATCTGCGCTTTCCTTCCCTCTCCGAAAAGCGCCAGAGAGTTACCTTTAAATTGTACTGGGGCTGCACTTTGAACCTTTTAAAAAAAATTTCTGCTCCATTTTGCATTTTGTTTTTCATTTAAACTTCATGTAGTATATATAATATAACAATTGTTAATTACATATTGCAAAATGCAAATAAATCATTTATCATTATGATTATTATTAATTTGCGAAAAAATTTAGAAATAAAGTTACAGTACAACTTGTCTTATTCTCATACTTGTTATTTTAAATCGTTAACTGCAAATTAGACCGGCTTAGCAACCATGCATCTGGTTGTTATGTTGCATTACCATACTACTAAGTAGCTTTATTTTTTTGAGAGAGTAAAAAATATTTTTAGGTAAGCACAAATATTTTGCAATGCTTCCATTTCGATAAGCTTATTCATAAAATAATGTTATACTTAAACTTCTTGGACCACCCTGTAGATGCGCAACGAGGCTCGCCAGCTAGATTCGGATACTAGTGACTGAGACTGGTTTTACGAAACAAAAGGATTTACAATTTTCTTGAACAAATAAATAGCTTTTAGGCTATGAAGTTTGGAATATTTTAACAAATAATAAAAATGATGACCCTCTTTGTTCCTTTAAAATCGATATTCAGTGAAATGGAAATATTATAAATATCATAACCTTCCCAAATAACCTTTTAATGCATAAGTGTTAATCCAATTCTCGACGATACGTTAACGTCTTAACAAAATCGTTCTCATTTCAGAATTACACCGATGACATATTGGTGGTTCGCGGAACTTAAAAAAAGGTCGATTATTTTAAGTGTTAAATTATTCCCGTCAACGCTTCTGGTTATTTTGCGTACAACCTCAAATTTTGAGTAACCAGTGTTAATAAAATGACTTTAAATATTTTGTATTAATCTGTTATAAGTGTCACTGAAATGATGTGTTCTTATTCAAGTCAGCAATGAATTATTCATAATGGAATAAAATTAAATATGTCATATTACTACACTGTTTGCCAAATTAAAGTTCCCCTTTTTTAAAACTCTATAACTTTTTTTGTTTTACAGCCGATTTCCAAATTTTTAATTATAAAATTAAAATGTAAAATAAGTTTTGAAATAATACATGGTAAAACAAGAAATGAAGAGTAACAAAAAAATTAGCAATATCACTTAAAGAAAGATTCTCCCGATTACACCAAGGCGGAGCTGCAGCGCTTACATCAAGAGATACGGTAATTTGGCTAATTCTATTGCATTTGATATAGATTTTGTCTGTACATTACAAAGTGCATTTACAAAAATAAATAAAGAAGGATGCGTTTGGTACATGGATGCATTAAAATGTGAATGAAACGATTCGCAAGCATTGGTAGTTTTCTTTAACGCAGCAGAGCCCATATCTAGGGTGGAAATTTCGAATTAGCTGTAAAATAATTTTCAAGAAGGTAATCAGAAATTTTTTAAGTCTATCGTCTACTGGCCTAATTTCGTAAAGTTCAAAGAAATAAAAATCGTTAACGTCCTCTGGTTCAAAAAATAAAAGACCAAAACGATAATAAAGCCGCTTTCTAATCTCAGAATTTTTGTCTTTGTATTCCTATGTTAAACCTAGACTGAGAATTTTTCTGTACCATGCTTAGGTTAGGTAAAACTGACAGCCTGGAATTTTAAGTATTTGGACAAATTTCACAAAAACTGATCAAATCCGGGTTTTTTCCCTGTTCTACTTTAATTTTACCTAAACTATGCATCCCACCAAAAAAGTTTTTGTTTAAAAAATATTCGTTTTAAATATATTTGGTTTAGACGAATCACATTCTTCTTTTTGATATTTTGTATATTTGATTTCAACTGTAATAACGTTAAAAGCGTTTTTAAGCGTGTAATTTTTTTTAAAAACACGAATTTTTTTTTATGAAGCACACTTTATGGATGCCGCTGTACATAAAAAGTAATAAATAATAAATCCATACAATCATTCAATCATTAGTTTTAATTTTTTGATCCAATAAATAATTTTAATTTAAAAAGCCTTGTTTAAAGGAACTACGCCACTGGCATGGGCGGATATTGAAATTTTGAAGTTGTGCATCTCTGTTGTTACTTACGGGACCTATGCCAAGTTCAGGTTTTTTAATAATGAACCTACTAGGAATGTTTTGGTAAAGAAAAATATATTTTATAATTTGTGAAAAAAAGTTGAAAATTGCGTTACCCCCCTGGGAAAAAAATGAACACTTTAGGTATTTTATTCATTATCTTTTATAAACAAATTTTATTTCATTTTGTCAAAAATTTTGAAATTTAAAGAAAAAAAAATGTGTTAGTAGAAAGATATAGTTATTTGAATTGTTTTAAACCTAAAATGTAATTTAAAAAAAATTCAAATGACCAACCCGAAATCTCATGACATTTAAAAGGCTGGAAACCAGAAGTCGTACTACTGGCAGTCTGAAGACGAAACCACAAGTTCGGAAGCGAACAAAAACGAACGAAAATACAACAGTTGGTGTTTTAGGAGCGGTAACTATTGACCCACATGTATGTACCAGACGGCTCGCTAGAGATGCTGGAATGAGTTAAAAATTAGTTGTGACCATATTGCACTTGTACAATTTTGATCTACACCACATTACACTCCACCAAGAACTACATGGGCATGTGAAAATTGCGTTACATGTTGCAATTGGGTCACAAGACAAATGCAAGGAAATAACAGGTTCGTAATGAATATTATTTTTTCTGACTTGAGGGAGATAGGATTTAAAGTTATCCCTTTTCAGTAGATATTTAATTTTTTTTTGTTTGGTTGTTTTCTTTAGGTAAATAGACAAAATTTGCACTTCTGGGCGTCGGAAAATTCTCACTGGATGATCAACAATCCTGATCAATTAATGTCTGATGTGATATGATCGGGGTTAGAGTTTATTGGTCCGCATTTCTTTACAGGACATTTAAATTGAGAAATGTACACAGATTGTTTAAGAAACCAATTACTCCAATTATTAAATCAAAACATAAACCCTGACATTTGGTTTCACCAGGACGGAGCCCACCTTCTTATGCAATACAGGGTCGTAATAATTTAAATGAAATATTTGTATTTGAAAACAGGTGGATTGGACGAGCTGGTCCGGTCAACTGGCCAACTAGGTCTCCGGAATATTTGTTTTACTGATATACAAGTTTTAATTTAATAAATATTTTCTTACTGTGACGGGACAGAATTTTCTAAATATTTTTCCCGTACTTAGCACCCCTAAATCAATGAAAAATTACATATTTTGATGAAAGTAAATGAACCATGTAAACTAGTGTTCTTAACAAAATCAACACGTGAAAACATCAAAAATTCCATATTTCCTTGCTCGATATAATGACAGCACAATTAAAATTGAGTAGAACAGCCCATTCTCTAAAGACGTATATGTAAGTATCTGTCTTTAGGTATTTGGTTTTTAAAATTTATTCCTAATTTCCTTATTCCATGTTAATCTAATGCAGTCCTGGCTATCATAATGGAAGCCGCCATATTTTTAAAGTGTTATTCTTTTAAATGTGAATAAATATCTTCCTGTAAAATAACCTTTTAAAAAGTAGGTTTTAAGAATAGACACAATCTCTGTTATTTCTTATTTTCTAACCCATAACTAGTCATGCAAATGCAAATAGTATGATACGTAGGTACATATTTAGTTCAATAAATTGCTCAATAGAAGCTATGGCAGACATTATATAGAGTTTATTCTGAAACAAGTAGTACAAAATTATTATAAAAATTCTTGTGATTAAATACATAAAAAGGATTTCATCATTTTTTTAAAAGAATTTCTGCACACATTCAGGGGTTTCGTTAAGAATAATTTGCATATGATATTGCTGAACTTTTGACGTAGACTGCCATTTAAAAATAATTAATAATGCCTGAGGTTTGCAGGAATAAATTTAAAATTCATATGGCATTATAGATCAAATGCAGATAATTATGCAAATTACTCAATAATTAGTGTAACTGTTTTAAATACAGTGGGAATAAACGATATAAGGATATGGCTTAAAACAACTACTGTCTGAATAATTGTAATTGTTTAAAAAAATAATAAATCACAAGGTTTTCGGTTTCAAATTTTATAGTTTGAAAAAAATAAAATTAAAGAGTTGCTTGTCTTAATTTCGACTTCGTAAAGACCTATAAAGCTCTAAAGCCTAAAGGTCCCCTTACACAAGCAATTTCTGAGGTAGCTAGCTGCCCCACGACCATCTCCATATCTAGAAGGGCAATCAAGATCTAGATGCTACTGGTCTAAACGCACACCTTTGTTTCCGGAGTTAAATTCCTCATCTAATTGGTTAATGTCGTATTGCGAAGATTGGATAGAGTATGTAACACTAGGAAATGTGGATGTTTTTTGTGTTGCATAACCAATCTGTTCAACTTTAGGTCTTGTAGACTGACATTTTGCCACTCTTAGGCATACAATATTACAAACAATAACAATCAGTTTAGTAAATCAATTGATACAGGTAAAATCGTACGAGAAAATGCTCACTTGCTTTCGGTCTATCAAGGCGATTCTTATACGTTTGTATGTAGCACCAGTAGCCGGTTAAGCTTTGCATTAACATGTGGATTGACCCTTATTTCTCCTCAGGTTTGTTATCTCCTGATATCAGTTGACACTGAGGGCGAATGGCTGCTTTTTAAATTGTAATAAATTATATCGAGCAGTAAAATATATTTTTTAGTTAATTTATCCTATTAATTTTCTTCAAAATAATATTTTTGGCTTTGTAATAACTTCCTTAAACGATTTATGAAATAAAAAACATGCATATTCCTTATTAGCCCCCCTAGACATCTGTTTTGCATTTCGACATACTGTCGAAATCTGGGGGGCTTCAGTCGCCCCCTCCTGTCAAACCTAACCTAACTTCGCTTCGGATGTTATTAAGTGATAAGAGAAGGAAGACAAAAAATAAGTAGCAGACAGAATTATATGGTTAAATTTGAAGACAATACCACAGATTTACCCACATCAGATACGAAAGCAAGTGATAAACGGCGAACGCATCTTTGTTGTGGCCACACCCTATTTCAACTGTTAATCGGCAGCTGCTATAGTCAGTGAGCTCCGCGACATCAAGTAGTGGCTGCCCGAGCACCTCGTTACTGTTTAGTGCGTGGCTTTGTGTTATTTCGGCAGTGAATGAACTTAAAATACTTTATAAAATTAGTGTTATATTTGTTTTTATAGACTTATAATTTTGTATTAGGTGTGTTGTGTATGTGTTTTAAAATGACTGGACACAGGTGCCCTTATAAATAAATTATAATTTATTATTATAAGAATAAAACGTTGTTTAGAGCAAATGACTGACAACCTTATTTGCCTTCGTCGGTGCAACTAGCTGCCGTACACTCCCACAAGGTCACTAGAGCTTATACTGCCGATTCGCCAAACTTACGTATCTGGTGTGGGTAAATCTGTTACAATACCCCAACAATACATTGTCTACAATACAATGTATATGTTACGCCGAATTTGCGTAATTGCCGATTTCATGTAATCGGCAAATTTTTGCCGATTACGTGAAATAGGCAACTGCACAAACTAAACATTTGATTTTTTAAATTAGAGGTTATCGGAGGGCACCCTAAGGTCGGAACAGGGTTAGCACCTGGTTAGGGGCCCTGACAAGTCTCTTTCCTCGCAGGCGAAGAGACTTGTCAGGGCCCCTAACCAACGGAAAAATGCGGTCGGAACCTGAACTTGAGTTTGCCTATTTCAAGGAATAGGCACACAGTTCTAATGGCTAATCGTACAGGTAAATTGGGGCCTGCGAGGAAAGAGACTTGTCAGGGCCCCTAACCAGGTGCTAACCCTGTTCCGACCTTAGGGTGCCCTCCGATTCGCTTGGCCCCAATTTACCAGTACGATTAGCGCATTAGAACTGTATGCCTATTCCTTGAAATAGGCAAACTCAAGTTAAATAACTGCCTATTACATGAAATCGGCAACCCTGCTGCTTATTTCACGAATTCGGCAAAAATTTGCCGATTACATGAAATCGGCAATTACGCAAATTCGGCGTAACATATACACTGATTTTCATCTGTGTTTATCCGTAGAGATAAAATGAATTGATAATATATTATTCTGAATTAGTGGAAAAATGTATGGTCTGAGTACAAGATGAAAATAAAAAAAATACTAAACTGACAAAAGGAATTGATGAGTTCTGCTAGTTAGGTAATCTGATAAAAAAATACAATGAAGTAAGCACGATGTGAAGAGAAAGACAGCACAAGCGAAGAAAGAAATATCAGATATTAATAAGCATTACAGATATAGAAATAGACCGTGCTTTATGAAAGAAAGATGGCAAGTAGAAAGACTAAAAAATGTGATGGTACAAAAGAATGGTGAATTGGTGAAGGCAAGTTGGGTTGAGAAGTCCATAATAACGAACATCATAAAAGACAGGCAGGATGAATAAACATAGGATTTTAAGACATGGTGGGCGGTAAACAAAAAAAAAAAAAAAACAATCGCAACGGAGACAAAGCTGTCAAGGATTATAAATTTTAGCAGCAACAATTGTGTAGTTGTTACACCCTGTTCTGTTGTCAATAATGTATTCAGTAACAAGATTACCTATTCCTAACAATTAATTGTTAGTAAACACAATAAATAACTCAAGTAAAACCTACATTTATTAATGGTATTAAGCTGATACCGCTTGTCCATTGAAAAATATTATATATATAATATCCATATTGTTTCAAACAATGTTTTACACAAAGGTGGAGCTAATTAATGGCAAAATAATAATTGTTTTAATTTACTCCAATTTATTTTAATTGGTACATTTTGGTTTGTTTGTGTCTGAAAATGTATAATTATTCCTACGCATGTTGGTTCAAAATATCATATATTAAAGGATTTTCCACGGATTTGTTTTTTTGTGTAAAATGTTTAAAAATAACCATTTTCCTTTAGCGGTATTTATTCAAAAATTGATCTGCCGGATAAAGTCATTAAAATGAGAAATTTGTAATGTAGGGAATGTGAAATCTGCGTAGTTAAAAAATATAGAGTTCCACAAGGTTAAAAATAATGAAATTATTGACGTTTTGTTAAAATTGCTGCTAAAAATACCCATTAATTTTTATTCTAAATCAAGGACTTTTTTAAATAGTGTGTGTACATTGTCAATTTCGAATTGATGGAATTGATAGCATGCATCTACTTGAAAATTGCAGCTGCGATTGATTTACAACCAGATGCAGTATTTCATAACGCAAAAGTACTCCATTTGGAAAAATTAGAATTTTTTATTTTCAAATTCACCCTCAAAATATCGATCAAGCATCGGTTATTATGAAACGGGAAGATGGCCTCTGGTGACGTAGTCCCACAATGGGCGACCCAAATTTAAGAAAAGTTGTAATATTCGAAATTCATACTGAACTATTACACAAAAAAATTAATATAACTGAGAAAATAGTCAACGAATACCATTTTATAACTTCTTATATTCGCGCATGCGCATCATAGAAATACTAACCATAATTCACTGAATCACGGGGCAACAAACTAATACACGCTGAGGTTTTTATTACACAATGATTTTTAGGTTTTACTATTTATTTCTGTTGTAGTGCATCATCGTATCTAAATCCACTTAAGCTCTAAATACAAAGTTTGAAAATAAAATTAAATTCGTTGATCAATGCTACAAAAGTTACGCAAAATATAAACATTCTCTGTCAGTACTAAAACGGCCGAAGGGGCGGATGGCGGTGTTGCCGGATCCTTAAGTTGGTTCGTCACAGTGCCCACTACGTTCAGTTTATTTTTCGTGGGATCACCTCAGCGGAAAATTGAATGCTTAGAACTTGGACGAATTTTAAACCTTAATATTTTGTTATTATCCATCCAATCGATGTAATTTTTTGTCTGCGTGTTTTGATTGACTGATTGTGTTATAATATAAACATTTTATTAAAAACGCGAACCCAAGCAAACAAGCTTATTCAGTCCTGTTAAAGAAATAGAGGTAAATTAAAAAAAAATTAATTTCGTTCCGTCCAAGTTAAACTGTCCTAAGAACTGCGATTGAAACGAACTACGATTAAAAATACATTGGACAATAACTCTCCATCAATATACATTGGCATCTGATTGTAAACAGAAAAAATAAAAAGATGATTACAAAAAAATAAAATTGCAGGCCAACCGATTTTTACGCATATTTATACAATATTTTGCCAATGGTTGGATTGGATTGGAAGGTACAGCGGGTTAAGGTTTGTAATAATACAGCTTATCAGTGTTGCCAACTTGCGAGATATATCCTGATTCAAGGTACCCTAGAGACAAAGGGATAGTCACGTATTTTCCAAGGATATTTACTCTTTAAAAGACTGATTGGACCTACTCCTATTCCTATACCAGTTCCTATAGGTAATATGAAGTATTGAAATATTATGATATTTTATTTTCAATATTCATCGTTTATTTTATATATCTCAATCCTGTTGACAATATATTATATATACATATATAATATATATATATATATATATATATATATATATATATATATATATATATATATATATATATATATATAAGTAAATTTTTTAAATCAGTTTATTATAATTTTTATTTTTCTTACAGTTCTATATTTTAAAAGATTTTATTGTTTTTGCTACTTTATTAAATTCAATTTTTGCTATGTACATTTAGATTCTCTTAGATGTTCATAAAGATTTTTTCTTTAATAAGCAATTAATGTCTAAAGTATTGTGTAGGAACAGATATAGTTCTTCCAACACTAACAACAGAATTTTTTTCCTTGTCTTTTCTAATTTTTATAATTCATTAAAAAAAAGTTCAGAAAACTTTTACATTTCAAATGCAGACCTTTCTAATTTCAAATGTTTAAAACTGAAGGTTCCAAGAGATTTACATACAAGTTAAGGGTGTAAATAGCATTTTTTCTAGGGAAGAGGGTTAAAGTTGTTAAAATGCTACTTGAGGAAAGGGGGTCCGATGAAGATCACCTCTAAGATAATTCTGTGGAGCATGACCCAAAAGCAAATTGGGAGTATTCGTTTATATTTTTCAACCCTTCTTACTCCAAACGACATAACCCACCATCAAGTGTACGAAGGTTACGCGAATCGGTCTAATGAAAATAAGTTTAAGCTTTGATCAAATGTTCATTAATTCTGTTTTTGACGATTTTAGGACTAAACTTTGTGTTTTAAATTTAATTTTTCCTTTCGAATTCGTTTGATTGAAACTTAAAATAAATTATCTTATGCGTCAGCTCCAATGTCGCCTGTACTTCATGCGACGGCGAGCCAAGGATTGACGAGACGATCCGCCGGCGGTCTGGCATCAAGTACGGGGACCGAGGTTATAAATTTAAATCACAGCATCACAGCCACTGCCGTGTCTTCTTCAAATGTAACGTAACTGCCGTATAGTACAGACGCCTGCACTATCGCAAAGCGATGGTGCAGGCAGCCTAAGTGCCGCGCCTTAAGGTCATTGAGATTGAACACGATATTTGACAGTCTTACGCATCTGGTCTGGTTTTATCTGGGGTTCTACTACAAAAATTGTTTTTTCATATTTCTGCACATACCTCGACAGTAAATTAATTTCATCAAGGTTCTGTTCCACTATTTAAAGTAATAAAGTTTGATAAAAAAATGTTCGGCCCAAATCAAAGTTCAAGTTGTGTAAACAGAATATTACTAGAAATGACATGTGTCAACGGTCGCCATTAAAATCTTACCTGATATTGGGTATAGCTGGATTGGAACATAATTTAAAGGTGACGGAATTTTTATAGAAAATATGGGATATTTTGAGTCTGCGCGTGGGACAGCTTGTTGTATTAGATTGGCAACACTGCGGCTTATTGTCATTCGCTAATTCTTTAAAAGAAATACAAGATGTCTATTGTCTATCTTAAGCGATACCCGTCTTGGAAATGCTAAGAGTTGCAAACAAGAATGTTTTTTTAGTGGTAATAAACTGTGCCGCTTGTTCTAATTCTAAACTATAGGTAGTTAAAATCTGGCTCTTAATAAACTTAATAACCATTTTAGGAGAGTGTTTAATTGTTTATTTTTAATTTAATTTTATATATTGGTAGTAACCTGTATAGTATTACATTAATTTGTAATGTTTTGGTTCACCTATATTTTATCCTTGTTTTAACATTAAATTTCATTCTAGCAAGGCTTAAAAAAATCGCCTCATGGTACAAAGATAGACAAAAAAAAGAAAAGTGGTAGTGGTTATATAATATATCCTCTTTTTTTACTAAACATGATTTCGCTGAATACGTTTTATATGAAACATACTTTTAATATATGTATATTTTAACGTCTTTATTATAACATCCCTTTTTTAATAACTTTCTCTCAGTACATTTTATTTTCTTGAGCAAACAAAATCAGTCGATTTCTTTCGCCTTATTGTAATATGAGATTTTTTCCTTTATTTCATTTGGTACATTCACAAAAAAATCTCTGTTTTCCGTTTGAATGGCTTTTTTCAGGGATTATTTTATTTTTCGACAATGGCAAGCTAGATTTGTTTTTAAGGTTGAATAAATAATTTACAAAAAGTCTTTTCGAAGAAATAATATTTCTGACTTATCTATATAAAGGCAATCATATTAGAATTTCATTCATTTACCTCTGTTAAATAGAATACACTGCGACTCGTATTAAGGTTAGTACCTTTAAATCTCAAAATCAAAAAAGGAATACCTTTTAACTATATTCAAATTTTTTACCATTTCTAGAATCTAATGCGAGGCATTTCCATATAGATATAAATCTGTAAGTATTTTAAATACCCTGTGTGGAATTAGTGCTGTCCACATGCTGTCATTTTCATAAAAGCGCATTTATGTCATTTTACTTTTATCTGGCCTTGGATTATGTTACATGACACTAAAAAAGAATACCTGGTTAAGCAATTACTTGCAACTGGTGTTACTTGCGAAATGATGCAAAGGAATTTTATTGTTTTCCTTATGGGAGAATATAATTATCTTGAAATGACCGATTTCATCAAATTAGTTGTTGCAACGAGAATGGAGGGTTGGAATATAGAAAGGAACATAGTTAAAGACTTGACATAGGTAATAGGCTAAGTGACAAACATGTCAAACTTTTAATTTATTACTTTACATTAAGGCATGTGTCCATCACATCACCTTTAACGTACATTATGGGATAAATAAAAATACCTTGATTAATAGCTTAAAAACAAAATATATTATTAGATCTTTTTAGTACCGGTTAAAATGTAGTTTAGTTAATTTTGACCAAAGATCTGGACGAATCCATATAAAATTCAACTAACTCAAGAGTTAAAGCCCCCAGATCACGGGCATCGCCATGCTTTAGCTAATTTTATCTTAGAAGTTTGAATTAATGCATAATTTTGCAATAAAATGTGATAAAGCATGCGATAAAATCAATGTATAATAATCTTTTTTTGCTTGGTTAAAATATTTTTACTAAATATTGAGGTTTAAAAGGAAATTCTTGATTACTCATTGAAATACATATCACTGAGCAAAACACAGAAAACCTGAGCAGACCAACACTGATTCTCATATTTTGGATTTGCTTAGGTTTGGTTTTGATCATTCAGAATTATTTTTATTATTACCGTAGAATAAGTGGTGCCACCTTTGGTTCCCATGACCAAGTGCATTTGTTGCCATCAGTGGAAAGTTAGTGGTCTCTGTAATTCAAAGACTGCATAGCCGTTAGAGCGGGCTTAAACGCCTATTGCGCGTCACGGCTCTTGTGAACGGGTATGGTTGCGCAATTTGATCGTACCTGATGGTATCGATACTTTTAATTTAAAATTTGGATGCATCATTTATACATAACAAACAGCATGGAGTTAAAATTTAAGCGAAACATTGCATAATATGTTTTTTGTACATCTACACCCGGCCGTCTCACGCTTTAAGGGGTTGGCATCCGTTGCTACCGATGCTAGGAGGGTATCGAGCATCCTGCACAATGATATAACGGGGACAACAAAAAATTAATATCGGGCTCGTTGTGGCTGTGGCAAGTCACGAGGGTCCATTTGCGTTCAGCCTAAAGATAGTGGGAGTGGTCATTCCTTAAGCCCTTTAAGGGCTCTTAGTGGATTTGGGATGCCGCCCTAAATATTTCTCCCGGTTTTTTTGTGTATTTGGCTGTTTGATGCTGTTGCTTGACTGTTTAATGCCGCTACGCCTGGGAGAATATCATTGTTAAATCAATTTGAAACTTTAATGGCTGACACGTACGCTTTAGACCCGTCCAATATCCTATAGGTAAGTCTTTTTCTCTTTTTCGCTAAATAACTTTAGTGCTCGGTACGAAAACCCTAAACCCTGCGTGTTAACTTTTTCTGCTAGTTTTGAATTATTTTCTTTAATATTTTTTTTACTTCGAGCGCCCACGTTTTTAATTAGTTCTTTACTTAAGCCATTGTTTAATGCTAAGTGCATCGATATTTGTTTCTCCTTCTAGTCCGCAGGACTTGTGTTGAAGAATTATTTATGTACTTATTACTTTATTTAAAGTTATACTCTGGTTTTATATTTTATCTTAACTTTATCTGACTTTTGGGGCCTTGTTATGCCTTATGACTCATCATGAGTATATGGCAAATTCCAGTGTTGTAGAGTCATCGACAACTCAATAAAGATGGTATTTAATGCGTAACTCATCCAATGAAATATCCCTACACTTAAAGTAGAAGGTTCCTAAAATCTTATTCATGTATACTTCAAGCCGAAATCGGTCCAGGAACCTTTCAATTTTGCAACAACAATTGACATTTCTGCGAAATTTTGACATATCATCTTAATAATTTCGAGTAAATAAACTGCAATTCATTATTTTCATGGCAATCTTCGGAAATTCAAAAATTTTCAAATTTTAGATGTCACCGATGCAAATAAACCTATTTATTTATAACTTTACCGAAAAAATAAGCTATTTCAATTAGTGGGAGGTATTCCTAGATAATTAACGGATAAAATAAACCCAAAAAGAATCACTAAATAGGGTAAATAGTGTGGAATAATGTCGGTTAAAAATAGGATTTGTCGAAAAAAATCAAGAAAATCCTAATTTTACCCCTTAAATACGCTCCTGGGTGACCCATTCGGTATTCATTTTAAAGTATGATTATCCCTTTAAGAAGATAGTGCTGAAAAATTGGGAAAAAATTAGATAGGAAAAAATACAGAGTGATTCAAATGTTTCGATGTCGAGGGCAAAAAAAGTTAAAAAATAGAAATTTAATCAGCGACTGCTCCCTTCCTATAGAGAATGAAGAAACTAAAAAATATAGGTACTATATACTTCGACGAGCTCTTTCCGATGACGTAAAGGGGATTTTAATTTGAACCATTTCGACCCCACAAAATATTAAAAACCGTGAAATATTTGGGTCAAAAATCTAAATTTCCAGTTTTTTCCAAATATTTCCATTTTCCAGTGATTTTAGGTACAGGAAAATGTATTGCAAAAAAAGTATTTGAGATTTTAAAGTTTCACTTACGAGTCCGTTTTTCGATCTGACTTTTTGTTTTCGGGTTATCAGGTATCAAAAGAGGGGTTTGGAAATGGCATTTTTCGACCTAAAAAAATTCAAAAGAATTACTTGCCATTTTCTGATCCTCACCAGTTTCAGTGGAGTTCTGAAGCTCCGGGTCCCCTACAATCTCCGAAAATTTACATCGATTTAATTCACATTTACGACCTGTACCCGATTTCAACGAAAATCGCGGAAATTTCGACTTTGACGTTTAATAGCTCCAAAGCGAAACATCCTGTATAACTGAATTTTTTACCGAACCTAGTTGAACTATTCCTCTATCAACCCAAAAAAATTCGATTTCTCTCCCTCTGGCCGTTTCCGAGAAAATGAAACCTGTTCGACTTTAAGTTAAGCTTTACGTTAACCTGTAGATTTTTGCTGATCTCCTGACGTCACTTTTCATCAAGGACAAATGGCTGCTTTTTAAATTGTAATAAATTATAGCGAAAAGTAAACATTTTTTGTAGCTAAATTATCCTAGTAATTTTCTTCAAAATATTTTTTTTGTTTGTAATGACTTCCTTAAACGATTTATGCAAAAAAATACTTATGTGCATATTCCTTATTTGCTCATGAGGGGAACAACGATAAAAACATTTGAACAAATATTTTAGGTTAAAAAAAAGCTAAAAAATATAATCATCTTGATCTTTACAAAACGGTATCATTAAAGGGATTCTATATTTTGTACCTCGAGGTCAAAATAGCATTCCGGTTGCATGTAATGATACGTTCGCAAGCTCGTAAAATCTTTATTTTGTTCTTGACGTCACACGGTGTACCAATTACGGCAAAATTATAAAAAGCGGCATCCCGGTCGCCAAAGACAACAGAAATGAGACCGATAATGCAGATAATAATGAATTAAAACCTATTGTGATTTCAAATTGTAATTATCATGTCTCGTACGTAAGATTTATGTCAGCAAAGAGGAATAAATGCAAGTTCAAAATAGGAACAAACCAGCATCAGCAACATTCTTAATGCAGTTTATTATTGATATCAACCTTGTAACAATACAATTAATTTCTTAATAATGTTTTCGTTTAAGGTCGTTGTCTTGTAAAAAGAGACAATATGCTATTACTGAACAAAAATACACATTTACTTCATACAAATAAGTACTACTTTTGATATAAACTTCTATTAATTTTAAAGCTAAATGTATAAGAAATGGTATGAATCGCAACAAACTAACTAATTTGTAAGATACGAGGATGGAATGATAAGTCCTGCGACTGAAATATCAGAATTGGAAAAAAAGTATAAATTTTTTTACATATTCTCCTCTTAACTCAATGTACTTGGTTCATTGATGAGCTTCCGAAATCCTGAAAATACGTATTTACAGTAATTATCGTAGAAAACCTTTGTTCAGCTAGGTATTTTTTGAGATTGGGAAAGAGATAATAGTCAGAGGGTACCAGGTCGGGAGAATAAGGCGGATGGCTAACTAAATCAAACCTCAATTCTTCCAATTTTTGAGTGACAACACCACTCAAATGAACGGCTGCATTGTCATGATGATAAATATTTGTTTTTTCGATAAACCTGGACGTTTTGCCTGTATAGCAATATTTAGACGGTTAAGTAGTTTAGTATTTGTAGTTTCACCCTTGCTTAGGTAATCAATTACCAATACGATTTTAAAATCCCAAAACAGGGAAGACATAATCTTACCGATGCAACCACCTCTGCCTTTCTTGGTGGCGGAGAACCATGATGGACCCATTATTTGGATTATTCTTTCATTTCAGGTGTGTCATAATGCACCCATGTTTCGTCCATCATCACGAAACGGCGCAAAAAGTCAGCAGGATTCTTGTAAAACCTATCCAAATCAGCCTGAGAATGTTGCCATCGGATCCGTTTATTCTCTGCAGAAAGCAAACGCGACACCCATCTTGCAGACAGCTTGTGCATATTCAGTTCATTCGTTTAAATGAAGTGCACCCGTTCTTTGAAATGCCTACCATCTCTGCTATATCATTATGGATTTGCGTTGCATTTAACTGTTGTACAGTACAATATTCTGAATTTTCCAATTTGGAATACACGTTGCCGACTTCACTTTAACGATGCAACAACAACAATAACAACTTTAGCGCAATAAAATGTAACTGGAAGTAAAGATATGCCCTAGCGCAGAAAAGCAAGCAATGAAATTAAGCTAAAACTTTTTTTAAATTTTAATTTTTAATTATAAGTAATCATACATTTTTGTACCGCAGATAGGAATTTAATTTACCATTAATAACTAAATAGGTACCTACCCTTGAATCCGAGTGGAAACACTATAATAAAAAATGTAGGAAAAATAACGCAAATTTATAATTGCATTTTAACATAAAGTATGGACTATTTAAATAATGTACCATATCGTTGGTCTTCAAAATTTTATAAATAAAACTATTTCTTGCTACTCTTGTGTAAAATTATAATTATACGAGTAAATACGGAAATATAAAATTAGAGAACAGGGAAGTATAAAAATTTAATACTGGAAAGGATCTGGATAATCCGAAGATCCTAGGTATGAATGAGCGAGAGAAGTGAGAAGTGGGATGTTCTACGCTCTTATAGCTGGACAGTAAAGGGATGCATACGTAACGCGCCTCTCGTTCAGTCAGGAACAGTCAGGGTGTTAGTGGTTAGTTCTCAAGAGCAAAATCCGTGGAAGTATCGGTAGAAAAAAGATAAATACCCAATACCCGCGCGGCGATGAGCGAGAGAAGGGAGTTTTCTTGTGAGGACTGGGTCATTGATGAGTCGAATGGCTGTCTTTTCGATAGAATCAAGAATGTTAAGTGTCGAAAGTGATGCTTCTCCCCATATATGGGAACTATACTCTAGGTTAAGTCTTATTTGGAAAACATAAATAGTGTGTAAGTTGGAAGGAGTTGTAAACTAATTTTGTAATTAAAATAAACTTAAATTTACCAAATGCACTTTATTAATTAAATAGAAAATATAATAGGTCTAAATGTAAAATAACGAAATGAAATACAGACTCGTCATATCAAAAAGACGCCTCCAGACCAAGTCTTGTGACTGTTTACGTGAAGCAAACGATGTCGATCACGAACCACTTCACAGAACTCAAACAAATCCAAGGTTTATGGTGTTCGGCTTTCCGGCCATACAGAGGTATCGATAACAAAGGGGAGAAGTATTTTCGGGCTTGAAAGAGAATGCTCATGTGGCTATTGAAGTAATGTGTTTGTGCCAGATGAGATTAGATTCGAAAAGCGATGCCAGCAAGATCGAACGTTTCATTGTTCTGTAAGGCTTGGGCATTCATGTGGATGGGGTATGTGTTGCCGGATTTTTTTTTAATCTTCTGGCAGCCCACCAAGACCGAAGTCTAAGTACTATGTACCGTGGGTGTACTGGGGAATCGACTCACCCATCCAGAGCTGGAAACATCCGTTGGGATTTCAACAGCCCTTTAAGAGGATGTGTTGGGTGGTACCACCTCGGTCGAGGAAGAATTCCTCTACCACCTTCCAACAGTTAACAATCACAAAATATCCATGGTTGAAGCGGGATTCGAACCCGCCTCTCTCGGTTGCAAAGCTGGCGCCGTACCAACTCGGCCACCAGAGACCCTTGCGTGACAAGGAACAAAACTGGGTTTTGGAGGCGTTGAACTAAAGAAGGTTTTTGGTACTTCAGTCTAAGATTAATTGAAGATCTAGAGAAAGGGATAGGTGCGACGTCTACTTGACATCTCCCCGTTGAAGTCACTTATTACACAAATTGCGCTATTCTTGCGTAAGATGATCCCTTTGCATGTTTCCGATTAAGTAACTTTTAAAGAACACCAGATATTGGTAAATTAATACAGAACAAATCACAAAATACACTAACACGCAGAAGCAGGAAAGATATATTTTGACTTTTATATCTAATCGTGGGTATTTTGCAGTTGAATTCACAAAGTCTCGATCAGTCAACATACATAAGAAAGGCAATAACAAAAAACGGAAAAAAACACGTTTAAAATAGTAAACAAGCAATATTCGTATTCAGTTTTGAGTAGTTTATAATAAAATATGAATTAAACTTTTGTTAAAGACTCCCTCCAGGATTATATTATCGTAAATCGGTTCTCGGAATGAACGTGTAAACTGACAATATTACATTGGTTTATATTATTTGCAAAAGAATTAAACATTATATCCAGTATCTTAAGTTCATTGAAAATTGATGTGCTCAGATGACTCTCAAATATAAGCTTGAAAAGAGTAGTCAGCTTCCACCCCTACTATTTTCCTTTTTTTAACCGTGTTGCAGCTGAACTATTTGCTATTAAAACCTAATGACTTTCTAGTGTAGACACATTGAAGTCTGTCAATTTTTGCTGCATGCGGTTTTTTAAAAAAAGTAAAGATAAATTTTTGATTTCTTTAAGGAATTATAATAACTTTTTATGCATACTTAATCCTACGTAATATTTTAATGGTGGCCATTGACACATGTCATTTCTAGTAACATTCTGTTTACACAACTTGAATTTTGGTCAGGGCCGGACTTCACAATTTTTATTAAAATTTGTGACTATTTAATTGGTGGGTCAGAATCTTGCTGAAATTAATTTACTGACAACGAATGTGTAGAAATATAAAAATCAATTGTACTGGAACTATGAATAAGGTTAAATGAACATATGGTGACATTTGCCACCAATCTCACGCCGCTCTTGAAAACATAATTTATTTTGAGTTTCGATTAAATGCATTCGAAACGACAATTAAATTAAAAAATCAAAGCTTAGCCATAAAATCGTCAAAAACAGAATTAATGAAAAATCGATCAATGTTTAAACTTATTTATTAGATCGATTATTACTCCCAAGTGGGTTTTGGTTCATGCTCCACAGGATTACCTTAAAGGTGATCTTCATCTGACGAACCGTCGTCACCGTCTAAAACATGAATGAATTACTATGGGTTCTTGAGTGACCAAAATATCTTTTTCTTTCTCCCAAGCCTCCTTAATATCAGTGTGTTGCACGTAATTATAACATTGGTCGGCCCCATATTATTTAATGCCATCATCCAGCACTCTATAACGTCCTTGATCGAGTTGACGTGGGCATCATAAAACAGTTTGGCCTGATTTCATAACATTTCAATGGCATTGAAGTGACAATCATGGGAAGGCCGTAAAAAATAACAGAAAAAGCAGCATCATTTTTGAGCGCGCCGGAAGTGCTTCACATGGGCGAGATTGTCTACGATTATATTCTCTTTGTGAGTAACATAACCTCTAAAAATAGGACAATTTAAAAAAAAATTAAAAAATATAACCTTTTTCACTAAACTACTCATTTAGATTCGTTATTTACGCCGCAAAACATTTAATTCTTACAACATTATTAATTTTGGGGTAATGTTTGTCTAGATAATCGTTAAACAAATAAAATATGTTTACCTACTTACTTTCAATAAAAAGAAACACTTTACAGACTCACAAAGTCTAACAATATACTACCAAAATGGCTAATAAGCACAAAATAATGGCAAAATGTTTTCTAAAAACACCGGAAACTGACAACGATATTCTTAAAAACAAACTTTCATTTTACTCATCATAAATCAAAATTGGACGGGACGGCTCTGTAAAGAGCGAAAGAACGCGGAATAGATAAGACGAGTTGCAGACTGCCAAAAAAAGAGATATGGCGGTGCAAAGACGTAAGAAACGGATGCTCATCTACATAGCATTCGATGTGGGGTGATGCACATATTCCACCTGTTGACGCTTTTCGGGTTGCAAGGATTGGATGCGGAATATGTAGACCTTCGTCGCATAAATGTACATATATGGCCATTTATATATCCTTCTCTCTGTCTGTGTCCACGAGGTGTTTTCTGTATTAGAGAATTTTTAAATTACAAGTTGGCAGATATGTTTGACATGTGTCAACGGCCGCCATTAAAATTGTACGTGGAATTGAGTATATCTACACCGGAAAAATAGGTAACTGAGTAACAACAATCAACAATATCAAAGAAAAGTAGGGATGTAAGCTGACTGCTACCTTAACTCAAGTGGTTTAAAGTACTTGTTTTCAATCTGCCAACCAAGGAGGATTTTTCGTTATCAAAACTTATGTAGTTTTATTTATGATACCGGATTTAGAAAATTTAAAACTGGGAAATGGGATTTCGGTAGACAGTGATGGATGGGAGTCCCATGTTGAACCTTGAATTAAGTTAATATGTATCTGCTTTGATATGAAATTGTGTAATTAAATATTTAAAAGCATTGTTGGAAAAGTCGGAGATATGAAGTAAAATACATAGTACTTTCTAGTAATAAAGATAAGGAAGAGAACATAATTTAACAATGTTTGTAAGGATTTAATAACAATATCGTGTAGTGTGTAGAATTAACTTCAGTTTTTATGCAGCGGAGATCTATCAGCGACATAAAAACAAAAATATTAATAGTTCGTCCCAGTCATAAATTATATAGGTTGCACAGTACACTTTAACAACACCATGGGCAAAACCTACATATGTATAGGCACGCTGCGCAGGTCGCTATGGGCGTTTTTTAGAATTCATCAGTGGAAATAACAGTTTCAGTCGAAAATCGTGCTATCCTTGTTAACATAACGTAGATAAGAAAGGACAGCATGCTAACCAATAGAAACGGGTTCGTTTGCCCGTTTGCCGGTAAATTTTAAACAATACAATCTTTAATCTATGCAACACGCATTGCTTGACCAGGGCTGGATTCAGCAGCCGCAATTCATTTTTGATCTGCTCGAACGGATAGCGAATTTTGTGACAATGTGTGCTTTGCCCAGCTTTAACATTGTGTTTTATGGACTATTTAGTAGTTTTAGTGTTAGTTGTATAATATAATAGCGTTCTGCTAATCATGTTCGTATTTACCTTGTTAACATAGCGCGTTAAATGCAAAATCTCGTTTTGATGTATGGTGAACAGCCATGTGAGCAATATTTTCACCTAAGCCTAAAATTTACTTCCTTTGAGTCTAGTATGATTTTTCGAAGTTCTCTCTATGATGATCTATTAAGAAATCTGCGAAAGATCTTTATTTCGTTTTGAATAATCCACACAGTTGACTTATATGCAGTTTCAACTTACGTAGCTAAATTTGATATTTTTATTACAATATTTTGTAGCGTTTCAATCTTTACAATATTAAGATAAGTATTTCTATATGGATATTATGCGTATTAAGCTAAAAATTTACTAAACTTTTATAACCATGTATTCTTATTATTATAACACTATATAAAAAATAGAATGCTTTAAAATTCCAAATGCGCATGCGAACCTGTGGCAATGCGAATGGTCGGTGAAGGAACGATTCCTGGCTAACCTATAGTGGTCAATATTTATGTCGCTGAGATTAATCAACCAGAACGGAAATAATCAAAAATAAGATAGGCTAAAACGGCTTTCCGAATCTCAACATTTTTAAATCTCTGGTTATTCGTAAGGACCTTCACCAAATTTTGAAGGGGTTAAAAATAGAAACAATTCGAAGCCAAAAATATTTGAATTTTGGTCGCGTTCTCCTGATTAAAAAAATATTTTTAAATGAGTTATATTTTTTGGTTCATTTTACGACATTTTAATCAGAAATCTTAGGTAAACTTAAGGAAAATTATTTAAATAAAAATATCCATTTATGTCATTGTTTCCGTGAAATACAAATTTATATCTGTAAATTATAATGAACTCTAACAACTAATAAAATATGAAACTTATTTAAAAAGGAATGTACTCAATTTATAATATTATTTTAAAACAATATAAATGAATCTATATATTACATAAATCGTTAAGGGAAGTCATTACAAACCCCAAAAATAATTATTTAAAGAAAATTATTTAAATAATTTAACTAATATATATTTTTTTAATTCTTATTATAATTTATTGTGCCAAGTGACCCCAGGAGACAAGCAAAAATAAATGTTATCTACATGCTAACGTAAAACTTGACCTAAAGCTAAACAGGTTTGTTATGCAACACAAAAAAACATTGACATTTCCTAGCATCACACACTTTATTTGATTTATTTTTTTCTCTTCGCAACACATCAATTAGACGAGGAATTTAACTTTGGAAATAAAGGTGTGCATTTAGACGAGTAACATGTGGACAGTCATCTTATTAGGTCAGACAGTAATTGTTCTTTGTGTTAAGTTTTTTTTTATTACAATATAATTTATTTAAAATTCTTTTTATTAAACAATGAAATCTAATAAAAAAAACTACCCGATTAGCATTGTATTGTGCCAGTGTGCCAAATATCACTGCAAGTGCCCTGAAATCTTCAATTTTCGCGTGCCCAGAACAGACGGTGTTGGAAGGAAGTATACACGGTGTCCCATATAAGAATGCACACTACAGGGATCTCGTAAACCAGAAGAGATACAAAGATGATTAAATTAGAAAAAAGTTGCGCTTTGCTGAACCTTTCAAAGTCACGATACGAAATCTAACAAAATCCGATTACTTCCGAAGATATTTGGGAAAAACCGAAGTTTCCCGATTTCGTTTTTATTTTTTTCTGACTCTATTTAAAAAGATATGACAAAATAAATTTCACATTCTCATTGCCACTTTTTCTGCTCTACAAGCCGACGTTCTTAGATTTTCAATACGACGTTTCGTTTCTTCGCAACCATCATCAACTTAATTTTTTTAAATAGTCGAAAAATTTTGTTTTATTCCTGAAAAATTCTAATTTTAATTCTAAATCCCACGACATATCGCTTCTTACATTTATCCGACGTTTCGGACGCAAAAATCATCATCAATATTATTTGATGATTATTACCAAGGAACGAAACGTCGGATCAAAAATCGAATTACGTTCTCATGTAGAGGAGAAAAAATTACATGGGAATGTGGATTTCCGAAAATTTTATTTTAGCACAGTTAAATTGCCCTTGTTATTCTGAATTCAACGACTTATCACATACGTGCAAGTAAGCAAGATGTTATTATCAAAAAACAAAATATTTTATTTTTACGCTACAAAAAGTTCACTGAAACAATCTTATTTAATCATATGTTCAGAATAACAAGGGCAATTTAACTGTGCTAAAATAAAATTTTCGGATTATTTAGAAAAAAATTGATAATGGTCGAGAGAAGCCAAAACGTAGAATCAAAAATTGAATGACGTCATGTTGTAGAGGAGAAAAACGGCAATAAAAATGTAAAATTTATTTTAATCTATCTCTTACAGTAGAATCAGAAAAAATCTACGAATTCTTGAAATTTTAAAAATAAATTCTGGCAATCAATTTTTTTCTGATTTCACAAAAGAAGACAGGTCAAAATAAAATCCACATTCCCATGTAATTTTTTCTCCTCTACATGATAACGTAATTCGATTTTTGATCCGACGTTTCGTTCCTTCGTAATAATCATCAAATTATATTGATGATGATTTTTTCGTCCGAAACGTCGGATAAATGTAAGAAGCGATATGTCGTGGGATTTAGAATTAAAATTAGAATTTTTTAGGAATAAAACAAAATTTTTCGACTATTTAAAAAAATGAAGTTGATGATAGTTGCGAAGAAACGAAACGTCGTATTGAAAATCTAAGAACGTCGGCCTGTAGAGCAGAAAAAGTGGCAATGAGAATGTCAAATTTATTTTGTCATATCTTTTTAAATAGAGTCAGAAAAAAATAAAAACGAAATCGGGAAAATTCGGTTTTTCCCAAATATCTTCGGAAGTAATCGGATTTTGTTAGATTTCGTATCGTGACTTTGAAAGGTTCAGCAAAGCGCAACTTTTCTCTAATTTAATCATCTTTGTATCCCTTCTGGTTTACGAGATCCCTGTAGTGTGCATTCTTATATGGGACACCGTGTATACCTAGTTCAAAGTTAGTCAAAATCATAAATAGCTATAAAAAATAGTCAGTATCGTCAAATTCAAGTAAACATATTTTGCTGTAAGTTTATTTTTATGGTACATTAGTACAATAAATAAAAATCATGTGTAACGATATTTTAAAGACAAAGAAGCGGCCATCCATCATAAGCATCAATTTTCAGCAAATTATCCGATTATACTTGCAGAAATTTCGTTTCGGTCGTTGCTAAATATTCCTTTTATTCAAATGTAATGTTTCTTATCCACAAAATCTCCTAACCTCTGGGAAATAATCAAGAAAATAACACTGGAATTCATGGGCGCACCCAGGATTTTGTCTTAGGGGATAATAATGCAATAATAATGCAATAATGCAATTCGGTGGATTTCCTCAATTAGCAGCGCACTTTTTTAAATTTTGTGTGTCTAGGATGTTGGTTTGGGGGGGGGGGGGGGCTCTAGCCCCCTAACGCATCCCCTGGATGCGCCACTGCTGGAATTCACCATCCACTAGCCATTATAACACTTTTATTTACATGCCATGTGATGTCATAACCAACAGTATCACGTTTTGCAAGTCTCGCACTTTTTATGGAAATTTGTAGCAGAAAATCTTTTTTTTTTGTTAATAAAGACCAAAATAAATGGATAAAAACAACCACCACAAATATTTAATTTATTTAGGGAACACAAAAAAATCAGGTTTATTTGGATTATATGTATGGAAATATGCATATTTCCTAATAACCTAAGCTATTTAAAGCCTAAGTGGTACTACTCTTTATCCAGTAAGCATTCGTAAATTGTTTTAATATGTATTTATCGTTTTGCATCGAATACAGACGATAATATCAGAGAAAAACCAAGACAGAGAGAAGAATGTCTCGTACTGATTTCATTCATAAATACGATTTGCTTTCTATGACCTCCAAAGCGGCCTGACGCACTCGACTACCGACGTTAATGCTGCAAAATAAAAAACACATGAAAAACAACAATCAAAAGTTTAAAAGATTCTCCAAAAATGTAGCCACGCGTTAAAAACAGAATAGCCCGTCCGTATAAACGGTATAAATCACAGTGAGAGTGAGTATTGAGACGCGCCGCGTCGCAGAAAACTCTCTCTGCTTGCCGTGTTGCTACCGCCCTGGCTATGTCGGGGTGTATTGTGAGAATCCCACGCGCCAATCTCGGGGTGTTGCCCTTTGAAGGTCATGGCGTTGTCGAGCTGGCGGGAAGAAGAGATATTCTTCTCTCTGTCTTGGTTTTTCTCTGATAATATGGTCGCTGGATCAAAAAATCCAGTTATCGCGACTATCGAACTAGGTAAAGTGATGCAAGATATTTAACCAAATATTTTCTTTCAACATTTAAAAGTTATCAACATTTTAAAATGATGACGACTGGACTGAAATTACAATGCGCAAGCATCATTTTCTTTGCAATTGAGCTTATGGTTAATAGTTAACCGGATATAGTTCTGAGAATTCCCCATTGATTTTAGGACTTGTTCCATATTGGTTACTAAAGTCTGACATTTATGCTGATGGTTATACATATAGAAAAGCATAAGCTGCATATCCACATCATTACTTCTCCTGTCAAATCTCTAATCTTAAAAGCTTTTCGTTTTGCACGGACTCTCCCTTCCTACACAAAAGAAATAGAGCTGGATTTGGCGAAAGTCACAAAGCACCGAAAGGAAAAAGAAAATAAGGGCTTTTGGATTTATCTTTACATGTTTTAATTCACCCAATATGCAGGCTTAAATATTAATACAAATAAAAATATGACTTCTTGAAGTTACAGTGGTAAGTTGCCAGTGGATTGAAAGCAGAAGAGAAAATAAACTAAGTTTCAATAACTAGAAACCGGCCACCAAAACATAAAATATTGCACTCAAAATTCAATTCAATACCACTCCAGCTCGCGAACATAAACATGACCCTTCTAATTTGAGATTTATATTTTGCTCCAGTCATGTTTAATTTAAAACATTAGCTATCATAAGTTTTGCCATGATTAAAAATAATGTATTCATATAAAATCCTATTTTAAATATTATACAGATTTTATCTAACTTGTCTGTTTATTTTATACAAGATTAAAAACTTCAAAAATCGATTTTTACTAGACAGTGATAGATAGAAGTGTCGAATTAAATCTAAATTATGTAAATAAAGCTTTGTGGAGAATTTTCGTCTCATAATGTTTCAAGTCATTTGTATTAGTGAATATTTGATAAAATAAATACTATAAAATCAAAAATATTTTCAGTGACGTCAGTAGTCTTGTTCACATTCACGCAAAAGCGGGTTAAGGAACGAAGTGTACAGTTGAGCAAAATGTCATAATGTAAAATTATTAGCCGCTTTGCCGAATCATGGGTACGCATGAGGATCCCACCTTCTAGGTGGCAATTGCTGAAAGCGTATAATAACTAGGAAAACTCAAATACTAATTTTAGTCATATAAAATAATTAATTTATATATATTACGTATAATATAAATTAGGTCGCTAAAATCCGTGGAAAATCTTTTACTTTTGAAAATATTTTATTGAAAATGAAAATGATTTTGTAAAATATAATTGCCTTCAAAAATCGGACCCTAGCAACGTTAAAATCGTATCTTAGCAACGTTCACGCTGCGCTCTGATTGGGGGGTTAAAATCGAAGTTGTTATTTGTCATGTTTATCGGCATGGGTGATATTTATCTCTCTTCTGCGTGTGATAGAGTTCTTTATAGAAAAAGACATGCGAATATCAGCTGGTGATTTCTTCAAAAACGTCGCGAGCTTATTCAAAAATCATGGTCGGTGCGAGTGGAAGTTGTGTTGATTATAATTAATTATTTAATTATTAATATATTAGTGGTGTACGGTTTTTCAGTGTATTAAATATGGAAAACGAGTCCACGTCTAGTGGAGGAACCCTTTCAAAGGGCCCACCTAAAAAAAAGGCGAAATATCGGCATTTAAGTGCAGGTGAATGCGATATGTTAAAAAATGTTTACGAAGGTATTCGCGAAAAATGGCCGCAAATGCCTGTTGAGGATGCAGCAGAAATGTGCGGATTTTTCACGAAAGTGACAAGTCTCACTGTTTTTAATATATTAAAAAAAAGTCGTGGAGATGATGTTGAGAATCAAGATCCACAGTGTAGTAAAAATGAAGAAATAAAGAAAGAAACTCGGGGAAGACGAAAAATTGCGCTGGATAAAAACATTAAATATGCCATTCGAGGTAAAGTGCACGAGTTTGTTTTTCGCAATGAAATGCCCAGTATAAAGAAAATAATGCAGGCCATCAGGCAAGATGATAGCTTGCCAAAAATTTCTCGTCGCGTTCTGTTACGCACTTTGCGCGAAATGAACATAAAATATTTAAAGAGAAACCGGAAGAGTGTTTTAATTGAAAAAAAGGAAATTGTATTGTGGAGAAGAAAATTTTTAGAAGAAATTTCATTACATCGACGGGCGGGCAGAAAAATTTATTATACCGACGAAACTTGGTTAAATGAGGGTCACACACGATCAAAAGTTTGGCAAGATTTAAATGTTAAAGGTGCGAGACAAGCCTTCCTTGATGGATTGTCCACGGGTTTAAAAGCTCCATCTGGAAAAGGACGCCGACTAATTATAACACACATCGGGAGTAATTCCGGATTTGTAGATGGCGGGCTTAATGTTTTTGAGTCACGGAGGACAGGAGATTATCACGAAGATATGAATGCTGAAGTTTATGAGAAGTGGTTTTCTTCTGTTTTAGAGCATATTGAGCCTGGTTCGGTGGTAGTCATGGATAATGCGCCCTATCACAGCCGTCGATTGGAAAGTATTCCTACTTCTTCGTGGCGAAAAGAACAAATAATGGAGTGGCTTAGTTCAAAAGGTTTGAAGTTTGATGGCAGTTTGCACGAACTGTCGAAGCGAGGCTTAAGTTTAAGCCATCATATGAATGTGATTTTTCTGTTTTATACTTAATACGGTCTGTTCACGGCCATATGTTAGCTTATTTTTTAGCCTTGCTTATCTAGTTCGTGCAAACGGCCCTGAGCCTACTATGCTTAAAGTCCAATTATTAGAAATTGTGAGGTTACGAAAGTCGGAATTTCTCAAGTATGTTGTTGATGAGATGGCACGCGAGCGGGGTGTAATAATATTGCGCTTACCTCCCTATCACTGTGAATTGAATCCCATCGAGCTTATATGGGCACAAATTAAAAATCAGGTGGCTGCTAAAAACGTGACATTTAAATTAAAAGACCTAAAAATCTTGCTTGATGAAGCCATCTCAGACGTCACCGCAGATGCATGGAACAAGTGTGTTGCACACGTGCAAAAGGAAGAACAAAAAATGTGGGACCTAGATACACGTGTCGAAGTAATTACAGAGCCGCTAATTATTCATAATGCGGGTAAGGACTCTTCTAGTAGTGAAGACTCTGGTTCCGATTTCTGAGAGTGATTCATCTTTCTCATGATCTCACTTGATGATGAAAATTAACAATTTTTACCGATAAGTCTAAAAAAATATACAACAAATAATTAGCCATCTTTATCTATTCTATTATATATATATTAAATGTACAAGCTTAATAGATGGTTATTAGTTATATCGGTACACTTTTCAACAAAAAATAAGAAAAAATGTTATATATGTTTATACATAAATAGTGCGACTATAATTAAAATATACCACGCCACTGGAGCCCGCCCCCTTTTCTCTTTCCGCCCCGATCCATCTATCAACGTCACTGAAAATTATTTTGAAAAAAATAGAAGTTCTGCATTCTAAAATCCGACCTGAATTATTTTTTTTAAGTTTCTATTGACCGACATTAGAAACACTAAGCGCACTTCAATGTAAAATTAGGCATTCTATAAGAAAAAGTTGTAAATAAACAGACTAAACATAAGACTTAATCCCTGTTACATTTCTACTTCTGCTGATTTTAAAGAATGTGGGGTAGTGTTTGTAGGGCAAGTGAAAGTTATTTCAGCGACTCTTCAAAATGTGACTGCACCACATAAAAACAGTAAAAGCACCCATTTATCACTTGCTTTTTTTTTGGTTGGTTTCTGCCTTTGGTATTATTATTTGCATAAAAAACGGGTTTTGCCACTATTATAACACTAAAATAATTGTGAAAAATTACCGATATCAAAGAAAATAGAATAGGTTTATACCGATATACTTCTTCCGCTTATGGTTTTTGGAAACTACGAAATACATCTTATCTCGCTCTTGATTCTTTGTCCCGGTCCTTCACCTTCTTTTGTTTTAACAGAGGTCGTCCGAATTTCTAACTACCGTAGTGGGCAATAGCTGCTATTAGGGAGGGTTTGCAAGAAGAAATTGCAAATACGCTAACCCACAAACGATAGAATTTAGAGTGGTATTTCAATCAGAGTTTTTACCTCATTTGCTAAATCAATTTATAAGCCTACCTAAGAATCCTGTCAGATTCTTCAACACTAGTTTGGTCTAATTTGACAACCAAAAGTTTTAAACTGACAAGAATAAGAACAAAAAAAAACAAGTTTTATAGTATGAATTTATTTCTGAGCTTTTACGCAAATTTATGAAGAAAAGAGCAATTTTAGTATTGCTATTTTATTTATTATTACAAACTCCTTCCAAGAGAGATAGAATCATTTGGAAACCAAGCAAATCGCTGAAATAGAGCAATTCATAAGTTTTTAATGACGACTTATTAACAATGACAGGATAAAAACCTGTCAAAATATAACTGATCAACTATACCATCTCAATTTAAACCAGTACCTACTAAATCTTAAACCTCCTAAACGTTAATTTTTAGTTTTTTTTTTATAAATCGTGTAATTGACACACCACTTTTATCGTTTATGGGTTAGAGTGTGCAATTTCTAGTTGCAAAATCTCATTATAAGACTTATTATAGGTTGCCTATGCTTTCTCGCGAATGTCATGTTTATTAAAACTGGGCCTTTTTAATAAATTTTTGGTTTTTAGATATGCTGAGTAAGTAAGTAGTGGATTATTTTAAGCATTGTATTTAATTAGTTTGTGGAATGTCTTATTTTTTAATGACTATACCCACTGTTTTGTTAGTACTGCATACCTAAGCATGTTAAGTGTAATGTAAACATCTTTCTGAAGGAAGTGCATCCTACAGAGATATTTTACTTTACAAGTACCAAAAACATTGGTTGTCAGTTTTTAATAGTGCGGGTAGTGACAAAATACCGTGGAATCTTTAAAGTATTATGTTTCATTCGTTACTGGAACTTTTTTCAGTGTTAATTATTTGCCAACGTTGGTTTCTTGTACTAAATTATTGACTGTGCTGTGAGATTAAGGTTTGAAAGACTCAGTAACCCTCACGTTTAAAGAAATAGGTTCCTCACTTGAAGAGATGAAGATCACCAACGTAGATTTGATTTTTTGAGGTACAGAAGGAGATTTTCGCCTATTGATTTTAACGCAGCAGTATCGTAAATACCGAAAAGTTACATTAATTCACTGTTTACGGAATAACGTCTCAAGAATTTTCCAATTTTTCAATTAACTATTGAAAACGAGATAAAGACTTTACTGTTGCCCTCCTTTTATCTATCGTGGGAAAAAGTTTAGTTAATAAAAATGTACTATTTTCTCTATTAATGCTAATTTAGAAACGAGATCATTAAATTGCTGTGACATTAATAACAATGTCCCAAATATGCTAGTTTAGTTATACGAGTTAATTTAGAAACTTAAAACGGGTAAATGATAGGTGTCCATTAGAGAATGATAGATTAAAGTGTTGTAAAACACTTTTAAAATGTAAATATTGCAGACAGGTACTCCGTTATTGGACATTCGATAGTCTATACTAGATAATATTCTCCAATATCTGTATTGAAGCAAACTATATTATTTTATGTAAATAAAGCAATTAAAGGATCCGATGCATGAGTCTGACATATTTTATGTTTCAGACTTAGATTGGGGGAAACCTTTTTTTATACATTGTAGTTTTAATTTGTGAATGCAATTTCGGTCTTTTGAATGCATTAACCAGTTTGCAGGAGGTCATTTGTTGCTCTTAACCAGGAGTCGGCAAGTAATTTATAGTCCGGATACTTTTAAAAAATTTTATCCAGGTTCAGAGAAAAGAAATTCGGTCGGATAAAATGCCTTACATTTTTTGCAAAACATTGTTTTTCTAAGACTAATATGTAACGAGTTACAGCGGTGGAAACACGAACATTTTTTTTTATTTAAAAAAATATTATTTAGATTATTTAGTACACAATTATAATAATTTTGCAAGCTTAAAATAAACTTATTTCCACACAACCATGAGGTAGAGATTGTGGTATCCCCAGTAGGCTTAATTCACGATGTTAATTTCGGGATCTTAAATGGCTGTTGAGCCAAGCGGAGGGCCTTCGGCGGTCCGGGTTGGTTATTGTAGACTTCGTCATCTATGTCATCATCTAATTCACTTGTGCTTCTAAGAATCTGGGCTTCCATTGATAAAATGTCCTCCTCCTTTTCATCCTCGCTTTTGATGCAAACCTCCGGTGCATTTCGCATAATTGGCCATTACAGAATGCACAACCAATAGAGCACTTCAACTCAGCTTTTCTGCAGCCACATGATCCGCTGCATCTTTTCTTGCATTTGCATGAAATAAAATTTAATAAGGTCTCCGGTGCAGGTTTGTCTATCATTATTATTGGAGCTAGCCCATTGGTGCCAAGCTTCCAGTCCCAGTCTTCTTAATTTTTTTGGAATCCATACCGTTTTTGGACTTGGTGGTATGTCCTAAACGCATGATACTTTCAGAGTCATTTGTTGGCAAAGAAGCAAGATTTAATTTGCTTTTTATTGTCAATTTTGTTGGTAGTGGACTTCTTCCAAGGTTTCTTCTTCCATGTTGCTACCATACAAAGCAAAGAGGAAGCGTGCTCCAGCGTTTGCGATATTTTCTGGTGTGGCATCCAGATGTTTGATTTGAAGATGTCAATAATTGCATTAAGTCTTTTGTTTTTTTGAACCAGCGAACAAGCTTACGAGGAACGGTCTATACCTGCTCTAGGAAATATCTGCACCAAAAAACATAAAGTAAACCCTATACCTAATATTAATAGTAATCGGTATTAATTTACACCACCGGCGGGATGGCTTAAACAACGTTGCAAATTTGTTTGTAAAACAAATGTGGTAAGAAAAGTTTAAATCTTATTAACGAAAAATTAAAACTGGTTTACAAACAATTGATAACGTTGTTTAAGCCTTCTATTGCATTCTTTAAATTCTTTTACGGGCTGCAGATATCTTGGGCAGACTATAACAGTAACAACAATTACCACCAACCATTGCATAGCAACAGACATAATAACTCAGCATAACCCATTATACTGCTACGAACGCTCAATATTTCATACCAGTTAGACCAGTTTTTGTTTTTTTCGTAAAGCTTAATATAATCGGGCAGAAAAAAGTACACAATACTTAGTCAGTAAGTGCTCACCGATCTCCAAAATTTACAAAATTCGACCCTATACGGGCTACAAATTTTCTCGCTCGGTAATCGTAATATACTGTTGTTTAACTTTTTGGAATGCTTCAATTTACACAGTTTAGTAAAGTTTATATAAAAGTTATGTATTCTAAATCTTAACTAATACTTTCTAATCCTAAGGTTCTTTAATATGGGAACATTACAGAACATTTATTAGATATGATTAACCAATCAAAAACCACTTAATTTTGTGTGTTCCTGCTACGCGAGATATACGCAAAAAATCGCTGAAAGAATATAATGACGTCAAAACCTTTATTACAAGGCAAAAGACATAACGAAATAATTTTTTAATAAATATGCAAAACTTTATGGGTTAGGTAACCTTTAATTTATTGAGGAATCGTAGATAATTGTTAGTATTATTGCTGTACCTGTCCATATTTATTTTGTAATAATTAATATTTCATACTCTAACATTACTTAAACCTGAACATTAGTCACGTAGTTTATCGTTTATTAAAAAAAACTTTAACAACTTTCTTTTAAAAAAATAATAGATCTTTTATTACCACAATTTCAATATGAGTCACCAACCTAACATACATAAGTAGGTATATTGTACCTTTTAAAAACAGATAAGTAAATTAATGCAAACGCTATTGAAAAGGACTTTGAAGATATTTAATGTTAATATGGATCTATGAGAATTTTTCGAAAAACAATTTGTCAAATATTTTTTTGAGGAAACTTTTTTGAAAATACGTTCTTTTCAAAAATACAATTTTTCCAAAAGCGCTGTTTTTGAATAAGTACCTATATCTTTTTTCGAAAGTTGCTTTTTCGAAAAAGCATTATAAAATAAACTGGTTATGGTCTGTTAGCCAAGTTTAATGTGTTCAGAGTATAAACCAAAACTGAAAACTTTCCCATTCTCAGTAAACCTCGTTTCAAGCTCTTTCGTTGACCTATGCCAAACCAAATACCCATAGAACAAGAAAAAAAATTACCATTAACAGAACAACGAGATCTCACTTTTCTCGCTCATTCATATCTAGAGTCTCCAGATTATGGAAAAAAATTGCCTGCAGATGTTTTCCCTTCTCCTCCCAATCTCCAGTCCTTGAAATCTCGTCAGTAGATTACATTTCCCTTCTCTCCAAAGGTCCACAATCCGTTAGTACTTATGCTTGAGGTCTACGTGGACTGCCCCAGATAAAAACGTGAATTTTTGAAAAAACGCGTTTTTGAAAAATTTCATTTTCGGAAAAATAATATACCTTGGAATGATTTTTTTTATTGTATCTACTGTTCGAATTTTTTTTTTTGATCAATTCGCTGTCACCTGTTATGACAATAAAGCTTAAAAATTTAGCCAGAATAAAACAAAATAGCAAATTATTAATTTACTGCTAATGAAGTAAACAAAGTGTACGTGTTTGTTTAATCCTTAATTGCGTTAAATCCTTATGTATCAAAAAAGGTAAAATACAAATTAATAATTAAACGTAGTATTTACCTTAATAATGCCTGAACGTAAAATTAATAAAATATAAACCTACTCTTTAGAAAAGAGAGATGTAAATAAAATTAATTTTAGTCTCTTCTACTTAGGATACTTTTTAGTTATACCTGTTATATATATATATATATATATATATATATATATATATATATATATATATATATATATATATATATATATATATACATCTATATATATATATATATATATATATATATATATATATATATATATATATATATATATATATATATATATATATATATATATATATATATATATATATATATATATATATATATATATATATATATATATATTAGGGTGCTTCGTTTTAGAAGACTTTTTTTTTGTGTAATGTTTTGTTTTGTTTTTCTTGACTAATGTTATAAACGTATAAAAAAATTCTCAGCTCTCAGAGCTCTTCATTTTCATTGTAAGTACTCGCCCAATGAATTTGAAAATTTCCCATTTAATTAACATGTAAATTTTATTTTTTTTTTCAATTATCTATAGCTTTTCGACATTTCATGATATTTAATTGGCAATAGGTGGAAATTACAGAGGAATTTTTCCTCTTTAAAAGTGCCTGTAGCCAATTTATGTTTTGTAACCGACCTCGCCATTGAAGCCAATTTTGTCTCGAATTTCATGTTTTTTTTTGTATTTTTCTCATAAATCACTAACTTTACAACAAAATTGTATGTAAGTTTTTTATAGGGAATTTAATTTACCACAAAAAAGTTATGTAAGCCATAACCGTAGTGCTGGTGGTTTTCGAGATAAATCCAATTAAGCATCTCAAAATTTGAAAAATCGCTATTTATCCAAGATTTTAGTACTTTTTAATGAAATCATTGCTGACAAAATACATAATGTATAAGAATGACATATAAAAATATATATTACACATTGGTAAGTAATCACCAAAAATATTTCGTATAATATGAAGCCGTTTCTTATTACCGTATGCTAGATTTCAATAGGTACCTACTAAATATTATGGCTGAAGAAATATATAATATATACTGGTAAATACATATTTACCAGTAATACGGTAACCAGAAACGGCTTCATATTACACGAAATATTTTTGGTGATTAGTTACAATGTGTAGTATATATTTTTATATTTCATTCTTATACATTATATATTGTTTCAGCAATGATTTCATTAAAAAGTACTAAAATCTTGGATAAAACAGCGATTTTTCAAATTTTGAGATGTTCAATTGAATTTATCTCGAAAACTACTAGCTCTACGGTTATGGCTTACATAACTTTGTTTGTAGGAAATTAAATTCCCTATGCAAAACTACTACACAATTTTGTTGTAAAGTTAGTGGTTTCCGAGAAAAATAAAAAAAAACATGAAATTCGAGAAAAAATTGGCTTCAATGGCGAGGTCGGTTACAAAACATAAATTGGCTACAGGCACTTTTAAAGAGGAAAGATTCGTCTGTGAGATCCACCTATTGCCAATTAAATATCATGGAATGTCGCAAAGCTATAGAAAATTGAAAAAAAAAATTACATTTTAATTAAATGGGAAATTTTCAAATTCATTGGGCGAGTACTTACAATTAAAATTAAGAGCTCATCTTTGGTGAGAATTTTTTTTATATGTTTATAACATTATTCCGTCAATGGACCAAAAAAAAAATAGTCGTCTAAAACGAAGCACCCTAAATTATATATATATATATATATATATATATATATATATATATATATATATATATATATATATATATATATATATATATATACATATATATATATATATATATATATATATATATATATATATATATATATATATATATATATATATATATATTTAATATACCTGTTAAATTTTAGATGATTTAATGGCTGCAATTCGGCTAAATTATTATTTAAGCAACCTTTTGCTACTGGATAGTAAATGTTTTACTAAACAACAATATGGTGATTTTCGTAATTTTATGTATGTATTTTGATATTGTTTTTGCTACCACTACAGTGAATTTTTTAAAGTGGAACATAGGGTTTTACATGTTAAATTTTGAACCCCATGTTCTATTAGAAGTCTTATTAAAGATAAAACTTGACATACATAAGAGACATACTCAGAGTCTTAAGATTACCTATTCCGAAATGCCATTAAAGCTATAAAAAATCTAAAAAATTCATTTAAAATTGTTACAATAAAGTTATAAATGTCAGAAAATGTGTGTCACCTTCACTTGGTACGAAAACGCAAAAAAACGACAATACATGAAAATTAAAGTTTTTCAAAGAATAAATGCATTGTTAGATACTTTTGAAACTTTTTTGAGTTAATAGGGAATATGCATATAACCGAAATAAATCTGAAATATTTTTTTTTATATTCTCTACATAAATTATATGTTTATGTCCGTTGCTGTTATGCATTTATTTTGGTCTTATTAACAAAAAAAGTATATTATACTGCAAATTTTCGCGCGAATTTCGAAACTTTGTAAAACGTGATCCCATTGGCTGGGTTGTCAAAAGTGAACTTATGACTCATGAATACATGGCGAATTCCAGTGTTGTAGAGTCATCGAAATCTCAATAAAAATGGCATTTAATGCGTAACTCATCCAATGAAATATCCCTGCACTTAAAGTAGAAGGTTCCTAAAATCTTGTTCATGTATATTTCAAGCCGAAATCGGTCCAGGAACCTTTTAATTTTGCAACAAAAATTGGCATTTCTGCGAAGTTTTGAAATATCATATCTTAATAATTTCGAGTAAATAAACTGCAATTCTTTGTTTTCATGGCAATCTTCGAAAATTCACAAATTTTCAAATTTGTCCCCGATGCAAATAAACCTATTTATTTATACCTCTAACGAAAAAATAAGCGATTTAAATTAGTGGGAGGTATTCTTAGATAACTAACGGATTAAATAATCCCAAAAAGAATCACCAAATAAGGTAAATATTGTGGAATAATGTCGGTTAAAAATAGGATTTGTCGAAAAAATCAAGAAAATTCTAATTTTACCCCTTAAATACGCTCCTGGGTGACCCATTCGGTATTCATTTTAAAGCGTGATTAACCCTTTATAAGATAGTGGTGAAAAATTGGGAAAAAATTAGACAGGAAAAATACAGAGTGATTCAAATGTACCGATGTCGAGGGCAAAAAAAAGTAAAAAAATCGAAATTTAATCGGCGATTGCGCCCTTCCTATAGAGAATGAAGAAACTAAAAAATATGGATAGCATGTACTTTGACGAGCTCTTTCCGATGACGTATATGGGAAAATTAAAACCCGTGAAACATTTGGGTCAAAAATCTAAATTTCCAGTTTTTTCCAAATATTTCCATTTTCCAGTGATTTTATGTGTACGTAAATGTACTGCAAAAAAAGTATTTGAGGTTTTAAAGTTTCATTTATGAATCCGTTTGTCGATCTGACCTTTTGTTTTCAAGTTATTAAATACCAAAGAGGGGTTTGCAAATGGCATTTTTCGACCTAAAAAAATTCAAAAGAATTACTTGCCATTTTCTGATCCTTACCAGTTTCAGTATAGTTCTGAAGCTCCGGGTCCCCTTGAACCCCCGAAAATTTACATCGATTTAATTCACTTTTGCGATCTGTACCAGATTGCAACCGAAATCGCGGAAATTTCGACTTTAACGTTTAATAGCTCCGAAACGAAACATCCTGTATAACTGAATTTTTTACCGAAGCTACTTGAACTATTACTCTATCAACTCAAAAAATTCGATTTCCTTCCCTCTGACTGTTTCCAAGAAAAGAAACCTGTTCGACTTTAGGTTAATCTTTACGTTAACATGTAGATTGACACTTATTTTTGCTGATCTTCTGACGTCATTCTTCATGACAAATGGCTGCTTTTTAAATTGTAATAATTTATACCGAAAAGTAAACATATTTTGTAGGTAAATTATCCTAGTAATTTTCTTCAAAATATTTTTTTTTGGGTTTGTAATGACTTCCTTAAACGATTATTGGCAAACTAACCTAATCCTAAAACTCTGATATTTACCTATGTCAAGTTTTGTCTCTATACTTCTAATAGAATAGGCCCCAACATGGGGTTAAAAATTTAACTTATAAAACCCATGGACCGCTTTAGGAAAATGCACTGTATACAGGGTGGTCCAAAAGTAATGGTACACAGAGCAACAGCAGATTCCTTATGTCGAAATAATGCGATTCATTCAAACTGACCCAATTCCAAATTGATAATAACCAAGATTGAGAGTGTAAAAGTTTTAATTTTGTTTTCTTTTTTTTCCAATAATTTCTCAACAAAACGACATGGCGGCACAACATTAGGGATTTGGGTTTTTTTTGAGGTGAGGAATTCAAATTCGTCCATACTTTTAATGTCACTGGTAGAGGGCGTCACCTACGGCATATCGCACTTCTTTTAGATGGCATAACTTTTTTTTGGCTTATTATATCGGTCAGACTATTAATTATCCCACTTCTTTTACGTCAAAAGGGTATACCTTAGTGAAGTCGCTAGGAGTAACCGTTTTCGAGATAATCGCATTTCAAACTTCCTATTCAATTAAATACGTGTGGTTCGAAAGTAATGGGACTTATAGCCAACAGTGAATTTCTGACTTTAAATTATTATGATTTAGCTAAATTCACTTAGTTCAAAAGTTGATATTATAGGAGATACTTGAGACACTGAAGATTTTTCTTTTACAAAAACACTTATTCATGCGGGAATACTAATTTCATTTTAATGAATCATTCTTATCACATTTAGAAGAAGTGGGGTATGCCGTAGGTGGCGCCCTCTACTAGTGACGTCAAAAGTATGAACGAATTTGAATTCCTCGCCTCAAAAAATCCCTAAATCCCAAATTTCCTGCCGCTATGTCGTTTTGTTGAGAAATTATTGGAAAAAATCAAAAACAAAATTAAGATTTTGACACACTATATCTTGGGTATTTTCTGCTGTTGCTTTGTGTACCATTACTTTTGGACCACCCTGTGTAGAAAAAATATTCTTAAGTTAATTTAAAATAAAACATTCCAAATACAGAAACGTTCTAAAATGCTCTAATAACATTATTAAAATTGCTGAGTTTGTTTTGATAATTCTTTTCAAAGTAGATTTTGTATATTTTGACTTTTTCTTCACCCCTTAACATCGGCATATTGTGTATAGTATTATTTAACCAAATTAACATTATTGATTTACTAAAGCCAACCCTCGTCTTAGGTTTCTCTCATTCTATATTTAAAATGGTAAATGGCAACATGAACTGTTCGTAGTGGAAGCGATAAAAATTTAATAATATTACCTACATATCTACCCAACTTTATTGCTTTGACAATACCAAGAATCTTTCCTGCACTTGATGTAACTTTCTACGTTAAATTTTAGATTTACTGGTTGCAGCAATTCCGGAAATTCAGAAATGGCGTACTTTAAACATTCTTAGCTATTTTGAACCGCCTCTATTTAAAGGATTCAATGCGAAGAGTGTGTTAGTCACATCTTCCTCACTTTAATGATAGTACCACCATTAGCCAGGCGCGGCCCGTGAAATTTCAACGTTGCATATCTCTGTTGCTACTTATGGGACCCATACCAAATTCAGGTTTTTTAATAGTGAGCCTACTAGGAATGTTTTGGTAAAGAAAAAAAATATTTTGCAATTTGCGAAAAAAAGTTGATTTTTTGAATTGACCCACCTGGGTAAAAAATTACCACGCTTAGATATTTTATTTATTATTTTTTCTAAACAAATTTTACATTATTTTGTCGACAATTCTTCAATTTTAAGAGAAAAAAATGTGTTAGTAGAAAGTTATAGTCATTTGAATTTTTTGCAACCGAAAATTTAAATTATTTTTCGGTTGAAAAAATTCAAATGACTATAACTTTTATATAGGAAACAAAATTCCTTACATTTTTTGTGTTAGTTTACTATGTATTGAGTTACAGCGGCGGAAATCTGAATATTTTTTACAAAAAATCAGCACCCTCTTTTTATTGTCAAATTGCGTATGAACAAATTACACTGTATTTTACACTATTTCAACATCACAGTAATAATATTATATAGAAAAATTTATTTTAAAATAAAGTAGTTTTTATTGTTACTTACAACGCCGCGTCCCTTGCATTCTTTAAATTATTTTGCAGATATCTTGGGCAGACGATAGTTTGAATTTGTCGATTTCGATTACTCAAGAAATTTTTTATACAGTGTAACAGAATGAATCTTAATGTTGTTGAGATTTTTTGGAAAAAATTAATCATGAAGCGGAAAATGTTGATTTTAAAATCGAGGAAGGATGTTCACAGCTAATCTCACTTAAACAATGCGAAAGGTACGAACGTGCATATAAAGTTTTTAAAAGCTGGTAGACGAGAAAAACAGTGTAATCAATGGGAAAAACGTACTGGCATGTTTTGTAATCAAAAGTTAAGTTTAAAATCGCCTCCAAGTTTGTGAGCTGAATTTTTAATGCTAAGGATAGCAATTTATACTTTTAACTGGTATTTAAATAAATAAACTCTATATTATGTGTTCTCTTTTTTTAGTCAATTTTTAGCTGCAGATATAGGCACAGCTTCACTTACTGCACTAGTGCGGTAAATTGCACTTACCGGCCTAGAAACAGCTTGTGTAATTTGGTTGCTAGGAAAAATAATAATTGTTTAGTAAAATGAACTTACTGTTCTGTCAATAGTGACAGTAAGTGACATAAGTCATAAGTCACACATAAGTGACACAAAATCTTGATTGTGGGGTTTTTATCCTGTCATTGTTAATAAGTCGTCATTAAAAACGTATAAATTATTGTGATGTTTCAGCGATTTGCTTGGTTTTCAAATGATATTCCTCTTGGAATGGGTTGCTAGAATGAATTTAGTTCTATTTATTGCCAAAAATATGTAAATTGCCCTTTTATTTATAAATTTTCGAAAAACCTCAGACACAAATGCATAGTATAAAACTTAGTTATCTTATTCTTGCACTTGTCATTTTAAAACTTTTGGTTGTCAAATTAGACCGGACTAGCGTTGGAGAACCTGACAGTTAGAGAGCATTTTCTATATTATTACAGTTTAGAATTCAAAGTTTGTATTATCGAAAAATTTTATTTTTGACAAAATATGCTTTAAAAAATTGTCTTTTCGAAAAAATATAGCAAACCCAAGTCAAAGCGACTTATATTCAACGCAGTCTAGCATAGATGTTTGAAAAAATACGTTTTTCAATTTAGTCTCCTAACAGCAAAACCGGTTTATGTTTATTTATGTCTAACAATAGAAAACTATAAAAATTAAATTACCTAACCCGTTAACCTCATATAAAAACTGGTAAAATCCGAATTTTGAACAACACGCAAGCAGAAATTGGCAAATAAAAAGCAGTTTGACAGAAATGATTTGTAGGTGTATTTTAGCAATGATAATAAACAAATAAAAGTAAAAAACGGGTGGGCCCCAGTAAATCTGAGATTATAGTTTTAAAAATATCAGGATAAACTCCGATAAACCAGTATTCAGTCTTTTTATTATACTCGTATAAACGGAAAAAGTATAAGTCCAATAAACAAACACAAAATTTAGCTACACTGCTACTTTTTTGAAAAAAGTTGTCTCTTACAAAGACACCTCAGTATTACTTGGGTTGGAACATGGTCTGTGGCTTTTAGCTTGAAAATAAAAAATATTATGAGAAAAAGTTTCAGGTAAAAGTTGTAGAGCATTAAAACATACGTTAAAAAAGGTCCTTACAATATTTTCCTTATCCGTAGTAAATAAACCGTGAGAGACGCGCAAAGTTCTAGAGCAAATTTGATGAATGGAACCTAAATGCCGATATGACACATTTTTGGCCCTAGCACTGAACGATTTTGAGCTTCTCAGCAACGAGTCAATACTATTGGGCTTGGGTTTATAAGCTGCATTGTCCCGTTGAATTGAACAAAAAATGTGCGTATTTAGGGAGTCGTGTATGGACCCTTAAACTCTGCATGCTTTGCATATCTTATTTATAACATACTTAAAAAATAGTCTACCCTTCTTTGTGCCGATTTAAATGCAAATTAATTTAAATAGTAACGGATTTTCTACATCTTTTGTTTAAAGCTTTACTCCAAATTATTTCTCGTTTTAAAATGTCAAAACGAATTGTCACATATTTCTCCCGCCCTTGGGAAAGGGCTCGGTACAAAGTAGTACTCGTTATTTTTTCAGATGACGAAATCTACATTTTCTCAAAAGAGTCGCAGCCTAGCTAGAATTTCGTTTTGAGGCCTTCGTTTACTGGAGTATACAGGGTATCTAAGATGAAGTCAGCACTATTGCTAGCTTGCTTAGTATAGGAGCTACAACATCGCTTAAATTAACAAATTAGTAACATTCTTTCTTGATTAAAATGGTAAAAGAAGCAAATCCGGTGAATATGGGGTTATCAAAAATTTAAACATTTTTTCTTAAATGGACCATCCTGCACAGGGATATCCAAATTAAAGTGGACAGACCTTATAACTTTTTTATTTTTAAAGATGGGAAAAAATGTTAAATATGAAATTTTTGAGAATTTTTATGGATCATTCATATATCTTATCAGCAAAACAATTGAGCATCGAATACAAAAAATAGTATAAAACATCGATTTTCTCGCTTATTTTAAATTGGATGGTATGATTTTTATGATATTTTTGGATTCTAGGAGAAGTTTTGGACATATTTTGTATAACGTACCCTATACGATTTTTCAATCGTTTTAGAAATATTTCATATTAGAAGTTATTTCGCATAAATATACTTTAAACGTAACTGTCCAAGTTGCGTTACCAGTAGTGATTGCAATCCCGCAGTGTTTTAAATCCCGCAGGGCATTTGCGGGATTGGTTCTAATCCCGCGGGATCCCGCGGGATCCCGCATAGGTTTTTTAATTTAATAAAATTCGATAAATTAATGTTTATGTAATTAATTATTATTGAACCACCTTTAATTTTTTATTATAAAAATCAACAAATAACCGTATTTCAGTTAAAAAATTATATAATTTAAAGTCTATTTTAAAGTCGAGCCTCTCTTAACTATACTACTATGACTATAAATCAGTTAAATTTCTTATCAATTAAATTAACAAGTAACTTTGGGCAAATTATCTTTAACAGCCAGATTCTCCAACGCTAGTCCGGTCTAATTTGACAACCAAAAGTTTTAAACTGTGTAAGAATAAGACAATTAAGTAAGCTTTATACTATAAATTTATTTCTGAGCTGGTGCGAGATCCCGCAAGCCGTTAAATGATGCGGGATCCCGCGGGATTTTGGGATCCCACTTTGCGGGATTGCAATCCCTAGTTACCTTTTTAAATTTTCTTCGTAGGTAAGTCAAAGCTAATGTCAAAGTTGACCTTAATACTTTAGTCACCGTGAATTTATAATTTTATTTTTATGCAAAATGAGTTATTCTATTAATGAGAGATAGAAAATGTTAAAATTATATTTAAAAAATAACAATAATGTATTGGAGAGGGATAAAAAATTCCATCATTAAACACCATAATAAAAACAAATAGAAGGCTAGAAGAAAGGGGAATTCTGGGCAATGGAAAAAGAAATAGAGAAAGAAATGAAGAAAGGGACCTAGCGATTTTATTATATTTATTTTCAAGAGAATCTAAAAAAATCAATTCCTGATTGTGTGCGGTATCTCAGATATGCAAGGACAGATCAAATGTTGACTTATGGAACAGTTCAAAGAACGTTAAAGTATTTTAAGTATAGACCATATAGAATTATGCCAGTTCAAAAGCTTAGTGCCGATCAAAAAGAAAGGAGACTTACTTTTGTCGCAAATATTAACGAAAGAATGCGGCAGATCCTAATTTATTTCATACTATCGTTTGGACAGACGCGAGACGAAGCAACTTTCTCAACTGCGGGAATGTTTAATAGATGAAATGTTCTAATTCACCGAATGACAGGGGCAAAAAACTAATATACGCTGGGGTTTGGGCTTTACTAATATTTCTGTTGTATATCGTTCATCGTTATATTTAAATACACTAAGCACTCGAAAAATTTTCAAAATAAAATTAAATTCGAAGATCAAAAAATCCTACAAAAGTTATGCAAAATATGAACATTCCGTTAGAATTAAAACTACCGAAGGGGCGCATAGCGGTGTTGCTGTATCCTTCATTTAATTTGGCACATAGGTATACGTCGGCCATTGGCCACGTATAGTTATTTTTCGTAGAATGTCAGACGGGAAACAGAATTTTTTGAATTTGGTCGAATTTTAAATCTTAATATTTTTGATATTATCCGACCAACCGACGTATTTTTTTGTGTGTGCCTGTTTCGATTGATTGTGCAATAATATTAGCATATTTATTGAAAACGCGAAATGACGGAACATTGTTAGTAAAACTTACGTAGCGATAAAAAAAACTGCTAAAGAATCTAATTTAAATAAATATGGTAGAATAATAACAAGACACATAAACAAATAGGCGTTTGACGGAAAGAATTATTGATGTGGGTGTGTTTCCAGCAGAGCTACCTGTACGTGGGAGACCAGTAAAATGAAAATTGCGAGCGGGTCGGCGCCAAGTGTTTAGAAATTTTATTTTAATAACAACGTCGAAGTCGAAGTGTTTGGATATTGAATGTTCTAGAATATTTAACTACATGTCCAAGTACTAATAACAACATATCTACAAACCATATATTTTGTTATTTGTAAATAAATCTATCTAATTGACGTAACAGAAGATACCGATATCTTATAGACATAATTATTATTATATTATTTTTTCGGCAAGTGGATTTATAAAGCAATTTAAGCATCCATTTATCTGCTCCAAATAGAAAAATATATCAATAATAACTTCAGATGTAAAAAATAAACTGTTTTAATTAAGACATTTTTTGAATGTACAGAAAAAGTTGGGAAAGTAATCGTTATCGGTCTAATTAAGTTGATAAGCAATCATTAATTGGCCGTCCATTTAACTGCCTTCTTGATAAAAAGAAATCATTTCTGCAAAATATTGTTAAAAATCATTCAAATACAATGTTGCAGATTCAGGATATTGCAATGCTGCAAGCGCGATATGAATTTGATTTAAAAACTACTTTACTTACTTTTAATACATATATTGACATAAATATTTACATTTTATTGACAAAGGACTCATACGCGCACACAGACGTGCACACTATTACAAATATTTGCAACTCTTGTACATAATATATCTATAATTTAAGTTTTCCTAGGGTAAGGAGTAAACTCCCATCCCCCGGGAAGAAGCCAGTGGAACTGGGGGCTGGTGTTATCCCTTGGAGACCTTTGGAAATTCAAGTTATGATTATTAGGTAACCCAACGGTAGCAACCTTATGGCACATATTGGTTTTTGCTAGTGCTTGAGACTGTTTTGCGTGATTGAACTGTACTTTATTTTTAGGGATCTTGTTGGTTTTTAGCGGAAAAATTACTAGTAGTTTTTACCATAACAGCTTCCACTTTACTTAAGTATTTAGCTTCAAGGGAGATAAGGACGGCAATACATCAGAAAAGTGCACGAATCACCCCTTATTTCTATTGCCAAATTTCCTCCCCCTTAAGAATAAAATGAAATTATATTTACATACCTAAGCACTTCGAGAGAAGTTTCAAAATAAAACTAAATTTGAAGAATAAATAAAAAAAAATCGGTCAAGTGCAAGCTATACTTGCACAATTAGTGTTCCGTGCCATCAACCTCCCACTTAACCTGAGCAAACCTCGGCCGCCCGATCTCTGTCCATCTGCCGCGCTACCCGCCGCCGACGGCACTAACGCCGTACCACACCGCGTATGCGCGGAGCTGTGTGGGCCAAATTAATAATTTTGAAAAACTAAAACCAATGATTCAGCAGTTATAAGGAAGTAAAAACTTAAATTGTTTATGGGAATTGATCGCGCTAGAATTCTTCAATTCTGATAATTTTCCCGCAATCTACACCTAATTCCTAATGTTCATGATTTTTTTCAGATTTTTCTGAGCGATCCTTCTGGTGATAAGAGTGGGGGACAGAAATTTTTAAGCGTTTTTCCGTAAAAAAAAACGAATAAAAAAATACATCATATATATTGTTGAATTCGTGCTTCAATAAGCTTCCATTTGACACCCTACATGATGTCCTTGAAAATTTTTTTCCATTTCCCAATTTACCCCCTGAAATTAACCCCCAGAATCTCAAAATTCAACTTTTTATACTTCACGTATATAATTGGGCCACCGCACTCTATCTCTGTGCTAAATTTCAAATTTTTACGACGAATAGTTTCAGAGAAAATCGCCTGTCACAGACATACGGGCGGACACCGAAGTGATTCCATAAGTATTCCGTTTCACGGAACACTAAAAATGCTACAAAATTTACACAAAATATAAACATTCCTTGTTAGGCCGAAGGGGAGCATGACGGTGTTGCCGTTTCCTTAATTTGATTCGCCACATTGGCCACTCAGACCAGTTGAGGAGCGATAATTCAAAAAGGGACATGTCCACTTAAAATGATTTTGAGATAAACGTAAAAAACGCTTGACGTTGAGACCGTTAAAACTATAATTCTAAACAGGATAAAACATGATTTGTTTTCTGATTAAAAATATATTTCCAAATAATTTTTTGAATATAGTTTATTGTTTAAGAGAAAAATCGAAAAAAAAAGTTGGACATGTCCACTTTTGCTTGAACTAAATCTTTATGTCTCATTTTTTCTGAAATTTAAATCCATTTTGTTGTTTGTCTTTAGGGTAAATAGTGTTCAGTCAATGTTTACTTATTAAATTTTTATTAAAGAGAAGTACAACAAATAAGTAAGCTTAATGTATGTTTTAAATGTGTAGTTCATTATCACTTTCTAAGCAATTGCATGTTTCTGTATCCTGTTCTGTTCCATTTTCAGCTTCTTCTGGTACATTATCTTTTAAATTTTTCTTGAAAAACTCTTTCTGCTTGAAGGTTAACACTAAGCTTGTTGATTTAAGTTAAGTTTCATTAAATCGACAGTAGTTAATATCGACCCAGAACTAAAACATCAAAGTTGCGCAAGTAGTGGACATGTCTCCTGTTGAAATGTATTGGTATATACCCATAAGTAATACTACTGGACTTGTCCAATTTTGATTAAAACAAACTTGATTTACATGTAGGGGCTATGGACGTGTCTCGTTTTGTTCAAATATCTTACTTTCATATGGGAATTTTACAGGGAAGTGTACTATTTTGAAACGATTTAAAGAGGTGGGTCGGCTCATTTTTGTCATCTCTATCGACCCACCTCAGGTGGGTCGATAGAGATGACAAAAATGAGCCGAAAATTGATATAAAAGTTGTTTTGAAAAAATGTGGACTTGTCCCTTTTTGAATGAACGCTCCTCAGTTGTTTTTCATAGGATGATGTCAGACGAGAAACTGATTTTTTTTTGAATATGATCGAATTCTAAACCCTAACATTTTTAATATTATTCGTCTAATCGACGTAATTCTTTGTGTGCGTATTTCGATTGACTAATGGTGCAATAATAATAATATAGTTATTGAAAACGCGAAATAACTGAACAAGCCCATTAGGTTTGTTCACTTTTACAACAATTTACAACTTTTATACAATGAAATTTGAAAAATTTGTTTGTTTTCAAGTTTAAAAAGCGTTACTAATAATGTATTAATAATTTAGTAAATGTCAACAATTGCGACTTACACTCCTAAAATAATTAGTCAATGTTTGCAATTTGTATTCTCGTAAAATAATCCATTTATAAATTTTTATGACTTATTATTTAAATGTTAATTACGGTAGTGGTCAATCAAAATATATTTCCGTAAATAAATACGTACATAGTCACCATAGATGAACGAATTAGCGAATATTAAAACCTTCACATCCTTAAAAGTGGTTCAAAATACTAATTTTTTATTTTTTGGTGGTTTATGTATGATCCACATGTGCAGGAATGTTTGGGAACAGTGCTCTTAAGGGTAAAGGAAGTGGGTTTTAACCTTATTGTTATATTTTAATATAAAATTCTGTAGCATTGTCTGTGTATGAGTTTAATTATTATTTATTGTTACCTATAAAGTGCATCCATTGGAATTTTTTTAATATAGCGTAGCATAAAAAACGATACAAAATCACAAAAGGAAATCTATCTGAATAACAAAAATACTGGAAACCGAGTACAAAAACCAAAGCTACAACTATGAGCAACGGAATGCGGAAAAGAGCGTGGCAATTTTTTTCTACAATTAAAATAACGAAAACGGTAATAAGGTCAGCAAAGGAACATGTTTATTGCAAAGCAATAGTGGACAAAAAAGACAGGGTGTTCAGATCTTGCATTAAAGTACGGGGCATTGAAGCTTTTAACCTTGTTCGAGATCATTAGACTAACATAACCCATCAATAGCACCTTCAATAGCAATGTGGCATAGTAATTCCTTTTTCTAAATAATGGGAAACGGTGCAAAATATGCGCCAACTCGACCTATTCGAACTATTGTAATTCAAGAACAGATCTCCCTAAAGCAAAGCTGCCACTGTTAGATAGCACATAAAACAACAACACTCTCTACAGGAACCGAATTGTTGCGCTTTGCTCTAGATCTCCACACTCTTAAAAATGAGTTGGCGTTCCTAACTTATTTTCATTTGTTGCAATACTTAAGTTGTTGGAAATAAGTATTTTTAGTTAAAATAGCAAAAATATTGGCTTTATAAGTTTTCCTTACATTTAAAAACAGCCACTACAACACAAGAAAATAAGTTGCATGATATTAGTTGGGACAAAATATTTATTTTGTTACTTGGGATTTAATTTTATTATCAACTTATTAAATAGTTATAACACCTTCGCTTATATTTCCATTAAATAAAAAAAACATTCGTGATTACCTATACGAAAAATTAGGGACGCTAAAACGATTTAGTTGTCACAACAAACTTCTTATCATTATTGACTAATAATTTAACTTGGCAGCAATGCCTTCTTAGTTGTGAGCACGGGCCGGGTGCTTCCCCATCCATAACGTGAGTGGTGAGGTGGCAGCATCAGTAAGTCAATTAGCGGGTTGAGCCGACATTTTTATTTTTGGCTGCTGCGATATTGCCCCGTGTTTTCCATTAAACGTTGCAAGTACGGGCTTTAATGTCGTTTTTATTCGTGATATTCGAGCTTAAAGGTATGTAGTTATTTTTTCAACCCCATTAAAAACTAACTTATTCATTTTATTGTTATTCATTGTTAGTAGTCATTTTAATTTTTTTAAGCCTAAAATACAATTTAAAAAAAAAATTCAAATGACTATAACTTTTTACTAGCACATTTTTTTCTTTCAAAATTTAAAAACTGTCGACAAAATGATGTAAAATTTGTTTAGAAAAAGTAATAAATAAAATTTCTAGACGTGTTACTTTTTTTCTTAGGAGGGGCACACCAAAAATTCAACTTTTTTTCGCAAATTACAATTTTTTTGTTCTTTATTCACTATTAAAACCAATAAATTTGGTACGGGTCCTGTAACTAGGAACAGAGATATACATTTTGGAACCCTTCAAATTTCTTACATTGTTGTTTTTCACAGGTAAAACACTCGGCCTGTGTCGACAACAAAAGCATGGTGTTTTGAGGGCGAAACAATGGCAGGATGGCCGAATGTTAGGAACGAATTGCTCCAGCCCTACATCAGATGCTTATGGTCATAAATTGAAGGCATAGTGGTGACCTCTCAGCCAAGTGCGAGACGAATGTTTACTTTTGGGGGCCTATAGGTTCAAGTCGAATTTAAGTTTAGTTATGTATGAAAACTCTTTTATGTAACATATATAATCTTTGAATATACTTTTATTTTAAACGTATTGAGTTTTATTGGTCATACCTGACAAACCATTAGTTCATGCAACTAAAATTTAATGTTTCTTGAGTTAACATATTTAGCTGTTTTAACTACATTTTTTAATTGTGCTTACTATAATAAAGTAGTCGTAACAACCTTCGTCTATGTTAGAAAAATTAATCTAAATTAGAGTGACAACATAAATCTTAGTATCAATAACATATATTGCAATTGAGTTGAACCCAACCATTAGTTAGTGCGACTAAAATTAAATGCTTCTTTAGTTGACATATTTAGCTGTTTTAACTAGTACAACTGCAACAGTTTTGTATTAGTTACGATGACTTAGATTTCGGTTGAGTCCGTTTTCACAAAAAGAAAAGGCTGTATTGACTAAATTTTAGTTATCACTACCAACATATTTTTAAGAGTGGCACCATTTTGGTGGACTGAAAAATTGTCATTCGTATTTTCTGGTTATATCTATAGATTGGTCAAATATTTTTTCATTGTAACTCTAAACAAACGTAAAAATAACGAAATATCTCAAAGAGTTTCAGAAGCTAAAAGTTTCATAAGGAATTTCGAGATTAATTGGCTCTATCCCGTATCTACTTCTTGATGCTTGAACATCTCATCAATTTCTTGATTCCTTAACATCTCAACAACAGTCTTGACCTTGTTGAATTTTAAACGAACACATACTGTTCGTTAAATACACATATGTGTTAAACTGCGTTTGATCGATAAGTATATAAAAACAGCCTTGTGCGAAAAACGCCGATAAGTATTTACTATTTGATTATATTACAATACCAAGCGTAAAAGATGTATTTAGAAGCAGCTGCCAACAGAAACATTAGTTTGATGGAGATTTGGATTTTGATGTATGTATATACAGGTTCTAGCCGTTTGCTTGGATAGAAAAATTAATGGGTTTTTTATTGCGTAGTTAAGAGAAGGTGGCTTTCAAATTTGCAAAAATGTATTATGTATATAACAGAGTCTTAAAATTACAAAAAAAAAAATACCTATATTCAAATACCGACTGAATAAATGGAAGCCTACTTGTCAGGGGTATATATATATGAATATACTTAATATTAAAAACATGAATGAGATTCTGGAGTTGCCTAAACCACCCGAAGACGCCTTATACAGGGTGTCCGAAAAGTCCTAGTATTGGCAAATATGTTTGCTATTGGTAAGATAGAGACACCAAATTTTAGGTGTATCTTATTGGTTAATAAATCTCATTTTTTATGTAATTTAACTTTTTCAACCCCCTTTAGGGGTGACGGTAAGGAGTTAAGGTCAAAATTTTTTAATGCAATCCTATGCCGTGTGGTACCACATTTTAAAGGCGTTTAAAAAAGAAAGATTTTACTGTACGCCCGAGCTCCGTATCTTAATTCGTTTTTAAATGGCAATCTTATAAAAATTAAAAATCGTGAAAAAAAAATTAAAAATGTAAGTACCTTGATGTCTCTTATTAATTTAAAAGTTGTTCGAAATGACCACCATAAGCTTCTTGGCAGTAATAAAATCAATTTTGGAACTCTGCCAAGAAGTAACCCCTACCTACCATTCCCGAAAATGTGAGAAGTGAGTTCCAAAATCGACTCTATTACTGCCAAGAAGTTCATGGTGGTCATTTTGAACAACTTTTAAAGTAATAAGAGAAATAAAGGTATTGAAATTAGTGATATTTTTTCACGATTTTTAATTTTTAATTTAAAAGCGAATTAAGATACGGACCTCGGGTTTGCGGTAAAACGTTTCTTTCTTAAAGACCTTTAAAATGAGGTACCTATCAGACGGCATAGCGTTGCATTTAAAATTGTTGACCTCAACTCCCTAGCGTCACCCTTTAAGTGGGTTGAAAAAGCTAAATTACATAAAAAAGTAGATTTATTAACCAATAAGATATGCCTAAAATTTTGTGTCTCTATCTTTACCAATTGACAAAATATTTGCCCAGACTTTTCGGAGACTCTGTATAAATAAGAACCAAACAATTAATTCTAAAGCCGCTATTTTCCGTGATATATAACAGAGTTGGCCTTATTTTGTCCTCACGGTTAGATAAAAAAATATTTTTTTTTGGCTACAAGAATGCTTCTTATTTGGTAGGATGTTGCTATCTGCAAACCGGTTTCGAACTTTAGGTCTCGTCAGTACAGGATAAGCAAGCATACGTAGCTTTCAAAAAAGTACATTTTTAAAGCTACGGAGTCCAACTGCTTAAGCAGCATGACAGGCAGAGCCATCCCTTATCAGTTCGAAACCAGTCTACCAAAAAAAAGAGGTAAAGAAATGTTGCTAATGAAGAAATGTTTTATATTTCAGGTTACAAACTAGAATTTAATTTAATTTAAAATATTTATTTAGCTAAAAGCTATTTACAAAAAATTATATTATTAAATAATCCATTATATATTTTTTTAATTATTCTGTTTACATTTGATAAAATTGGAATTTTTAATCTATTCTTAAATTTGATTAAACCATAGTTTTTAAAAACATTATTTAAGCTCTTGTATTCTATTAAACATTTAAATAAAATAGAATTTTGTGTTGATTTTAAATTTTTTTGATCTTAAATCTAAAATTGTAATTTAAGTAAATGCATGTACAGGGTCTTCCAACGAGGACTGAACAGGGGCTCATTTTTGAGCTTCCTTGTATTTAAAGAAAAATCTAAAATAGCCAATCGATGTACTTTTTCCTGCAGAATTCAAAAATGAATCCAAAAATTTATTTGAACCAGAAACATAAGAGTTACGCTATGGATAAGGTGTTTTTTAAATGGAACATAGCTATTTTTATACGATTTTCGGAACGAGTGATTTTTTTTATGTCCGTTCTGATTAAAATATTTAATATTGTGACAGCTATTTTTATTAAATTTTAATGTTTTATCCAGTATAATTTAACTTCAACCTGTTTGAAACATACACTAGGTAATAAAGGTAAAATCACCTTGAAATCCTTCAAAGTCAAAAAATTTGACAAATTTACTATAATATTGCCGAAATGAAATATTCATTAGATGAGAGATTGCAGATTGTTATCTTGTTCTACAAATGCCAAGAAAATGCAAGAGAAGCAAGGAGAAGATTTATTGCAAATTTTTACAGAAATATATCCGTCAATACTATTCTAAGGATAAAGAACCTATTCGAGGAAAATAAAACATTACATGACAGAAAAAGAATTCCAACTCTATACTAACTAAAAAAAAACACTGCAATAGTGCAATCTCTCATCTAATGAATATTTCATTTCGGCAATATTATAGTAAATTTGTCAAATTTTTTGACTTTGAAGGATTTCAAGGTGATTTTACCTTTATTACCTAGTGTATGTTTCAAACAGGTTGAAGTTAAATTATACTGGATAAAACATTAAAATTTAATAAAAATAGCTGTCACAATATTAAATATTTTAATCAGAACGGACATAAAAAAAATCACTCGTTCCGAAAATGGTATAAAAAAAGCTATGTTCCATTTAAAAAACACCTTATCCATAGCGTAACTCTTTTGTTTCTGGTTCAAATAAATTTTTGGTTTCATTTTTGAATTCTGCAGGAAAAAGTACATCGATTGGCTATTTTAGATTTTTCTTTAAATACAAGGAAGCTCAAAAATGAGCCCCTGTTCAGTCCTCGTTGGAAGACCCTGTACATAAGTAAAAATCAAAAAAACATATTCCAGTATAAGTTTCTCTTTGATGTATGGTTGCAACTGGTCTAGTAAGTTTTACTCTCTATGGCGTCTAAAACTGTTTTAAGACCTCCTTTGCAAACAAACTATGAATGTTAATGTTATTTACCTATTTTATGGCAATTCAATGTCAATTTAAACTGCAAATTGGGACTACACTCTTTATTCTCTGTTTATTATCTAGTATTATATTTGATTGAGGTCAACATATACAATACATATACAATTTATATATTATTATACGCTGTCGGCCCGATTAACTATTGCCAAGACCAGGTCTAATTTGACAAAGAAAGATTAAAATTGACAAGAGTATAAGAAGTATTTTAAATATGAATTTTTCACAACAATAGTATCCAATAAATTCATTTTTTGCACTCCGTAGCTACAAAAGGCTATTTTACTCCCTATTCTTAGGGACTAAAGTGTCACTTTTAAACCATTTGTAAAATACTCTAAATCCCTTTAAAGGGCACTATTCTATTTTGGTCTTATATCAAAGCTTTTTCGATATCGTTTTCAGTATCCTAATAAGCTTTATATGAAACTGTTTTTTTTATTTTTTAAAAGTTGGTAATGCCGTGTGTAGTTATGTATAATAAAATAATCTGTTAATTTATCAAGGCTGCTCTGGTAAATAATTTGATGGTATTACCAACATAAATTTTTGACATACAAATTTACAAAATTTGTATGTCATATTTTATTAACAAAAATGTTTTTTTTTCTAACATTGACGCGTGCTCTAAAATGATGCTTTATAAAACGTGTACGTTAACATACTATTTTAATCCCTGTGGTAACAATAAAAATACCAAAAAGAAACAAAATATTTATTATATTAAAACATTGACAACTAACCTATTTAAAACGTCAAAAACTATCTAAGTCAAAGAAAGTGGTACCTATACCTATATTCTTTGCCTAGAGATAACGAATAATTATTATTGGTGATTATTAATAGCAAAGGGCACAGAGTGCGGCAGTTCTCGCAAAACCGACCGCGCGCGCACTGTGCCATATTTACACGAACCATTTCGAGCTCTTTTCGACCCCCCTCTATCTTCGAGGCTAGTTACGTTACAGGATTTTTTTCAGGAGGGTTAAGGTGGCCAAAAAGAAGCAGTATTCTAATTTTCATACCCCTAGGTGCAGTAGTTTCCAAGATACGAGTGTCCAAAAATCAGTAAATTATTTAAAGTTTCAACGTGTAAAATGATTTCATTTAGAAGATTAATATTTTAAAATATCTTTGGTGACATTTTGTTCTGTCACTGGGACCTTAATATTTTTTTTAGATATTATTTTCCTAAAATAAGTCATAAAATATCTTAAAACTTTTATTAATACGTTAAAAAATACCCATAGAATGTGAATCTATGGTTAATATTCTGAAAATATTCATACAAATGAAAAATAAAGCAAAAAATTATACTGAAATAAAATTAAGTTGGCAATAAATGGGTGTGGTTGGCAAATGAAGCCTAATGTAAATATTCTATGGTTTAAAGTATAACTTGGGCGGTAGTCGTTGCAAAACAAACTCTGCGGCGGTAACAATTCGGAAACAATTTAATTTTCTATTTTATGTTCTTCCCAATTTCACAAACTTTTTTGATCATGTCCTATGTCAGTAACATCAAAAGGTTTGCGGTCTGTTTTGCATTGTAAAAACTCTGGTTTTACTTTAATTTATTTCTCCTTGGGTTTTAAAATTTTGACGTAGATAATGCCGGATTTTTATTTAGTTTTTTTCCATTTCTTTATTTGTTTGTTCTTAAACAAGTTCTCTCAGTAATATTATTTCCTTTTAGTTTATTTATTGTAAATTCTTACATACACAAGAAAAAACCTTATTTTATAACCAATAGTTCTTTTAGTGAATACGAATACGTTTTGATTCTTTGAATAAAAGTTAAGATTTAAGCAATAATTAGATTTAAAGCAATATCATTAAAATATTTGAATTACAGGGATATCCCAATAAAAGTGAACAGGCCTTATAACTTCTTTATTTTTAAAGATTGGACAAAATGTTCAATATGAATGTTTTGGGGATTTTTATGGATCATTCCTATATCTTATCAGCAAAACAATTGAGCATCAAATAAAAAATATAGTATAAAACATCATTTCTCGCGCTTATTTTAAATTGGATGGCATGATTTTTATCATATTTTTGGATTCTAGGAGAAGTTATAGACATATTTTGTATAACATACCCAATGCGGTTTTTTAGTCGTTTTTGAAATATTGCAAATTAAAAATTATTTCGCATAAATATACTTTAAACGTAACTATCCAGGTTGCGAACGAAATAACTGCTACCTGTTTAAATTTTCTTCGTAGGTAAGTCAATGTTAATGTCGAAACTTTCATTTTTAACATTTTTTCCAACCTTTAAAAATTAAAAAGTTATAAGGCCTGTTCACTTTTATTTGGATATCCCTGTACCTATTTCAAAATACTTTTTAAAGACATTCAAAGGTACCTATACATATGAATGACCATAAAGTTATTTTGTCAAATTTCATTCATGTTCGATCAGTTTTCAGTTCAGGACGACAATTTCTTACGCTATTGTACTTTGCAATTAAAATTAAAGATAGTTTTCCCTCTACGGTATTCATCGTTTTTGCTTTTTTGACACCCCGTATATGCCGGTTGGGTTTGCTTGAGTGTTATTTTCTCAACAGAACTTTTTATGAAGAATATATTTTTTCCGTAAAGTCAAAAATAAAATAGTTTTGCATTTGTTAAGATGGTTTCTGGACATGCCGTATATTATAATGTATAATTATAAGCAGAAACCAAAATTTATTTCATTTCCTTCAATTTCAATTCAATGGATTAATATCGAATTATCAGATTTATAGGAATACAATTTTTAATCATTCCATGATCTTAAGTTCAAGCTGACAGGCAATATGAACAAACACATTGAACTTATCACTTACATCGTATTCTTCGAAACTTATATTTAAAACCTTGTATTTCACTGTCAATGTTAAAAGTCCATGTTCAACACCAATGTTCGCCGTTACTTTTACGTAATCTACAGCGCTTTAAAACCATTCCATTGACCCGCCAATTACCGAGAGACCACCTGGTTTTTATCGGAAAGAATTGCAGGAATTTTAAATGTTCTCTTCCGAGAGTAGGATATAGTTTCAATAAAAATATATTTATTTTTATTTACTTTCAAAAAAGTGCTAAAAACCAGATGGTAAGTTTTATTACCTTGTCTAATAGCAGCCATATCCGGTGGTAATATCCCATTCATTTGGCAGGAATATATAAATATTCCTGAAATGTTGCTGATAATTACTTACAAGTTGTTTAAAATGTAAAGCCATTGACATAAACTTTCAGGTCTAAGTGGAAATACAAGGCACATCTAAAAGTTTAAATTGGTAGGGTCTGTACAGGGATATCCAAATAAAAGTAAATAGGCCTTATAACTTTTTTACTTAAAGATGGGAAAAACTGTTAAATATAAAAGTTTTGGGAATCTTTATGGATCATTCACATATCTTATCAGCAAAACAATTCAGCATCGAATAAAAAAAATATAGTATAGAACATTTTTTCGCTTATTTAAATTGGATGGTATGATTTTTTATCATATTTTTGGATTCTAGGAAAAGTTTTAGTTCTATTTTGTATAGCATACCCTATGCGATTTTTCAATCGTTTTTGAAATATTTCAAATTAAAAATTATTTCACATAAATATACTTTAGACGTATCTATCCAGGTTGCGAACTAAATACCTGCTACCTTTTTAAATTTTCTTCGTAGGTAAATAAAAGTTGAAAATACTGCCGTGGTAAGGATAAGAGTCGTATCTGCATTTTCATGGATTTTCAGATTTTCACATCACGTCAAGTCTGGATGGCGGCAACAGGTGAAGCCAAATTAAGTGTAGTAGAACAATTAATTATGAACTCGTATAGGGTCCTAAACCCTGGCGAACCAAAACTAGTAAATATTATGAAATTCGTTTGTGCCCGCTTGAAATCAAAGTGGATAAAGTGCTTGCGGTCGAAATTCTATTTGTTTAAAAAGAAGTTGGTTTTCTGGCCTTGGAAGTTTATGTTCCTGTCAACGGCTTCTGCTGTATCAGTTAGGACAATATTGATAACCCGAAACAAGGATATAGTGATTCAAATGACGGGAACACTGCCAGAAAAATTTTTGAGCAACAAAAAGTGTGCCAAAATTACTAGCCGTCACGAGTACTTCGTAAGTTTTACACACTTTTAAACTGTAAAGAATCTAGAAAAACTAGGGACTTGTATTTCAAAGAGTATTCGTGGTATAATATGCCTATTAGTGTCCATAATATACTTCATGGTTACGAGGTTATCTCCAAATCTAATAAACCAATTGGCGAAATATCAGAAGACTGTTTGGAAGCTAGGCAAAAAGAAATTCGCAAAGAAAGATTAATACATGCCAGAAAACTTTTTCGACATCAAATATTGATTTATTGAATCGCTTGATCATTACACCGGTTTCAGTACTAGCTTTTCATCAAAAATAATCAACAAAAAAGCTAATGACAGTACCATTAAAGAACACATTGCGCTTTCAGAAGACACTGACCCTTTGTCAGCACATAATATCACGACTACTCTTGAAGATAGCGAAGCCAGTGAAAGTAATTCAGGGGCAGAAAAAGATACATATTATAACTACATATTATATATTTGTTTTTCCTTGAATTAGGTTCCTATATATTTTTTTTCATTAACTATTACAGTTGATATTATTTATTTTAAGTATAATTTATGTTATTCTGGACGCGCTTAGTTTAAATCCATTTTATTTGTAACCTCCCAATAGAAAATAAATATGTTTTGTTTTAAATGTAGACTAATAGCCGACAAATTTGTGGTAAATAAATAATATGACAATATTAATCTGTTTCCCACTTCTGATTTTTGTCCCGATTCCCCATAAATCGCTGCACAGTGCGTCAGTTGCTTAATGTTAGAAGGTATTTTCTTGACTGTGAAAGATATTGCTTGGTTGTGACCCTTTGAAGAATTTCCCTAAATAACTCCGTATTTATTATTGTTGTTTTTATTGTTATTGCTAGTCAAAAATATAAAAATTCCAAGTTCTGACAATAAAATTTTAAACGCCAAAATATGTGTGGCATTTTCACCTGGTATGCAAAGAGAAAAACAATAATTAAAAGGGTTATAAGAAATTAATGTTTTTCAAAAAATAGTCATTTTTGGGTTTTCTTTTGGAGATTTTTATTAGCATAACTGGCAGATTAACACAATCATAAGACTCTGAAATTTCTATATTTCTAACACAATCGGTAAGGGTAGAATATTGGATTCAAAATGTGAAACCCTATGGACTGTTTAAAAAAAATGTAATATACCTAAATTTGATTAATTTATAATGAAACTCAGAAATAAATTCACAGTACAAAACTTTGTTGTCTTATTCTTACACTTGTCAGTTTAAACCTTTGGTTGTCAAATTAAAACAATAGCAATAGTCAATCTGGTCGTATAATTTGTCTAGAAAAGTATTAAATTCTTGAAACTTTAGAACTTAAAAAAAATTTCTCAGTGCATTTTGATATCCAAAATAATTAGAAAATAATGGGTGGTATTAATGCCGGACGTTGTTTTTTATTTTTTTTTAAGGTTGTCGCCTATATTACCAAATAAGCCAAATTTACTTAAATTTGGTGAATGGCATACTGTAGTGCATATTATATTTAAAAATAAGTTAGTAAAACAAGTAACAAATATTCAATTTTAGTAAGCAAAATTTTTTTGGACGATAAACTTACGTCAAATAAGGCGTGTTTAATGAGCTATTTGCAAATTGCCCTCATAAGCTATACAAATCGCTAAATACGTACCTATATCAATAAAAACACAAAAATATAAAAATCCTTTATTAAGTTATTACCACTAATTATTCATATTATCGACCCAGTCTATGACGTACAAGCAGTAATGATTGATGTAATAACATTATGCGAAAACTTAAAACAAAAGCTTGATTTCACAGCTGCATAAACACAAAACCGGCGTAAAAAAGGAAGAAAAAATAAATCGGGAAGTAAAAAATATATATAAAAGCTAATTAACTTGGAAGCGTAAAAACTTAAGACCAGAAGTCAATAATCTTATAATTAAAGCAAGAAGAAAGCAGACCAGACAATGTGGGTTCTAATTAATATGTTAAAGTATGTATATGAGCAATTGCTGTGAGGTCATTGGTCTAATCAGATCTTAGTTTGTGTGTTAATTAAGTTATAGAATGCCTCGGGTACGTTCTTGTCACGCCCTAATATTTTGTTTGTTGTGAGCTTCTTAAAAAGTATTCGTAAAAGAGAAACAAATAAAAATCTTAAAGCGATAATAAAAAACGTTTTATAAAAATACAAATACAAATACGTTCTTGTCACGCACTAATATTTTGTTTGTTGCGAGCTTCTTAAAATGTATTCGTAAAAGAGAAAGAAATAAAAATCTTAAAGCGATAATAAAAATCGTTTTATAAAAATACAAAAAAATTCAAATCCTGAGACAAAGATTTACCAACATATGGTCCATAATGTTGTATGATTAATGATTATAATACTCTAAAATACTCTATCACTTTAAATATGGATATTAAATTAACAGTAAGTATTATCTTCTATTTAAATATATTTTTTCCAAATAAATAAACATGAAATCATTATATAACCTACATTTACCGTGCCAAAATGAAAATGGTGTGATGTTTCGGTTCTGTGTTTATAAAAGTCTTTAGTCAACTTTAGCGCCGAAGTGTATCTAATTGCTAATTACTCCCCCCCCCCCCCATATTAAATTGTTTATTTAATTAAGAAAATGCTAACGAATTAAGAAAAAATAAAAATCCGTGTTACTATTTTTTAATGATCTACCCATTACACTAAATTACAAAAATAAATTTATGAACCGTCCTTATTGTAAGTAAGTTAGTTCAATTAGTCAATAAAAAAAATAATTCCCTTAAGTCAATATATCTTACTTCTATTAACTTTTTCAATTTATTAATTGTTAAACTAACATTTGTCCCGTTCCTAGGATCAGTGATGCATTACAGTTGACGTTAACACTATTTATTATTACTTTCCTGTTAAAAAATCAACTCATAATTCAACAGTCATTAATATATTATTATATTTTATTTTAAGTATTCTAAAATATTTGCACTTGAAGTATTTTCCTTATTCTTAACAGGATCTGCTAATTTAACACTTGCACTCTTTTATTACACGTCATGCATTTACTTAATATCCTGTTATGACTGAACAATTTTAAAAAATTAAATAATATGATACAAAATTAATTTATACCATTCAAACTGTTAAATTAGCAATTAGTATTCTTTTTATTGCATTTCTAAATACTTTCACCTCTATAAATTAGACTCATTAAAAATTTACACGATGCATTACATGAGAAACATTTCAAACAAACACATGTTTAAAGTGCGTACTTATTAAGTCGTATGAAGTCGAAAGTACGATACCTATTTACTATAATAGTATAATAACAGTATCTGCATTTATTGTTGTACTTTTCAAACTTAAAACTCAAGGGCTTTGCACCAAAGAAAACTAAAAGGAACAAAGAAACATGTTATCCGTAAGAGAAATAAAAGGAAATTTAGGTCGTTTTTCTAGGAAAATCATTTGTATTTCTTTCTGGTCTTTATTGTGCCCCTAGAGGTCTCTCCATATTATTAAATTTCTGGATAACTATATAATTTTGTCTTAGACAGTGTATAATTAAATGATCAATTGACTTACCTTAAGGAAAATTGATCCATATTATATGAGTATTGCCGTTCGAAGAATTACAATATTACATTACTTGTAGTTGCAATTTTTTCCAGCTCGGCCTGCACGAATTTTAAAGCAAATTCCCCTAGTACGGTTCTTAATTCTCAGCTCGCTCACATTCACCTACCCGCTGTCACCATTCCTCACTGCAATTTGGCTAAAAATTCTAGATCAACCTGGGGTGGGATAATGGGATGGGTTTGTAATTCTTCGAACGGCAATACTCATATAATATGGATCAATTTTCCTTAAGGTAAGTCAATTGATCATTTAATTATATTTCGTATTGCCGTTCTCGAATTACAATATTACTTGTAGATGTTTAAAGAGAAAGATCTAGAATTTCCTCAACGAATATATTTGTAAAAGGAAAGTACAGAGGAACCAACCAAAAACAAAATAAATATCCTAATTGTATTATAACAAAGAGTGATGTTAAAAATGTAATTAGCTATAAGTAAAATAATACATTATAAAAAGGAAGGATCTGAAAACTAAATACAGGTGGAATCCACAGAGCTTAAGATTCCTTTAGCAAATGCTGTAGGATCACCTGACAACGGTCGATTGTAAAATCTCGCAAACGTGTTGGACTTTTGCGTCCAGCCTGCAGTATTTCTAATTGCTTCAATGGAAATTCCTGCCCTAAAGGCTGCCGAAGTGGCAGCATGTCGAGTACTATAACCCGAAAAAAGAGTGGTATCAATGCCACTAGCTGCAAGAGTAAGCTTAATCCACTTGCTTAATCTTTGCGCTGACACTGGACGAAAGGGCTTATTAACGGTTAGGATTAAGAGATCAGTGTCAGAGGGGCGAAGATCTTTACTAATGAGTTCATAATGATCAATTACAGAAGCCAAGCAAAGAGGTGCGTTTTCCTTGAAATATGGAATTACCAATAATGGTTGTAAATTTTTTGAAGATGAAGTTTTAAGCCTATCTGAAATTCTAATTTCTATTCGATCTGAAAATCGAACGATATTTAAACGGATACTGGTCAGAGTTTGGAGCCTATGGCCTGTAATTAACGCTAATAAAGTAGCCAGCTTAATCGTTATTTGAAGCCTAGAGATGTCGGACAAAGGAAATAAACTGGCCAGATATAACAGAACAGGGTGTGGATCCCAGGTAGTCTGATACTTTGGCCTAGATGGTTTTTGATTATAGATACCTTTTCAAAACCGTTTTAAAATAAGTTTATCTGAGTTTTCCACTGAAAAAAGCAGAACTATGGCTGCATGTTGCGAGTTAATTGTTGAATATGAGACACCCTTTTGAAATTGGGTGCTTAAAAAGGTCAGTACTAAATTTAGGGAGTACTGAAAGGGGTTATGCTTCTTTGTATTACAAAAATCCCACCATTTTCTTAAATATGCAGTATACTGTTTTAAAGTAGATGGGCTGAGTGATGATTTAATAGATTGAAGTCCTATTGCTGGACACCTCTTCTGTGAAAAGCCTCCCGGATAAAATTCCAGCCTCCAGGGAAAGGCCTTGCCAAAGTGGGTGACAGTTCCTAAAAGGTGAAGAAAGGAGAGTTTGGTTTGGTGTGAAAACTAACGGTTTTGATACGAGAAGTTTACAAAAAACAGAGTACCATGGCTGGGTATTCCAGCGTGGAACTACTACTATTCCTTGAGCCTTTTCAGCAATGATCTTTTGTAAACATCTTAATATAAGATTAAATGGTGGAAAAGCGTAGAAAAATTCACCTCTCCAAGGAACTGTAAAGGCATCTACAGTTTAGAGAAGTAGGATCTGGTTTCCATGAGATATCTCTAATACACTTTGCATTCAATTGTGTAGCAAACAGCTCAATCGTAGGTGTACGAAAGAAACAACATATCTCGTGGAAAGCAGACGACGCTAATTCGTATTCCGTATTAATTAATGTCGAACGGGCTTCCCTATCTGCGAGGATATTTTCCTTAGTATTGATATATGAGGCAACTAGGAAAATATTTCTATTCTCACACCACAGCCAAATTTTTCTTGTGACATCATTAAAACTTTTAAATCTGACACTACCCATACGATTGATGCACGCTATGGCTGTCACATTATCTACTCTAAGCAAAATGGAGCAATTCGAAAAATTTGACGCAAATGATCGTAGTGCGTTAAATGCTGCTAGCAATTCCAAATAATTGATATGTTTTACACTGTCGTTTATATTCCAAAAACCATGCGTGACTTTATTTTGACAACTGGCACCCCAACCTGTTAGAGAGGCGTCTGAAAATATTTCAAGAGCAAAGACAGCATTTGTTACTATAGAAATACCTTTATTCTGACATATGGCCTGGTACCACCAATTTAACTCAGATTTTATTTGGTCTGAAAGCAATATAGTTGATTGATAATCTGGGTACTAGAATATAACACTAAATACTTTTTTTTTTTTCTAAGATTTTCATGTGAACCCAACCGTATTTAACAGTGGGGCAAGCAGCTACAAACTTTCCTATAAGTTGAGCCAGGGCCATAATGGAGCACCTATCTTTTGATAACAATTTTGTAATTTGAACTAGAAGAAGGGTCTTTCTTCCCCGGTGGTAAGAACACTTTAAATGATATAGAGTTATATACAAAACCCAAAAAGTACATATTTGAGAAGGCACTAAAACGATTTTCTTTAAATTCAGTATGAAACCTAATGACTGCAAAAACATTTTGTTGGCAGTCTATCTTAGCGGCTTCTATAGTTTTGCTGATAATGAGAATGTCATGCAGATAAATAACACAGACAATGTCATTAGACCTTAAAAATTTGACTACTGGCTTCATGATCTTTGTAAAGATCAAAGGAGCCGCAATTCAAAACATAATATGAACGTTTAAAGGAGAAAGATAAATACTTTCTAAACTTGGGGTCAACAGGAATTAAAAAATATGCATCTTTAATATCCAGTGACGTAAAGAAGCAATTTGGATACATTATACTGGTTTTGTGCTAAAGGGAATCTCATACCCAGAAATCCAAGAGAGAACAATAGGATCATTAGTGGTGAGAACCCATTTATCTAAATAATTAGAAAGTCGGCCTGCATAACTTGTATTTACTTGGCTTACTAACGACTGTTCTGGGTCCTCTGGATGTTCTGTTAGCGGCGAGCATATGCGCCCCTGCTGGAACGATATCTCCCCTCCTCCTTTTTCATGTGGATCCGGGACTGGGAGCGTCCTGAGGTTAAAGACTGGGAATTCCCGAAGGGTCAGCTTTAGGTTGACTGTTCTTCTGGGAAACCAGAGGTTTCGAAGAAATCAATTTTAAGGTATTCTATGGTATTGCACTTCATTTGGAGGTGCCAAACAATAGAAAAGCAGTCTCGATTTACAGGAGTTCATGTGAATCCTATAATGAAAAAGAATTATAATGTATTCTTTGTTATTGCACTTCATTTGAAAGTGCTAAACAATAGAAAAGCAGTCTCAATTTACAGGAATTCATGTGAATCCTGTGCGAGATGCGTAAAAAAAAAAAAACTTCAATATTTTCAATACTGTATGCATGTGAATACTATAATGAAAAATAATTATAATGTATTCTTTGTTATTGCACTTCATGTGAAGATGCTAAACAATAGAAAAGCAGTCTCGATGTACAGGAATTCATGTGAATCCTGTGCGAGATGCTTAAAAAGAAAGAACTTCAATATTTTCAATACAGTATGCATGTGAACACTATAATGAAAAAGAATTATAATGTATTCTTTGTTATTGCACTTCATTTGAAGGTGCTAAACAATAGAAAAATGGGCATCTGAATCCAAGTCCATCCCTGGCTGCTCACTTGAAGAGAAATATCAGATGAATCTGCAAACACAATATAGCAATCCGTGACTCCCCACGTAAATGTTTACCAAACATTTCCAAGATAAAAATACCAACTGATAAGCCTCGACCGGTCTTGATGTAAGAAACAGTCAAAACAAACTGTAATAATTTCCCATTCAGTATGCATGGGATGAATAATTGTAAGGTATTCTATGTTCTTGCACTTCATTTGAAGGTGCTAAATAATAGAAAAGCAGTCTCGATTTACAGGAATTCATGTGAACACTATAATGAAAAAGAATTTTAATGTATTATTTGTTATTGCACTTCATTTGAAAGTGCTAAACAATACAAAAGCAGTCTCGATTTACAGGAATTCATGTGAATCCTGTGCGAGATGCTTAACAAGGAAAAACTTCAATATTTTCAATACAGTGTGCATGTGAACACTATAATGAAAAAAAAAATTATAATGTATTTTTTGTTATTGCACTTCATTTGAAGGTGCTAAACAATAAAGCAATATCGCTTTTCAGGAATTCATATGAATCCTGTGCGAAATGCTTAATTTGAGCGTATTACACATGTAAAACTATTGACGATAATTTGACTGGAAATATGACAAACTATTTGACTGACAAATATGCCAAACTATTTGATGACATTTGTCTGGAAATATTCTTGATATGGTCTAAAAGAAAATAAAATAACAATATCCCCACTTACTTGAGCTGTCTAATAACTGAAGTAACTTCTTGAGTTTCTTCTTTTGTTTATGGGACACTTTCTTTGAAACTTTTTCCATTTTAATTTAACCAGAAATCACCTCCAAACTATTACGCGTCCACACCGAGCACACGAAAAAATTGCAGTGAGGAATGGTGACAGCGGGTAGGTGAATGTGAGCGAGCTGAGAATTAAGAACCGTACTAGGGGAATTTGCTTTAAAATTCGTGCAGGCCGAGCTGGAAAAAATTGCAACTACAAGTAATGTAATATTGTAATTCGAGAACGGCAATACGAAATATAATTACAATTAATTATAATTGGACATTGGAAATGTGACAGCACGCACGCGGATTTAGGGGGGGGGGAGGCCCCCTTGAGCCTTTTACAAAAAGGATTTTAATAGCGAATTTTAAATAAATACTGTAACATAAATATTAACCATTCGTACATGTTCTACAAAATATTTTAAACAAAAACAAACATTTGCCGCCTATGTAAGGTCCATGATGTACCACAAAAATATGAATACCAGATCCATAATACGAATATGTTATATAAAAAATGCAAGCTTTTTTCGGCATTTCTGATTTACATGCTCTTAGAAGGTTTCTGTAAACATTCCTTACTGAAAACAAATAGGGTTTATAACATCTTTTTTGAGAGCATTTTTTTTTGGAAAATCAGCTTTTTCACAGACGGATTTACGAGATTTTTCGAAAATATTTTTGTAAAAACCTATTTCGAAAGTACCTTTTTTCAAAAATATCTCAACACCTTCTCTAAAAGATGCTCTTTTAAAAACGGATTTATGAAATTCTCCAAAACACATATTTCGAAAGTGCATTTTTCCAAAAATGCCTTTAAAAAAATAATTTTTCAAAATAGGTATGCAATTTCCGAAAATGTATTTTTTCGAAAACATTATTATGCTATGAACTACTAGCTTGAAAAATGTTTAATAAAAAAAGACGAAAAGCGATCCTGAACAAAGTTAAACGAACCTCTTTTGAGTTTGATCGGGTTTCCTTGGATTTGGTACATTACTTAGTTTTTTCCAAAAGCAGTTGCTTGAGAAAATTAATATTCGAAAAGGATTTTCCGAAAAAAATACTTTCGAAAAAGATGTTTTCTGAAAAAATGTATTTTTGAAAAGTGCTTAAATAAAATTGAACTTATGTAAGTATATCCCTCCAAATGAGCAGAAGGCGTAAATGAAAATACGCTAAAATCCTTACACTTTCATATAATCCAACAACTAATTTGCGTCAACATTATTAGCAACAAATAAAAATACATTTTTATAAAATAATGTTATAATAGCAGTATTTCGACATCTAATTGAGTGTGGAAATGAGTCACTGTTTCGCATTGGTACTAGCACTGGTTTTTCTATGTACGATTTCCTTATAAAGTACTGTTTATGTTTGCTAACATAAAGTGGAAGTGGGTCATTATTGTACTATTGTAAAATGAAATTACTATATTGCTGCTAAAGGATGCTAGTATACTGTGTTCAGAAGTTGCCTTGGTTTTTTACTTGCACACGATTAACTGTAAGCAGCATAAGTTTCTCCATATACGTAAATGCATAGGTAGTTAATAACAACAATTTGATTACACAATTCTGAGCTGCAGAAATACTTAATCCTGATGAATTTGTGTGAACTTTTGTGGCGCTATTCATTGACACCATATTTTCAGATTAAATGTTTATTTCTTCACCTCTTTTCTCCCCGTTGTTTGTTGCAATTTTCTACCTATTTCCTAAAGAAGGTTCTACCTACACCTCAGCCACAGTTCTGCTTTTCCACCCACTATGTCTTTTCAGTGTACACAAGTCGGCTGTCCACGAACAACGAGGCAGATGAACCTGGGTCTTGAATACTTTTCTTAATAAATTTGGTTCAATAATAAGTATTCAATTACCTGTGACCCCAATTATCCCCCTCATGCTTTCTTGTTCCACCCAATATTTAGATCTATTATTAGCTAACCCGGCGGGCGTATTTTCCTCACCAAAAACCCTTTCCTACCTGCAAAAGCAAGGGTGTACGATAATCTCACAGGTAATTTCCTCACCAAACGTTGAAGTATCCGTGTATGGTTTATGAGGGTTTTATGGTGCTTACACAAACTATAATATTAATGGCTATAGATTCTGGGAATTAAAAGTGGTAGGTAGGTACGTAGAACAGGGATAATTACTTTATATCATAAAATATTTTTCCTTTCCTATTATATATAAATAGTTTCGAAACTGGAATTGAAGTGTCATTTTTAATCGTGCGTCGTGCTAGATTGAGTTTGGTTGGGTTTATTGAAAAAATTAAAGAATTTCAGGTAGACACTTATGTAAAAATTCAAAGTCGGCATATTGTTAAGCCTATTAAAGATAGACAAGTTAAGCTTAAATTAAAAAATCTCCAACAATTGATACTTAAATATGAATCTCATCAAATAGGTAGAATAGATTTTGTGAAATGTGTTTCACATTACAATAAAATGTAAAAATTGTACATACATATATGATAACTTATTGTATATATTAACTCTGCTTTTACTTACAATAAACAATATTTAAATGAACCCAGCGTTTTATTTTGGTTTAGTTTCCTTTTATATTAATTTTTTCGTTATCAAGTCAAAATACAAATTGGTGATGAAAATACCTGTAAGATTAAGAACGACCCTTAGTTCTGGTGAGGAAAATACCTTACGGATTCACAGGACCACAAATGGGAACCGAACAAAGTCCTTTGGCGAGATTGATATCCTATATGTATTTTGGTGCGCTGATTACGAATCCGAGGTCCATATAACCCCAGCACGTCACGTTCAAGGTCATGTGAACGTCAAATGCATATATTACGGAAAAACAGAAAATCTGACCACGGATTCGGAAAGAGCGGGAAATTTTACGTTCAAATATGTAGTTTTTATTTTTCAAACATGACCCTCCAAGGTCATCAGGGGGTGAAATGACTCACCGATAGACCAAATTCTTATTTCTCATATAGGTACATCATCACAACTACAGACTTTTATGTACGACTTAGTCAGGTATCTTTAGGTTTTTTGACGCGCTGATTACGAATCCGAGGTCCATATAATCCCAGCACGTCACTTTCAAGGCGATGATGTATATGGGAAATAAGAATTTGGCCTATCGGTGAGTCATTTCACCCCCAGATGACCTTGGAGCGTCATGTTGGAAAAACTTAAAACCACATATTTGGACGTAGAATTTCCCGCTCTTTCCGAATCCGTGGTCAGATTTTCTGTTTTTCTGTAATATATGCATTTGACCTTCAAATGACCTTGAACGTGACGTGCTGGGGTCATATGGACCTCGGATTCGTAATCAGCGCACCAAAATACATATAGGATATCAATCTCGCCTAAGGACTTTTTCGGTTCCCATTTGTGGTCCTGTGTTATCTGACCCAAGCGGTTGGTGAGGAAATTACCTCCGCCCAGTTAACCAATGCTTGGGGTACTTATCATAGAAGATTACTGAGGTTTCGCGACCTCCACGAAATATTGTCATTTTTCATATTTTGTTGTTAGAAAAAAAAATATATCCTGATAAATCATTTAATGTTTGTTATCGTTATTTACAATACGTGGTCATAATATAAAATTAAGAAAACAGAAGCTGGTATACTAAGTGTCCAAAAATGCATTTACTTTGCCCAATTAAGAAGCTTCCATGCATACACTTTCAATCATAGTAGAATCTATTCAATATTTTTTATCATCTAATTTCAGTAAATAACATAGGTACAGGTATATTTCATTTTATATAAATACCTAGTTAATGCTAAAATAAACCTATAGAGAACCATTACATTCTTAGAAAAACAAGGTTTGTTTTGTTGGTTTACTGAAAAATAAAACATAAAATTCGGCCAGGCACTTTGCACAATTAGTGTTGCAAACCTAAGCAAAACCTCGGCTGCCCGATCTCGGCCGATCTGCCGCGCTACCTGCCGCCGATGGCACCAACGCCGTATCACATCGCGTATGCGCGGAGCTGAGTGGGGAGTGTTTCGAACTAAAAATTTTGAATTTGTAATGACAATGAATATGTAAGGACAACATCCTTGCATCGTGGGAATTTTTTGTCAAAAAACTTTTTCTCTAAAACTAATGATTTAGCAGTTATAACGAAATAAACAGTTAAATTGTTTATAACAACTGATCGCGCTAGAATTTTTCAATCCTGATAATTTAGTTTCAATCTACTCGTACACCTAATTCTCAATGTTCATGATTTTTTAAGAAAAATGCATTAAAAAGACATAGTATATATTGTTGAATTCGTGCTTCAATAAGCTTTCATCTGACATCCTACACGATGCTCTTGAATTTCTTTTTCATTTCCCAATTTAACCCCTGAAATTAATCCACAAAATTCAACTTTCTATACTTCACGTTTATAATTGGGCCACCACACTCTATCTCTGTGCTAATTTTAAATTTTTACATCGAATAGTTCCAGGGAAAATCGTGTGTGACAGATGGACGGACGGATGGACACCGAAGTGATTCTATAAGTGTAAAAAAAATAATAAAAAATTAAAAATATACAGAATAATAAAAATATATATGAAAAGAATTGAAAAAAAACATCAAAAGCAAAAAGCACATATTTACAAAAGAAGAAAAAAAAAACAGGCCGGATATTATTTGATAATAATATGTTATGCCCGGTGTATACTATAGTTGTGGGATACCATTAAGCTGTCTAAACTATAATACAGAAAGATGCTGGCCATTTGGTTGTTACCAGTGCCATTAACTCACTCATACCCACATGCACACAAATGTTATTTTAATCACAGTATTAAAAATTCCTAAACTAGTTTTACAGTCGTTAGTTAACTTAAAGTTAAGAGATAACTACAGAACGAACCACGGGTTAACTACCAAATTAAAGGTTAGCTATTACAATATAACTAGTAAATCCGATAAATTGTTGATGAAAGTTGGGCGGCCGATTTAATTTTCAGTTAAATATTGTTTTTAGTATGTTAAATGCAATAAACTTTTTATTAATAATATTTCTAATTCCATGTGCGTTTCATGTTAGAATATTAACTGCTTTCACTTAAATAATTTCACAATTTCACCTTGGTATATTATTTTTATTTTTCAAGAATGATTATTATTTGGCAGTCAACAATTTCTACTGACATTATACCAGAGGCTAATTATGACAAAAGACTTTTGTAGTGTTAGTTGAAGGACTAAGACAACTTGTTTTGTATTTCTTTTTTTTTAGTTTGCCTATTTGCCTTTTAAGGCTTGTTGCTCGCTTCCTCCTAGCAACTCTTGAATTCTGCTTCCATTATTTTCCAAGTTTTTTCTTATTAATCTTAAGTTGTTCTGTATTCTCAAGGATAGTGATATCATCTCCTAATATATGTTTTTTCTGTATCCATTATTATTAAAATGTAAAAACACTATACAACACGCTTCTAATATCATTACCCGGTCTAATTTGTAAACAAAAATTTTGAAATTGACTGAAGTATAAGAATAAAACAAGTTTTATACTATGAATTTTTTTTCGCAAATTTATATGAAAAGGGCAATTTTAGTATATACTTTTCACAATAACAGAACTAAATTTATTCTAGCAATAAGTAAGATGAAAGTTATTTGGAAACCAAGTAAATCGCTAAAATGTTGGAATAACGACTATTAACAATGACAGGACAAAAACCTATGAAAACCTAACTAATCAACTAGAAGATCTTAATTTAAACCTTTTTAGTAAATTTAAATGTTAAAGTCTTCATTTATAATGTTAAACAACTAACTGAAATTTGACGTTTGCCAAGAAAGGCTGAGTTCAATTCAAACTAAAAGTCAGTCGATTTGCAAGATAACTAACAACTCAAAAACCATCAGGCCTACGCGTACCCAAGTAATGTACCTCATTTAGGTCTCGTGACTTACATGAAATATTTTCATTACAGCAAAATTCTTTACCAGTCATAAAGGAGTTAAGTAAGCCTAAACAACAACCAGCTCTAATTTTAAATTTACTAGTAAACTTTAAATATGCCCCTGTCAAAAACTTAATGATAAAGGAGGTAAACTTTAAAATATGCACCTTTTAAATTAAGTACTCAAGAAATGAGACTGGAGCGCCTCCTCTCCCATTTTTATTTCTACGTTTTACTTTCAAAGATTAATTTATCATATAATATATTTAAAAAAAAAACCTTGAATTTTTGAAAAAAATTAAATCCAGGATCAATTATAAGGCACGTTTTTATGTAAATTAAAACAAAAATAAATAATCCAACTGGACAACAACAATCAGAATAAATCCGTATAAGCAAAATATCATTTAATATTAATATTTCAAACGTTGACATAAATATGTTGCATATTTCACTGAAATATTTATCAATAATAATATCTGTTAATTAATGTTATGCATAACATATTGAACGTGAAATAGTGAAATACGATTACAAATATTTAAATTAAAATATTCATTTTAGTTTCTCAGTATTAATCAAATTTAAATTATTGGGTTTCCTGCAATTCTGCCACAGCGGAATTTAAAATAAATTGGATTTTGTGTTGCCAAGTAGTTTGTTAATGCCGTTTGAACGACAAATTTGTTACATTTTCATAAATGACAATATAATTACTTATTTTCGCAGTTGGGAAAGGACAAAATATAGTTCTTCTAGTCAGTACTAAAAATATATTAGATTTCTTCTGCCCTTTTTCAATTTTTTTTTCGTAAAAGCCAAAAAGATGGTGTTACCGCAAAAATTAATCAGACTAATGTAAAAAATGAACTATAAAAGTTATTTATATTGGAAACAGGATTGGATGTCATATAATTTACAAAAGTCAAGCTAGATTTTCTCGGAAACTATTTCATGATATAATAAACGAGAAAATTGTTCAAACAATTTTAAAAACAACAAGTCGATTTGTACTGTTGCCAAATACTCTACAGCACACACTGTAACAGATTTTCACCTTTAACTCACGATAAAGCCTAAGCTTAAAAATATTTGTTTGCTTTTAATATAAAAATTTTAACTTTAAATTATTAGAGCATTTGTAGCACTAAAAAAAAATAGAAAACAGTTTAATGCACAAAATTGTGGAGAAGTTTGAACTAATCACTGATAATCCGATTTTTTAAATAAATAATAGGTATCATGTGATTATGAAAATCATAATTCAATTATAATTCAAACAAGGGATTTCGGATAATTTGAAAAGAGGTAGAAATGGATTGAACTACCGGGTTGTGAATAAATAAGTTCCCGTCCTTTGAGCTGTTGGCACTTGCTCGATGCATAGTATAAAAATCGAGCTATTTTTTTTATGGTTTTGAAAACAACAAAAATATGTAATAATAAAATAAATTTAAGCGTAATAATCATATACAATTATACATACAACATAGCTTAACTCAATTAATATTGAGGTGCATTATTTATTAATTTTTATTTTGTATATCGCTCTGCGACCTATTTTATAAAATACAGCCCTTTTAAACTTTCTTGAACGCTTAAATGAAAATGTAAATTGCGTATCGACGTCAACGTCATGTCCCTAAAGTTACGACTGTTACGAGCTTACCAAGACTATGAAACAAGTCTTAACGGGTCCTAAATTAAAATTATGGTGGTTGTCAGATGCACGTTGTTCCTTAATTTTAACTTTATATTCGCCTAAATCCCGAACATACGTTGTACCGCTTCTCGCTTAAGGCGGCATTTTCCACGTTCATGTTGGCCAGCTTAATTCCATTTTAGTACAATTTTTTGCTTTATGTTTCTTTTGTGTGAATATTGTAACAATATTAACGGTATATTCATATTCTACAGGTATTTTAAAAATATAAATTAATAAAAGTTTCAATATATTTTATGATTTATATTAGGAAAATAATATGTAGAAAGAATATGGGGGTCCTAGTGACAGAAAAAATGCCACCACAAATCTTTTAACATATTAATTGTCTGAATGAAACCATTATACACGTTGAAACTTTGAATAATTGACTGAAAATTGCTTGCAGGATATGAATATATACTTATTAAAATGTTATGTTAAAGGGGGAAGGGGGGGGGAGGGGAGCTATAAAGAGAATAAAAGGAGCCACCGGTAATTTTTCCGGTTGGGTTTGGTATGGTAATATATCATTTTCGGGGATACTGATGCCAGAAAATCTAATTTTGTCTAACCGATGTTATGAAAATTAACGGGGGGGGGGGGGGGGATTTAAAGGAGCAATTGGCAATTTCTCCAAAAATGTTAACCAACACGTCATTTTCGGGGTTATTGAGGTCAAAAAATTTAATTTTGTATAACAGATGTTAAGACAATTGACGGCGGAGGGTCGGAATAAAGAGGAGCGACTGCCAATTTCTTCAAAAATTGTTAAGTAATGGATCATTTTTGGGGTTAATAAGGTCAGAAAGGCCAAGGTCATTTAACGGATGTAAAAGTGATGACGGGGGAGGGGGCGAAAGGACCGGGTGGAAAATTTTTCAAAAATATTAACTATGTAATTTTCGGGGTTACTGAGGTCTGAAAATCCTATATTACATGGACATTACAAATTTAAAGAGGGGGCGATAAAATGAAGAGTGGAGGAGAATAGGTGAACTAGAAAAAAGAAATCATTTTTTTGAAAAAAAAATTAACCAACTTCACAAAAGAAAAAGCACCCAAAAAGTATGAAATATTATTTGTATGTATGTATAAAGGTGTTCAATGGTAAATTTCATTTTGTGCAAAGTTAGGTAATTTGTACGAAGTTCTAAACTTTGAAGTCGGCGCAATTTCACAGTACCACAGTATATGGATCAGTAAGGATAATTCATAAATAAATAATAATAAGTATGTACTTTAAAGTTCAGAACTTTTGGGTACCAACAAGTTACCTAACTTTGAATAAAATTAAGTTTATCATTAAACACAGTTATAAATACGTAAAAATATTTCATTCGTTTTCTTTTGTGAAGTTGGTTTATTTTTTTGAAAAAAAAAATCTTTAAATACTTAACCTCATTTTCTACCAGGACATTCTATTCATAATTATTATTGATTGCTGTTTATAATAATAGGTATTCCTAATATCTTTTAAAAATGTTCATAATCCATTTTTAAATTGATAATTAATTTATATTTCAATTTCAATATGTATAACTTTTTTATTACATTAAACTATTGACTTTACTAAAACGATCCATCGAAATTTTTATTTATACAATTACATGCCGCACTTTTAAAAACCCCAGGTAAACAAACATTCCCCATGTGAAACCAAACTACGTTTATGAGTCCCTTGTAGTAACGGGATTTTATGACAGATTGCAGGTGACCGCGACTGGCTTGTGATCTCGATAGATCAAAGTTCCGCCTGAGAGTGCTGTAACTATTATGGTTACATTTTGCAAACTTTGCTTGAAAGGTTCAGTTTTTTTTAAATATGGTTATTTAAAACATTTGGCTTTCTTGGCAATTATAAAACTAAGTAGGTACCTACCTTGATGGTGATGTCACCTTGGAACATCAAGTGCCAATTCATAAACTGACAAATATTCTTTGTGGAGCGCACTCCTTCAGTGATCTACCCTAAGAGGCTTAAGATCTCTCCAAACCATCAAAAATCGAAGCACGGCCAAAAAACATCAAAGGGGCTGCCTACGAAGCACCGTAGCTTGCTCTCAAAGGAACATCGTGCAAAGATGCATTGAAATAATTTATCATACTTACAAATAATTAAATAGGTAATTAGGCTGAGTTTACCCTAAAATGGAACAATAATAGTACTCCTACACGTGAAATTATAGGTTAGAATCTACGCCCTTACAAAATATATAATAAAAATCAGAACAATCAACACTACTCTCCCCTTTAGAGTCCCCAACAAAGATTCATCTGTAAAAACAGGAGGGATGAAACGAGATTTTAATTCCCTCCAAAAAGGAGCTTTTTTCTTAATTCAGCTCTCAGAACGTCATGTTGGACAAATGACAGTTCAAAAGCACAAACGTCAAACTGGAAGGTATAACTGACTGAGTTCATGTTCTCGCGAATTCACGCGGTTCATTCGCTCATACTCGAAAATACCCAAAACCCAAGCAGCCACTGAACTACTTGAAAATTCAACAGTAACGAATGTTACAAGGGTACGGGAGTAAAAAAATAAGGGTTTATTGGGCTCGTCTAATATTATTACTCTCAAAATTATGTACTAGTGACAAATAACTATTAATTGAATTGTTCTTAGCATTCTACCATTTCTAAATGTTTGCAAAGTGTGAAGTAAAACAGTTTACTATCGTAGTGATCTATACAATAATTATTTTACAATGTTCTACCTATTTTCTATTGTAATACGTACTTGAAACTTCCCTCGACTTTAGACGAAAATTCAGAAATAAAGTACACCTGTTAGATTCTATTCAACTGCTACTAAAACTGTACGCATACCCTGAATCAATACCTTGTTAGCGTAAGCCTATTTCCTACATTCTGTTTACGAGAAAGGAAATAAATATTTAGAACTAAAAACACGAATTTTCTTCATAAACACTCACGCATTTATAGAGTTTATACGTCAAATACCAAAAGCAGTTTTACTTAGAAAACCAAAAATAAAGCAACAAACAAAAATATCGTCTACATTCTGGAAATGAAAATTTATTTCACTGAAAAACCTCTTATAATAAATTATTATAAATAGTAATTAGGAAACAAAAACGAATTAGCTTTGCTTGAATGGAATGTAACGAAAAACATGTCCTCAAAGTATGCCGTGGAATCAATCCCGCATGTTTTGAATTATTACTCTTGAAGGGTAACATAGGTAAAAGGTATAGGTGAATGAAAACTGTCAAGTTCTTTAACCTTCTTTTCGATGTAGCCGCCCACACGCCAAATTTCTGTGAACGCAGAGGCTTCTCTATAAAGAAATGTGGATTTTCAGAACTCCACATTCTAATTTGTTGAGAATTTACATAACCATGCCACATCAGTAAAAAAGTTTTTTCAAATGCGTTTTCATTATTATGCAAACTGCCCATAAACCACTCTGAAAATTGCATTCGCTGCGTCTGCGGATTCACAAGGCAATGACCATAAATGCCGGCTTGCATTTAATCTCGCGGCATTTTCAGTAAAAAGTAGTAAAAAGTCATGCGATTTTGTCAACAATTAATTGGCTTGTATAGCCGGGCGGTGCGGCGCCGGTAGGCGTGGCATATTTACACAACATATAACGTAAAAATTGGCTCTAATTTGTGACGTATCATATTTCGGAATATAAACTGTATTTTTGGTAATTTTACTTTACTTTGTAAAATTAAATATTTTATAAATGATTTTATTTTAGGAATTAAATTTGCATTACTTATTTTGTGATAACAAAATAATAATAATAATAATAATAATAATAATAATAATAATAAAGATGTTTATTTATGCCAATAAAACAATTAAAAATATAAATATAAAAATGATAAAGTAAAAAAGAAAACCAAAAAATGACAGTAGTATACTAGTTGGCATAAATAGGTAGGGTTTTGATTTATAAAAAATCATTCTTCCAATCCTACCCTTACTAAATAATTTTTTATATGTTTTTTGAAAGTTATATAGCTTAAGCCCCTCAGACTAGAAGGAATATTATTATAAATTACAGAAGAGTTATATTTAAACGAAGACTTATATTTTTCAGTATGATGTTTAGGTATTTCTATTGCGTTCTGATTTCTAGTATTAACATTATGAATATTATTCCTGAATTCAATTTTTTCAAATAAATATCTTGGTTTCTGAGTTAAAATTATTTTATAAATAAAACAGGATATGTGGATTTCGCGTCTTTTTTCTAATTTAATTAAATTATGTTGGTCAAAACTAGGTGATACGTGATCATACTTTTTTAGCCCTACTGAAAAACGAACACAGTTATTTTGAAGAATTTGTAATTTTTGTTGTAATCTTCGTTACTGATATTTTTGTGATAAATTATATCACAGTAATCTAATCCACTTAGAATAATTGAATCAACCAGTCTAAGTTTAGTATCGGCATTTAAGTAGTCCTTAAAGTTATATAAAATTCTTAGTTTGTAGTATGCTTTTTTAATTATATTTTTTATATGTTCATGAAAATTAAGATGCTATATCTCCTGCTCTCTCTAGTACTTTAATGGACATTAAACAAGATGTTTTTATTATAATTATATTTTGCTTGTATTTTCAGATTTCCCTGTATATTTTTGTAAAATAGTAGATTCCGAAAAATAAATTTTCCTATTTGAAAACACAATTTCCCAGAAATTTTTCGTGTTTTTAATCTGGAACGATAATTACTACAAAAACAATTATCGAAAGTTTGACGTCATCGTTCGCCAATTTTATTAGTTTAGTTTCCCGAAAACTATATTTTGAAAATTTTATTTCAATTCGCTGATGAGAGAAATGTTGTTCAGTAATGGTCTAGAAAGACTTAAAAAATTTTTTGGCGCCGTAACCGCATGTCTAAGTTTATTATAAGAAAATTAATACAAAATTTAATACTGTACCCATTTTCATGAATACATTGGTTTATTTTAGATCATTATTTTAGGATATTAGCACTAAATCTGGATACTGATATGTTTTATAGGAATTGGAGTGGAATGTACAAGTAGAGGTTTGACATCCGCTTCACTGCAGTCAATAAGGCCCATTGTGATCCCTGTTGTACACAGAAGCAAGCTTGTCACAGAGTTATTGAAAGTGTCATTTATCCCATGTTTGATGGCAGTTAACAGCACTGGGAGCTCTTAGGCATGTCGTAAGAAATAATACATTACAAAAAAAAAATCATTGTAAAGTACAATAAGTTGTGTTCCAGAATCCATCTCAAGAAATGGGAAATTTTTTTATTTTAACTTTACGGAAAAAGTTATTCTTTATAAAAAGTTCTGCTTGTTGAGAAAATATCACTCAAATCAAAAATTTTGACCCAGCATACACGGGGTATCCAAAAAAAAAAACGATAAATGCCATAGAAAGAAAACTTAATTTTGTATTGCAAAGTACAATAACGTTAGAAAGTATCGTGCAAAACTGAAAAGTGATCGAATATGAAATTTGACAAAACAACTCAACTTTATGGTCATTCAATACACCTTTTTGAATTTTTTAAAAAAGTGTTTTGAAATACATCTTTTTAAATACCATATTACTAAAATAAACAACAATAACATTATACATGGTGTTACAAAAAGATGTTAAGGGCAGATTCTACATCTAAAAATATGAAAATAAATTTATATAAACATAGATCCTCAAACGCTTCTTTTTAGAGATACAGGGTGTTTGTGTTATTTTCTCAACAAGCAGAACTTTTTATGAAAAATAAATTTTTTCCGTAAAGTCAAAAAAAAAGCTTCCCATGTATTAAGATTATTTCTGACACGCTGTAGATAAAAAACTACTTGTAATTTGTGGATACCTAAAATATTCCCATGTAGCTTAGAAAATAATTTTGTGGAATGTTACAAAAGCTATCGTAATTAAAAAAGACCTACTTGACTTCGCTTTAATCCGGTTTTCCGAAAACTCACAATCAAATAATTTTTTACAGTATTTTTTAATCCGGAAGCAATAAAATCACACGTATTTTTTGTTGGAAAATACCTCGGAAAATACTCACTGAAAAATCGCTTCAGTCGGAAAGTGATTAATTATCGCTGTACAAATAATGAGAGATTTATTTCATTACCTTTTTCTGTTTGACCTACGAAATTAAAAATTTTACTTCTGATTGCTAAAAATAATTGGAAATATTGCAAAAGAAATTAATCGTTTGTAAAAAGGAAGCCAGTTTGTATATAATAAAATTAATTTTAATATTGTTTTCTGTAACAGGCACTCTACTCCACATTGTTTCTCGACATGTAATATTAAGTCTGTAATATTGACAATTATTATTCATGCATGAGGATGAAGTTTGTGATACGAGCCGACCGACGACGAGTGGTGCAATAGAACCAAATAAGTAATCGTTATTAAGCAAAGGTTTAGTAATATTGCGTAAACTCAATATCACGTAAAATTTTAATGGCGGGCGTTGACACATGTCATTACAAAAGTTACCAAATCCTCACTACTTGACCTGGATGTACCAGGAATGCAGTAATCGTGATCCGTGATATTTATTTTTTCTGGAATTATGTAATTTAAGGCATATATTACAAATCTGAATGTGCTGAATACAGTCACAAATAATAGAAAAAGACGCGTCATTTTTGAGCGCGCCGGAGGTGCTTTACATGGACGAGATTGCCTACGATAATAATCTATTTGTGATCAACCCAACCTCTAAAAATATGGTAATTTAAAAAGAAAATATTAAAAACTATAAACTTTTCCACTAAACTACTCGTTTAGATTCGTAATTTACGCCGCAAAACATAATTCCTATAACATTAATAGATTTTGGGGTGATGTCTGTCTCCAGATAATTGTTAAACAAATAGAATATGTTTACCTACTAACTTCTCAATAAAAATAAATGCTTTGCAGATACACAGAGTACAGCAATATACTACCAAAATGTCTAATACGCACAAAATAATGGCAAAATGATTTCTGAAAACACCGAAAATTCAATATCAATATTCCTAAAAACAAACTTTGATTTCACACGTCGTAAATCAAAATCGGACGGGATGGCTCTGTCAATAGTGAAGGGACGCGGAATAGACAAGACGGTTGAAGACTGCCGGAAAGAGACATGCCGGTGCAAAAGCGTAAGAACACGGCATTTGATGTGAGGTGCTGCACATATTCCACCTGCTGGCGCTTTTCCGGCTGCAAGGAATAGATTCGTAATATGTAGCTTCGTCGCGTTCATGTAAATGTATGGCCATTTATATACTTATCCATCTCTCATCAATTCAGCGATTGTCTGAATTAGGGAACGTTTAAATCATAGTCTTCTCGATGTGCTTAGCTAGACAGAGACAAATTCTCTGTCTAGTGAAGCACATCGAGAAGGCCATGCCATGGTGTAATTTATAAGTTGGCAAATATTTTGATGTGTGTCAACGGCCGACTTTAATATCTTACCTGATATTGAGTATAGATATCTGCAACTTTTTTTTACTGTCGTAGAATTTGTTATATATTATATTATCCACAAATTATTTTTAGTTACCTTCACTGAGCTTTCAAAGTAATTCCGGGTTTAATAGGTTTATGTAATAATAATGCTCTTAAACACTTTCTAATTTCAAAGTGAAAAAATGTGATTTAATTTTTGTTTTCGATTGAAAAATACACACACTCAAAATTGCTGTTGGCAGTAGATATCAATATTTTGAATCTGGGATTGATTTTATTACTATTTTTGTGCTTTCACCCGGTCTACTGACGCACGAACTTAGTAACTTAATTATTGAAGATAATTGGAAACAGTGTAAACAAAGTAAACTATTAAAAAACCTTTCTCCTAACACTAAATGTTTTTTTAGTTGCTAAACCTAGAGATTTAGGAAGAGAATATTGAACCCATAAATGACAGAAAATTTTAAAGATTTTTTGTTGTATATACAGGGTGTCCGGTAAGTATGGGGCAAACTCTCGGAAGCGTGTAAGTAGGGAACGTTAAAATAAGTCTAGTGTTTCATATAATTTTTTTTCCTATAGTGCTCCCTGACCGAGATATCGGGCCCCAAAGGGGTACCCAGCGATTTACCTTTTTCGTATTATTTTTTGGACCACCTCGTATACTTTGATACAATTTTGGCATTTTGTACAGAGGATAGGTGCCCAAAAATAGGTGCTACACGGTAACATTTAATTTCTCAGGAAACCCAGAAACGGACTCGCCCCAATACACAGAAGCCAACATTTTTGACAGGTGTCATGGAATCGAATTAAGGTTATTATTTTTGGATACTACAAACATTTTACTCCAAAAAAGGTACCCTTCAATTCTTTCGATACAATGAACGGTTTTCGAGATAAATTAGTTTTTTCTGTGCCTTTTTTGCAACAGTTATTAATTCAACAATAAAAAATAAATCTGTACTATGGCAACAAGCTTTTTTTATTATTACCTATATGATTGACTTGACTTGTCAAAATCGCCAAAAATTGTATACCATAATAAAGTAATAATGCCGGATTATGCCTATGCAGAATATGCTGACATACATTTAGTTTATGGACAGGCCCTCTGCAATTCTTTGGAAGCAAGAAGAATTTATAGCAATAGATTCCCGGCTCGAAGTTTGCCAGATAGGAAGACATTTGAACGTGTTGATCGTCGCTTAAGACAAACAGGTAAAATATTAGGAATAAGTAAAAAAGTTGTTCAAATTAATTCTTTCTGATTTCATATTTATTTAGGATCCTTTTAACCGCGACGTGGTGGCGAGGGTCCTCCACTAAGGGCCAGAGTCCCTGAGGAAGAAGAAAATATCTTGGACCAGATTGCTAATAATCCGTCCATCAGTGTAAGAAAGCTCTCGACACAGATTGGTTCAACAAAATGGGTTGTTCATGAAACCATTAAAGAACAACTCCTCCATCCTTATCATGTACAGAAGGTTCATGCTATGTCTCCTGAAGATTACCCAGCGAGACTGCTTTACGCTAACTGGTTTTTACAGCAACATAGAGAAAAATCACATTTTTACAAGGATTATTTTATTTACCGACGAAGCTGGTTTTACAAAAGACGGGATAATAAATTCCCATAATTTACATGTCTGGGTTGAGGAAAATCCACATGCCATTGTTCAGACAAAGCACCAACAAAGATTTATGATCAACGTGTGGGCTGGCATCATTGGAAATGATCTAGTAGGTCCATACTGGTCCATTCGTCTTAGAAGACAGGTTAAATGGTGCACTCTATCTACAGTTCTTGCAACAGCATTTAGGTAATTTGTTAGAAAACGTACCCCTGCAAACAAGAGCTCAGATGTGGTTTATGCATGATGGCGCGCCGCCCCATTTCCCCCATTTAGTTCGACAACATTTGACAAATACTTTTGGTGATCGATGGATCGGTCGTGGCGGACCTGTTTTGTGACCGCCTAGGTCGTCTGATCTTAATCCATTGGATTTTTTTTGTGGGGTTATCTAAAAGAGCTTGTGTATTCAACGCCAGTTAATACCAGGCATGATTTAATTCAAAGAATAAGGGGGTGTTGTGATCAAATTCGGAACAATCCTGGAATATTATTTAATGTACAGCAGGAAAATATTCGTAGGATAAGAAAGTGTATTGAAGTGCAGGGTGGTCATATTGAGCAACTGTTAAAGTGATGTTTAATAAAACAGACAAATAAAAAACTGTTAATCTGACGAGTTCTTTTAAATTATTTTGACTGTTCTGGAGGTGTTTAGTAGTCGACTGTAGTAAATAGTTGACCGAAAATGACACAAATATTTAATAATTGTAAAAACCATTTTACCATTTCTGGTTTAAGTTTTGTTACTTATGTTGATAATAATTAAGCCCGCAACATAAGCAAGTGATAATAAAAAGAGGCTTGTTGCCATAGTACAGATTTATTTTTTATTGTTGAATTAATAACTGTTGCAAAAAAGGCACAGAAAAAACTAATTTATTTCGAAAACCGTTCATTGTATCGAAAGAATTGAAGGGTACCTTTTTTGGAGTAAAATGTTTGTAGTATCCAAAAATTATATCCTTAATTCGATTCCATGACACCTGTCAAAAATGTTGGCTTCTGTGTATTGGGGCGAGTCCGTTTCTGGCTTTCCTGAGAAATTAGTGTAGCACCTATTTTTGGGTACCTATCCTCTGTACAAAATGCCAAAATTGTATCAAAGTATACGAGGTGGTTCAAAAAATAATACGAAAAAAGTAAATCGCTGGGTACCCCTTTGGGGCCCGATATCTCGGTCAGGGAGCACTATAGGAAAAAAATTATATGAAACACTAGACTTATTGTAACGTTCCCTACACGCTCCCGAGAGTTTGCCCCATACTTACTGGACACCCTGTATAGTTTGCTTTCTTTTTTATAAAAAAAAAATTCTAAAAATTTGTATTCATTTGGTATTCGTATGGTAATTTCGCCAATTGTCAACACTTCAGTTGATTCAGGTAAAGTTTTTTACATGCCCACAGAAAATACTAATGCTTATTGTCAAAATCAATTATTGTGTGTTTTTTTAACTTCTAACCTATGTATTTTTCGTGTTTATCTAAAATCGCTAAATAGTTTTGTTACAAAATATGTATTGTTGCCATTATGTTTTTTTTTTATTTAAAAACATAGGTTTGGTTTTCAAAACCAATTGTACATATGTATGTGTTTTTTATTGTTTCTAATTTCTATGCATTTTGCATGTTTCGGGTAAATTGTTGCATATTTCTGTTAAAAAGGATGCATATTTATGTGCATATTTTAATTAAATTTAGATTCATATAATCCGCTCTCTAGTCATGTCAAATACCATTCGAAATAAAATTGTGTATGCAAAATTTTTCTCTTGTATTATTCAAGTTTGTTGCTTTTTAGCAATTCGCTCATGACATTTTATTCAAAACCACTCTACTGACGTGTCGTGACTTTGTTAAAAAAGTTGTTCTCGAAATTGCCAAGCAACAACCATTCATAACAATCAAAAAATTTTTTCGAAAGAATTTTCTCTCTTATATATTATTAAAAAAAAAAAAATGAAGTAGGTATACGTTAAATTTCTGATAATCCTTTTTATTTGGGACAAGTTGTATATATTTTTTTAATTTAACATTAATATCGCCGGGTTTGATAAAAATTGTTTTTGGTTTTATCCGGATCAAATAACATCATTAGTATCACGATATTTTTTCATTGCAAATCAAATTTATTCTCGTGTTTATTTTATTTTGATTAGCTAAATTTAGAGGTTACACTTGTAAATTTAAACCAACCACATACGAATACTATCATCCTTTATTATCTTAATTATTAGCACCATTTGTATAACATTAAAAGGGTAATCAGATCCCATTATAAACTGTTTGGATATTTTTTTACATTGTTATTGCTCCGCTATTTGCCATAAAAAACAATGATTTTTGTACACAACAAAAAAATTTACGAAATCAACAATCACATCGCTATGGCTATGACACATCTAACAAGGAATATGCACATATATTTTTTTATTGCATACATCGTTTAAGGAAGTCATTACAAACCCAAAAATATCATTTTAAAGAAAATTACAAGGACACTTTTTTTTACTCTCGGTATAATTTATTACAATAATTTAAAAAGCAGCCATTTGCACTCAGTACCAAGTGACATCACGAGATAAGCAAAAATAAGTGTCAATTTACATGTTAACGGAAAGCTTAACCCAGGGGTGCTAGATACAAAGTTATATGAATCGACAACTGTGATAGTCCAAAAGCAAATTTCTCGTACGATTCTATCAATTGATTTACCAAACTGATTGTTATTATTTGTAACATTACATGATTAAGAGTATTAAAATGTCAGTCTAGAAGACCTAAGATTGAACAGCTTTGTTATGCGACACAAAAAACACATTTCCTAGCGTCACACAGTCTATCCGATTTATTTTTTCCTTTTCGCAACATTACATCAACCAATCAGGCGAGGAATTTAACTTCGCAAACAAAGGTGTGAGTTTAGACGAGTAGCATGCGGAGACCCGCCTTACTTGCCCAGGCAGTAATTGTTTGAGTTACATTTATTTTTTTTTATTACAGTACAATTTGTGCATAATTATTTTTATTAAACAAAAACTAATAAAAAACTATCATAAAAATAAATATTGTATTGTACCACTGTAAGTGCCCTGAAAACATCATTTTTCACGTGCCCAGAAAGGCCGATGTTGGAAGAAAGTCTAATGCAAAGTTAATCAAAACTTTTTCATAAATAGGAATTAAAGACCAGTATTCAAGTAAGCATATTTGGCTGTACGTTTATTTTTATGTTACAATAAATAATAAGTATTTGTAATGAAATTAGTAAGATACGCCTAAAATTTGGTGTCTATCTTTACTAGTAGCAAAAATATTTGTCCATACTAAGACTTTGTGGATACCCTGTATAGATGATGATAAATAGATTAGTTTTTTATATAATAAGCAACAAAATTATGTAAAGATATTGAAATACAAGCACAAAAATCTTTATATATCTGTTGTGTCCAGTGTTGCCATTGTTACTAATTTAAGGAGATTAAAAGCAACAAGAAATATTGGTGCAAGTTGTATTTTAAAGTATACGGCGTGTCCAAAAACCATCTTAACAGATGGGAATTTTTTTATTTTTGACTGTCTTGAAAGAAATTATTCTTCATGAAAAGTTTTGCTTGTTGGGCAAATATCACTCAAATCAAAAATTCTGACCCAGCACATACGGGGTGGTAAAAAAAGTAAAAACGATAAATGCCGTAGAAGGAAAACAATCTTTAATTTTAATTGTACAGTACAATAATGTAAGAAAGTGTCGTCCAGAACTGATTAGTCATTGAATATGGAACTTGACTAACTAACTTTATGGTACCTTTGAATTTTTTAAAAAATTGTTGTGAAATGCATGTTTTTTAAATATCATATTACCAAAATAAACAATAAAAAATACTGTTTTTACTTAAAACATAAAATAGTTATTTGTATACCCAAATTTAAAAGTAGCCAAACAACCAGAACTTTCTATGAGGATTAACTTTTTCCGTAAAGTCAAAAATAAATAAGTTTCACATTAAGATGGTTTCTGAACACGCTGTAGATGCTTTATATAGAAACGAAACAGGTAAAATGATTTTTTTGAGACACCTTTTAGGGAACGCTAATTTTCAAACAGGGAGGGCTAAGCCCCCCCCCCCCCCCCCCAGCTACGCCAATGCAATGGTGTAATTACCGACCTAAGTAGTTCTGATTTTATTACTATAAAAGGACGAAGTACCCCTCTTAGGCACTAGACGTTTTATTTTTTTACGATAATAAGGAATATGTACATATTTTTTTTATAGCATAAATCGTTTAAGGAAGTCATGACAAACCCAAAAACTTTGAAGAAAATTACTAGGATAATTTAGCTACAAAAAATGTTTATTTTTTGGTATAATTTAACGCTGTGACTAGAGTTCCGACTCGGGACCCAACTCCACTCCCGAATAACATCATCAAATGACGTCATTAATAGTGTTGTCGGGAGTGGTGTTCCGCGCCCCGACTCGGGACCCACATCCGGTCCCGGATTTATAAGACGAATCGTACACTCACCTAAATCACCAGTTACAAACATGATATACACAGTCACAGTATACATAGGAAAAACTTTTTTATTAGTAATTTTTCGGAAAAAATCTTGCTCCCTATAAAAAGTTCTGTATGGTCTAAATCTTACAATAAAATCATCATGCATCAAAATTTATCAGTCATATAACTCATATACGAGTTTGTAATAAAAGAGCAAACTATCTTATGTTTTTAAAATTAAAAAAAAAATGTTATAAAAGAAAGCTGTTTGAAATTAGAAATAGGTTCAAATATGCAGTCACGTTTATCTATTGATTTTTTAATTTTTTATTTTATTATTTTTTTATTTATTTGTTTATTATTTCGCTTTTAATTGGGCGTTTGGTGTAATTCGACGAAATAAGTTTAGCATCACGTTTCTAAAACTTAGGATATACATATACTGTTTTCATATTGATGGATAAAATTCTTTATATCAGTGTCCGATAAGAACTAAAGTTTTTTTTCCAATTTCTCACCTATAAATTAGCATTAGCAGAAATTAAAGACACACTTGCACTTGCATATACATTTCTAGTTGGGTCATCTAAACGTCCTACTACTTTATCAAGTAAAGTAAACCACATACAACTTTCTAATAGCAATAACATTATTCGAACATAACCTCAAAAGCCTTCTATTAACCTATTAAGTCGGGACCGGATACGGGTCCCGAGTCGGGGCGGAACACCAGTCCGAACAAAACTACTAATGACGTAATTTGATGACGGTATTCGGGACTGAAGTTGGGTCCCGAGTCGGGACTCTAGTCACAGCGATAATTTAATACAATTTAAAAAGCATCCATTTGTTCTTATTGAATAATAACGTCAGGAGATCAGCAAAAATAAGTGTCAATTTACATGTTAATGTAAAGCTTAACCTAAAGCCGAACAGGTTTGTTTTTCCAGGAACTCAGGGGGGAAGTAATTGAACTTTTTGGGTTAATGGAGGAATTAGCTTCGGTAAAATATTCAGCTATACAGGATGTTTCGTTCGAAGCTATTAAACGTCAAAGTCGAAATTTCCGTGATTTCCGTTGAAATCGGGTACCGGTTGCAAAAGTCGACGTAAATTTTCGGAGGTTGTACAGGACCCGGAGCTACAGAACTCTATTAAAACTGGCGAGGATCCGAAAATGGCAAGTAATTCTTTTCAATTTTTTTCTGGTGGAAAATGCCATTTGCAGGCCCCTCTTTGGTACCTAATAACTCGAAAACAAAATGTCGGATCGAAAAACGGATTCATAAGTGGCACTTTAAAATCTTAAGTATTTTCTTTTTGCAATACATTTACCCAAACCTAAAATCACTGAAAAATGGATATATTTGGGAAAAACTGGAAATTTCGATTCTTGATTCAAATATTTTACTGTTTTTAATTTTTCCTGGGGTCAAAATGGTTCAAATTCAAATCCCATATACGTCATCGGAAAGAGCTCTTCGAAATACATGATATCCATATTTTTTAGTTTCTTCTTTATAGGAAAGGAGTAATCATTTGAATCACTCTGTATTTTTTCTATCTTATTTTTTCCCAATTTTTCAACACTATCTTATAAAGGGGTAATCACACTTTAAAATTAATACAGAATGGGTCATTCAGGAGCTTATTTAAGGGGTAAAACCCGAATATTCTTGATTTTTTCAGACAAATCCTATTTTAAACCCATTATTCTACACTATTTGCCTTATTGAGTGATTTTTATTTTATCCGTTAATTATCTAAGAATACCTTCCACTAATTTAAACCGTTTATTTTTTCTTTAACGTTATAAATACATAGGTTTATTTGCATCGGGGACGTGCAAAATTTGAAAATTTTTGAATTTTCGAAGATTGCCAGGAAAACAAAGAATTGCAATTTATTTACTCAAAATTATTAAGATTTGATATGTCAAAATTTCGCAAAAATGCCATTTTTTGCAGCAAAGTTGAAAGGTTCCTGGACCGATTTCGGCTTGAAATATACATGAATAAAATTTTAGGTACCTTCTACTTTAAGTGCAGGGATATTTCACTGGATGAGTTACGCATTAAATGTCATTTTTACGATTTTTCGATGACCCCACAACAGTGGAATTCGCCATTACCCATTATGAGTCATAAAAGCACTTTTAACGATACAGCCAATACGTTTTACAAGTTTCGCAATTTGCAGTAGAAAATCCTTTTTTTTTTTGTTAATAAAGACCAAAATGAATGGATAACAGCAACCGTCATATACATTTAATACACTTTACCATCATTTTTAGAAACGGTAAATTTAAATTCTGTACATCTTGTTTCCCCTATTTTTGTCAGCATCCGATTCCGAATATATTAAATTTGTTTTAAAATCCGGTTCGCACTTTTTAGAAATTTTTACCTTCTAAATTAAATTTTGTCTTACAATTCCTTCACCTGTCTTTCAGGTTTAATTAAATTTTGATGGGAAGGCACCAAAATCAAGTAAAAAGAGCAAAGAAAAGTTAAAATGAAAATAAAACAGAAACCTAAGGCTAACAAGGCTCTGGCGGAAAATAAGACCGAATTTGATATTATTTAGGTAAAAATTTTGAATAAAAAAAAAATGGTATAATAATCCTTTTATTCCATCATGTAACTGTTAACATTTAACTACGAATGTTTTTTTCTTAAATTATGCAGCAAATAACACGTACCCTTATTTACTTCTGGTTTGCTGCCAACATAGGCTATAATAAATACATACGTAAAAGCAGCATTGCCAAAGCGGGCAAAATTTACCAAACATGTCATTTAATAAGGTCTCATCATAAAGATTCGCTTTTTCCAAATTAACATTTGGCAATTCCTCGTTGTCATCCCGAGTAGGATATCACTTTATTTCTTCCTCCCATTGGCGCCATTTGCTTAAATGTTGACGGGGGGGGGGGGGGGGGGGGGGGTGAGCGTTAGAATGATAAAAAATGAAGAAATATGGGCGAAAAATAGCCTTGTTGGCTAATTTTCAATTTCCGAATGGGACGTGCTAGAAAGGTCTACAACGGCTCAAATTAAAAGGCACGACCGATCAAATCCGGGTTTTTTCAATGTTCTACTTTATTTTTATCGAAAACGCTTCCTAAAACAAAGTTTTTGTTTCAAAAATATTCGCTTTAAATATGTCTGGTTTAGACAAATCACATTCATTTTATTTTTTGATATTTTGTATAGTTGATTTCAGCTGTGATAACGTTAAAAAGTTTTTATGCGTGCAACAACTTTTACCAAGAATACCCAAAATTTTGCTTTGAATTTGCTGCGGCTTGTCGTTTGGTAACAATTCATGGACTGAGTTTAGACGATAAGCGTGCATATGCAGGTCACATTCCAGGATTATATTGCAGGTTCCGTCGGATACATTACTTGCTGGCTTAAAAGCCGAACAGGGGTTAAACAAAGCCACAGATCTAGTCAAAACTTCGCGCAACTGGTCGAAGTCCATGACTATGTGTGGAAATTCTGTTTGAAAATTCTGAATGGCGTCCCGTGTTGCATAAACCCACAGGACCATCAAAACTTCTACCATATCTAAAGTAACTTCGATCATAAAAGCTTTTTGTTCTGCCGTGGTTGTTATATTTAGATTTCTTAAAAATAAAAACTTCAGAACTTAAGAGTTCTACTTTTCATTCATCTATACCTTTTACCTATGTTACCTTTTAAGGGTAATTATTCAAGACATGCGTGATAGATTCCACGGCATACTCCGAGGACTTTTTTTGTGATCTTACGTTATTTTAATGCGAAAATTTTAATGCCAAAAATTTAATCAGATCGACATGAAACTCTCATTTTCAAATTAACGTTTATCGTTCTTTTTTTATTATTCCTAAATCTGTGACACAAATCAGTTTCTAAGAAGACGACCTATTTTTAAAATAAGCATGCGCTAGTTTTCTTGAAATAATTTATTTTTATGATCTCAGGGTTTCCTCTGTAAAGTTTTATTGATCTGTACGTATAACATTTACAAACGAGGACAAACCTTTGGCAACTATTTTTTTTTTAAACAACTGTCTTATTTTCACGAAAAGCTAAATTTACGTATTTCCTAGAGTTGAAAATTCATAAGAAATTAATGGAAAAAAAATGGTTTTATGGAATTACAAGTTAAAATAATCATTAATGATTAATTCGTCGTGTGGTTGGAAAAATTAGTTTTATTAATTTCTGGACTCAGTATAGGGTTCAGTTAATGTTCGCTGCATGATGATTGCTTCTTTCTTTAACTTTATATATTTTGATGTTTTAACAAAATCAGGTATTAATGAATCCAGAGCCTGTTAGACGTTGAAAGGAAAGTGCAGAATTGGGGGAGATGCTTGGAAAATAAGGAATTTAAAATCGGTGGAAAGAAAATTGAGTGGATGCGTGGATGCACACAAGAAAAGAGGAAACCATATTAGCTAAAACTGACGTATTTTCACGAAAAGGTAAATCTACGTATTTCCTAGAATTAAATATTTATAAAAAATGAATGCAAATTTCTAATTTTATGGAATTACAAGTTTAAATTTAAAATAATCTATCAAACTCGTTGACAGTATTAAACAAATTTCGTCGTGAGGTTGGCAAAATTAATTTTAATAATTTCTGAAGTTAGTAAAGGGTTCACTAAATGTTAATTGGTGATTGATTCGTTTTCTGACTTTACATTTTCGAAAAGTTTTAATGAAATTATGTCATAATGGATCCAGGGTGTTAGACGTTGAAAGGAAAGTGAATAGCTGGAGGGGATTAGAAGATAAAGGTCTAAAAATCAGTAGAAAGAAAATCGAGGACACGCACACAAGAAAAGATACATCTAAATTAAGCTCCAAAATCCTCATAAATTTATAATATACGTTAAATGTAACATGAAATCGAAAATAAGAGTATAACTTTATTTTTAGACCTCCAATTACAATACAAGGAATTTATTTGATCAAAAATGTTGTTCAAATTGTAGAAGTGTAATTAAATTGAGCATATACTTTGTTGTAATGAAAAAATATAGCTCTTGTAATAAATTCCTAGAAAGTGAACGCAACAAGATTTAATTTTAGAACATTTCAAAACGAGAACCTGAATTTGCTTGAGTAATTCTTTGTATTGTCCCTAATTCTCAAGAATTATAGGTATTTTCACTGCTTTAAACTTGATCGGCGCGGAGTGGTCGGTCCTATTGGTATTCTTATTATTTGTCTGCTAGTTGCGTGGTCACGTCACGTTCGTCTTTCTTAATTTCATCCTTCTAAACAAAGCGAGTAGCCACAGCCGTCTTAGTTCCATTGGTGCCGGTCCTTTGTGATTGTTATTGGTGCATTCACTAAATCAGTGTGTGGTATAGAGAAACTTTTAAGTCATTGGGAAGAATAAGGCCGTTTTTCGCCCAAATAATGTTGCTATTTTTTTGTGTAGAAGTAAGGACTTGAAATTAGACAATATCATTTAGATAGCTGATAGCTGATTCTCTGTAAATCAAGGGCAAATTTACTTAGTTTTTTATCTGAGACAGCCTACGTAGACTTCAAGATTCTTATTATTTGTCTGCTCGTTGCGTGGTCATGTCATCTGTATGTCGCTGGTCATATCACGTTCGTCTTTCCTAATTTCATCCTTGTAAATAAAACGAGTAGCCACAGCCGTCTTAGTTCCGTTGCATTGGCGCCGATTCTGTGTGTTTGTTATTGGTGCATTCACTAAATCAGTGTGTGGTGGTATAGAGAAGCTTTTAAGGCATTGGAAGAAGAAGGCCGTTTTTCGCTCAAATAACGTCGCTATTTTTTTGTGTAGAAGTAAGGACTTGAAATTAGAATTTCATATCATTTAGATAGCTGATAGCTGATTCTCTGTAAATCAAGGGCAAATTTACTTAGTTTTTTATCTGAGACAGCCTACGTAGACTTCAAGCCTAAGCACTAACGTACCGTGGGCGTCTGGAGAGAAGGGAAATGTAATCTATTGACACGTAATTTAAAGGATTAGAGGTTGGGAGGGGCAGGAAAACATCTGCAGGCAATTTGTTCCATAATCTGGAATGGTATGCATGAGCAAGAGAAGGACTTCTAGGTCATTGTATCTGGACAGTAAAGGTATGCAAACGTAACGCGCCTCTTGTTCTGTTAGAGACAGTCAAGGGGAGAATTATAGCGGCTAATTTTTCAGAGCAAAGTATCGTTTGAAAAGGAATGAATCGCCAACAGCGCGTTGAGCGAGAGAAGGGAGTTTTCTTGTACGGACTGGGTCATTTATGAGTCGAATGGTTCTCTTCTGGATAGAATCAAGGATGTTAAGTATCGATTCTTACACAGAGAGGATATGCTGGGATTAAATTAATGTCTTGGAGAAAAGCTTTGATAAAATGTTAATTAATTCGGCGAAATTTTGCATTCCAATACAAAACATTGTAAGAAACGTCATTTCTTCAACATTTTGAAATAAAATTATACACTTTTGTATTGTAGATGGACATTTAATTTATCATTTTTAAGTACCCATCTTTGTATCAGTACCTATGTTCACACTATTATAAAAAAAATATATTGTTCATTTTAATATAAAATATGGACTATTTGAATAATATACCCCACTGTTGATCTTCAAAATTCCATAATTAAAACGATAAAATTGTAATTATACTGTTGAATATGGAAAAATGGAAATTAAAGGACTGGGAATAATTATAAGAGTTTAATATTGAAAAATCTAATGTGAAATAATTATAGATTTTACGGAATATTTGTGTACATCAGAAAAATATTAGTTGTGAGTAACACAACTATGTAGAGCTTAAACAAAATATGTATAATTTAAGTAAAAATTAAATTTTCTTCTACTATTTGTAGCAATAAATCTTTCTTTTTTCCTTTTCAGCATAATTGTAGGATCTGCCCCTTTGCTTCTTTTCCATAATTAATATCCCTTCAACAAAACACAAATACACGTCAAAACAAACACAATATAGGTTAGGTACCTACAACAATTTACGCTTTGCAGGCTACACGACCGCTTCCGAATGTAAACGCTGATGTTCAGCAATTGCTTTTTATGGCAGGCCTTGACTATCTTTAGTTAGAACTTGAGAAAATTGACAAAAATTGAGCACAGTGTTATCGAATCACGAATTAATTTTTATTATACAACCCGCTATGTAATATCATTCAACTAATAAATCAAAAATAATTCATACCGTATTAAGTAACAATAAGCAATTATTTTTTGTAAACGACCTCAAATAATTTAAAGTGGATCATAATGTGTTTTGGCCAGATGTTCCGAATGCTTGTCAAATTAAACAATGTACTATTTTTATGTCTGTCTGTTAATATAGACGGCATTGAAACCTATTTACAACAAATTATATAGGGGGCATTTTTCCTGATTTTTTTTTGACTAGTAAATACAAAAAATATAAATAACGTTTTCAGGTGACGAACCTTAAATTATAATAGAAATCCTATATCACTCAGTGTTTGCCAACCTGTCACTCATAAAAATGAAATTAGGAACGCAGGTGAAGTGAAATTAAATTTTCATGAGATTGTGAGTAGCGCAAAGTTTTGATTTGGAGATTTTAAAAATATATTGTGTCCGTAAGAATAGAAAATCGGTCAAGTGCAAGCTATACTTGAACAATTAGTGTTCCGTGCCATCAGTTAACCTTAACACGCTACTCGCCGCTGACGCCGACGGCACCAACGCCATATCACAACGCGAATGCGCGGAACTGAGTGAGGAGCGCTTCGACTGAGCCAAATTAAAAAATTTTAAAAACATGTAAGAACAAAAGTTGTTCTTTACATCGTGAGAAATATTTTTTGTCAAAGAAACCCTTTTCTCTAAACCCAATGGTTCAGCAGTTATAAGGAAATAAACGATTAAATTGTTCATAACAATTGATCGCGCCAGAATTTTTCAATGCTGATAATTTTCGTTCAATTTTCTTAATGTTCATGATTTTTTTCAGATTTTTCGGAGCGATCTTTCTGGTGATAAGGGTTGGGGACAGCAATTTTTAATCTTTTTTTCCAAAAAATCTTTTACCAATTTACCCCCTGAAATTAACCTCCAGAATCAAAATTAAACTTTTTTTACTTCACGTCAATTGGGCCACCACACTGTATCTCTGTGCTAAATTTCAAATTTTTACATCAAATAGTTTCAGAGAAAATCGCTTGTGACAGACGGACACCGAAGTGATTTCATGAGTGTTCCGTTTCACGGAACACTAAAGAACATACTCGTAATATACAAAAAGCATTTTCAAAATATTTCTATAATTTCTATAATGTACCTAATGCTACATAATATTCTATGTATACGGTAACGTCTAAAAGGTATTTCTAAATCAAAAAAAAACAGCCACGTGCTAGAAAAATTAAATATTTGTTTTAAAATATCTTACGCTCAGATTTTCATTAACACTTTTAAGAATCAATCTATTTTTTATTTTTATCTAGACAAGGCTGTGCAATAACCTCCAGCTCAAAATTTTCAAATAAAATGTCTAACAATTGAATGCTTCCAGACATAACAACGGCTTCACATACACTGCTCAACATTTGTGGACATAATCAGTATTGCTAAGACTTGTCTAATTTGACAACTAGGGTTTAAATTGACAAGTGTAAGAATAGGGCAACTATATCTTGCACTGTGAATTTATTTATTAGTTTTTTGGCAACTTTACAATGAAAAGGGCAATTTAAGTATGTGTTTTTTACAATAATACAACTAAAATCATTCTAGCAACAAGTTTCAAGATAAAAATCAGTTGAAAACTAAGAAAATCGCAGAAGTAATAGAACTTCAATTTGACTAAAATACTAAGCATAACACAATGGTAAAAATGATAACTGTGAAAATGCTGAAAGAATTATTTCGATATCTTTAAAATTGACCAACTTATTCAATTTTTTGCGAGTGCAAACGATTTTACCGACACTGGATCGGCTATTATGGCACCATGCGACACGAACCTAAAAAGCTCATAAAACCATTCAAATCGGATAATAGATTTAGAAGAAACATAACATCAAAATTCATGCAAAAATTTGCAAATAAACTGTTTTAGTGATGTAGGTACCCTATTGATACAGGATCAGCACGTTAGGCGTTGAAGAGAAAACCTCTGCATGCAGTTTGCTATATAATTCGCAAACTCCGGGCACAAAAGTTTGAACATTTTGCGTCCTGCTAGTCGGTTGCAAAAACTCTCTGATATTTTCTCTAAACAAATTTAATTTAATTTAAAAAGACCTTCCATATTTCATAATCTTCCTCGAGATTTAACGATCAATCTATTTTTAATTTTTTTTTAAACAAGGTTGTTTGATAACCTCCAACTACTATCCAACTTTTTAAACAAAAATTCGATTTTTCCAGACATAATGACTGATTTAAATATTTACAGAACTATTTTACTAGAGGCAATAAAATAGGAAAATCTTTTGGCCTGTGCCAAAAATTTATTTGCTTAAAGATTTTAGAGGTCAAAAGACCTTAGAAAATGTAGGTTCTGCGAATGTTCAAGTGACCTTTGTTGAATTTGCGAAACCAAAAATAACTTTTTGTTATTCTACAAATAGGGTTTTTTTACTTAAAAAGTTTAAGTTAATCCAAGTATAAACAAGAATTTCAAAGTAAAATATGAAAGGTTTAGCGAAGAAAGGTTTAATCTTTTTTTAACAAAATAATCGTATATATATATATATATATATATATATATATATATATATATATATATATATATATATATATATAAGTAGGTTTTTCTATATATAAATATATATGTAGAAAATGGGGAATTTTCTTCGGTCGATATGTTTAATATATATCGGTAAATGCAAAAGCTTTAATTCTTTCGCTGGTGCAAAACACAAGACCGTAAAATGACAAATACAATTTTACGGTCTTGTGTTTTGCACTAGCCAAAGAATTAAAGCTTTTGCATTTACCGATATATATATATATATATATATATATATATATATATATATATATATATATATATATATATATATATATATATATATATAGAGTGTATAACTACTTAAGTTCTCTACATATGGGAAACTATTTTATTTACGAAAAAAAGTTACTCTTTATAAAAAGTTCTGCTTCCTGAAAAAATAATATTAGACTGTTAAAACTCGAAATAGCATGTACAGAGTGGTCAGAAAATAGAAAAATTTATAATTGATTCAAGAGAGAAGTACCCTTAATTTTTATTTTAGAGCAAAATGAAATAGAAAAATGTTACTTAGAATTAAAAATTATATCTAAGTTTATGTCTATTGCTTTCTATTAAAAAATAATTTTGTAAATTTAAATATGTTGATTCTTAATGGCACTACCAATGTCTTGCCACCTTTTCCCAACTAGGTTCCAGCAAAATGTTCTTATTTGTCGATAATTGATAAGTGGTTAATCATAATTAATAACTTGAGTTGCATATTTACATCTATTTTTTAGTTATTGTGAAAAATAATTTACATATTTAAATTTTTAATATTATTTTTTAATAGAAAGCAGGGCGTTTAAACTAAGATATAATTTTTAATTCTAAGTAACATTTTCTGATTTCGTTTTGCTCTACAATAAAAATTAAGGGTACTTATTCCTTGGGTCAATTATAAATTTTTCTATTTTCTGACCACTCTGTACATGCTACTTCATGTTTTAGTAGTCTTTTATTATTTTTTGAGTAAGCAGAGCAAAATGAAATTAGAAAATGTTACTTCGAATTAAAAATTATATTTAAGTTTAAAGCCACTGCTTTCTATTAAAAAATAATATTAAAAATTTAAATATGTAAATTATTTATTAAATAACTAAAAAATAGATGTAAATATGCAACTCAAGTTATTAATTATTAATCACTTATCAATTATCGACAAATAAGAACATTTTGCAGGAACCTAGGTGGGAAAAGGTGGCAAGACGTTGGTGATGCCATTAAGAATAAGCCAGAAGAAACAACTTTTTTATTTTTAACCCGATTTCTATAACTTTTTTAGCAGCAACAAAATTTTCCCGATCAGTTTGTTGTTATAAATATATTCCAACTAAACATGAAATAAATAAACCTTTGATAAAGCTCATCAAGATGAGCGAAACGTCAGGCACATCGTTGTTTTAATTATTTACTGCATGTATCATCAAAACCTATACCCAAGAAAAAACGAAAGACAAAATATAACATAAAATAAATGGTTCTAAGAAATAAAAATAAAAATAAAATAATATATATATATATATATATATATATATATATATATATATATATATATATATATATATATATATATATATATATATATATATATATATATATAATCTTCATATATGTAGGTTGTTGAAACCATAATCTCAATTTAAAAATGTTTATGTATGTAGTTTCCGTTCAATGCGTTGTGTTACTCCATGTGTAGAGGTATGCATAAATAATCTATTTTGAAAGCTTAAACAAATGTGTTTTCTAAACTAAAAATCTATTCTTAATCCGTTTGTACTAAACGAAAGTTTATCTACAGAGACACACCCATCAGATTGATTGCCCATCAAATAACCAAACATTTATTCCTGTCATCTGTCATACACTTAACACAATCAAAATGGGGGAAAGGTGATCACAGTGGAATACATTTTTTAAATATTATAAAAAAGTCCAACACGTGTAAGTCTGAAATCACTATTTTACCTTCAAATGACGTGTAATCCAACAAGCCTCGGAACCTTGGTCTAAGGGCGCAAAATATGTAGTGCCGGCGGTACAGCGCCTTTTAATTAATCTCACGTGACCAACACATTCTGAAACGAACTGAATAATTAGCGCGTTCAGTTTTTCAATTTTGCCGTGTATTTATATTAAAACTGACTTTTTCTCAAAACCAGATATCGACGATAGTTGCGGTGTGCAAAATACAATAAATAAGAGTCTAAAACTTAGGGGCTCCTTTCCCTGGGAGGACATCGACTCTTCCAGTCTATATGTATCTTCTTATCTATTTAATTTAGGCACAGAGAATCAGGCATATATTTTGTAGCAATTGTTGCACTTATTTGGGGCCCTATCGAATGGTCACAGAGAAACACTGCATCGAATCGAAATACACACTACTTATGATTAACGACAATCTTGTTCTACTACTAGACAGTAACTATTGTAACTGAAAGATAATATAGTTGGCGTAATAGACGAGTATAGTTTATTGTTCACACCCTTTTGGGTCGTCTATCTCCTATAAAAGGGTGTAATAAAAGGTAACACATAATATACTTTTATCAAAAACCAGATAAAGGTTAAAGATATTTTTTATTACGTTGGCACTACAAGCTAGTGTATTGGCCCCGGGACCTACAGATTAACGTGGGCTCCGAACCACGGTCCTCAGTAACACGACACCAAGAGCATGCGCCCTTCAAAGGCTATCAACCCTTGGTTTCGTGATGATGTCTTTTGTTACCTACCGACTGGGGAGTGTGAAACGGCGTCTTTATCCTGTGAGATATCCGATTTCATCCGGCCTTTAAAGCTTTTGTTTCCTACAAAGCAGTACCGTAAAACAGCGGGCGTACTTGGATGGCAAGTGACGTCACAAAAAAACGTGTACATGCTTGCAAAGCCGAGTGTTTTCCTACCGAGCGTTCGGCGCTACCTCTTCATACAAATACGGCCGCTCTTACAGTGGGATATTGCAAGCACGTTTTTAAGCGGTGCTCCAGTGCAGAGATTATGTTGTGCGAATGGAATTTGAAAATGGCTGAACTAATTAATTGGTCCAGTGAACAAGACGAAATTTTAATTGACTTTGTCAGAACTCATGAAGCTCTATATAATGTAAAGTCTGCGGAGTACAGGAAGATGCAACTGAAGCATAGCTTATGACATGAAATTGGTACAATACTACGTTAAACAGGTGGGTATTTTATTTACTTTTTACATTTTATTTTGCAACGACAGAATGATATACAATCTCTTTCAATGTTCTCCACAGTAACGATTTTGCCACTCAATAGCGCCGGGTCCGTTGAAATAAAGCTTAAATTTATCACGAATTTCAAGCGGTGTGTGTCGGGCACGTGCATTATTTTCTGCAAGATCAATTAAGTTTTGCGTTGGTAGAGGCATTCTTCGTCCTCAAGATAAATTATGATAGCCAGATCTAAATCGTCCATCTTGCAAAACATTACAATTTTCACAATGAAGTGCACTGTCATAGCGGCCGTATTTTATTACACCGTTTCGATACTTTACACTAATGTTCACCATCAAAGTGGCCGTACTTTACTCTGGCAAAAACGGCCGTCAAATTACGTCCGCATTTTTACGGAACCGCTTTGTAGGAAACCAAAGCTTAACCGGCGTGAATAGTACGCATGGTAGCACGAAACGTAGAATTGGCCCAGAAAACTTTTACATTCCCCGGTGGGATTTAAAGAGAAAAAGCTAGTCATCTAAAATAATAACGACAAAAATCACAATCCGGAAAAATATAAAACATTGTCGCTTCCTAACAATGTTTGTTATTTTGTTAAATAAATAGAGATTGTAATAAATTATCGTACCGATTATTAGAACCCCCATGTTACAGGTTGTATATTGATGGTCTGTGATTTAGAGAAACTAGGAATTGATAACCCCGATTCCCCTACTTACTAAATATTGAAAAAAAAAAAACATATGTTTGATAAAGTTACACAGACTTTGGGTTTGAATAATTATTGATCTAGAAATAACCCAAATACTTTCGAAACTGACGATGGAAAAATCACGAAAATAGTAGTCTCACCTATAAAATCATGGAAAGGAGCACGTAGGCAATTGTTTACTAGATTCCTAAAGTCAACAAACTATGATTGAAAAGGTTATCGAAACGATTTAGTGCAGATAATAGGGTTAATTGTATTAGAGATGCGTTGTTTTTCTGCCACAATTATTCCTTATCTTTCAAACAACACAATCTGGTGCTTCAAAATTCTGCATAGTATTATGGGCAATTGACTTTGACCTTATTGTTTTCGGATCCCCCCGGGTGAGATACGGAATTTAAGAGGTTTTGTTCATTCGCACGAGCGCTTTGCTTCCGCGCCTGAATTCACTAAATAGCGGTGATGTTTAGATGAGTGATTTTATGAGATACATATTTAATATGTATTTCAGTAGGAAGCACGAAAAACCTTAATATTTTTTTAAACACATCTTAAGAAAAAAATAAATTAAAACTGAGCTTTTCTTATGGATTTAAAAAGGTTGAAGTATTTGCGTTCTGTTGATTATTTATATTTCTTATATATCCATGAAGGTTCTGGAGAGCAGTGTCACTTTTAACCCTTAACATCCTTGATTCTATTCAAAAGAGAGCCTTTCGACGACTCAATAATCTAGTCCTCAGAAGAAAACTCTCTTCTCTCTCTGTTAACTTATAATATTTTTGACTTTTTTCATAAATTTTATAAATTATAGATAGGATTAAATACGATCATTAAAAATACTATAAGCAAATAATATTTTTAAATTTGTATTTTATTGGTACCTAATTAACTGCAAAAAACAATACAATTTCTCAAATTAGTGAAACTCATTTCCGTGAAGTTCAATACTTACTTAGATAAAAATAATTAACGCAGGAGAGATTTCTATTTTTACAAATTACAAGGAGCAAAAGGTCTAAAACAGTTCTTGAAAAGCAAAAACAGACACCGAGGGAAGCTATAAGAAGACAGACAAGAAAAACAAATTTTCTCCCGTGATATACGAATAAAGAAGGATGGAAAGAGATCGGTATTATCAACATTGCCCAAAATATTTCCGTTATATTTTATTATCAAAGACAATATACCACACATCATATCACATCTGTGACATTACTTTTAAAAAAAGCCCATTTATTGCTGAAATTAAGCATTAAAGTGCGTACAAAGCAAAAGCTTCTTTATTACAAGCATTAATACATATTAATTGCAAAATATATTTAATTTCTTGTGTCCAAAATTTACCTCAGGATCTGAACATATCCTAATTTAATTATAATTAACCAGGTGGAATATATCCTGATATATTCTTTTTAAGTGTAATACAGTCATAAATAAAAAATGAATTTTTCGACAAATCCTGGCTGCTTTTACCGAGAATATGAAATGAAAAAAAAAAACTACATTTAATACACCTGAATAAACTAAAATAAATATGAGAATGTAGAACGCAATTCGTAAAATAATAGGAAAATGCCCAAGATAAACAAATGAACATTTTCATTGTTTTTCAGTGAAGATGTCAAATTAAGTGGAAGTTTGATAAAGCGAATAGCATGTGGTCAGAAAATATATATTTATTATGTGTATATATGCTTCCTTTACAACTGTTGGCGTAAACAGTTTCTTTTTATAAAAACGCATTTTAGTTGATTAATTCGCTTTATAGCTAAAGCGACCTAAGTAACTAAACATAAATGATTTTTTATAAAAAATTATTCAAATGTTTTAAAGAGAACCGTTTTGACCAACAAGAAAAAGGTTTTAAAAATATAAAATAAAAAATTGAGAAGATGTAGTTTAAAATCAGCTCTGGGTGGTACATAAATGCCATCCGTAAATTCGTCCCTATTTGTTCAATCGCAGCTATTACATTTTTATCCAGAACTCAAATCGTTTAAAACTACAATAAACCTTTAAAAAACCAAAAACACTGACACCAAAAAACTTATTTTTTCTGCTAGGCAACCCTGTATACAAAAACGTTTTACGCCTCTATAGATGTTTAAGCCATGAATGAACAGGACTAAGAATAGAAAGCGGCGTTGCCACTATTACTCGAAATTTCGCCACTATGCAATGGAAATAAATTACTAACAATTTATTACTAAGAAAAACAACCGTATATTGTTAGATTTTACTAACCCTTAGTTATACAGGGTGGGCCAATAAAAATGAAACAAACCCGATTTTTCATATTTATCGTGTATCTTTTATGGAAGGCGGAACCTTTTGCTTATATTTTTAACCCTCTAACTTCAACCACCTAGCAGGGGTGAGCCTCACGCCTAAAATTTTATATGGGAATAGGAGTCAAGTGATAGCTCATTTCAAAGGTCATTAAGTTCTCTTTTTAAAGCTGCACAGTTTTCTAAATTTGGTTTATTAGTTTTTAAGAAAATGCATTTTAAACATGGTACCTTTCAAAATCCGTTCTTTAATTTTTAGCTTAATTTTTGCATTGCATTTTCTGTTGTAGCTAAAAGATTATTCCTAAAAAGTCTTTAGCAATACTAAGGGTGGTTTTTACAGCCTTAATCGAGCAACTTTAATTCTCTGATGAAAATTTTACTTTAAATTCGAGCTAATTTTATCAAAATAAAATAAGGAATTTAAATATAATTTAACTTTCTTACTTTATTATAATATGTTCAAAATGTCGAACTTCCGCTTCCATATAGTAGCACAGATTCTGGTCAAATCGGTTCCTAATGTTATGGAGCATGTCTGGGGTAATTTGTCGACATTCGTTGATAATTTGTTGACGTAAATCGTTCAGGGATTCGGGCTGGGTTCTATAAATTTTACTTTTTAGGTGACCGTACAAAAAAACTCTAATTAGATATGGTGACCTTGCTGGACATTCTATTGGCCCTCTTCGGCCAATCCATCTTGAGGATTTGTTTCATCCAGATATTGACGAACAGCTAAGGCATAGTGTGGTGGCGCTCCATTTGTTGAAATGTCAACTCGTTTTCATTGCAATGGTCACTTTGTTCAATAATATAATTTGTGTTACTGCTGGATAGACAGTATTTTCTATCAATTGTAAATACATGGCACTTGTTAAATTTCCTGGTAGAAAAAATAGTCCAACAACGCAATCACCATGAATTCCAGCCCAGACATTTAATTTTTCAGGATTTTGGGTATGAACTTCGTGGAATACGTGTGGGTTTTGGTCTGCCCAATATCGACGATTATGACTATTAACAGTTCCGTTCAGAGAAAACGAACGCTCATCCGAAAAAATTTGGACTATTAATTAATCGTTCACTAATAAACTCGCAAAATTGTAAACGTCGATCGAAATCATCTTTTATTTCTTGAATAAGGTGTATTTTATAAGGGTGGAATTTATAGGCTTTTAAAATTCGTAGTACGGCACTTGCCAGAAACTGTTGGCGACTGCATAGTACTTGAAGTAAGATCACGATGACCATGGCCCAAGGGCAAGTGCAAGTATTGACCGATTTTTTCTAAATTAACGTACTTAACTTAAGGTTTGTACATGAGGCCACTCTTAATAATTTTAGTAGTTTTTGAGTCCTAAAGATAAAATAGCCATGAAATCATTAAATAATTAAAAATCTCATAACGCCCTTATCAAGACAGCTTTTCAATTTATTTTCTATTAGCGTCAGTGCTCTAAGACTAATATTTATATGCTGTAAATTCCTTAGAGTTTTATCAACAACGAAATTTATTAACTACTCTTAATGTCTAATCTTCTTGATATTTTTTTTGCAAAACTTAAATTTTTTTTGTTTCAGAGTACTATAATAAATTTAAAAATAAGGAAATGCAATAAATTATCTAAAAAACGCTACATTCATTAATTATTATGTAGGAATTTGTAGCCGTTATGGATTAGTTATTATTTACGGCAGAAACATAAATTCTATTGCTATTTATAGTGCTCTTATATTTACTTGACAAATATAGACTGCTCCCTCGGGTTAAATACTTTTACATTCCCTTTTATTTTCAATCTAATGCTTTTAATCGACTCTTCAAATATAGAGAAAAAAGTGTACTCAAATTAATTTTCTAAGCTTAGCTACACCACAAAGGATAAAAAATGATTTTCATGAAAATAACTTTCGTATTTTCCGTTATTTCTTGTTTTTCTTTTAATATTTATAACAAAATGGTAGGTACGGCACCGAAAATGCGTTAAAAATAACAAAACAGTGTGACAATTTAATAATATGAACCACAAGTGATTTTTAGAAGTATCGACTGCTTCTATTCAAGAGTCGTCCGATTCATTAATGAGCAAGTTCTCACGAGATTCCTCTCACCGATGATATTCAATGGAATAGGCAATATACATATATGTAATGCAAATAAATCTAAGATTTTAATTTTTTTATTCTGTAAATAAATTAAATGTTTATGGCCCTTGTTTTTAACTATTTATTTAGATTTTTATTAATTCAAATGTTTTCTATTACAAACTCTTATACAAAATTCGAAACTTGCAAGACGTGATCCTATTGGTTGTGACAACACATGCTATGGAAATAAAAGGGATGTTATATGGATGGTGTACTCTAAATGCAAGTATTAATTTATTTTCTTGATTATTTTCGGAAGGTCAGGAGATTTCGTGATAAGAAATTTAACATGTTATTAAAATGATTAATCAACAATGACCAACAAGGATAATTGGATAATTTGCGGACTATTCTATTTTTGCCGAAAGTTGATTCAATTATGACGGCTGCTTATTTTTCTGCAAATCATGACTTTACCTATTTGCAGGAATTACAGGAATAAAAGCTTAAACGTATTTGTTGAAGAAATATTAACTGTCAAATGTGCTAATAATAGCCTTCAAATAAGTTCTTTCATTTTTATTTAACTTTACCTGCTAGTTTTTTTGTATGTATGTATGTTAGTATGTTTAGGTCAAAAAACTTTTTATGTAATTTAGCTTTATATATTTAACGCGCTCTCCTTATATTTGAATTTGCAGAAAAGATAACAATTTGTAAAAAAATGTAATTTCAAATATTTTTAAAATCTTACTTTTGTCTTTTTTAAATTGAATTAGCTAGTAAAATGGAACAAACGTAATAGCTTTTTGGCTTTTCGAAACATGCAGGAATTTAATTAAAACCAATTGTAGCAAGATAAACATTCATTTGCCAAAATGGCCGCCAGAAAGCGAGAAATTATTTTGGCCTAAAATGGAGTCAACACACAATTTCTAGTATTTGGTTTCTCTAATGTTTTATACATATATCATGTAACTATAAATTAATAGAAAATGTGACGAAAGAGTATCACTGTTTCGTGGTTTTACTTTTTCCTTTTCAATTCGAGATTCTTTCTTTTTTCTTTTTAGTGTCTTGTAAAACCTTGAGGAATGTTTATACTGTTGTTTTCTTGCCATATTTTAAAAAAAGTAAAATGGTTAAATAGGTGATTCAAAAAACCAACGTAAACAAAATGTAAAAACTATAGGTTATGATAATTTGCTGCGAAGAGGTCGTAGTGTGTACAAAACTAAAAACTATCATACTACGAATTCAAATAAGTTTGTTAAATTTAGCTATTAGAATTAGCCAATGCACCATGCTTTAAGAAAAACTCTTTATAGGACATAAAAATATTCCTAAAAATGCATGTTGCACCTTCAAAATAATAAAAAAATATTTTCCCAACAAAAAATAATTATGATTTCATTTCTTGGCCGTCAATGGGTTAAAAGAGGAAAAATGCTATAAATATATTAAATACCCTGTGATTTACAGTTCCCATATATGAATGAAAGTCCCTTTCTAAATCCTAATTTATTAGGACTGATAAGGTAATACCTCTTCCGTTCCGATATCAGTAAGGAATTAAAAAAAACTACAAAATGTGTTGACTTTTATAAACATTCCTGGTTGTTAATTTATTAACGGAAAAAGACTTATTTCATTGTATTACGTATTAGCGAAATATGTTTCCACAAGAAGTCAGTCCGATTAAAAAATAATAATAATAATAATAATAATAATAATAATAATAATAATAATAATAATAATAATAATAATAAGGCACGAGTTTGTGCATGCAATATCAAAATACATCAAAGTTGGTAAAGAACACGATCACTCAAAATTAAAATGGTTTATTCTGCCGCGTTCGAGTTTAAAAACGCCCATAAAAACTACAGACAAAGACTCATGCAGCGATTCAGGCAAAGGCACACCTGCCAACGGGCGCCTGCAGTGAATGCATCAATATACCAGACATCTCCTATTTCAAGGCTTCTGACGACCTTTAGGTTTTTAATGCTTTATTAGCTAACGATATTATATCATGACTAGCCAGAAAGACTATTATAGAGAATATTTATGACTAGCCAGAACTTCTATATTTGTCAATCCTTTCTTAAACAACTTTTATTAGAATATCCACTTATAAATTTTTCAAAAAAATAATCGCACATTTTTATGTCAAAAAATGCTCAACTACCGGCCCTTATACGACGCTTCTGAAGAGCCTGACACCATAGGCTCTAATATTATAAAGAAAAAACAAATGATCTAGCCGGGCCATTGCCAAACTTAAATATTATGGTGACATCTCATTTTTTTATCAGTTTTAGTAAAATAGAAAATAATCCAAAGTATTTTTAATTACTTTATAACTCACAGAAGTTATAAAGTAATAATACTTAAAAACGTATGCTTAGAAAAATTAAAGAAAACACTAGTAATTTGCAGTTACCAGAAGGAAAAACTCAAATGCCTGTTTTGTAAAAACTATCCAATAAATTTTAGGTCAAAAGTATTAACCGTAAAATTTTATGTGCTTACTTTTAGGTTTTGACCTAAATAAAGTACAGAATGTACAAAAAATCCAAATTTGCTTGGCGGTTTATATATTGAACATAGCATTTTAGATTGTCTAGGTCTTTTAAGGGAGGGAAAGGGCGAAAAATAATTTGTCTAACCGCCTGAAATAAAGTCAGATGTCATGGAGGGTCTTAAAAAGTGCATTTATTTCACCTCATCAATATTTATATATAATAACAGAAAATCGTTGTGTTGCCAATACGATACTCTGATTGCTGTGTTGCCAACAGATAATCCTTGTGTTGCCAATAGAATTACTCTGCTGTGTGCCAATATGGTACTCTTGATTATAAACATTTATGATTACAAACACTGATTGGATTAATTAATGGATATTATGGAATCAACATTAAGCAATTAATGGAATTTTAGGAATATCCCACGAATTCACTTTGAGTGAAAATTTTCCTTTGCCCGTTGTACCTTTAATTTCTCCACGAGTTGGCAACACTTCAGGTGACCGCAGGTTGCGCGAACCCAGGGATTGATAGCCCCTGGGGGATGCAAACCGTGGGCCGGGGTAAGTGTAGTTGAGGTAAGTGACGTAACGACCCGCGACCGCAAAAATAAAAAAAAAATTAAAAAACTTGTTTTTTTCGAATAATGATAATTTTAATCTCGTAAACTGTCTCGGTGAGTCCTTCGAAGCAGTATTTACTGCTTAATAATTTAAATTAATTTGCGAAATGTTTACAAATCTAAGGTCAAATTCTTGGGATCCGGATTAAAGTTGTATAATATAAAATGTGCGATAAAATTAATTATCGTAACATAAGAAGCATTTCTTTATTGATTGCAATGCTTGTACGCAATCGACATAATTTAAAATTTAAGAACCATAACTAAAGGCGGGTTCAAACAGCAATTTAATTTAATTTTAGCCTAAGGTAATTTAAGAGTTTATTTAATTTTAATTTATGGTGTTCATCCAGAAATTTAAGCCACCTAAGATTTAATTTTCAGCCAATGAAATACATCGTGCTGCGCCTGCGCCATTGCGATTTTCAAGTGTGGGTGTGGGTGATTTTTAGTTTTGCAAAAACAAACTCACTTTAAATAATTTACATTAAACAAGCTAACACAAGGAATGGGAAATACACAAAAATGAAAAGCCTTTGTTTACATTTTATGAATATTTTTCTTTCAAAACTGTCAATAGTGTCAATGCCAACTGCGTCATCTCATTGAGTTTGCGCGTTAACCCTCATTTAATTTAATTTAATTCTAAAAGATAAAAGTTGGTCAACTTTTAAATTAAGTCTTAAATTACATCAACTGTATGAACGCTATTATGGCTTGCCATCTAACCAACTTTTTAAGTTACGCTAAATTAAATATTAAATTAAATTAAATCGCTGTATGAACCCGCCTTAAATTATGCGAAAATTTTGATTTTTTTTTCGGCTGTCCTTCATGTTACTTACCAATATTATATCATTATTAAAAAATAACGATAAATGCATAGAAGTTCATAATTACACTGAAAATTAATTTTCAAAACTTAGTTTGGAAAAGAAGAGAGTTATACAGTATTATACACTGTGTCTAAACTGTCATTAACTATAACAGAATGGAGCGACTCTTTATAAAAGAGTTATACTTTTTGGGAAACTCTGTATATTCAAAATTTATTTCAGGATAACGATTTTAAATTTCCTTTGACTTTCTTTCCGCAAGTTCTTTTTCTAACAGGTGCTACTTCTCATGCCATAATCCGGTTATTTAATTATATACATATTACATAAACATAGTCTATAATTTAAAGCAGAATCAGAAATTAAAGCAAAATATAGGGTATTTCGTGTAAGAAAATATAATTTTGATCCGACATAAATTTTTTAGCAACCCTGTATCTTCCCTAATTTTTATATTATATATTATCAGGAGCTCTAGAACTTTTATCTGAATTAAACTAACTGAGCACTTGTAATGTGACAGAACTTATGTTAATATCATTGCCAAACATGACTTTAAACGTCAGTGAAATGTATTACTTCTTGATTAGAACTTTTAAGCAATAGGATGTAAGACACTTACCTTTAATGACGCCATATCTGATACAGATCGATGCGTTTGGATGGTCTCCAGTTGGTCCAGGCACCAGTCTAGCTCTTCCATAGTTTCCATGGCGAGCTTCATGTAAGCTTCGTCTGTAACAAGATAAATACTCAGAAAAAAGCCAAATAAACAACTACTTCCTTTTCTTGAATTATCCTCATGTAGCTTGTTCTGAATGTATGGTACGTCGAGTAACGAAATATGAAATTTAAAATTATCTTGACCACCCCTGTATATATCTACGCTAAAATATAAATTATTCTTTTGTAAAAACATGGTACGAATTGACGCGTCCTTTCCATCTCCCTTATTTTAATCTCAGCTCTAATACAACCTAAAAAATACCGCTCGAATCTTATGAAAATTTAAAGAATTCTTATACTTGGGTACTTAAAAGCGACAGTTTGAAAAGTTCACACCCTTGTTAATAACCTCTTACTCCTAAAAGTAAGTTACGAAAAAAATCTTTTCAAGGCCGATAATCTTCAATAAGTTAAACTTTTAATTTGCGCCCTAAAAAGGTCCTTCAAAAGTTTAATTACGTTTTAAGCTCATTCGAGTGATTTTTATCTTTTTTAAAACGTTATTTTTTTTTAGTTCAATCGGAATACAAAAAAGGAAATGACTCCGCTGCCGGCGCCGGCAGCCATTATGGATGCAGGCGGATCAAAAAACAATAATTTATCATAGTGTAAACTTTAACGAAACTTAAATCTTGCTTCAAAAATATAACAATTATTATTATTCTGCGAATAATATAATAATCTTAATCCTCGTTCGCCAACAAGCAAACAGCTACAATCTCACTCAGGCCGCTTCCATCTTCTACCATTATTATGTAAGTCGCAAACCTTAGATTTACCAGGCAATAAGAGACTATAAAGGATAGTACCATCAACAAAAATAATCTTTGGAAAACATTCCATTTATTTTTTGATTCCGTCATCCTGGAAAAATAAACCCTTGAAAAGCCCATTTTAATCAACTAAAATCTCAATATCAATACAATGGTATGAATTTCTGAAAATATGCATGCATTCTTCAAAATTCTTTGCCTCAGTCTTGCTACGATTTCCAAGATTAGTGAGGTCCTTCAATTTCATTTTACAACCTGTTTCTCTAATTAAGTTATCTAAAATGATTTTTTTATTTGCCCCAGCCTTCAAGGCTTCTTGAGTAGTAAAGTTTGCCATTTTCTGGCAAATTTAGTCTTTGCTTTGCTAGAAAATTGAAATAAACTTCGGATGAAGTATGATCGTGATTTTGTTCAGGGTCCATGATGCATAGAAATTGTTTATGTTCACTTACTTTCAAGAAAATGCTAGCCTGGCAGCCTTGCTTATACGTGGAACACTTCCTTGTTGACTTTTCATTTTTTGTCTTGAATGGTCTTCCACCTTTAACACAGGTTAACCGCAGAAATAGTATTTCAGTGCCGCATTAATATCCACCACAGTATTAGGATTTTGTTGTCTTTGATTGTCAATTGTTCTGCTATTACGCAACCAAAACTAATTGTTTTCTTGTAGTCCATCAAAACGTAATTAAAATTTTCATATAGAAAATTAATCACCTATTTTCATGTTTTATAGTTTTTACGCAAAATTAAAACAACACAATGTTTACATATCATTAAAAAGGCGTAACTATTTTTATTTTAGGTTAGAACTGCCGGCACCCGAGAAATTTTATACTCGGGTGCCGGCGCCGGTAGCCATGCATCAATATTTTGGGAACCGGCGCCGGCAGCAGAGTCACTTCCTACAAAAAACCATAGCAAATACGGAATATTTTGTAAATAACAAAAAGTATAAAAAATATAAACTGAATTATCAATTCGATAAATTCCATATATTGTCTGACAATAGGTGTGCTTTAGTATAGATCTGCATACAATTTACATATTTCCATGTATTTGATAGCAATAAATTCACAGTTCCATCATTTAATTGATATGTTCAAAGGATGTAACCCAGGCATCACCAAAGATAAAATTTCTAACTGGTAGGTAACTAAACATAAAATAGATCTCTTAAAAAAAATATGGCAAGCTCTCTGAAACAACTTAAGGTTAGTTCAAAATTCGCTTATTTGATATTCATTTGTTTTTTCATTTACGTTTCTTGATGGTTCTTGTACAAATCCACAAATCTAATTTAAACATTTTTTTTTCTTTCCAAATAAAAAAAGTTATCTATTGGTCCCAATATAATCAATAAGCCTGTACGCTCTGATTTAAATCGTGTTACATGATATTTAAACGATTATCGCGAAATTCCCATTCTAATCCATATGCGATTTTTTTGCTGAATTTAAATTAGGTACTTATCCAATTTGATTTGCTAATTTTTTACCAAGGATCACTCTTGATACTTATTTTTCCTATGCCGGCTTCACACGTTGGGCCATAATTTGGCCGAAACAAATAGCGAATCATTTGTCGAAATATTTGTCTACAAATATGCTATCCATACGTTGGCCTACGCATCACTGCTAGTTAAAACTTACAATATGACAGACGTGGAAATTTGCTGCTGCGACGACAATGGCTGCCTTAGGTGTCTTTAAAATTACTTGTTAGAAGCAAATGTTGGAATTAACAGAAAACCTAGGTGAAAAAGAAGGTGGTAGGTGACATCAATGTTTTCGACAAATAATTTGGTATTTGTCTCGGCCAAATTATGGTCCAACGTGTGAAGCCGGCATAGAAACTTAAAAATATTGTCGTTTCTCCATGCCATTTTAATAAGTTTCAAGGGCGACAGTAAATAAAAACCAAAAAACAACAAGAGTAGGTAAAACACTGCAAGCAATTGTGTACTGACATGCACCAGCGTGTAGCCAGAGAATTGATGATTATTGGCCCAACGGGCTCGAACCTCTCTGATTTGTGTACCATTTACTGACAACGACGCAAACTTAGGCAAGCTTAATGCCCACATGTTGGTGTTGGCCGAGGTTTGCCAGACTTGCCCAACATGTGAAGCCGGCATTACGAAATGCCTATAGCTGTAAATGTAGAATTTTAATGCTCAAGGATAAATAAAAAGTATTTAATATATTTTTTTTATTTATAAATACAGCACGTGGCACCTTTTTATTTGCGAACAAAGCAAATATTTTTTGTCTATTTGTCTACTGTGATAGTTGATAAATTACACTTATTGGCCTATTTATTACTGCGAATCAAAATTAATATGGAAAAATGATAAATATTGAAGTTTAGATTTCAGAATTACAGATAATCGTATTATTAATTTGCGCCTCAGAAGCAGGTACATATCTCGATTAGCTGACTACCAATAAGTTTTAGTTTTAGTTTCCTAAACATAATAATGTTAAGATTAAGATAGATAAAGGTAGGATTAGGTTTCAATGTTATAAACTGAACCAGGCTCACTGAAAAATTGTTCACAATATTTTGCTTAGTGGTGCTAAAAAGTAGCCCCTGAAAAATAGTGTGTTTATCATATAGTCCACAGGGTTTTTCACTTAAAACTCTGAGGGCCTGTATCTCGAAAACGATTGGATACTTTTGATTTTGTAAAAAGCCGTCGTTAGGTAGGATCAATTAGCATTTCCTAAAGATAATATCAATGCGACGTCTTTGATGCTCTGAGCGTCGCGACGCTTCAAAAATATAAATCGAATGACTTCGAAAGTAGGTACATTTGAAAGTACTTTACATTTTAAGACTTTTGTCATTTACCCTAATTCGATTAATTCACTGGTTTTTAAGTAATACAAGGTTTTATTTAATTTTTTATATTAATTTTGGAAACGGATCAGTAGTAAAACTAAAATAATTCTTCACTTAATAATAATTCAGTCAATTTTGTTCAAAATTCATTCCTTCTGCGCGAACACAACTGTGAAATTTTTTTAACAATTTGCTGTGGGTAACTTTTAAAAGAGTTCTTCTTGTAATAGCAGTACATGCTGCTGTAATTGTGTTTATTAGATCGGCCATATCTTCAACTGTTGTTTCGTAGATAATATCCTTTAAGTGACCCAAAGAAAAAAATCTAAGGGTGGAATACCTGGTGACCTTGCTGGCCATCTTATTGGTCCGTTGGTCCATCGATTAAGATACTCTCTGTACAAATGATCCTTAATAATTTGGACATTACGAGCAGGAGCTCCATCCTGCTGCAGCCACATATTCGTGCTGTATTCAAAGGGTACCTCTTCTAACAGTTCTGCAAGTGTAACTTGAAGAAAATGTAAATAACGTTCTCCAGTTAACGCGCCTTCGTAAAAATGAGGTCCAATAAGATATCCATTTAATAAACCGCATCAAACATTAATTCCAAAAACGCGTTAATTTCCGCTTTTTCTAATCCAACGAGGATGATTTTGGGACCAATAGCGACAATCGTGCCGGTTCACGATTCCATTATTATGAAAGCCGATTCTCGTCGCTCCATAAAATGTTGGACAAGATATTTTCAATTTGGCCATAATTCGGAAATCTTACTAATCCTCTCCAATCTATGGACTAATTTAGTTTTGTATGGATGAAACTTATTGTTTTGTAGAATCCTCCATGAAGAGCTTATGGAAACACCAGTATTTTCTTTGATTTTGGCTAGTGAACTGGTCGCCACTGATCATCAACTTGCTGTAAAACGGGCTGTATTTTCATCATTTGTAGCAATTTTTCTATTTTTTCTTCGGTTTTACAAAGCAGCCATACTCCCTTAAGTTCCTGCATAGAGCTGCAAAAGTTTTGTCATCAGTAATTCTTCTATGAGGATAACGATGCCCATACACTCTTGGTACGACCTTATCATTTGACCTTCATTCACAGTAAATGGGTAACATATCTACTTTTTCTTGGTTAGTGTATTGAACCATTTTCATAAAATATAAAGTACAATGAATTCTAATGTCATAATTCATCAAGGTGTTTAGGGATGGTAAATTATTTACTTTTGCGAGACATAGGTACCTATTAAAATTAGTTTTTTTAAAACCTTTTTATGCGCTTTAAAGCTAAAAAATTTCGTTCAACTGAAACCGAAGTTACAGTTAGTGTCACCATTAAACATAGCAATTTGTACGTACATTTCTTGTAAAATCTCGTTTAGACCATTTTGTACATTATTTGTCTCTATGATCACTGGCAAAGATAAGGAAAGGAACTGTTCATCAGCAAAAAAAAAATTTAAGCACGGTTTTTAATCGGTCCTTTCCGAAAACATTTTTATAACTGAATTAAATTGTTAAATAGGTACCTAACTGATGTGGAAATGATACGTCAAAATCAGCAAAAAGCTTTTAGTTATAATAGGTTCAAAAATAATAACTAATATCGTTAAATCGATCTGTAATTTGATCCTTATCAAGTACTTCATAAAATAACGCCTGATGATAAGTCAATGCAATATTATTATTAATTAGGTCCTTATTTTCGGTTCTTGTCCATAAGTAATTTTATACCTAATAGTAACTTCTTAAGTAGATCTCCCATTAGTAATAGGTAGTTTAATTGTTTTCACGTTGTTGTTGCAGCAATAAAACAACATCATAACGCGGCTTCACTCTCAAATAAAATATCTAAATCAGGAGGCTAAGCGCTTTACAGGCCTCTCTTCACTCTAAATTTGCGCGTGGAAGTGAGTAAAATAAACAGATTAAATAAAGACAGGACTATTCACACATGTGCAGAGACAAGCCGCGACGAGAGTCTAGCGCCAACCGGGCCTCTGGTGGTGCGCAGGGCGTTCTCTCAGAGAAGAACTTTTTAACATACGGCGAATATCGCGTGAGGTTCTTTGTTAGTCGAATATATTGTCGCAAATATTAGCGCTTCCTTAACTTGTAAATAAAAGTGTCTTTATAGACGTTTGCTAATCCTTTCGACCTTTATAGAATTGCCAGATATATGTAAAAGTTTTAGATTTGAAGTAATGTGACGAAGAATAGTGAAACCAAACGTGTTTATCAATCAATCTTACCGATATTTTTATTCTTACATTTTAAATTAATAGTAGTGAGGCCGGGCCTCACCTTCCTCATGCCACCGCTCGCCACTGGGAGTAATCTTATGTGACACGATACTTTGCGTGATATAAGTACAGCCAAAACTACTGATTCTAGGTAGCAGCTTTTTCGATCCTGCTAAAAAATGCAAATGGTTTAAAATAAAAAAAGCAGAAAATACTCAATTTGAATCGCCCATGGTAATTAGTAAGTCCCTGAAGCTCTTAACCCTAATGTCCTTACAAGGCTGTTCCCTTGATATTTTGGAATCGTAAAATTCGAGAGGCACATTATAAAAATGCCAGGTTTTAATTAATACAACAAGTAATATTTTTCAAAATTTAATTAAATTTAAAAGGAATCTGCATAATTGCTTCTTTAAATTGAATTTTTTATATTGTTTTGTCTTTATACTCGTAAGATTAAATAAAACTTTTGACATTAGCTGAACTTATTACAATAATAAATTAATACGCACATGTTGAAGCTGTTTCATGAAATGTTTAGACATTTCATAAACTGTTGTTAGTGAAATAAGTTATTGTTTCATTAAATGACCAGAAATTTTAGACATACCGTAAGATAAAAAAAACTCAAGGTATGCCGTGGACTCAATCACGCATGTCTTGAATTAGTAGTACTCTTGAAAGGTAACATAGGTAAAAGGTACAGGGGAATGAAAAATAGAACTGACGAGTTCTGAAGTTTTTATTTTTAAGAAAATTAAATATGGCAATCACGGTAGAACAAAAATTATTTATAATCGGAAGTTACTCTAAAAATGGTAGAAGGGTTAATGGCCAGTGGGTTTATTCAACACGGGACGCCATTCAGGATTTTCAAACAGAATTTCCACACATAGTCATAGATTTCGCCAAGTTTTGACTAGATCCGTGGCTTTGTTTACAGAAACAGGAAAAGTGAATAGAAAGGAAGGCAGTGGGAAACCCAAAGTTCGCACTGCACAAAATGTAAAAGAACTGAGGCAAATTTTTAATGAATGAAATTCGCAAAAAAGAGCACCAAGAATCAATGAAAAAGAAAAACGTTTAGCTAATGTAATGACAGTACCATTAAAGAATACACTGGGTTTACAGAAGCCACTGATCCTTTGTCAGTATATAATATCACAACTACACAGAAAAAATACTATCGTATATTGAATTGGATACCCATTCACTCAATGACACACTCTATTCCGTATTGCACAATACAAATTCGATTTATTTCAATGATTAGTTTATCATTGTTAACAAATAGGTTATAAGAGTGCTTGAAATATAAGGTTTCATTGGTTTTTAATGGATCGTTCAAATATAACAATTATTTTATGCCAGTAATAATACCCTGTTCTACACTGTAAAATCAGTTCGTAAAATAATTGTAACATTACAGTAAATGCCAATCAAGTGAAATGTATATTTTCAATTAGCTTATAGGTGATTTTTTCTATATACATTGTTAGTCATGTGAAATTAAACTTTTTATGTAACGTAAAGTATAGCGCACGTTACTAATTGGTAAATATACTGAAAATTACATAATTTTACGATATTTTACGGGTATTTACAATTTAACTGTAAAACAATTGATACTGCATTTTTCCACATTTGTTTATATTGTAAAAAGATGCGAAATACCAGGTAAGTAGACTTATAATTACTAACTTGACCTCGTATTTAAAGTCATCAGGTGATTCCCCGTCGGTCGACCGGTCGACTTCATTTCATCACGCCATTTGTATTTGTAGCTTTGTTGTGTTGCGATACGCATCATTTGTGGATTCGGGAAGTTTATCATGTTAGTGTAGTTAGAATTTTGATGCCCGAAAATAAATAATTCTATTAAAAAAAGTTATTTAATGGTTTTAATCAACTTTTATTTAGAATAGCTAGGTTCCATACAGTATGTCCACGGATGGGGTTGACAAGAGGACAAATGGACCAACTTCTTAAAGATAAAAAAAAGAAACTGTAAATAAAAGTTTTTCTTTCTAAAAATTAAATTTACGGTAAGAAAAAATTGATTTTTTTGTAGGTGATGCTCAAAATATACATAAATATGAAAATTCTATTAAATAAATCTGTGTTCTTTTTGTTTTTAAGGGAAAATATTAAACAGGAACATCTTAAATTAATTAAAATCCAAAATTGTAAAAGAAAATTTAAACTTAAATGAATTATGAATTGCAAATTACTGTTGGTTCTGTTTTGTGCTATTAATTCAGAATTCGCACAGTTTAAGTTTTCTCTTGCAAATCAAATAAAGATGTTTCACATCTTTTCGATGTAACATCTTGCGTTGAAATAATAAATCTATTACTTTTATCTTGAAATATTTTTTTTTTGCGCACCCCATACAAAAAGTCACACTTTTCTTATTGCGATTTGATTTTGGTACGTAAAAACTTTTATTAATACTGACTTTTTATGTCTAAATATTTGTTCCATTTGTCCTCTTGTCTCCCATCCCTGGACGCATTGTATCAAAATTAAGATGTAAAAGCGCATGTACTTGCATGCATTCGTCCATGTAGCTTTACATTTACATACAACTAAAATTCCGAACTTGGAACGTAAAATTTTTCGTGAAACTATTAGCAATATTACATTATTATACTACTCATATACAGACATTTGCATTAAATCGCTTGTAAATATAATGAGTACGGGTGTAAATTTACATTGACGTCAACTTAAAATTACATATCGTTCAATAAAATTAACTTGCCGGAACAGGTAATTTTATACATAAAAATAGCACTCAATTACCAGCAGTTTCCATGACATGGTAGATAATTGTAATTTTTACTTGAAGCTTCAAGGCGAAATATTACCTATTAAAAAGCAAGTAATTTTACATCAAATAATTTTACAGTGTAAATTCAATGCAAACTATCATTGGTTTTACTAGAAGTTTATTTGTAAGAATATGCCCCTCATGTGATGCAAAATAGCTATTATTTTTCCAATTACAACAGTCATTAATTTAATGTAACTTCCAATAGAAAGAAAACATGTTTGTTTAAATTCAATCATATTCGTGTTTTGAAGAACAATTACTCATATTTAATATAATGAAGAATTTCTATTACATATTTGAAACAAATGAAAAACGCTTAATTATTCTAAAATAATTTTTATTTAGTATTATTAAACATATATTATTTAAGGCGCGTATACACCTGAGCACGAACGGGTATGACGCAAAGGTGAGCTGAGCCGCCGCTCACGTACAAGTGTGTACGTATACGTATCACCGAGGCGAGGCAAACGGCCTTCGGCCGAACGACGTACGGAGCGAGGCCGTGCGATACCATCCGAGGCGAGTCGGTACATCAAAGAGAATTTGGTTCAGGTGTGGACGGTGTTTTGCCATTTTTGCCTCGTTGAATTTCAAATTAAAAAGTCAGGGTAGTGTGGTGTACGTATTTATTATTTTTGTGGTTTAGGCAAAAGGTAAAGTTTAAAAAATTAATTTTGTAAACTTGTGACAGAACGTATACATATTTATATTAAAATATTAAATAACTTTTGAGAACTTTCAGATTACTTGTGGGTGGTCTTTAAGGATGCCATAAAATTAAAAAGGGTCTTAATGCCCAGAATTGAGCATTAGAAACAATATTTATATTTCCCATTGTAAACAGGGGACATTTTACGGCTATATCGAAACGTGAATAACCAAATCCCGTTTCTCGGTTATGTAAAAGAATGTACCATTGGAGTACAGGGGCGTATCTAGAAACGTTTTGTCGATTTGTATAATTATCTCAAAACAACGAATATTCTTCTTTTTATAGAGAAATATATAATGATAATACGGATATAAGTAACTGCTAGATTTATAAAGTTCGAACTCCTTCTGTACAGGCTTTTTGGATGTGATTTTTTTACCTTTAAAAAGTAACAATAAAGGATTTTTTTCGATCACGTATTCAAGAGCCTTAGCATAGATTAGTATAGTGTTTTAACCTGTATGCAATGGATGAATCATCCATTAAACAAAGAAACTTTTAATTCAACTTTATTTCGTATAAAATTCGGGATACTACGTCTATGGTACCGACTGGAGATAGCCTAAGAGGGGATGCAAAGGGGAAGATTTAGCAATGGCTAGGTACCGAAGAAGAGATGAAAATTAGTTCTGATCGAATCGTTCTAAATGATAGAGGGTGTATAAGAAATGGGGAGTCGGCAACTCCTTTTTAAAAGTCGCGTTCGCGTATTTCGCGCGGGAGTGAGAACTTAAGGGACATGTAATAAGGGGTTTTGTATAACTTCACGGTGTTAACTGTTTTAAGGGTAAATTTGGTAAAGTTATTTCATTGGGAAATTAATAGATCACAGAACAATGATTTTTATTTTTATATCTTTTGTCATTCGAGCCTTATGGTAAACGCTTGTCCAGCATTGTTCAGTTCATTATTTAACAATCCTTAAATGGTTCTTTGTTGTTTTATATCACCATTATTATTATTATTTTAATCTTTTTATTAATTGTTATATATTTCTTTGTACAGTAAAATTTCATTTATTCAGATAATATATATCTATTTGTGTTACGAAGATATGGGTTTTATTTAATGGCAGATTGACATTAATTATTACGTTCAAACTTCGATGGTCGTCGGCGTCGAGAAAGAGACGGCGCGATAAGAGAAATCGTTGTAGATGACCACTACCAGATATGGATTTCAATGTTTCCTTCCAAAAAAACATTTTAATTTTCGCGCCCTAAAGTCTCGAGTCAAAATAACTTCGCTCTTCAAATGGGCAACAACTTGTCTACTAGATCCACTGCTAGAACTAGGTTTGAGTAACGTAGAGTCGTGTACTAATATTCACTAATTTTAGCTCCCTTTCATTTGAATATTACTACGACCACAAGAATGCGTAAATATAATCTAGATAATTTATAAAGAACCCTCATATTATAAAATATTGTCATAAGTTGGTTAGGTTTTATCTGACATAAATAAGAACAACAACTCAATCTGTGACAAACTTTGGTTTAGGTTTCAATTAAAAATGAGTTGGGATAATGAAAGTAGTTGATCAACTTTCTTCAAATGAAAATTTTAATTGCGTTTTGGTGGATTACAAGAAAGCCACAAACAATTAGTTTTGGTTGCGAAATAGCAGAACAATTGACAATCAAAGACAACGAAATCCTAATTCTGGGGTGGATATTAATCCGGCTCTGAAATACTGTTATCTGCGGTTAGCCTTTGTTAAAGGTGGAAGACCATTCAAGATAAAAAATTAAAAGTCAACAAGAAAGTGTTCCACGTATAAGCAAGGCTGCCAGGCTAGCATTTTCTTGAAAGTAAGTGAACATAAACAATTTCTATGCATCATGGAGTTTGAACAAAATCACAATCATACTTCATCCAAAGCTTATTTCAATTCTCTAGCAAAACAAAGACTAAATTTGCCAGAAAATGTCAAACTTTACTACTCAAGAAGCCTTGAAGGCTGGGGCAAATAAAAAAATTATTTACATAACTTAATTACAGAAACAGGTTGTAACATGACATTAAAGGACCTCACTAATCTTGGAAATCGTAGCAAGACTGAGGCAAAGAATTTTGAAGAATGCAAGCATATTTTAAGAAATTCATACCATTGTATTGATATTGAGATTTTAGTCGATTAAAATGGGCTTTTCAAGGGTTTATTTTTCCAAGATGAAGGAATGAAAAAATAAATGGAATGTTTTCCAGAGATTATATGCGTTGATGGTACTATCCTTTATAGTTTCTGAGGGTACCTATTGCATGGTAAATCTAAGGTTTGCGACTTATATAATAATGGTAGAAGATGGAAGCGGCCTGAGTGAGATTGTAGCTATTTGCTTGTTGGCGAACGCGGATGGAAATTATTATATTATTCGCAGAATAATAAGTGTTATATTCTCCAAGCAAGATTTAAGTTTCGTTAAAGTTTACACTATAATAAATTATTGTTTTTGGATTGAATTAAGGTATTTTGACATTAATTTTCTAATGTTGCCGCCACCGAGCTCGGCTGCCGGTGCCGGCACCCAGCAAGGTTACCGTTAGGGCTACCGGCGCCGGCACCATGATGGCTGCCGGTGCCGGCAGCGGAGTCACTTACTTTTTTTTTAGTCTTACTATACAAATAGACTTATAGCCGACAAATTTGTGGTAAATAAATTATATAGAAAAATTAATGTGTCCGAGTTCTGATTTTGGTACTAATTCTCCATAACATCGCTGTACCGTGAATCGGATTTAACAAGTAAAGAGCATTTAAAAAATGTATGACCCTGTATCTTTACAACAAAGCATCTGCGGATCCATGTTCATATGAACGTTTAGCCTTAATTTCTTTCACATAATCTCTCTATCAGCGATTTCGTATATTTTTGAAACAGCCTGTATAACTCAACATATATGCGCTAACTAGCATGAATTCACTCAAACACAATATTTTGCTGTACCAATTATTCGAAATAAATTTATTTTGGTGTACCTACTATTTTCCATTTAATTACATAGTAATCACAATAGGGTATCAAAAATTTTAATTATTTATATGAAATTAAAATCCTGATTACAACTAGCCCAGCGCAACGATGGACCTTTAATTTAACACGCAACAATAAATCGTTTTAATTATGTTAAAAATATTTTTAAAGTTCGTAACGTTAAAATATTATTTAAAATTTTAGTCGATAGTGATTGCACATAACCATATCTATTAATTATCAAATTAATTTAATGGTCTTTGTTTTGAACATTGCAGCTATCATTTAAAATAGTTTGTTGTTTTTGTTAAGTAATATAAAAACAATAATGTTTTATTTTCACAAGATACCGATTGCTTAAAATCATTTATACATTTGTGACTTCCTTACAATGCAAAGGCTGCAACTATAATGTAACTTAGTTCCTTACAATTACAATAAAAAAATAAAAACTTCAGAACTTGACAGATTTATTTTTATTTACCCACCTATACATTTTACCTATGTTACCTTTCAAGAGTAATAATTCAAGATATGCGTGACGGCATACATTGAGGACGTTTGTTTTTTGATCTTACGCTATTTTACCACTCTTGAAAAAACAATGTACCTTAAGACGCAGTAATATCTGAAATAATTGCAAAAGAAAATTGTTAAAATTCAACGGTTTTCAAACGATTATATTGTGATTGGTTTAAGCCACTAATCAGTAAAAGGCTGTAATGTATTTTGGGTTGCTGAACTTCTCACATTATTTTTTCTCATAAAATTGTGCAATTTCTATATGAAAAGTGTACGTGAAAATTTGAAACGTAGCTACGCCACTGATGAAGAATATTAACAGGGATGCGAACAATTACGAGAGTCGTCAAGAGCCTATATCGACGAGGGTTAGAAACTTATTAAACAACGTTGCAGCTGTACTTAAGGGCCCAGGAAACTCCTTATGAATTTTGCCAACAAAGATTTATTATCTTGTTTTATTGGAAAAAGTTTATAACTTACAGAGAACTTTTCACAAAAAAGAGGAAAACCGTAGTACAGAGATATGGGTACGCTGTAAGCATATAACGACATACGATATTTAAACTCGCGTTCTCCCACAGCAAAATACAAAATGGCGACAACCCGTCTCTAACGGTCATTCATTATAAATAAATGAATGTCTGTAAATACCTAATATAAAAAGGAAACTTACCTCCGGGGTTGTAGTTTCGAGCTTGTGGTGTTGTTACTGCAGTTGCTCCGGATGACCGCCGGGACCTTAAATAAGAAAAAATGTTTAGTTGTTTGGACAATTAGGCCGATAAACAACTAGAACTAGGGACAGAGGTGTCCCTAGAAACGCCGGTATGAAATTGTCAACCCCAAAGAAGTTAAATTCAAGCGCGAGGTCCCAAGTTAGCCTCCCATGCATTGCAGGGGTTGCGGAGACCGAGATAAATTTTGGATAAAACATACATTGCATTTTTATTTTGTATTTTGCTTTTTTGTTCTGTGAAATTGTTGAATCTGCAGCACAACATTTTTATGCGTTTATTTTTTTAAGACATGTTCCAGCAGTGACTAATCCTAAAAGAGTTCATTACACCCACTCCAAAGTCCCTAGAACTATGTGGTGCAAATCTTGTTTTGTTGTGTATATTTCACTAATTCAAACCAAGACCAGTGTCGTGGTGGGGACCGGGGGGGGGGCTTGATTGCCACTCCCGTCTCTAGCTTAATAGTGCCGTCGGCCTACTTACAATTACAATAGCGCTTTATTTAGTTTGGCCCCTATCGCCCTTTGAATCACGCTACGCCACTGCCCAAGACCGACCCTTCGAAACTTGTATTACATTTTACGTTTAACCCTAATTAGAACTACAGTCCAGTTGGTAACTCTAACTCTGGGATTTGTAATTTGGATTGTGTTTTAACTTAAGGCCTAACTAACAATCTAGAAACATCTTGAAAGTACAGCTGAGTGAAGTGAAAGAAGAGGGGATCAGGGGAAATTTCCACATAATAATATTATGTCGTGCTGCGACTTCAGCAATGTATTTGGTGCTTAAAATATAAAAGTTACAGGATTGTTTCAATTAATCAACTTGTGTTTCTCTACTAGAAGATATGACTCAAACTACACCATTTAGATTCAGGTCCAGTCAAAAGTAAAAAAATATCTAAATGAATTATTACCTTTGCATACAGTATGTCTGCGGATGGGGTTTAGAAGAGGGCAAATGGACCAAATTTTGCAAGATACATATGTGAAAATGTCACTCCTAATTAAAGTTTTTGCTTGTAAAATAAATAAGATTCGCGCTATGAAAAACTAAATTTTTTATACAGGGAGCTATTTATTTTTCAAGCAAAAACTTTTATTAAGAGTGACATTTTTACATATCTGGCAAAATCTGGCCCATTTGTCCTCTTCTAAACCCCATCCGCGGACATACTGTATACCTGAAATGACACAGAACAGTTTATTTTTCTGAATTCGCGTCGAGGGTTATTTTAACCCCCTTACCCTCAGAACAATCGCCTAATAGGCTAATTTTTTTAAATAGGAGCATGCCATGTATGTCCCCACAAAAGGTTTCTTAATGAGGAATTTCGTTGCGTTAGTTGTAAATATTAAATTTAGTCAATCTAATGGATCCAATGATGTTTAACTTTTAAGTACTTCCTAAAGTATTCTCATAATTTTCAAACAAACAATAACACAAAAATCAGTTCGACTTTCTTTTAATTTTATAAAAAGCATTTTTACAAAAACCAATTAAAATATTTACTCTCGAAGTAAAATTGGAAAAAAAGTTTTGTTTTTTACTACTGAGAAGTAAGAGATCACGTTTTCCCTAATTTCTTAAAAACCATGTTGAAATCTGTCATAACTTGTTAAAAAGTTTGTTTCCCAAATTAATTTTTGAAATGACTAATTTTGTTTGGCGAGTGCTGAAATTTGGGACAGTGTATAAGGTGGAGCAGAAAGTTCGTTACGTAAAAAGTTTTTTAGTTCTTTTAAAATTAATTTTATTCTGAATATTTATATAAAGTTCAAATTCGGCCGAAATAAAATTTATAATTTTATTAGGATGTCCAAAAAACAGTTTGGTAACGAAATAATAGTGGAATTACGTATACAGTATGTCCGCAAAATGTCACTTCTTATAAAAGTTTATGCTTCTAAAATAAATAAGACCACGTTATAAAAAATTAAATTTTTTATACCGGAAGCATAAAAAATACAAAAACGTTATTATGCGTAACCGTAAACGTTTATCATTTTCTACCAGAAGAATTATGAAATATGTTTTAAACTTAACCCTAAGCCGAAGTACAAAATTTCATTAAAAAATTGAAATATTGAAAGTAACGTTTATCACTTTTTTTAAGTCCCAACTATTTTCTCTCACACCAGAATACCAGTTTCTACATATAAAATAATAATGGCACCTCTAGACATGTTTGTCAATGTCTTTCTTAAATAAAGCAATTATTTAATTTAAAATACTTCCCATCAAACTGGTAAGTATCTACTGAACAAAGGATTTTTAAAGTCCAGTGTTATGGAGATGGCCAAGTATCATACCCCTACATCATGGAACAATTTAGCGAAACATTTTTAGGAATCCCAATAACTGAAATGACAATCTACAACACAATAAAAATGTTCCAAAGAACTGGTTTCTGAATTTCCAGAAGAAGAAACATGACCAGAACGATGCTGCTACAGTTTTAGTTCTTCAGTCTGTTGGAGAAACTCCTGCGATGTCCCTTAGCGTGCTAAACTTCTAGAAGTTATGAAGAAAAAACTCATATTCAGATGATCCTAAAAGAAAATAAATTATTTCCTTTTCAACCCCACTTTAACCAAATATTGGAAGAGGGAGATGAAGCCAAAAGACCAGATTTTTGTTTATGGGTGGGAGACCAAATTTTAAGTGGAAATGTCCGTTTTTATAATTTTTTTATGTTTTCTGATGAATGTACATTTTCTGCTAATGGAACTGTAGCATCCCAGCATGTCCGGTACTGTTCTCGAAAAAAACCCGAATTTAGCGTAATGAGGCGAAGACAATATTTTACTAAAGTAAACGTGTGATGCGCGATATCTGTCCATGACATAGACCTATATTTTGTTAATAACACCTGCAATAGCATATCTTACTTAGAAATGCTGGATACATTTGTTAGCGATAAACTCGAAAATTTGCCATTAAAATTTGGTCTTCCACCCATAAACAAAAATCTACCATTTTCGCTTCATCTTCCCCTTTCAATGTTCGGTTATAGTGTAGTTCGTTTGAACATCGTTTGAATAATTTATTTTCTTTTTGGATCATTTTAAAATGAGTTTTTTTCACAATTTCTAGAAGATGTTTAGCACGATTTCTAAGGGACATCGCAGGAGTTTCTCTAACAGACTGAAGAACTAAAACTGTTGCAGCATCATTTTGCTCATATTTCTTCTTAATGATAGATTGTACAGACCATAGTCCTGTTGGAAGCTCTTCCAGAAGTACATTTGTACAGAGGCTTTGTCCTGCGGGTAGGACGTTCGCCCGCAAATGGGACGGCCCCTCCGGCAGGACGTATTTTGGGACTGCCGGTAGCTGCACGGCATTGTAAATTGTTTTGATGGGATATTCTAAAAAAACACGTTTGCAGGCCCAAAAATGTGAGACCTACTAAGCAGCTGCCCGACCGTCGATCAGAAAATTAGACTGAAATAATAATAGCTCTGTTCGCACAAGAATCACAAACCAGTCAGAGCCAATGAAATTGGCAAACTGTCACGTTACCAAATAACTAAAACTCGATTGGCGCTGATCAGTTTGTGATTTCTCTACGAACAGAGCTAATAATAGTAACTGCATAATTTTGGCGACTGAAAAGCTCAAACTTGAAACGTTTATATCCTTCTATACCATCGTACAAGGTCGGTAAAAAATGCGCTGAACGTTTGAAATTTGCTTCATACCGATATGTGAACATAAGTGCTGTTAAAAGGGCGCATAGTGCTCTAAATTCGTATTGAGGATCGTCCTACATCGCGCCTTTTTAGTACTGCTGGCAGGACGCTGTGCAATCTATCATTAAGATTCAAAATCGAACCAGTTGTTTGGAACTTTTTTGCTGTGATGTAGATTGTCATTTCAGTTTTTGGGATTCCTACAAATTTCTCGCCAAATTGTTCAATGATGTAGCGGTATAATACTTGGCCATCCCTGTAACACTGGACTATAAAATCCTTTGTAGATAGCATTTTGATGAGAAGTATTTTAAATTAAATAACTAACATTTATCATTTCATCTAATAAAGACATTGATAAATATGTCCATAGGTGTCATTACTGTTTAATTTGTAGAAACTAGTACTCTGGTTAAAGGTGAGAGGAAGAGAGAGAGTAGTTGGGATTGAAAAAAAAATAATGTGATAAAACTTACTTTTAATATTTAGAATTTTTATTGAAATCATGTATTTCGGCTAAGGGCTTAATTTAAAACGTATTTCATATTTGTTTCTTTGTTAGAAAATGATAAATAGGATACGTTGTTAAATAAAATAACGTTTTCGTATTTTTTATGCTCCTTGTTCCCTAACGTGAACCTTATTTATTTTACAAGCAAAAACTTTTATTAGGAGTGACATGTTTACGTATATTGCAAAATTTGGTCCATTTGTCCTCTTCTTAACCCCATATGCGGATATACTGTATACAGGAAAAAATAATAAAAATTATATAAGTGCTATCGTTTCAATCTACATTTTTAAAAGTAGGATTTATTGTTCCAGGTCGATACATTTAATATTTAACTTTACTAGGATTTAGTGTGATCAAAGGTTATGTTGTTATATACTTATTTACATGTTATACTGCTTGTCCTTCAACACTAAGTAGTTTAAAAAAATTACCAACAATACATCGGTAAAATCTACTTCGCAATCTTTTAAAATTGGTGCTGCCACCTATAGTCGTTTGGGGATCGCGAATTTAACTGACATATGCCGATTACGGGTTTTAAAGTGGTGTGAGTCTCACTTAATTATATACAGCGTAAAAAAATGTGGATAGTTTTAGTAGAAATGGAATTTTAAAGCCTTTCTAATTTCCGAAATAGCGAAAACTAATCAAAGTCAGAGAACTAAATATATACGCCACTTGATAAGGCAACTGATTCTTAAATAATACAATAGCTTGTAGGTAGTTTTGAGATTTGTTCGTGCATAAAATATCATGCTTGAAATGTTTTTTTATGTCAATAAGGAATACGCATGAATTTTTTCTATTGCATAAATCATTTAGGGAAGTCGTTACAAACTCAAAAATATTATTTTGAAGAAAACTGCTAGGATGCTTTAACAAAAAAAAATGGTACTTATACTTCTCGGTATAATTTATTAGAATTTAAAAAGCAGCAATTTGCTTGGGTTTACTTGGGTGCCAGGTGACTTCAGGAGATAAGCAAAAATAAGTGTTAACCTACATGTTAACATAAAGCTTGATCTAAAGTTAAACAGGTTTGTTATGCAACACAAAAATCATCCACCTTTTCTAGCGTCACATATTTTATCCGATTTATTGTTTCCTCTTCGCAACACATCAACCAATCAGACGAAGAATTTAACTTCGGAAATAAAGATGTGCATTTAGACGACTAGCATGTAGTGAGCCGCCTTATTCGCCCAGACAGTAACTTTTTCTATGTGTTACGGTTGTTTTTTTATTACCATATAATTTATGTATAATTCTTTTTATTAAACAATGAAATCTATAAAAAAAACACCCCTTTAAATATTGTATTGTGCCAAGGTGCAAGAATACCACTGCAAATGCCCTGAAAACCTTATTTTTCACATGCCCACAACAGCCGATGTTTGGAGAAAGCACATGTGTACCTAGTCTAGTGGAAAGTTCAGAAAGGTTACACAACAATAAATAAAACGGTAAGACAACGGTACCCATCCGATGATTAGAACCAATCAAACTCGAAAGATAAATTAAAAAAAAATCCAGATACACGTGCCGACTAATATAATGAAAATATGCTAAAAAAAATTTGTTGCATTTTAAAAATTGCAAAATTTGTTTCGCCCAGATCCGTATGATTTGTAAAAGAATGACTCATATTTGGTTGCATGTTTATTTTTATGTAACAATAAAAAATAACAATTTGTAACGAAATTTTATAGACAAATAAGCGGCCATCCATCATACAAGCTTTAACTTTCAGTAAATTATCCGATTGTCTTTGCACAAATTTTGTTCCGGTCATTGTTAAACATTCCTTTTATTCAAATGTAATGCTTCTTATCCACGAAATTTCCTAACCTCTGGAATTTTGTATGAAAATCTGTATAGAAAATCTTTTTTTTTTTGTTAATAAAGACCAAAATAAATGGATAAAGACAACAACAATAAATATTTAATTTAAGAAAAAAATAGAAAAAAAAAGTTCAGGTTTATTTGGATTATACGCATATTCCTCATTGTAAATTATTTGTTGTTTTCTAGAATTTATTAGCTCACTTTAAAAATAATTTCCCAAAATTGTCTTGTTTAGCATAAAAAATGTATTTTTATGATGTTCGTTTCAAACAGAAAAAAGTAACGCTGCAGTAGGGAATTTTATGCATGGAAGGAATTCTATGCCTTAAGGAATAATTCCGTAAAACGTATTGCTCATTTTAAATTAATTTTTTAATTTATTAGGAAATTTAACTTATGCAAAAAAATGACACAAAAGGCGACTTTTATGTTATATGTTACATTGTCTTGTAACGCACTGTGCTCTGTTCCTATACGTCAAAAAACCTTGTACGTCCCAAGTAGCAGAATTAAGTTAATGCCTTTCTTCTAGTTAACAAAAGACATCAGTTTCGCGTTTAGTAACTTCAAACACCCTCAATTCATATAAAATTCATAACAAGCTTTAGCATTTAACGTTAAGTTAAAGCGAATGTACTTGACAGGATATACAATGTATCAAACCAACACGAATTCGCCTTGGATTGTCTCTATAGAAATCTCATTTATAAAAGGGACTATTCGAATAATTATAAAGCCAACCCTTCTCCGTTATGATGAAAACCATCCCGTTATAGTCTAAGAGCTGGTGAAGATTTGGATACATACTTTATAATATATAAGCTAAAATTTTGTAAAATCATGTTTCTATATCGTCTGCACAAGGTATCGGAAGCCTACTATGCCAGCCCGACAATAAAAAATTCGGTCAAGTGCAAGCTATACTTGCACAATTAGTGTTCCGTGCTATCAGCTCCCCACATAACCTGTGCAAACCTCGGCCGCCCGATCTCCGCCCATCTGCCGCGCTTCCCGCCGCCGCGACAGCACCAACGCCGTATCACATAGCGTATGCGCGAAGCTGGGTGGGAAGAGTATGCGTGAAGCTGGGTGGGAAGCGTTTCGACTGAGCCAAATTAAAAATTTTAAAAAAACGTGTAAGGACAAGAGTTGTTCCTTACATCGCGATCGTGAGAAATATTTCTTGTCGGAAAACTTTTTCCCCAAAACCAGTGGTTCAACCGTTATAAGGAAATAAAAAATACATTGTCTATAACAATTGATCGCGCAAGGATTTTTCAATCCTAATAATTTTGGATCAATCCACACCTAATTCTAATGTTTATGTTTCTTTTCAGATTTTTCTGAGCGATCCTTGTGATGATGAGTGTGGAGGACAGCAATTTTAAAGCGTTTTTTTTCCGAAAAATGTTTTAAAAAATAGATTATTTATATTGTTGTTGGATTCGTGCTTCAATAGGCTTTCATTTGACACTCTACACGATGCCATTAAACATTTTTTTTTCATTTCCCCGTTTACCCCCTGAAATTAACCCCCAGAATCAAAATCCAACTTTTTATACTTCACGTCTATAATTGGGCCACCACAATCTATCTCTGTGCTAAATTTCAAACTTTTGCGTTAAATTGTTTCAGAGAAAATCGCCAGTGACAGACGGACGGACGGACGGGTGGACACCGAAGTGATTTCATAAGTGTTCCTGTTTGTTCATTTTAGCACAGTACACTAAAAAGGGACCATCCCCAATTTTGGAAATTAACCCCAGCTTTCCTGAAAAACGTTTAACATTTAGTAATAGTTTAGATTTAGGCTTTCTAATTGATGATTTAGATTTCACTAAAAAGGTTTAGATTAAGATCTAGTTGACTAGTTGTGTCTGGACAGGTACTAGTCCTGTCGTTGTTAATAAATCGCCATTAAAAACTTATGAGGTATGCTATTATTTCTGCAACTTTCTTGGTTCCCAAATGATATTTATCCTTAAATTTGTTCCTGAAAGGAACTTAGTTCCGTTATTGTGAAAAATGCATCCTTAGATTGCGCTTTTCTTTATAAATTTACGAAAAAAACTCATAGTTAAATTCATGGTAGAAAACTACTTGTCTTATTCTTATACTGATCAGTGTCAACCCCTCACCGCCTAATTATACCAGTTTTAGCAAGTGTGTCTAGCACTAAATACGTTAAGGCCTTCATACACTAGTTTGAGTCGTTATAAGTGCACTGAAAGACTTTGGGAGTAGCTTTTGAATAAATATGGTGTGCGCGAGTCGGATGAACATTCCAGAAAGAGCTTCATTTGCAATAGTTTTGTTTTAAAATTAATTTAAAAATGGAGAGACAGTCGACAAGTTTACAAAACAATTTGTCCAAAAGAACTCATGGTGGCTTAACTCAGCATGATGTGTTCTAGTTTTAGTTCAGATTAGCCAACTTTCGGCCCAAAGTGCGATAAAAAAATCTCAGAGACAAATCCATAGTATAAAACTTAGTCTCTTATTAATTACACTTGTTAGTTTAAAACTTTTGGTTGGTAACTTAGATCGGTCTAGTATTGAAGAATCTGGCCCTAGTATTTTTGTCAAGCTAAATGAATGATCCTCCGCTATGTGTCTCGGTGGATTTATCAAACTTACATAAACTACGCACCCAAGAATCTTCAACAGCTCTTGTACTATTACGGCAGGCTTCTGTTATACCTTTGACAATCCCAGTTAAGGGATTTATTGAATCGTCGCGACAATACTGCCAAACCTGTGAAATTCATTTTGTAATTTTGGGAAAAATAACTTAAATATCTTTAGGAATTTGATAAGCAAGAATGTCGCTTGTAATGATATTTTAACTACATATTTTCCCTAAAGGTAAAATTTGTTATTCATTTTAATATAATTCTTGTCCGGAAAATTGTGATTCGTGTTTGATAGAATTTGAACCTTAACATTTATCCAAATTTTATTTCTGTTATGTAGAAAAAATATTAAAAAACGAGAACAGAGTTTATTTTCCTTGCATGATGTATTTGAAGCTAGAACTATAGTGAGTACTTTTGATGTCTTTTAATTCACTTAAGTATTTTTGAACATATCGGTAACAAAAGATTTATTGATAAAATTAAACTGGTTGTAAAAATGTGACTTCATTTTGGCAGTGTTAAAAAAGTATCTTCAACTTATTGCATAAATAAATTCACTATTATATTTTTTTCATAATATATTTTTATATGATTATCACTTAATATTATTTGAAATTTATTTGTATTGTTCTTATATGTAATAAAATTGGATTTCCTAAGAGTCATTTTATTAATATATTGTGTCCAGAGAACGAGACATATTTTCATAGTTGCTTTCTAGTTACAGGTCTTTTTTTGAGTTGAGACACAATACACTTATATATGATTCTCATTGCTTAGATGTTACGACAATATGATGACATATGATTCGCATTGTTTTTAATTATATATTAAGGTTATGTTGAAGGTAAATTGACCTCTAAAAATGGCAAAACCAGTATTCTGATTTTAAAGTTGCACATAAGGCTTACCTAGGTGAATTGTATTGAAATATATTATTGCTGTTTATAATAAAGTGGTACTTACTTGTTTGATGGTACGTTGGTGAGACATTGAAAGTTGTTGCGAACGCTCCGCAAACTGGCAAGAATTTGTGCAAACGGGGTAACTATTAAGTCTTCGCCATGGCTGAAACAAGAAAAAAACTCGATTTTAAAAATTTTTATTGATGGATTTATCGAAATACCAGTATTACAATTATTGGTGCGTACCCAAAAACAAAATTAAATTTTCACCAGAATCGCAAGAAGCAAACTAGCATAAAGTAAAAGTACCCTTATTTTCAAAAATTCGGCAAAATGTTATTAAAAAAAGTTGTTAGGAATCATGATTCATGCTTAAATATTAAATTATAGCCTCCTACCTCAAAAAAGACCATTAATATATATTTTTAAAGATTTTTATCGACGTTTTTTCAAAACTTGTCTGAGGATTCCTTTCGTCAAAATCAAATAGGATAAGCGTATCATTGGATAAACAAATTTCTGAGGTTACTTTCTAAGATTTAATTTTATTTCTTATGAAAAAATGATTTCTCTTGTTCCAAGGGCAATAATTAATAACATCTACAAGAGAAAATTATTATTTTTATTTAATAAGGTATCAAAGCTTTCAAAAAAAACGTTTGTGTGTGGCAGAGCCGTGTGCAACGAGGAAAGTCATCTCTGAATAAAAATAGAAATTAAATCAGAAAAAAGTACACAGACTTACGAGCATATTTGCTGTTCTAGCAGTACGTGTATTCTATTACATTTTCATTACATCCTTAAACAGGTTAAAAAGAAAAACAACATCGGAGTTAGCTACGCTAAAACTATGACAACAATTTTTTCCTTGAGATAGCAATTATTTTACTTAATTCTAGACAACTTTTTCTAATAATATTTTGCTGTATTTTTGAAAATTCCTGTTTCTTTCCTGTATGCTATTTGACTCTTTACGATTCTGATAACTGTTAATTTTGCTTTTACGTGTGCACCGAGCTCTTGTAATACCTACATATAAGTAAACTCAACAAAATTTTTTCATTTGCTACAAATTTCTTGGTTCACACTGACCAAGAAAACCTGGGCAAAACAACACCAATAACATATATGATTAGTAAAAAAATAACACATTTCTCTACGGTTAACTTACCTTTATTTTCACCTTACCTTGGTTTCTTTTTATAAAACTGTTATAAAAATAATACTTAAGCAATGATAGTAATTTGTGTGTCCAAGTTTGTATGAAATCATATGAAGGAATTATATGTGGAACTTTTGTCGATTCGTAAAAATTAGGTTTCCTAGTTAGGCTAGGATAAGAGAATGTTAAAATGGTGGATTAATTTAAAAACTAAAATGGAACAAACAGGTGCTTGATAAAAAACACAAGTACCAAGGTTTTTTAAATACGAATACTATAACTAATGAATTCAATAAATCAGTGCATATCTTTATTTTAAAAGTATGTACTTTTAAAAAACTGTATTTTTATAAAAACCCTACTTTGGGTATATACATAACGATAACTTACGTCAATTAAGGCATTTGTACATACTTTTTTAAATAGAAAATCCATAATGTATCATAAAGTTCCTTAAATCCTTAACAACGTAATTCCAAATACTTCGATTCGACGAAAGCCTATCCATTTGAGCTCTTTACGATATTTATCTTAAAGGTAATTAAATTCTCTTTATTCCTGCTTTGTGTTCAGCATTTTATTAGGTATTTAAGTTATCGAGATAATGGGATTTTTGCCTTAGTAGGAATTTAAGGACGATTACGGACGGCATTCGTGGATTTCATGGTCTCTTTATTTTGCTTAACGCTTTCCAGACTAATAATTTATTTGCAAAATAGTTGGAAGTTAGTAGATACACGCATAGAGATTATTATTTTTTAGTGGACAATGTGCGCATAGAAAGGTAAGATTTATTGCATTCTTATTTGCATACGCAAGGTGTTTCAAGATTTTACAGTTAATTTTAGGTTAAAAATTCTATAAAAGCATGTGGTCAATGAGTTTTTGAGAAACAGGGTACATAGGTTTACTTTACTTTTGAATTCTTAAGTTTGACTTATTTGGATCCAGGAGAAGTTTCTGAAAAATACATTTTTAAAGATAGAATTTTTCGAAAATCGAATTTTGAACTATAACCCCCGGATTTACGTAAAAGGTTAAAACTCAGAAGCGGTTTTAATTATATCAGTTAAGTTGTGACAAGTTTTTTTTTCTGTCATTGTTAATCAATCGTCATTAAAAACTTTTGAGTTATTCCAATCTTTTAAAAATTTGCTACAACTAATATAGTTCCATCATGGTGGAAAATATATACCCACCTAAATTGACCTTCTCTTTATTTTGCAAAAGGTATATATATATATATATATATATATATATATAATAGTCGCTACTTTCCTACTTAGCACAACGGAACACTTATCGAATCACTTCGGTGTAAGTCTGTCCGTCCGTCCGTCCGTCCGTCTATCACAGGCGACTTTTCTCTGAAACTATTCGACATAAAAATTTGAAATTTAGTACAGAGATAGAATGTAGTGGCCCAGTTATAGATGTGAAGTATAAAAAGTTGAAATTCGATTCTGGGGGTTAAATTTTGGAGGTAAATTGGGAAGGGGGTCTAATGTAAGCTTTTTGAAGCACGAATTCAACAATATATATATGATGTATTTTTTATGCATTTTTAAACATTTTTCTGGAAAAACCCTTAAAAAGTGCTGTCCGACACCCTTATCACCAAAAGGATAGCCCAGAAAAGTGTAAAAAAAATTAGAAACGTTCAGAATTAGCTGTAGATTGAGGCAAAATTATCGGGGATAATACCACGAGAGCTTAAAAATTACCGACAATTTTTCACGATTGCGTGTTTTATATAATTTCACGAGTCCTCAGGACGAGTGAAATTTGCAAAGAAAACACGTAAGAGTGAAAAATTATCAGTAATTTTAAAGCTCGAGTGGTATTTAGGGGATTATTTCACGAATGAAAACACAAATTAATATGACAACCAAGAAAATGACAGGAAAAAATTATCGGTGTAATTTTTTTTAATTGACGTAAAAAATTATCGCTGTAATTTTAAAAAACGTCACTCATCTTACGGGACTTTTAACACATGAGTGAAATAATCAGGAATTATAGCGCGATAAATTGTTATAAACAATTTAACTGTTTATTTAATAATAACTGCTGAACCATTGGTTTTAGAGAAAAAGTCTTTCGTCAAAAAATATTTCTTACGATGTAAGAAACAACTTTTGTCCTTACACGTTTTCAAAATTTTAATTTGGCTCCAACGCGATGTCACAGATTACTCCTACCAGATGCGAATCTTACGCTTTCGACGGTGGCTCAATTTAGAGAAATTATAAGGTGGCGATGCACCTTATTATTTAGTCTGTCGCCGAACGGTGAATTCCTCGCTGTTAGCGTGTGCGAGCGTCTTGGTGGAATAGAGAGCAGGCTAATGTTACTACATCAATTTTGTTGCGTTGATTTTATGGTTTAAATTGTGGTTGTACTAGGTTGTAGTGTAATTTTAATAAACCAGATACGTTTTTGTATTTGTTAATGATATAATTTTATATAAAATGCCACACAATATCATGTTTTAATATTTTAAAATATAATCCATAATTTCTCTGAATTAAAACCTACCAAACGCGTGGAAAATTCCATTCATTGAATCGACGCTTGAAGCGACCGGGTCGCTCTGTCCGTAGCGCCAAGACCGCGGAATCCTGATATAGGAAAGTTATTAAGAGATTCGCATCTGGTAGGAGTAATCTGTGGCGATGTGATACGGCGTTGGTGCCGTATCACATCGCACGTGCTGAGGTTTACTCAGGTTAAGTGGGAGGCTAATATCATGGAATACTAATTGTGCAAGTGCAGCTTGCACTTGACAGAGTTTTTTTTATTATTGAAAGGATTGAAATGTTAGTTTAGACCACATGTACATATGGAAAAAGAAAAAGAAATCGTCTAAAAAGGTTGAAACTCCAAAAAAAAAAATAATAAGATTTCATCATTTGTGATTTATAGAAAACGTACTCACTGAAATAACATTGGAAACCAAACTGTTTCTCTATGTTATTCAGCTGTTTATTTACTAAATATTGGATGCATTTCCAGACGGGTATATGCACCATTTACTTTAAACTAGTCGGCTTAAAATGAAAATCGTATTTCGAGTAACGAGAAACTGTTGATATTAAATATAGCGCAAGGGCTTTCCCGACAAATTCGAACGAATTCTAGAAATAAACCTTTATAAATGTTCAGAATTTATTTATAATTGAAATAGTAGAACTTATATTCATAATTGCAGGGTCTTAGTTAAAAACTTGCTAATTAACTAATAATTACTTACTAATGATATTGTGCAAAGAATTAAATATTTTTTAATTTAATACAAATACGGAATATGCATTTTTTATTGCATAAATCCATTAGGCAAGTCATTACAAACCTAAAAGTATTAATATGAAGAAAATACTAGTAATATTTCCCTCATAATATATTAAAAACCTCTTATAATGCGGAACATTTTCGAATAATTACAGCGATCATACAAATCCTACGTATATATTACATATGTACTTTTTTTTAATTAGTACTTAAACTAAATACTATTATTCATAAGAATATTTAAATATATATATATATATATATATATATATATATATATATATATATATATATATATATATATATATATATATATATATATATATATTTTTTTTTTTTTTTCTTTTTTTTTGGGACTGTTTCTTGGGGACAGGTTCATCATTTAAACGACAAAATAATATCAGTCTTATCGGACTGTGGAAGTGTGTTCTTCTCTTGCATCAAAGTACGGGGAGTCCAAGAATATGGACAACCCCGGGCCGGGTAGACTATGACAGCTGTTTCGTCCTTGTTGGGACTCATTCAGACAGCCATAACCCAGTCGCATCGAGACAATCGACGCTACTGTATCTTAAATCCGTTTTGCAAAACACAAGCAGTAAATAACATACCTTCATGCCACCTAGCGGATGCTGGCTTTAATGCAGAGAGCAGAACACACTGAAAAAGTAAAACGTAAAATCCAAGGGCGAACACGGCATTTCTAGCTTTTGAGAAACGCTTTTCGCGAAGCCAGCATCCGCTAGGTGGCGTTATGGTATGATATTTCCTGCTTGTGTTTTGCAAAACGGATTTAAGATACAGTAGCGTCGATTGCCTCGATGCGACTGGGTTATGGCTGTCTGAATGAGTCCCAACAAGGACGAAACAGCTGTCATAGTCTACCCGGCCCGGGGTTGTCCATATTCTTGGACTCCCCGTACTTTGATGCAAGAGAAGAACACACTTCCACAGTCCGATAAGACTGATATTATTTTGTCGTTTAAATGATGAACCTGTCCCCAAGAAACAGTCTCAAAAAATATATATATATTTAAAATGGTTCAAGAAACATGAAAGCTATAGATTGCATAGGAGAAATTGCAGTGTGTGTTAAGGGTTTACACGTCTTTCTGGTGAGGACGTCGTGACTCCCTCCTTGCTCTGCACGAATTGGTGCAGACAAGTTGGGCGAATTCGCGAAAAGCGTTTCTCAAAAGCTAGAAATGCCGTGTTCGCCCTTGGATTTTACGTTTTACTTTTTCAGTGTGTTCTGCTCTCTGCATTAAAGCCAGCATCCGCTAGGTGGCGTTATGGCATGTTATTTCCTGCTTGTGTTTTGCAAAACGGATTTAAGATACAGTAGCGTCGATTGCCTCGATGCGACTGGGTTATGGCTGTCTGAATGAGTCCCAACAAGGACGAACCAGCTGTCATAGTCTACCCGGCCCGGGGTTGTCCATATTCTTGGACTTCCACAGTCCGATAAGACTGATATTATTTTGTCGTTTAAATGATGAACCTGTCCCCAAGAAACAGTCCCAAAAAATATATATATATATATTTAAAATGGTTCAAGAAGCATGAAAACTATATATATATATATATATATATATATATATATATATATATATATATATATATATATAGTAGAAAAATGGAAGATTTCTTGGCCTATAGGTAATATAATAAATGTAAATGCGAAGATTTACTTCTTCGCTAGTGCAGCGAAAAGGCCGTGAATGAAAAATAAAAATAATGAGGACTATCTTTGATTCTGGTCTGGGTGACCTCCTGCTATCGATTTCTGGGCCCTTACCCATCAGCGGGCAGGCTTACACCCAGGGTGGCTGAAGAACAGACCACGATTTGACCAGAATCAAAGAGAGTCCTTATATCCAAAATGTTCGGAAAGGATGGGTAAGATGTAGTGGCTCGCGCCAACTAGTTCACCCAGTGTTGCTCCAAAAATGTTTGGCTGCTAACACAATAATACTCGAAAGTATGTCGAATGTCGATTTTCTCGACGTCGACGGTACAAATGCACCATTGTACAACAATAGTAGAAAAATGGAAGATTTCTTGGCCTATAGGTAATATAATAAATGTAAATGCGAAGATTTACTTCTTCGCTAGTGCAGCGAAAAGGCCGTGAATGAAAAATAAAAATAATGAGGACTATCTTTGATTCTGGTCTGGGTGACCTCCTGCTATCGATTTCTGGGCCCTTACCCATCAGCGGGCAGGCTTACACCCAGGGTGGCTGAAGAACAGACCACGATTTGACCAGAATCAAAGAGAGTCCTTATATCCAAAATGTTCGGAAAGGATGGGTAAGATGTAGTGGCTCGCGCCAACTAGTTCACCCAGTGTTGCTCCAAAAATGTTTGGCTGCTAACACAATAATACTCGAAAGTATGTCGAATGTCGATTTTCTCGACGTCGACGGTACAAATGCACCATTGTACAACAATAGTAGAAAAATGGAAGATTTCTTGGCCTATAGGTAATATAATAATCTTCCATTTTTCTACTATTGTTGTACAATGGTGCATTTGTACCGTCGACGTCGAGAAAATCGACATTCGACATACTTTCGAGTATTATTGTGTTAGCAGCCAAACATTTTTGGAGCAACACTGGGTGAACTAGTTGGCGCGAGCCACTACATCTTACCCATCCTTTCCGAACATTTTGGATATAAGGACTCTCTTTGATTCTGGTCAAATCGTGGTCTGTTCTTCAGCCACCCTGGGTGTAAGCCTGCCCGCTGATGGGTAAGGGCCCAGAAATCGATAGCAGGAGGTCACCCAGACCAGAATCAAAGATAGTCCTCATTATTATTATTTTTATTTTTCATTCACGGCCTTTTCGCTGCACTAGCGAAGAAGTAAATCTTCGCATTTACATTTATTATATATATATATATATATATATATATATATATATATATATATATATATATATATATATATATATATATATATATATATATATATATATATATATAATAGTGGGTGGCAGCAATTTTAAGCGTTTTTCTCGAAAAATTAAAAAAAATATATAAAAAAATACATCATATATATTGTTGAATTCGTGCCTCAAAAAGCTTTCATTAGACCACTTTCACGATGCCTTTGAAAAAAATAGGGGTTTGTGGGTGTTCATTAACAATTTGCCTCAATTCTTCAATTTTTTGTGCAGTGCGAACTTTGGGCTGCCTTCCTTTCCATTCACACTTAATGTTTCTAGTCAAAAGATCTAGTCAAAACTTAGCGAAATTGCTCGAAATTCATGACTATGTGTGGAAATTCTGTTTGAAAATCCTGAATGGCGCCCGTGTTAAATAAACCCACTGGCCATCAAGCCTTCTATCATTTCTAAAGTACCTTTCAATCATAAAAGGTTTTTGTTCTGCAGTGATTACCATATTTTATTTGTCTTAAAAATAAAAACTTCAGAACTTGACAGTTCTATTTTTCATTCACCGCCTACGTTACTTTTTAAGAGTAATAATTCAAGACATGCTTGATTGATTTCACGGTATACTTTAAGGACGTTTTTTTTTTGATGATATGCTAAGTAAGATAAAAAAAATCATGTTACCATCTTAATTTTCCATTCTTTATTTGTTGACATTTTCTTATAGGAAAAAACCAGAGTATAAATCATCTCGCTTCTTTATTTTTATTGTGAAAAATCTTTTTTAGAACGAAAAATAAATTGTTTTTTTATAAACTGCTAAAGATTTCTTGGCAAGCTAAACAGGAAAATCCCGCTGGCGCGTACAAACAACCATTTTTCTGTCTTCAATCGTATTTCTCTTTGAAAACCATACAAATCGGTTAAAAAACTTATATCCGTTTCCCTTTAATTTACTATCTGTTTGTTTACCCATTCTGGTAATTATGCTATAATAAATTGTAACTATATAGCACTGAACAATAATTGGACAAATATTTTTAATTGTCTTGTGCACATTGAGAATAAATTTATTATAATTTTATTGTTTTATTGACAGTGATATATTGACCATAGTAAAAACAGTGGATGACTAAATCCTTATACAGTGTATTTTTAAATAATAGGCTATATTAGCATTATATTTTGCACGAATAGTTCTACAAATTTGACTGGTCTCATGCACCGTTTTGGTTTTAGAAACTACTGCCCAGTAATATCTCAAAAACTTGTTTTACAAAATAAGGAACTTTAAAATAAGTCAGTCTACATGGGTCCTTCCTCCAAAACTGTTTTCTGCTTGAATAAAATTTCCATTATCAAATGATAAAAAAAAATTTAATACGTTTACTTAAATACTAAATTTTGTGGAGATGTTCATAATATCCCAATGTTAATATACAGGGTGAGTTTTGTAAAGTGTTAATACAAGGCAATATCTTAAAAACGGTTTAAAATATTTTCTTGAAATTTTGGTGACTTAATATATAATATTGGGGGACATATTTAAACATACTTTTGACATTTACCCCCTTTTCCTATTTTGAGGGGTGGGGGGTACTTTTGGAATTTTAAATGGACTTTTCTTTTTTTTTTTCTTTATCTAAATCACGTATACTTCAAGTCTAAGTACTAACGTACCGTGGGCGTCTGAAGGGAAGGGAAATTGATTCTGTTGACACGGGGATTTTAAGGATTGGAGGTTGGGACGAGAAGGGAAAACATCTGCAGGCAATTTCTTCCATAATCTGGAGACCCTAGGTATGAATGAGCGAGAGAAGTGGTCTGTTCTAGGCTTTTGTAGCTGGACAGTAAAGGGATGCATACGCAACGCGCCTCTTGTTGTTCTGTTAGGAACTTAGGAACAGTCAAGGGGGGAATAATACCGGCTAGTTCTTCAGAGCAAAATCCGTGGAAGTAGCGGTAGAAAAGAGATAAATCCCAACAGCGCGGCGATGAGCGAGAGAAGGGAGTTTTCTCGGGAGGGCTGGGTCATTGATAAGTCGAATGGCTCTCTTTTGGATAGAATCAAGGATGTTAAGTGTCGAAGGTGATGTCGCTCCCCAGATGTGGGAGCAGTACTCTAGGTCTTATTTGAGAAACATAAGAAAGGAGAAGGGGAGAAGTATTATCTGGCTCGAAAGAGAAAACCAAGCTGCCGATGTGGCTACTGAAGTAATGTGTTTGTGCCAGCTGAGATCATGTTCAAAAGCGACGCCAACAAGATCAAATGTTTCATTGTTTTGTAGGGCCTGGCCATTCATGTGGATGGGGTAAGCGTTGCCAGATTTATTGCGTGACAGGGAGCAAGACTGGATTTGGAGGATTGAACTGAACAGGGTTCTTGGCACCCCAGTCTAAGATTAATTGAAGATTTTGGGTTTGATGTACTTTTCTTGGTGGAATGATGTACTTTTATTTATAAAATTCGAATCTACGTAAAAAAAACTACGTATGTGTAATTTGTTTTGATTTGCTCTTTTGGTTACCGAGCAATGCTTAACTAAATTTTGATTGAATTTAAAAAATAAATAAATTTTACTAATAAATCAAGTTCACTTATTTCTGAATTAGGTACTCTTCGTTTTCATGGAAATGCGTTATTTTTACTTAAGTCAGTTGACAATTTTGACGTTTTAACGATTATTTCTCAGTTTATTGCTCAAGTAAACATAAAAACGAATTTTAATGTGCAAGCTGATATGCTGTTAATTTTGGGGCAGTGCAGAAAAAACTACAAAGAAGCTGGTCCGGTCAACTGGCTTAACCTTTTCTTGTGGGTTTTTATAAAGGACAAAGTGATGGCAACTGTACCTACAACTTGAGATAATATAAAAGACCGAATCCACTTTGCCTGCTTATTATGACACCCGAAATGTTAAGCGGGTACGACATTTATTTAGAAAAAGAGCGAAACAGTGTTTGAAAGTTGAAGGAGGATATTTGGAATAACTTCCTAAGCACGACAGACGATAAATAAGTTGAAATTAAGCGGTACCAATTTTTTTTATTTTATCACCCCGTAAATCATAATTTTGTAATCGAAAGGGCAAATTAAAAAAAATTGCACGCATACGAAGTTTTTTACGTAGATTTGAATTTTACAAACAAAAGTACATCCATTTAAAATGCCAAAGTTACCCACACCTCTCAAAACAGAGAGAGGCGTAAATGTCAAAAATGTCTTTAAATATGTCCTCCTTACCCTCCTTATCAACTCACCAAAACTTTATGAAAACATTTTATATCTGATTATATATATATATATATATATATATATATATATATATATATATATATATATATATATATATATATATATATATATATATATATATAACAAACTGACAATTCCTTAACCTAAAAGTACTCCAGACCCAATGCAGACATACGTACATTACACTACATATAGGAGTAAAAATATTATTACATGCAAAAATAATCTAGTTCTAGAACAACAATAAACCGATAAAAATACCTGAACTATAAGTATCCTTGCCACGATGGTGAAAGCGCACGAAAAAATATCAGTATAAAAATGTGTATAAAATATCGCGATCGGATTTATAAAAACGGATCAATTTCTCTTTCAGATATGTCATTTTACCTCCTGGTCCCTAAGTGTCAACTGGCACGTATCCGTTGTAAAATTGTGGCTGTAAATAAAAATTTATTTTATGTGTCTAAAATATCGTCTTTTCCCGCAGCAGGGATATTGTAAGATGAAATTTATGAGACGGCAGGAAGAATCTGATACATTATAAATTTTTTAAAATATACTTGGGACTCAATATTTCTCGTAGATTGTTGTAAAACAGAATATAAATATAAAATAGAGGTCTCTGGTAAAAACGGGGTTGAAGAAAGTTGACTAGAAGAAGAACTAGAACATAGAGGAGGCAATTTAGATCCGGAGAGTCGAAATAAGCAAACTAATTATGCAATGTATGCAATTTATTTAGGTTTCCTCTTGCTTCAGCAAAAAACACTTAAATTGGGACATTTGGGAGACCTTATCTACAAAAAAAAAAACAATATCGAAATCGGTTAATCCGTTCAAGAATTATGGGTGAACATACATAAAAAAAATGACACATACGGGTCGAATTGATAACCTCCTCGAGTGAAGTCAGATTTATTCCGAATAAATTTGCAATAAATTGTTTTAATAAATACAGATTTAAATTAAAATTCTTTGCATTGATTTGGTTCTATTGTGGTTGAGTTCTCCCCTGAAAATTTTCGATTTTCTGGATCATAATGATTTCACAATGCAGGAAAAGGAATTTAACAAATAAATAATAATATTATGGTTATACCCCATATATATTTTCGTGGGACTAAAAAAGTCTTAATGCGGTTGGTTTATCAGATTTGGCTTTGCATTGCAAAGTAGACGCACAATCGCTATTATTTTTTTTCTTTCACATAATATGTCTGTTAGGAAAAGCACTTTATTAGGTTGGTCCGGCACTGTTATCATACTAGTTTTAAACAAACATGTTGAAAAATCGAAACCACATCGAAACATGTTTTTTGAAAGTACACTTTTTCATTGCTACTATAGTGAAACGTAGCAGACACAAGGAAACAAACTTGACCGAACACAAAAAGGGTTTGTTGATGTTAGTTCAGTGGCTTTTCTGTCTTTTTTTATTGATATTTTCTACGCTAGTAGAGTTCATAATTCAATTTTTGAAAAACTATATTTTCGGAAAATGTAGTTTTGGGAGATCCTTTAAAAAAAATTGTAGATCCGTTTTCAAATAAGCATCTTTCGAGAAAGCTGTTTTTCAACAAAATTTGCTTAAGTTAACATCAAAAAAACGTTTTTTGAGAAAAAGAATACAGGAAAACGCCATAGGATCATTTGTTTGATTAATATAAAAGAGTAGGTATTCTATCATTTGTTTATTTATGCCTTCTGTTCATTTGGAGAGATGTACTTACGTAAGTACAATTTTTCGAAAACCAATTTTTAAATTTTTTTAAGCACTTCTCAAAAATACATTTTTTCGGAAAACATCTTTTTCGAAGTTAAATTTTTTCCAAAAAGCCTTTTCGAATATTAATTTTTTCAAGTCACGGATTTTGGAAAAAGTAATTTACGAGAAACTAACTTCCGAAACCTAATGAAACTCATAAAAGGTTGAGTTTGTTCAGGAAGCTAGTAGAGTTCTTAGCCTAATACTATTTTCGAAAAAATACATTTTCGGAAACCGTATACTACCTATTTTTGAAAAATTATTTTTTTCGAGGGATTTTTCAAAAATTGTACTTTCCAAATGTGTTTTGGAAAATTTCATAAATCCATTTTTAAAAGAGCATCTTTTGAAAAATCTGTTAAGATCTTTTTGAAAAAAGGCCCCTACTTCAGAAATAGGGTTTCGAGAAAATATTTTTGAAAAATCTCTTAAATTCGTTTTTGAAAAAGCTGTTTTCCCAAAAAAAATTGCCCTCCAAAAGATCGTATTTGGTTATTTGTTTCCCGTTTTAGGAAGGAATGTTTTCAGAAACCAGAAAACCATTAAAAATGAATGTCGAAGCAGGCTTGCATTTATCCGTATCATAGATCTGTTATTCATATTTTTGTTGTATAATTTAATTAACTCCAAAGACTTTACATAAACCGCAAATGGTTAACATTAGTGTTTATTTTTATATAATTCGTTATTAAAATTATTTTTGTTCAAGGCTCTAGGGGGGGGGGGGGAGGTGGCACCTACGCCTTCCCCCTAAATCCGCGCCTGCAAACACAGATAAATTTGTTTAGGTATCTAGGAGTACTGCAAAATTCGTTAATATCTTGTTGAATTTTTGAACAATCACAATTTCCTATTAACAACTAGTGTAGCTTCAAAATAAAAACAAAATTGACTATCAAACCAACAAAAAAACAAAGAAAATCTAACCGCATCTGCATTTCTAATAAGTAAAAATAAGTTATCCTAGCAGCTCGACTATTCCGTAATGTTTTTTCTAACAGTTGAACTATTAGCGCCATCTCACGAACAGTAGGCACCTCCGCTTCTCAATAGCTAAGTAATGTTTCAGACCACTGTATTTGGATGCGTGCAGTGTTGCCTATGTTTCAAATAATAATTAAGCCTGTTTTCTCAGGATAAGCCAGATTTTAGTTATTATTTTTTTAATAAGATAAAAAGGGTTTGTGTAAGCTTTGTAGGAAAATGTATATGAATTGCATATATCTTAATAATTTGAAAAGTCTTTAAAGAGTCTCTAAAGCACTTAAGGTAACTTTAAAAGTTAAATAAACAATTTAGAAAATCTGATTTCTGTCTGAAAATTGTTTGATAACAAACCTATTAGCAGAAAAATTATGCTAATTAAAAAACACCTTTGAAGCTACATTGTTTCTATTAAATTTTTATTTAATGCATTTTTAAAATCTTTAAGTATTTAATAAAGGCGGTTTGGTCATAAAACGGTATTTAACTATTATTAAAAGACGTCAGCTCGAAGAAGGAATTTCTAGCACAGAGACCCCAACAAAAGAGGTGAGTCTCGTCAGTCAGCAGGAAAGCGCCTAGGAAACCATTTGACGACCATTTAGTCCTGCCATGCTGCTGTGAAATCGTTTTCCCGCTGGTACAGATTTCCTGAAAATGGAATATTACTTCCTGCGAGCAATGTTATGCCACTGGGGGCGCGCGCGCACTGTTTCATATCATTATATTACGCATACTTTTTACCATAATAGGCTGGAGTTAAAGCTGCGGAATAAACACAAAATTGCTTTAAAACAGAGAAATATTGGGAGTAAAATATTATTTAGTTTTAATATTTTATACGTATTATAAAGTGAAAAGTTGTCATGAACATACAGTGAATTTCTTTGATAGGTTTGTCGAATTTTAGCGGTATGCGGCCTTAAACGAAAAGTACAAAGTAAAATTTAGATTATTTTAATGAATTATATTTATTATTATATGTATTTTATGTATTTATTCCAGAAAGTCGTTAAATCTGTATATATATATATATATATATATATATATATATATATATATATATATATATATATATATATATATATATAATATATATATATATATATATTAATATATGATTGTGGCGGATTCATACTGAAAGGATCAATTATTTGGATGTTACGCTACAGTTAAGGAAAAATTATAAATTTTAATAATAATAAACGTCACTGCGCTTGAAAACGAAAAAATAAAACAAATCCTAAAAGTAAAATGTTCTGTACACTGTCAGTGACTTTTAACTAGAAAAACTATGCATTGCCTTAATCTATCACTAATGTGGTATAGGTACAGTATATCCACGGATGAGGTAGACAAGAGGCCAAATGAACCAAAAAGTGAAAGATACGAAAAAGTGCCTTCTTTATGAAAGTTTGTGCTTGATTTAAAAATAAGATCCACGATGCCAATTGTCTTTTTTTGTACAGGGTCTGCAAACAATACAAACATGTAAAATTTGGTAATGAGTAAAGTTGACTCTTTTAAAAATTTAAATGCAAAACCTTGAATAAAAAAGTTGTTTTAAATCTTAAAAGCATTCTTGTTCCAGATTTTCAAATAAAAATTTGAAATTTCTAAATTACGATTTTAAAATCAATTTTCTTTTGTAAAAGTTTTAGCTTTCTTTAGAATTAAGATCCACGATCCACGACAAAAATTTAGTTTGGTATGCAAAATACACAAAAGTTGTATTTCTTTAAACTGTAATGCAAAGCGTTACATAAAAAGTTGTTTTAAACTTTAAAAGAATTCTTATTCTAGATTTTCAAGTAAAAATTTTAAATTTCTAAATTACCTACGTTTTTAAAATCAAATTTTTTTTGTAAAAGTGTTTGCTTTCTCTGTCACCATTTTCACTTGATTATACCTTTCATAACAGTGACGTATTTGTCAAAATAATAAAAATGTTGTCTTTAAAGCAGGGAATATTTTCAATCGAAAATTACCGAAACGGCGAGAGTTGTTATCGCTACGTTATTGAGAAGTGTCAAAAAAAAGTTACCAAACCAGTATTAATTTTGCAATCTGTTGATGAAAATCCTATTATGTATTTAAGAAAACGAGCACAAGTTCACAATTATTGTGTAAAAAAGCCATATTCAAAATTTGTTTAAGGAAAATAAAAAATTTGTTCTTTTTAACTAATTCTTAACCAAACTTTTGAAGATGTTACAAACGTTTGGATTTCTGTTTGTTTAATGAAATTCTAAGTAACAACGCGAACTTTCGTAAGCTGACAATGTTCTCAGATGAGTCAACCTTCAGTACAAATGACACTGTAGCTTCTCAGCATGTGAGATACTGGGGTTGGGAAAATCCAAAGTTCAGAGGTGCGAACCGCCGTCAGTATTTTAAAAAAGTAAATGTTTGATGCGCTATTTTCTATTATGAGATTTTAACATATTTAAGTTAGAAAAATTGCCTCTTCAATATAGCCGAAATATGAATTTTCAGCACAGCACGACGACGGGTGTCCTGCATATTATGCTGCAGAAGTAATGGACTGGCTCGATCGCAAATTTGGAAATCGATGGATGAGCCGAAATGGTCCAATTCTATGAGCTCCTAGGAGTCCCGATTTGACAATGTGTGATATGTTTCTCTGGGGCCGCATTAAACAACTAAATAAAAGACCCATTGAAATGGTGAATTTTTAAAGCAGAGAATTTTAAGAGCGATAGAATCGATTTCACTGGAAGAAATAAGAAGAAGTTTTAGCCATTTTCGACGCCATCGTCAGTTAGGAAAATGCGTACAATATGGAGAAGTATTTAAAAAATAAATTTAATAAAAAATTGAAATAAAAAATACTTCTCGAATATTACAATTATTATTTAATATTTTTAAACCATACGAGTCTGTAATTTTGGATTTTAAATATTTTTTGCTTTAAAGACACCATCCTTATTATTTTGACAAATACGTCAAAAAATTTTGATTTTAAAAGCGTAATTTACAAATTTCAAATTTTTACTTGAAAATCTGGAATAAGAATTCTTTTAAAATTTAAAACAACCTTTTTATTTATCGTTTTGCATTAAAATTTAGAAAAGACAACTTTACTCTTAAACAAATTTTACATTTTTGTATTTTTTGCATAACCTGTAGAAAAAAAAAACAAAATTTTGGCATCGTGGATCTTATTTTTAAAGCAAGCAAAAGCTGACCTTTTTTCGTATTTTTCACTTTTTAGTTCATTTGTCCTCTTGTCTACCCCACAGACGCGGCCAGTGAAATTTTAAAGTTGTGTATCTCTGTTGCTACTTATGGGATCCATGCTATGTTCAGGTTTTTTAATAGTGAGCCTAGTGAGGAATGTTCAGGTAAAGAAAAAAAATATTTTGTAATTTCCGAAAAAAAGTTGAATTTGAATTAGGTATTTTATTTACTATTTTTTCTAAACAAATTTTACATTATTTTGTCGACAACTCTTAAATTTTAAGAGAAAAAAATGTGTTAGTAGAAAGTTCTAGTCATTTGAATTTTTTTAACATTATATTTTAGGTTTAAAAAAATTCAAATGACTATATCTTTCTACTAACATATTTTTTTCTCTTAAAATTTAAGAATTGTCGACAAAATGATGTAAAATTTGTTTGAAAAAATAATAAATAAAATAAGCGTGTAAATTTTTTTCCCAGGTGGGTCAACTCAAAAATTCAACTTTTTTCGCAAATTACAAAATAGCTTCTTCTTTACCAAATATTTCTAATAGGTTCACAAACCTGAACATGGCACGGATCCCATAAGTAGCAACAGACATATAAAATTTTAAAATTTCACGGGCCGCGCCTGCTACCGTGGACATACAGTATATAGTGTCTAAAACCTAATCTTGTTATAACAAACAACTGAGCAACAAGAATGTTAAAAAAACAAACAGTACTAATGGGCATTAAATTAGGTAAAGTCTCTAAATTTCGCATCCAGGTTATTTCTTACCCCTTTATATTTTAAAAACTGATTTTCAGCGCCTAGCTGTCGATAGTGGAACTGAAGCATTCTATTCTGCAGTCCGTCGAACATATTGACAGTGTGAGTACCAGAGCGCCGCGCAACTCTGTTTGAAAGAAAATAAATAAAAAGTTGTTCAAGGTGGGTTCTTGTTACAATGTATGTTGTTGTAATGTCATGCTGCAAACAAACAGCATGTCCCGTTAAAGTGGTTATTTTGTTGACTTACTGGATAGTCTTGAAGCTGAAAAATGATTACTTTACTTTGAGCTTATATCCACGTGCCTCACTGAATAATAGTTGTCGTTACCCTTAACCATAATGCTGCCCCAGAGGCGATATTAGGGCATGCTACTTTATTATGTATTACACACTTATCGTTTTCGGATAACCTTTTGTTACGGATGCGGTTCACTGTCATTTTTAACTGTCAGTCGCAACTAGGGTTGCCAGATCCAACATCTTTAAAATCGGGTATCAGCGTTTAAAAGCTGCTTAGAAATCGTGACTTTGGGCAAAAATCGGGACGCTATTTTTTTTGAACTAGTATTTTTATTAGATGAACAGAAAAAGCAAAAAAATAACTTTTTATGAAATTCAAACCTAAAAATATGGTATATGCTCTAACAACTATATAAATTTAACTATAAGAACAGTCAGTACTTAAAATCGGGACTTACCCTTTGAAATCGGGACGGTCCCGATAAAATCAGGACGTCTGGCAACCCTAGTCGCAACGGCGATTGGAGGCCATCCAGAAACAATGATGATCTTATAAGTTCATGGAGTACAATAATATCGCAACACGGCTGCCGTTAACCAACTTTAAATGAGCCTAAAAACCACCCGGAATTTTTTTGCTGGATATGAAAGAGGGACTCTCCCCCAGGAATATTTTCCGACAAAAATTAAAATTTATTACTTAGTCGTTTTTTTAACTGAAAAAAGGGTATTTTGACATTTTTCTTGATGATGCAAACGTTAATACATTTTTTTAAACAGTGTTTTCTCTCCCATGTGTTATTAATTTAATGATTTTGTGATAAAAACGGCCTATGAAAAATATTTAATCCCTAAATAAAATCATAAATTTAATTAATTTGTTCATATAACTAGTTAAAGACGCAATACTTAATACTACTCTATTTATGTTAGGTTTTAGGAATAGCTTAGTGTTCGTATCTTTTTATTTATTTTTTATTCTAATTACTTCGATAGTTATAAATATATACTGGCAAAGCCCTTTTGTACAATACATTCTTTATAACACGTTTTGCCTAAAACTTGATGTAATTTTCATAAATATAGATTTTGGCTTATAGCTGTCACTAGGCCTGATTGTCTGCGCATTACAAAAGTAATTAATGCACCTTTAAAAAATTATTAATACCTTCTAAAACGAGATCCAGAGAAAAAGTATTCACGCGTACGCTTGGGGTTTCTGTTATTAACAGAAACCCCAAGGGTGCTACAGGGTTTGTAATAAACACTTGTGGGTAAGTAATACATACATATGTACATAGAGTACTTAAATGCGAGCAAAGCTGTGGGTATCTGATAGTTTCCAGTAAAATGGTCTATAATGATTAGTTTAATGTCTTGTTAAATTAAAATAATCCACAAATATTAATACCCATAACTAAAAAAAGGGATGCGAAATTTGGCGACCTTCCTTTACTGTTCAGCTTAGTCGCTGTTATAAAATTTTATCAACAACATGGCATTAAACCCTTTTTATTCATTTGCCAACAGAAAAGTAAGCGCTAAAAGAAAATAATGGTTGCTAGGGAAAGTGGAAAGTGACTAATTGAGGTAAAACGTTGAAACGAGAAAATTTATCTCTAAAAGGGCCTGTAGATTTCGGCCTCATTACTACAGTCTACCCTTAGGCTGTCGGTAGGGTTATTTAATGACCATATTAATTTTTAGGAGGATCAAACTGTTATTGAGATTTGGGGGGAAAATTAACCCAAACGTGTTTACCCGGATTTTGTTTTATCCGCTATCTTATTAAGAAGTATTTCCTATTTTGCGTCACCCTTATAAAGCATGCAAATTACTTAGTTTAATGTTTTTGTTATCGTTAACTTTTTCTGGATATAATAAGTACATAAAAAATGTAAATTTGTGACCAAAAAAACGTACCATCTTAACAGGTTTTGGTGAGAATACAAAGGGTGCGAAAATTTAAGATTTGATTTTTAAGAATGGATTGACCAGCGACTGGCGGTGTAATTTGATGCCATTTCTCTGACAAACAGATTTTTTATTTCAACCGCCGCGTTTGCGGTGTTGTAACAACATAAATCTCACCTAGATTTTTTGAATATTTGAGGTTGAAATGTATAATTGAAATATTATCTTTTCGCAAAATCATATTTAAAATATAACTAGTACACAAAAACCTTTGATGTTTTATTGTACTTAACTATATATTTAAAAAAAAACTTCTCAAAAATTTTTACATTTTTCACTTTTACCACAACAAATACCAAACACGGATGTTAGCATGGATTGCTTGTAACGAACACTGGTTAAAATTGTAACCTGTTAAGGTTCAATTCGCGGCGTAGCAATAAGTGGTATGATATTCGCCTAAGATGAAATTATTATATAGGCCTATGATATTCGCCCATTAATCGACTTCACATGAGGCATCAAGCGAAATATGGAACCAGTGTCTGTATAGGACACATTTTTTTTAAACTGGTTAAAATATCGACCAGTATCCTATAAAGGGTTAAATAAAAATTGACGTGCCAGAACATTTTTTGAAATTTCTATATAAAAGACCATAAACCAGAGCGGGCGGTTTTCCGTAACGCACCTAATGTAATTAATAGAAAAATAATATTTAGTCGCATAGGTAAGGTATCTCTTTCACACAAGCATTCCAAACAAAAACAAATGTTCGGCCAGATTCACTTTTGCTAAGAATGGTCTAATTTGAAAATCAAGGTTTAAAATTGACAAGCGCAAGAAAACGATTATACTGAAAAGACGTTGTGGGACATTTCACTACAATTGTGGACCTTTTTCCAACAATTTGTTCTCAAAAACGTCCAAGAGCAATTTGTAGCAAAATTTGCTACAAGTGTATGAAAATGTATAAAAACTGTTGTTACTAATAATCCAATTAGAGTAAATTGCTCTACAAAGACTTTGCAACAATTTTGTGTGAAAAAAAGTCCAAACGATTTTTTCAGTGTAAGTTTTATGCCATGTATATACTATTGTGCGTAAACCTCATTTTCAATAAAAAGATTAAAACAAAAATATAACCAAGCCATGTTCAGTAATGAAATTCAATACAGATATACTAAAAAGAGTTAATAAAGCATTTTTACAAAAATTAATCATCGTTTTTTCGCAATTTTCATTTCCATGTAAAGCAGTTAAACCCAGTTCTCCGAATAGGAATGAAAACGACACTGCTAAAAAAATGGACCCCATACAAAAGAGCTATTAGCCTGGCTCGTGTATGTCAATAGAGCTAGTGGCGATTTTGCAATGTTTGCAAAATTTATTTTAATGGAGACTTGTTGGAGTGACAAATGAAAATATTGATTTTGTGAGGTGAATTTTGGGCACAGGACTTTAAACGTTTAGGTGTTATTTTTCCATTTCGACATTTGTAGCAAATAATCCGCTTTATCAGATTAAACTGAAATATAGGCCCGCGATTCAGTAAAAGGATTACAACTTGGTTACTTACTTACTTATTCCGTATGCCTATCTACCCGTACGGGGTGTGAGGCGGGGAGTGGGGGCTGAGACGTTTTGCGATGGGTCTCTTTTCCAAATTTATCTCCAATTCTTTGTGTCTTGTGTCAGTCTATCAATATCTTCGAATTTTATTCCTTTTCGTTCTGCTGCTTACCATGTTTTCCTTGGTCTTCCTCTTCCTCTCTCTCTTGTTGTCCTTGCTTCATATATTTTTCTTACTATTCTCTTAATGTGCTCTATCCATCGAAGTTGGTTTTCCTCCACTATCTGGTTTATCGGTTCTGTGTTTAAATTATTTCTGAATGTTTTGTACCCTTATTTATCTAATCTGGTTGGTCCTCCATTTTCCGTAGGTACCTCATTTTTATTGTGGTGATTTTCTGTTTGTGTTTTATTTTTCCTTTTCGCTTCGTTTCCCCTCATTGCGTGTGTCGTCATCAAATTGTCTTCTTTCCCCCAGTCTCTCAGCTTCTTGATGGGTGTTTTCTTCAACTTATTAAATTTTCTTTTGATTCTCCGTCTTCTCTATTCCATTTCCATTCTTTTCCCTCAATTATGATTTTTTGGCACCCTATTTTTGTTGCTTTTCCCTTTTTTCTTCCTTCCTCTGCTATTTGCTTTATATTCTTCTGAGTTTCTCGCTCTTCTCTTGTCATTTCGTCGTTTATATATATTCTCTTTCGCAATTGTCTTAATTTACTTCTATTCTTTATAATCTCTTCCTTATCCAGTGAGTTTTCTAATTCCGCTTTACTTATTTTTGTTCCTATCTTTGTAGCCATCTTGATCTGGAATTTTCGATAAAATGTTTTAATTCACACTCTAGGTCCGTTCTGTTTCCTTCTTTTGTTTCTAGACCTGATACCACTATATTATTTCTGATTCTGTCCTTTTCCAGTCTTCTTACTATGTTTTCTATATTTCTCATTTTTTCTTTTATTATCTTATTTTCATTCTTTAGCATTTCATTTCCTTGATTTAGTTCCTTTAGCTCTCATTGGTATGCCTTCTCGTCTATTTTTATTTCTTTGGTGTCCTTCATTAGTTCATTCATCATCTCTGTCAGTGATTCCAGTTTATATTATTTTTCTTGTTTTTCCTTTTGTGGTGTTCTATGTGATTTTTACTTCTCTTAGATAGATCTTCAAGCTCGTCTGTTTCCCTTTTCCGATTTCCATTTTCTGACGTGTAATCGTCACTGTCCATTTTTGATCTTACTTTGTTTTCCCCTTGATTTCTTTGTAGTTTCTTTATTTCCTTTACTCACTCTGATTTTTCCGCTATGAACTTAGTTTTCCCAAATATTTCACTCTTATTTCCGTTATTTCACCAATGCCACCATGGGATTAAATTTAGACCTTGTAGTTGATCACTGATCATCAGTGTTTGTTCTTTGATATTATTTTGTTCCAGTGTTATTACTTTGCCATTAAAAATTATGAAAGATAATGAAAAAAGAGAATCATGATTTGAGCATTTTTTTTTTGGATACTGACGAATCTATTAGTCGTAGAAAAATGTGCTTAGTAGAAAAATTACGTAAAATTTTCTCACCTTTCCGATGGTACTAACGGCGTTCCGCTATTTTAATAAATAAATGAGAAATGACGTCAAAACCGAAAAAAGACATGAAAAAAAACTTTTTTGCAACATAAAAATAATAAAAAAAATTAGCAACAAAATATTATTATAGAGTTTAATACGTTCATCTGGACACCTTTAGAGACCCATTCCAATTGGTTTTATCCATTGCATATTTTTTTGCTTATTTTACTCTCCAGATCTAAATTCCCTCCTTTATATATATGAAACATTACACATTATATAATACCTCGTTCGCTGTCGCAAATTTTCCTATACACCACTTAATTAATAAATGTCCTTTTTCAGAGCTATTTAGGAAAACATTGTATGTTTATACAATAAATTGTTAATTAAATTTCCTGTATGCTCACTTCACCTAGTCGTTCGCATTGTATGTGTAAAATGGCAATTTTCGCAGCCTTCACCAACAGAAATTGAATAAGGAAAATGCTTCGCACATAATGGGTAGAAAGAGAAATTTTAAGGAATGAATGATGTTTTTTCTTTTTAATACAGTTAAATAATAAAATATCAGAGAATACATTACTAGATTCCACAACACAACTTAAAATCTGATAGTACTTGGCTGAGCTCGCGGCCGCCATACTGAATCCATAATTTTTAATAATGTAATTCTGACTTTAAAGTCATAATCAGAGTTTTAAAAAATCTCAGATTAATCATTTCCATACCATCAGAGTGGCCCAGGTAATTAATAAAGGGTTATTGGAATTCTTGACCGTCATACTGAATGCGCCATTTGGAATTCCGTAATTCTAAACCCATATTCGCAATCAGCGACCTCGAAAACCAACTCGTAATTATATGAGTCGCTTTAATAGGTTGTCGCAATTTAATCAAATATGCGGTAAAATTATTCCAATCGTTTGTAAATTTCTCCCGCCATGATGAATTTTTCAAAATCCCAAGTCCCTTTCGAAAGAAGACGATATTCTCTTCAGGATATTTTTTATTAACATTTTCTAAACTCCATCCTCTATTTTTTTAAAACTGTAATTTTGGCTCCATTCGTTTTCCCAAGGTTGCACTTTTGGGGGGTGGGGGGTGTTGGGTTTATCACATACAAGTTTGCGTCAAACTAAGGCATGGTGATGAATAGCTAGCTCTATTTTATTCTGCACACCTTAAATTTTTTTAAAACAATTTACTTTGTACGGAAAGAAAAATTTTGGGTTCAAATAAAAATGATTATACACTGTGTCTGAAAAAATGGTCGATTTAGAACTTTTTTTTAGTACAATTTTGTACTATATATACAGCATGTCCAGAAACCATCTTAACCAGTGGGAACCTTTTTTTTAGACACTACGAAAAAAAGTTATTCTTCATAAAAAGCTCTGCTAGTTGAGAAAATAACATTCAAATAAAAAATTTTGACCCAGGGCATCCGGCGTGTCAAAAAAAGTAAGAACGATAAAAGGCACAGAAGGAAAATTTTCTTTAAAAAGTGTCGTCCAAAACTAAAAAGTGATCGAATATGAAATTTGACAAAATAACTTTGTGGTCATTTATATGTTCCTTTGAATATTTTGAAAAAGTGTTTTAAAATACATGTTTTTTAAATAACAAATTATCAAAATAAACAATACCATTTTAAGAAATAGTACACTTAGCTTCAACATGACCACCGTTTCTTTCCATACAAACTATTGTACGTCGTGAAAATTCCGCAACTGCATTTCTAACCATCTGAGGGGAAATTTCAGTCTCTGACAATTCTCACTCAATGGTCAATGTTTTCGAAAGGTCTGTGGGTATAGACTTTTTCTTTTAACAATTCCCTTAAGAAAAAATCCAGGGGAGATATCTGGGGACCTTGGTGGCCAAGCAAATTCTATCCTTCGTCCAATCCACCTCTGTGGACATGTCCGGTTTAGAAATTCTGTCACTCTTGCAGAGCTGTGACCCAGATTAAGGTTAATCTGGGGCTGTGGCATGTAGCACCATCATGTTGGAACCAAAGTGTTTCCTACATCCACTGGTAGTCGATAAAAAATTTAAATAATTCCGTGTTCAAAAAGTTATGCTAAATTTCACCAGTACAATTTTGCTCTTAAACACACCACACGAAACGTTTGTCTTGAAAGAATACTGGTCATGTTGAAGCTTAGTGAATTTTTTCATAAAATGTTAGTGTTTTTGGAAATATATTATTTAAAAAACGTATTTCAAAACGCTTTTTTAAAAATCTAAAGTTACATATGAATGACCATAAAGCTTTTTTGTCCATTTTCATATTCGATCACTTTTCAGTCCTGGACGATACTTTCTTACGTAATTGTACTTTGCAATTAAAATTAAAGATAGTTTTTCTTCTACAGCATTTACCGTTATCACTTTTTTTTTATTTGAGTGTTATTTTCTCAATAAGCAGAACTTTTTATAAGGGATATTATTTTTTTCTATAAAGTCGAAAATAAAAAAAGTTTACCATCCGTCAAGATGGTTTCTGGACACACTGTATAGTTAAATTGCTAATTCTTTAAGCTTTTCGTTTAAACTTTGCATACGAGGTTTTGTTTTATCTTGTGTCAGCCCCCACAGGTCGAAGCATAAGTACCGTGGGTGAACTAGGAAGGCCGATTTATACATCCAGGGCTGGAAACATCTGTGAGGATTCCACCAGCCCTTGAAGAGGATATATGGGTGGTACCTCTTTGGCCGAGGAAGAACTTTAGGGCATAACGGTGGTTAACTTATAGAAAATCGAAAACATTTTTGTATGATAACAATACATTGCTAACCTAATAAAATTTTCTACTTGCGCTTTCCTGACAGATATATTTGCGATAAAGCACCCAATCTGATAACACCGAGCGCATAAAAGGACTTTTCAGACCCACGAGAAAGTACGTACGGTGTAGCCGTATCATTAATTTTTGTTTGTCAGTGAATTATGAAATATTTAAATGTGAAGACTCACAAACAAATATAGCTTGCGCAAGAGCAAAAAATGACTTTCTACGGATATAAAATCGCTTAACGTTTTCTCATCATCATTTATCTTGATGATGCTGAAATGGGCACTAAAGAACAGATAATGTAATCAGACAGACTTTAAGCTTTATCCAATTTTTCCTCTGTAGCCAAAGTGTTTCCCAAAAACTTTTGAGTTGTTTAGGGAACGTGCTCGGAATCACAAAGATGTTTATATTAAAAGCGGTGAGACAAGAGAGGTCATAAGGCCAAACTTAATTTAGACCAAAATTTAGGGCCATGCAAACCGGAATAAAGAAGCAGGCTTTCTTACGTCACTTGAAAAATCAATTTATTGGTTCAAAATTCAGATAATAACGCAAGTAACGTCTAATCAATATGAACACTAAACATTTGTATTAGAAAAGCGATACTTGTGTTTCTTACTATTAAACTAAATTTTAAAAATACAGTTAGTTTTCATATAAACCTTGATAATTATAAAAGGTAATATGCAAAGAATAATAAGAAGCACTTAGTACAGGAAAATAAGCATTTTCAGGAGAAATAATTTAATGTACATTATATTTGGGATATGAGTCCCAAAATATGGATCCGAAGAGTCCCCCCTCCTCCCGTGAATGGAACCTACTACTGAGACTACTAGATAAAATCACATAGGGACAAGCAAATGAATGAACTTTATTTCGAAAACCGTACGCCGGATAAAAAAAAGTCAAGAGACCATTTTTATGAGAAGATAGAAGGCAATTATAAAAATAACATTTATTTATAAAAAAACAGTGGCGTATCATTTTTTTGATTAAAAATATTGCAGGGCATGTTAACAGGGACGCCACTGATGAAAATTAAAAAAACCTTTATCCTGAAGAAAATGTATTTTTAAGCGTACTTTGCACCTACCAAAATTTGAAACAAAAATACAAAGCGGTTTTAGAGATATTGAAGAAAAACAGATTTTTTTCTTAAATTTCAACACCCTGTATCTCAGAAATAAAGCTGTTGCGGACCTATGTTCATATAAAGAATTTTTCTTAAAATCATCCAAGGATTATCACCCTTAAGGATCAGCATTCAATTATGAAACACCCTGTACATTCTTTCCCAATTTTCCTCTGAGCATTCATCCAAAATCAAATGTCTTTATTTTTACGGGATAGTGCAATGATTAGCATAAAAAGATCGACATCCTGTCCAACGATGATAATAGTCTCATGTTAACGAGATTTGGTAATGGCAGTTTGAACGATTAACAGATCACCATCGTCTTCGACAGTAGGAGTAGTAAAGCCTTCGTATACAAATATATGAACGAGATGCGAAATTAACTTTATTATTGAGATTGGTAATTAATTTTTTTGGAATATTAAGTGGTGTGTCTTGCAAAAGCAATTTCTAAAGAAAGGAGTTTTAAAAGTCGCTGTTGTCGTTCGATGCTCTTTGAACTGGACGAATTTTCAGTGTATCCGTCAAATACCACAGTTACCCTTTGAACATGTTTGCGAATAAATCTAACATACATATGTGGAAAAAAGTCTGCAAATATGTTCCCGCTCTTGACCATACCACATGGTCAAGTAAGTTGCCCCCACCAGGGACAAATTTGCAGTCGTTGAAAGTGGTAGGTCCTTCTGGAATGGCATTCAAAATTTGATACAGGAACGATTTTTTCGTCAACTGAATGCGGACCTCTGACGGTCGACCTTGCATACCTGTCTCCTCCCCATACGTCCCCTACATAAAAATGTCCCAAACAGCCACCACTTTCTTTGATTCTTGATGTCTTGTTTGTGAGATTGTCAAATGAAAATTGCGCAACTTAGAATGTGCAAGTTACGAAAGTAGCGGGAAATGTACATACAAATAAATCGGAGGCAAAAGTGCGATAAGTGTATTTTATAGAGAAAATTCTGCTTGATGTAATCATTTTTTATGTAGAAGTAGCCAGTTTGGAGATATTCTCGGTGAAAAGTAGAGTATACCGATTTTTTACCAAGCGCACTAAACTACCTCTTATTTTAAACGCCAATTGCGAGAGGAGGGTGGCAATTAGACATGCAGTTTGTAGGAATTTTTTATGTTTAATTTAGTAAAATTTTTATTTCTTCCCTTAAGTTTTTTCGGGGAAGAACGGCTTCGGAAAAAAATGTAAAAAATTTACATTAACTCGTCTTAAGGGGTGTTTTTTTTGTCACATAGGGGTTTCTTAATCCACGAGAGAGATGGAAACTCTTCGGATTTTTATTCTAAACTCTATAAATCTCAAATGAACTTTATATATTTTTTTCCTATTCGCTGTTTTTCCACCTAATTTCCGTGTACTAACTATAAGCTAAAAAAACTTAGTAATTAAATAGTTTTCATTTGATTTAAACACTAGTACTGTTAGCACCACGCAATGGGAAAAAACTAACTTTAAAAATACTGAAAGAATTATTTCGATATCTTTAAATTTGACGAACTGATTTAATTTTTTGTGAGTGCAAACGATCGACGCTGGATCCGCCATTATGACATCATGTGACACAAACCCAAAAAGCACAAATTACAATTTTTGTAAAAGAAAATTCTGGGTCATAAAATTTAAAAAATATATTACATAAGTATCTAGCCGCTCCAGGGGCGGATCCAGGATTTAGGAGAGGGGTGCTAGACTTAAGGCGTTGCTAAAACTTAAACATTTACCCCCCAAATTCACAAAGAAGTTTTAAGACTTAAGGTTTAAAAAAATGTCTTAGTAATTAATTATGGTACTAATAATTATTACTTGTGCTGAGGTTGTCTGAAGTCAGGGGGCAATTATGATGTTATGTTTTTTTGGCGGCTCAATGGGGGGGGGGGGCTTGAGCCACCGAACCCCCCCCCCCCCCTGTATATTCGCCACTGACCCGCTCTACAGTGATTGTGTTACAAAGTATATTACTTATTTTACTTCCCATGGAGGTGCTAAATAATAAAATACTTCACAATAATTATTATTTCCTTTTTATGTATTTTGTCACAAACCCTTAACTGAGACATTTTTGGCTACAAACGTTAAATTTGATACAACCCACACACAAAATAGAGCATTTTCTAAAATTTTTGGTCAAGGCAGAAAAAAAACGTTAAAGCTGAGATAAAATTCAAACATAAACATAACCATAACATAACCCAACCAAACCCACAAAATAGAGCATTTTCTAAAATTTTGTCACCGCAGAAAAAAACGATAAACATACATAACCCAAGCAAACACATGTAAACCAAAAAAATAGAGCATTTTCTAAAATTTTGTCACCGCAGAAAAAAAAACGATAAAGCTGAGATGAAATTCAAACATAAAGATAAAAAATTTCATAATCTCAAAACAGTTTAAAACGTATATATCTCCGAGACTAGAGTAACATTTCTTCTCAGACGCACTTTCTGGGAACTGACTAGATACTATATCTTTCTAAATTAAGTACTTACACATCGCCTCTCCTCGCATTTTTCTCATTCCAAATCTTATCCCAAAAACTCTTCCTGTGCTGCTTTATTCTCAAAACAGAAGTGGAAAAAGTCCTTGGTAAAACAGGGGGTCTAGTTTCGGGTACCCCCGAAGGCGGAGATACGGCTGCCATCAGCAACGAGGGACTTGAACAGTTGCCTATTGAAGTACGCGATAAGGAGCCCCTAGGGGCCAATGGAGGCGAATTTGGAGGAGATAAAGGTGGAGAGAGGGACGGGGGACGAGGGGGGAATATTTTTGAGGGTATATGTGCGTCCGAGGCCAGGATGGCGGTTAAGGACTCCTCATGGGGGAGTGTTGGGACTGTCACTTCATCTTTAGAGGGCGCCAACTTGTTATTATGTCGCACGAAACGAATTTTAATTGTCTACGAATTACTTGGAGCTCTCTCAAGTCATATCTATCGAGTTTCGTCACTTTTCCGAAAGCAGGAGTACATAACTTACAATTTCACTGTTTTTCTGTACACTTATTCTAACCTTTAAAGAGGACACGTTGCATTAGGTTTTTCTAAATCATCACTTTACGTAACGTAGCACATTATTTTTAAAATAAATTCACTGACGAAAATTTCACGAGTTTTTCACGGATATTTTCTAAACAACAATCAATTGGAGTCTATTTTGGCACAGATTATTTCAAAATATCAATTTTTTTCCTACGGCTGATACTTATTTTTATTCCGTACGGAATCTCGTTTGGCACAATAAAACTGTCATATATTTGATAGATTTTCTAGGTGGGAGATTAATAAGTCAGGTGGATTTTTACGCCTATACCTATTCTGCAATTAAGAGTACTATAAAGTGGATATAATTAATTTTTGATACTTCTTTCCTAATTTTTATTATTTTTAATGTTATTTCATATGCCTTGCATAAGACTTTCTTTGATTTCAATATATTTTAAATATAAAACCTATCTGGATGGCAAGCAAAGCCGCTCCAAGCAAATGAAAAAGCACATCCCTTAGGATTCCCTTTATAACTTCTTAAAAGTATAACAAAATTGTGGATTCACGAAGTAAAACAAATTTGTTTAAGAAAACAATATTTGAGAAAACACTGCTTTCAAATTTATAATTTTTCCAAAAGTGCATTATGTAGTAAGACTGGTTATCAAGCTTAATGTCGTCAGAATATATTGTTGGCGTCACAATACTGACTGTTTTTATGTGTATCTGAAATTCAACCCCTAAAGGGGTCATAAGGGGGTTGAAAGTTTATATGGAGAAAAAATATTAGTTGGTCCTATTAACTTGAAACCTCATAAACGTACTCTAAAAAATAAATGATTAAACACGTGTTTTACAGTTTTTAATAAATCAACTACTAAGGGGGTAAAATGGGGGTTCAAAGTTTGTAATGGAATATATATATATATATATATATATATATATATATATATATATATATATATATATATATATATATATATATATATATATATATATATATATATAATATATATATAAATGTGTAGAGGTTGGATGGTAGAATACCAATTTTTTCACAATTGCACAAAGTCTTATTTCATTTTTATTGTTTGTTAAACAACAAGATTAATGTTCATGTAAGTTGAGATAAATTTACAAATTAGAACTCATTGTATAGCTAAAAACAATCGGCAAAACATAATAACTGTTTGCAATTTAGAGGACTCTTAAAGCTATTTGTAGCAATAGTGAGGTGTGTTCTAGAATATATAAGTGCGAAAACAAGTTAGAATTAAAACTGATCCTGATCAGCTTAAGGTATAAAATGGGATAATAAAAGTAAAATTTTCATAAGCATCTGTCATAAAAAAAAATTGTTGTAATAATTCTCAATATCTTTAAACTGCTGTGTTTTTTAATTTTACATCTGGAAAGCGCAACATAAAAGTTATGTTGATGAATGAATACCGGCGCTGGCACCCGAGTACAAAATTTCTCGGGTGCCGGCAGTTCTAACCTAAAATAAAAATATGTACGCCTTTCAAATGATATGTAAACATTGTGTTGTTTTGATTTTGCGTAAAAACTATAAAACACGAAAGAGGGTGATCAATTTTCTTCATATGAAAATTTTAATTGCGTTTTGGTGGACTACAAGAAAGCCACACACAATTAGTTTTGGTTGCGTAATAGGAGAACAATTATTGAAAATCAAAGACAACTAAATCCTAATAATGTGGTGGATATCAATTCGGCTCTGAAATACTGTTATCTGCGCTTAGCCTGTGTTAGAGGTGGAAGACCATTCAAGACAAAAAATGAAAAGTCAACAAGGAAGTGTTCCACGTATAAGCAAGGCTCCCAGGCTAGCATTTTCTTGAAAGTAAGTAAACATAAACAATTTCAATGCATCATGGAGCTTGAACAAAATCACGATCATACTTCATTCAAATCTTATTTCAATTCTCTAGCAAAACAAAGACTAAATTTGCCAGAAAATATCAAACTTTATTTCTCAAGAAGACTTGAAGGCTGGGGCAAATAAAAAATAGATATATTTAACCCTTGTCATTTGTGTATTTTACATACTTAATATAAAATCTAAAGATAGAATAAAACATCACTATAATAACATATCAGTCATTATTGGAATGGCTCTACCCTCTACAGGCAATTGATTTAAAAAACCAAGTAAGTATGTATGATTTGCATTACAAAGCATTATTCTGTAGAAATTAGTTTCATTTAACCTCGGCTATAGCTGTTTTCTAGTTTCCAATTTCCTGTATTTGTCATAAATGGACAGTAAATGTGAAATAAGGCAGAAGCTGCCTTGAAGCTTTATGTTAATTTTTAAACTAATTTGCATAATCTATTTTCTGAAAGATAGAAAGGAAAATTTTAACTTTACCTAAACCGTCATTCACTGATCAACACTAAAAATATTTTGGTAATGACTGAGTTCATTTTTCAAATGAAAACATTCAGCATTTTAAATTGTTATGCCATCGTAACCTCAGGATCACTGTGCACATAAGGTAAGTATTTTACATAGACTAATTATAACTTCCAAAAATATAATAAAACATTAGTATTTGTAATAATACATGGATGGAGTTGGAAACAGGAAAAACAACTTTATTATCGATTTTACGAACAAAAGTTATTCCTTATAAAAGGTTCTGCTTATCCAAAAAATGAGTTTACCATATAAAAATTTTAGATCGAATATACAGGGTGTTAATAAATTAGGAAAACATGAAAGTGCTTCATTCAACACAGAAGTATCATTAATCATTTTATACAAAATTTTTATAAAATAAAGTTGTTTATAACCTAAAATAGACTCAATACAAAAATAATCTTAGATTTAAATTTATTCTACATAGCTTCTTTGGTGAACATTTTTGAAAATATCGTCCCGAAATCAGAATACTGACAGACTAAATAAGATGCTGACGTAACATCGACTATCTTGATTTTTTTGTCAAATGCAATGTAATTACATAAAACCGCTATTATTATTCAAAATTTAAATCTTAAAATATTTATTTCAAATTTTGTATTTAGTCTTTGTTTTAGGTTATAAACAACTTTGTTCTATAAAAATTTTGTCTAGAATAATAAATCATGGTACTTCTCTCTTGAAGCGTTTTCATGTTTTCCTAATTTATTAACACCCTATATATTTAATTTAAAATTTTTATATCGTAAACTCATTTTTTGGACAAGCAGTTCCTTTTAAGGAATAACTTTTTCTCGCAAAATCGATAATAAAGTTTTCTTTCCTCTTTCCAACTCCATCCATGGACACACTGTAAATCGGTCATTATCGGAATGGCTCTACAATTTACAGAGAATTGAATTAAAAAACAAGTATGTGGGATTTGCATTACAAATCGTTATCCTGCGGCAATTAGAAAAAAATGAAAAAAAGTGATATATTTTTCAAGATTTTTCTATTAATAATTAAAAAGTATGACAATCTCACAATCTCAGGGGGGGCACGGCCCCCCTGCGGGCGCCCATGAATAAAATGATAGGTTATCGACCGGAAAGTGCCCTGTAAAGTATTTTTCGAAATTTATTTTAGTCATTGATAAAACAAAAGACCGGCCAATCCCAGAGAGGCATATAATTAAAAAAACGTTCAGCATTTTTAAATTGATATGCTATCGTAACTTTTAAATCACAGTGTACATAAGGTAAGTATTTTACATAGATTAATTGTGTTATAAAAATAGAATAAAACATCACTATAACAATGTATCGGTAATTATCGGAATGGCTTTGCACTCTACAGGCAATTATTAAATTAAAAAAAAATAGTATGTGTGATTTGTATTACAAATCATTATCCTGCAGCAATTAGAGTTCAATTTTAGCCTTTCTAATTTCCTGTATTTATTCTAGATGGATTGGATAGTAAATGTGAAATAAAGCAGTAGCTGTCGTGAAGCTTTATTTTCATTTTTAAACTAATTTGCATGATATATTTACTGAAAGATAGAAAAGGAAACTTTAACTTTACCTTAAATGCCATTTACTGGTCAATACCAAAAATATTTTGGTATTGACCAGTTGATTTTTCGGATGAATCTTGTCTTATGCAAATAAGTTCATGCCTTGTGGGACGAATTTGAAATATTTTTTCGACCTCTGTGAAAACGAAATCCATCTTGTACGCCAGGGTCTGTTTGTCCCTAGCATAACTTAAAAACTGCTGGACCGGCTGAGCTAATATTAGCAAATCGTTTTTAAAATCGCCAGATTATTACGTAAAAAAATACGAAATACACGAATCATTTATTAACTACCGAGTAAGCCGAGTTTAATAAAATTTCACCACTTTTGCATTAGTATTCTAATTTAATACATGTGTCCCTGAATTAAATTTGCTGAATAATTTGCTAATAATGCTGAATGCCATAGTGGTATTACCCAAAATTTATCATTTTAGAGTTAACACTGTAACATCTTCAGAATCACAATTACAAAATAATTTTTACTAAAAATGCCAATTTAAAAAGTTAAAATTGGTTTTATTTAGCAGAGCAAATTTGGACTAATATAAAAATATTTTTTAATTTCAGGTTCAAAATTCAAAATGAATGAATATACTACACCAATAACAACTAGACTAATATATATATATATATATATATATATATATATATATATATATATATATATATATATATATATATATATATATATATATATATATAATTCCACAGAGCAAGTTTTAATATAATTTGCTGTTCTGTAATTTTGATAATAAAAACATGCGTTTTTTGTTAATTTGTTCGCTTAACTTTTTTTTATGTCCCAGTATTGCATGGAGCAAGCGATATGGAAGTAATACTTTTAAACTGTAAAACTTTTTGAGTAAAAGAGAATCAAGCAATTTTCTAAGCTACTTGTGTATTTTACCGTTTGTAAATCATGATAAACACACACATTCATTTTAACAAACTGTTTAGGTATTTTTATTTTTTAGTCTTGTGACAGGTCGGATGATAAACCCGAGTCACGGGTCTGGCGTGCGTCCTGCATTGACTTGTGACTTGCAGAACTTGGCTGTTTATACAAAGTTCAACATTTATAATTATGTAGCTCCCTAGGTAGTCTATGGTAGATGCTAGAGAAAAAATATCCTATAATAGGCCCCAATCTCGTATAATTGATTTAAAAATTTGTTCATTGTATCACGCTAATCATTGTATAAACTGGCTCATTCTGGCTTCAACTTGAAGTTTTCGGTTTGTGACTTTTGATTTCGAGCTGAAGACATTGGGAAAACTACAGATTTTTTAACTTTTACGCTTTATATCCGTCGCAATCACGAAATCTGAAAAAAACCATAAGATACTTTTTGTTTTCTATAAATCTAGAAAGAAAATGATAACAAATCGAACACCTTATGGTAATTTGTTTCAAAGATATTATGATGAATTAAAGTTTTGTCTATAATGATCAAAACAACTTTAAACACTGGGAAATGCAATTTTTCTTGTATTTCGTCTGGTAATTTTTTCTTTTAAGTAAACTTATAAGCAATTAGAAAAATAGGCTATATATGGGAGTGGAGATTTTGAATTTTAATATCTTTATTGTATTGCTTAGTTTATATGATATTCTCCTACGATTTATTTATTGTGTATTAGAAGTTGCATTATTTAAAAATTGTGCTTGAACAAGAACTAGGTATTTTGAATTAAATAATTGCTTCATTTAATAAAGACATTGGCAAACATGTCTATAGGTACTATTATTGTTTAAGATGTAGAAACTAGTACTGTGCGAGAAAGAATAGTTGGGACTTTCAAAAAAATTTTGTGATAAAACTCGTTAGTTTTAATATTTAAATTTTTTAATGAAATCTTGTACTTCGGCTTAGAGTTTAATTGAAAACATATTTCATAGTTGGTCTTTTGGTAGAAAATGATCAACAAGGTATGTTTACTCTAATGCAAAATACCGTTTTAGTATTGTTTATGCAACCTGCCTGTTTAAAAAACTAAATATTTCATAACGTGAATCTTATTTGTTTTACAGGCAAAACCTTTTATTAGGAGTGACATTTTTACGTATCTTGCAAAATTTGGTCCATTTGTTCACTTGTAAGCCCCATTCGCGGACATACCATACATAACAAAAAAGTATAGAATAGAATAGTTTCATCCAGATTTCGCAATACGGACGGGGATAGAGTGCAAAACGTGAAAAATCGTGGTTTTTCCAACGCTTTCCGCTTAGAACCCAAGATAACAAAATAGAACATTTTAAGTTAAAGCCGGAACAAGCTCATTTATCCGATAATAATCGGCGTAGTAGAAATTAACATATTTTTCCTTAGATCTGTGAACTGGACTAAAAGTCTATTCTTAGTATTATGTAAATACGTAACTTTTGCCATCAATTATTGGTTACACAGCAGGAAGTATACCTCTGTATTTACTTTCTTGCTTGTAATATATCAAATACCAACATTGATTATGTGGTTATATCTCACAGATAATTGATCGTGTATATCGTACTTATAAGTTCATTGATTTAGAATGACCAAAATGAAAAAATTGTTCCTATAAAGTTTCACCTTAAATATCCGGACTTTGCTTATGAGATTTCACTTGCAACTGGTTTATTTGTTTTAATATTTTAATCGAAAATCAATAAAGAACAACAAAAAAATTGTTATAGTGTTTTTTCCGAGGTGGGTCAATTTAAAAATTAAACTTTTTTTTCGCAAATCAAAAACTTGCAAAATACAAAATTACTAAAAAATCCCAAAAAACAGTATAGTATGAAATAGTACATAAAACCTTGTATACACACATATTCATAATAAGGGTTTATTGGATCCGTCCTTTTATTAGTCTCGTTCTTAAGATCGCTTGACCATAAACAGGCTCGTCCAATAAAGCCCTATATTATGTTCTCGTGACATCCAGAGCGTTTATCGGGAATCCTAAAAATCAAGTAACAATTTCGTGTATGGTCGGTATTTGAGCATTTAAGTTAGAGATGGTACGAATGTGCTGTCGTCAGCAACCTTACATATTGAATTTTTTTTAAGTAGTTTTTTGAAAAAGGAAGTGATAGGATGGACGGATGGTAACTCTAGCAGGAGTAATGCAATTTATTAAAAGTTATTTGACAGGGTTTTCCTGCCTTTCTCGTTTATATGGGTAAAAAATTCGTACTGTTTTGAAACAAGAAGAATATTTTTCTTCAAGTAGACAGGAGAACTGTTAATTATTGAATTTGTCTAAGTTAACAAGCAGAATGAATCAAAACTAAAAGTCATATATTCAAATTTAAATCTAATTACTGAGATAGTCACTTATTGCAATTCGTTTTCTGCGCTTTAGAACCGACAAACTCAATTTAACTCAAGAGAAACAGAGTCTCTATTTAGCTTAATATACTGCAGCAATGTATTTGATCAAAGCAGAATAGACTTTTATTTTAATAAGTAGGTACTTCCCTCTCTTGGTATATAATATTTATATCATGAAACGGATATGAAATGAAATGAATATGTAAAACTATCAAAGTTAGGGATAGGATGTAATAAGCATTTTTTACTTAGAAATCTGGGATGGGAAAATATAAGTTTTAAAAAATAAATCGGGTGTTCCATTTAAGACATGAAAGTTAATAGCACTTCCGGTTAAAATAGAAGCGACAGTCAAAATGTTTGAATAGTCAAAATCTGCATCCTAATCAAATATAATCGACTGGCCTTAGGATACTTTAGTTCCGCTAGTGATCGCTAGGCTCTGCAAGTTAATTTTTTTAAATACTCAGGGGTGTGCATTGCAGATGTTACAAAAATTGAATGTTGTATACAGGGTAACTCGCGTAACAAGGTGAGCCAAGGTTGGGAAAGAAAGAATAAGGGGAACAACCAAAGTCGTGGCAACATCTAAGAAAGATCTAAGAATACTTCAGTGGCACAGTAATTTGTAAGAGATAATTATTATATCGGCGAAGGGGTATGAGAGAAGAGGGGGACCTAAGCACAGAAGTGTGGGTCAATTAAAGAAAGATTTATGTTGGGAAAAGACGAAGTCGCTATATTGAAACAGCTGTTTCCATGATTAATTCATGGCCTAAATTTCATGCGATAAAACTTGCTCAAAATTGCTATAGATCGCCTGAACCAACCAACATAAATGCTACTAAACTGTAATGCAACGCTAATGTTTATATAGAGTCAGACAGAGCGAAAGAGAACGACGAACAGAGATAATATGAAATTGTAGTATGAGGCAAATTGTATTAAAGTTAATAATGCCTTAGTACATATATGAAATTTCGTCCGATGAAGAGATAATATGGGTTACATTACGCTATACAAACACACCCGTGTTGTTCTATATAGAATAATCTCATCTTCTCCAGGATGACATAACGGAACAATGTATGAATATCAGACAGATGCCTATTAAATACATTGTTATTCAAGCACATAAACCTTGTTTACGGTGATAGCAAAGTGCAATAAAAAGCCTTTCTAGGAAATATTCTCGCGTTTTAAGTTCTTTTGCGCTGAATGGGAAAGCCAATTGCAAACTTAAATAGTTGGCGCCATTAAAGCTTGTTTCTTGCTGGTATTTTATTCATGAGCAATTATTCGCAATCCAAGGGGCTCAATTCGTAAAACATCAAAAGCTTTGCAAATGCACAAATCATCTGTACACACAATTTTAAGGAGAGATTTGAAGTTTCATCGATACAAGATTAAAATAGTGCAAGAAATGAACCAAAATGACTTTATAAACCGTCGTTCTTTCGCTTAAACAATGATGGTCGGATCAGTAAAATTCGATTCAACCATACTCAGTGGGCTTTATATCACACAGAACTGCGAATCTTTATATAAATATAAAAATACTTCCAGATGCGTAAAAGTAATTAATATACTGTTATTTTAATGCATTTATATTTGCAATCGGTTCTGTTCTGTTAAGAAAATAAACTCAATATTAATTACTTATCAACTTTATATAAGACAACTACATACTATTTAAAGCTTTAGGAAAATAAACCGATGCCTATCATTTTACTTTATCTGTGTCAAAACACATCAGAACATGCACTGGAAATATTACATGATACAAATATCCTGTAATATTTCCAGGGCATCTTCTGATATTAGGATGCTATTTTTAGCAAAGGAGTAATTTATTCATAGTCGTAGCCTTTAAATTAATTCTTGATGTTTTTGTTTGTTCGTTGATGTTGACCTTCAGCAAAACAAGACATCATTCACTCATAACTGAACTTTTGTTTGCTTCATACCTTTCAGTTCCGGACGAAAAGAATCCATTTTTCCATCCAGTTTACATCCCACGTAGACTTCAAGCCTAAGTCTTAATGCGCCGTGGGCGTCTGAATAGAAGGAAAATGTAGTCTATTGACACGGGATTTAAAGGATTGAAGGTTGGGACTGGAAGGGAAAACATCTGCAATCAATTTGTTCCATAATCTGGAGACCCTAGGTATGAATAAAAGAGAGAAGTGGTCTGTTCTAGGCTTCTGTAGCTGGACAGTAAAGGGATGTAACAAGGAGCAATTATTAATACCGGCTAGTTTTAGGGCAAAATTCGTGGAAGTACCGGTAGAAAAGGGATAAATACCCAACAAAAACTGCAATGCCATTTTCAATAATAGTATTATGCTTGCCCACTGTCACATTGGTTGTATTAAAGTTAATATTGTCTCAACAAAACATCATTGAAATAACCAAAAAAATATATAGCTTCTTATTGGAGTTCAAAAGTATTTCTACTTGTGTGAAAACTCTATTATTATTATTTCAATTAGAGGTTCATCAAGTCAAGTGGCTTGACGTTTTTATAAATTACTTGACTTGACTTGAAATCCAAGCTTTTCAGAAATTCACTGCTTGACTTGACTTAATTTTCCATGGCTACTACTTGACTTGATATCAAGCAATTTCAAGTAACTTGATATTACTGGATAACGACCCGATTATGTATAAAAACCACCCCCCGTATAATTTCTGCAAGCTCATGCTCACATATAAACAAGATGCGGGGTTCCCCGAATCGACTGTAACAATTGCGTAGTTGCGTATGCTTAAACAAACCAGTATAATAATAAGTGTATCAACCAGGGCTGCTCAAACTGTTACAAAAACCCGCAACCGATTAGGCGACAATTCTATTAGAAGCCTTATGTGCCAGATCTTGGATGGCGAACGATGATATTAAAGACCTCTTTTAAGTTTAGCTGTTACTACTGTGTTGCTGAATAAGATCAAGAGGACATACACTGGAAAATCAGTTTTATTATTTTGTTTAATATTTAAGAATAATATGTTAATTTATTATTATTTCCTAAAAATAAATTATTATTTCCATTTTTTCTTGCTTTTATATTACTACTTGTTATAAATTTTGAAATAAGAATTTAAGATTTAGTTTTGTAAATAAATGGCTTTATTGCAAGGTTTCCTGTCATTTCTTGATCATATCAAATGTATTTAATAAAAACCAAGTAGTCTTGAAGAACTACTTGATTTTTCAAGTACTTTAAATATAATTACTTCATTATTCAAGTACTTAAAATATAACTACTTGACTTGAACTTGACTTGTTTTCAAGCCAAGTCAAGTCAAGTAACTTGAAAATCAAGTCAAGCCGTGAATCCCTAATTTCAATGATCAAAATACTATTGGAAACCAATAAATTTCTATTATTCCTTGGAGTATAGAATTGTTAGAGCCAAAAAATGAAACTACTATAGTTGATTTGATCGCTTAGATATAATTGGGCGAAAATAGTCGGTTGGATTCAAATTACAATATTTTATTAAACGGACAAGAACTACAGCTTAAACAAAAAACGTAAAAATTAAGTCAATAATCCTTATATCATTTCAATTGAAATAGACACTCCGATAAAACTTATAAGGTAGGTACTGGAGAAATAATATCAAATATTAATTCAATCGGTTCTACTGTTGGCTGAAATATTACTTCAGTTGCTCGCGGACACCCTTTATGCTGTTGTAGTTGATTTTTATACGTTGCATCGTCTGCGTCGTTTAAGCTTGCAGCCTGTTTGGTTGTTATCATTTTGTGTGTTGGCTTGTACAACTAAGTATACATCCAAAAATGATAAGTCTTTTGCAGAATTTGGGAATGGAGCAACTCATTCCACTTTTTTATGGTCGGGTTTAATGGTTCGAAATATCTGTATTCGAGAAAATAGTTTTGAAGTTTCGTTAATCCGTTTTCGGAAAAGGGGTTTTTCGAAGAAATTTACTTTCAAAGAATGCTTTTTTGAAAAAAAAAACCATTTGGGTATTTATTTCCGCCGCAAATTTTGACACATTCGCAGTTAGATGTGTAAGAAATGTTTTACAAAACAATCAAAGAGTATGCAAATTTAAAAAGCAAAAAAAGGCTTGCACTTTTCATATAACATAATAGTATTGATCTATGTATATTCATATTTTTGTGGTATAATTCATTTTAAAGACCTTAAAAAGACGGCAAATGTTCGTTTTTGTTACTATTATTTCGTAGATTATGTAGGAATGGTTAATGCTTATATTACAATTATTTTTATAAAATTCGCTATTGAAATCCGTTTTGTACAATGCTTCAGGGGGGAGGGGGGTGCCGTCTGCGCCCCCCTTTAATCCGCCACTGTACGGAAATCACCCCGTATTTGAACTCGTTGCTCTATTCCTACACTAGGTGAAGTAATCAACATAAATTTCCATGTTGTAGCTTCATTCTAGGATAGATACCACCCCTTTACTGAACAAGGAACGAATAACAGAATGCTGCTCCTCCTTAGTGCAGTGCTCTAGTGAAGTTGTCATTTTCAAACTGTCACTGTGTGAACATTTCCAATTGTTGCTATGATATGTCATTGGCAAGGGCTACTAAACTGCTGGCCACTCGAACTTACACATAGAGATTTTTAGGCAAAATTTAAAGTTCAATATTTTCAACAAGAATACAAATTTTTGAACGCGTCTTGCAGATTTTAAGAGCTAGTTTTTTTCGGATTAAGCTGCATGACGTATATTTATCGTAGGACAACAGGTTTATTATATACGGGGTGATCAATAAAGTCATGCAAAAAATCAAAAAGTTTGTATGAGTGAAATTTCCGCAAAAAATTTTTTTGGTCGTTGCAATATGGTTCATTACTAAGGTAACATCAATATCTCTAGACGTTTTTGTCACTTTTTGGATTAAGGCCCTTAGGTCTTGTACACACTACTAAACATAAAATTTGGGTTGCAAAATTTTTAAAATGCTATAACTTGACATTGGATTGACGGTTCTTGATGATTTTTACGGATTTGGAATCTTTATTTCACGTAGATTTTCTATAATCTAAGCATTTTATTTGGGGGTTGAAATATACAGGTTGAAATTTACACGTTATACCGGGTCGATAATAGACAAAAACGTAGCGACAAGAACAAGTTTATTACATTATATTCTACAATATACAAGATTGGTTAACAACGGCCAAAAGTCAATTGTTTACCCAACCCAACCCAACGTGAGCAAAAAAACGGCAAATATCAATGGAAAATTGCCAAGTGTCCTATCTTTAAATACCTAATCTTTGGTAATAATTTATCCGAAATTAAGTAGGTACATTAATAAAAAAAAGAGGAACTAATATTTTGTTGGTCCTCCTGCTCGACGTATTAGTTCCCGACATCGATTTGGTAGAGTATCCACAAGATTATTTATAAAATCTTGTGGAATATTCTCCCATTCTTCACGAATGGCCTCACTAAGTGGTTCTAAGGTTTCAGGGGATACATCACGCGATCTTACTTTAAGATTTAAATAAGACCAAACGTGTTCGATGACATTAAGATCCGGAGACTTTGCAGGTCAGTCCATCCTATTGATGTTCTGTGCCTGCAAAAACTCTGTGATTCTTCGCGCTCTGTGAGGTCGAGCGTTGTCATCCACCAATAGAAATTCTGGGCCGTAATTTCGAGCAAAAGGAACAACAATAGGTTCCAAAATTTCCTCCTGATAAACAGTAGCGTTAACGGTTTGGTTGGTAATGAATAGCTCGGTTTTACCATTTCTTATGATACCTCCCCACACTGTACGACAAAGAACTCTATAAAACTGAATGACTCTTTGAGACAATAAACTGCGGTGAAAGTTTTGGACAGAACAGTGAGAAAGACATTAAACAAAAACAACTTGAGGTGAGAATTTATTTTTACAAAAACTTAAATAATGCTAAACCTTAGAGCGCGTCGTACCTTACGTTTTTGTCTATTATCGACCCGGTATAATGTGTAAATTTCAACCTGTATATTTCAACCCCCAAATAAAAGGCTTAGATTATAGAAAATCTACGTGAAATAAAGATTCCAAATCCGTAAAAATCATCAAGAACCGCCAATCCAATGTCAAGTTATAGCATTTTAAAAATTTTTCTACCCAAATTTTATTTAGTAGTGTGTACAAGACCTAAGGGCCTTAATCCAAAAGGTGACAAAAACGTCTAGAGATATTGATGTTTCCTTAGTAACGAACCATATTGCAACGACCAAAAAAATTTTTTGCGGAAATTTCACTCATACAAACTTTTTGATTTTTTGCATGACTTCATTGATCACCCCGTATATAATAAACCTATGGTCCTACGATAAATATACGTCATGCAGCTTAATCCGAAAAAAACTAGCTCTTAAAATCTGCAAGACGCGTTAAAAAATTTGCATTCCTGTTGAAAATATTGAACTTTAAATTTTGCCTAAAAATCTCTATGTGTAAGTTCGAGTGGCCAGCAGTTTAGATCTAAAGAATAATATTTCTGCCAACTTGGAAGGCGAGGATCCGTTCGGTACATTTTATAGGGCACTTTTAGGGTTTTTATTTGACTCTGCCTTATAAATTAATTTTGTAAACTCGTAGTAGGTATTATATGGTAGTTATTGTATAGTTTTGCCCGCATATTCACGTGGGCCAGTTTTATTTTTATTTTTTTTTCAAAATAATAAACAAACATTAGATTTTTAATATCTTGTCATGATATGGATTTTAAACTTTTTTTCAAGCCTCTGTTGCGTAATACACGAAGCCAAAGTTTTCTTTGTTATTTAATGATTGTACACTAAATATACTGCAACATTACGAAACAGATCCATTTTTATTTTCGCAGCTAAATTTCTATAGTAGTTAATAAATTTACTAGTCCCGTAAGTGACCTGTTGGAGTACGAGTTATTTTCCTATTATGCAGCATTAAGAGTGCGCGTACTTTTATTCAAATTTAATTCTATACTACAAAATAAAGGGACAATAAAATTTTATGTTGCACCATTAACCCACATACTGCCCAGCAAAAGAATTAGGAAGTTTAGAGAACATTGCAGGAAACCGAGATAAACTTTCTTGAATATGGAAAACCTTTATTTAAATTGAAGCGACTAGAAAATTTCATAAAAATTATTATATTATTCTCTTTATTATATCAACCTAGTAAACCATTTAGTTTGTATATGCCGCTTGACTTGATATCAAAAACTGCATTTGTGCATAAGGTAATTCCGGGAGAGTTGCCCCACATAAAAAGAAAAGTCTCTAGAAACAACAGTTTTGTGTTAATCATTAAAACAAATATGAAACAACATTACAAACATTGTGTTAAAATATAAACTCCGTTTGTACGTAATACGTAAAATAATTTAAAAAATATTTTGGCCATCTCTCCCGGTGATCCGGGTGAGATGCTCCCACCAGTAGGTACAGATGCCCCACAAAACATAAGTACTCAAAGTTATGCCGAAGCTGTTTTTGAGCTGTTTTGGCTTTTTCCTTTCGTTTTTCTTCTCTTCCACAAAAATTGCATTTTGCTAAGTACACTGTACTTGTTTCGTGCAACCACTTTAAACAAATTGTGCACGGTACCCAGTCTACAGTTTCTTTAGTTTCTTAGCTTCTAAGCACTCCACACATTCTTCGTATTCACTTCCTGTTAAAGCGCTTTCTGAACTACTTCTCTTCTTTTCTTGTGTCTTCTGCCTTTGGGCATGCTTGTAAAATGCTAACGGTATATTGGAGGAAATTGAAGAATCGCTTTCAAAATCTGTATCCCAGGATTTCCTTTTTCTTTTCTCCTGTTTTTCAGTATTCGACCTAACCTTCTTAGACACACTTTCTTTGTTTTTTTGAATGCAAATGGAACCTGTCAGGACTTCCGCTGATTGTTTTTTTTCTTTTTGTTCTGTTGTTTTGGTAGTACTGGAACTGGACTTATTTCCAACAGGAATTTTGATGGCGTTTCATCAAAAGTCTTGATATCATCAACCATTGTTTTTGGTGGTAGGGACTGTCTAGACGTACCTGGGACTGGCGACTGAGAATGATGATTCGATGTTTGAGGGGTTTTTGGTGATAGGGACTGTTTAGACGTACCTGGGATTGGCGACTGAGAATGATGATTCGATGTTTGAGGGTTTTTTGGTAATAGGGACTGTTTAGAAGCACCTGTGATTGGCGACTGGGAATGATGATTCGATGTTTGATGAGCTTGTGGATCGGAACTACAACTTTGCTTTTTGAGATTTGCATCTGAAATTGCAAAAAAGTGATCTTTAATAACTTCCGGATTTAGTGGGAATATACCTGTTGCCCTAAATCCTGAAAGCCCAATTTCAACCGAAGCTGCTTTACCCCATGCTTTTCCAATTATAGTACCCGCTTGAAGACGAGTAATGCGCCTGCCAGGATGAATTATCATCCACTGCCTTGATTCTTGCCTCAAATGATGCTTCAGAGATTTAAAAAAAGATCGATCTAATGGTTGTAGTGCTTGTGTAGTGTGACTGGGGAGGCAAATTAAAGTTATTTCATTTTGATCTGCAAAACCTAACATGTCGAACGAATTTCGATGGGATGAGTGGCCATCTAATATAAGAATTGCCCTGCCTAGAGGCTTTTTTGGTACAAAATGATTTTTAAGCCATTCAAAAAACAGATCTGAGGTTATGTATAATGATTTCTTACTCATAAACACTGTTAAACCAGGCGGTAATCCTTCTCCAAACTCCTTTTTTTCTCTTACGCCTTTAAAAATAACAACTAATAAGAGGCCAACGCGCTTCTATACAATTTTTTCGATTTACCTCTTATGCTGTGTTCGTGTAATGTGCCGTTGTTTATCTTAAATAAAGAACCATTTCGTCAGTCTTCTAAGAAATATAATCCTAAATCGAAATTGCCCGGCCGAGGTATGTTGCAAGGATATTTAAAGGCTGTGCACGAACGACTTGAGAGTAATACTACATCCCACCTACATAATACAAAACTGTGGTTAGCCGTAGACGAGACAACAGATTCAAAAAACATTCTGTGGCCAACGTCAAAAGTACGTGCACTGGATCTGCTTGAATCGTGACCTGAGTATTTATTAGGTAGTAAAATATTACAAAAATGTACTAGCAAAGCAATTCAGCATCTGATATTAACTACATTACACAAATATCAACACTGTTACTACTTCTTAGGGATGGCGCCGCGCCGCAGTTATGATTTTTACATGCCGTTTTCTCTTCAAGCTGTGTGTCCTACACACATATTAACACCACACAACGTGTATACTGCATGCCTTACATCTTACAGCAGAAATAATTCCCAAGTGTTATCCGGATGTAAATACATTAATTCCTAACATTAAACCAGATTTTCGTAAATCCCCCAAACGCAATCTACGATTTATTATTTGCAACATTAAAAAAAAACTCTATTTTACGGTTTGATGGTTAAGAATTCGCAGCCACGAGTAGAAGCAGATGAAAAAATATCCTTAGCAACTACGCGGACTTAGCCGATGACTTAAACAAGCTACAAAAAGTGCTACAGACTTTAAATGACGAAACAGGTGTTTGTGTTAGGGAAAAATTTGACAGTGTAATAAAAAAATCCAGATTTTACCAGACTTATACATATTAATAGTAACAGTGCCGATACGGATCCATTAAATAAGTTTAGAGACCATTTCAACTACGCAAATATAACATCTGCAGATGTAAAACGCCCATTTTCTTTATATAAAAACATTTTTTCGCCGCCACGGACATCGCTTACGGAAGCGACTATAGAGACACAGACCATGCTGCAAATGTTTAGCCGTGCCAATCCGGATTTTTAATGCTGAGTAAGTCATAGGATGCGGGATGATTTAACATTCTTTGAAGCCAAAACAAACCATTCTAAGCGACACTGTAAACACAATTTGTAAACATAGGCCACATCTTATTTTACCTTGTATTTTTGTACAAAAACTACGTTAGAAGCATCACAAGATTTACTAAAAGTAATAAAAGGCCTAAAATATTTTATTTTTCTGCTAAATAATAATAAATTTAAGGGTAATAAATTTGTAGGTTATATTATTTCTAAAGGTTTATTTAAGTCGCTCCGAGTCATTTATAAATCTATAAGTCGCACTTTTTCTTTTTTAGTTCATTAGACAAAGACGTACGTGTAACCAAGTGTTCAGACGGTTTTCCTAAACAACCAGCAGAGACAGCAACACTTCTGAGCTCCAACACTCCAATGCTATTTTATCTCTTTCTACTACCATTCTTGATTCAATTACGTAGTTCGTAAACTAAACCCCTAGGGGAAATGTTTTCATAAGAAACAACAAATATAAGGCTTCACGTTCGATACGCTCACAGTATACGGACATCGAATCCTTTCTTAATAAATCCATGGGGTAAGTACTACATATTATACCTTATATAAAGTAATGTTACCACTTTATGTATACTTGTATAAAGAAAATGACCGTTTGACATCTACAGATGTTATATTTGCGTAGTTGAAATGGTCTCTAAACTTATTTAATGGATCCGTATCGGCAGTTGCTATAAATATGTATTAGTCTGGTAAAATCTGGATTTTTTCTTATACAAAGCGCTGCCACTGATGAGGCACTTCAGTGGGCAGCTTAAGATTACGTCACTATTTATTTCCCAAATGAAGCTTTTAGTGTGTATTAATACGTACAGTTATTGATTGGAAGCATTACGTATAGTAAAAACATACTTATTTCACATAGAATATTCAATTTTTTTCCAAAGTTCACCTCGAGATTTTAACACCTCATATGAATCAACCACGTCCCATTACTTTAAAATTTATTAGCCAATAACGGGATGCATCAATCAAGTGCTTTTGTTAATTACAGTCTTGAAACGTTATTACTAATAACATTAGTGTTATCCATATCTATTATGTCAACTTTTTATTATCTCCATTTTCAAACTCCTAAGAAGCCTATTACAATGCATTAGACAAAGCGTCAGTTTCCATTCTCACTCAAAATTTATTCTGTACTATAAAATAAATAAAATTTTATGACAAGCCACTAACCTACATTCCTACAATAAAAGTATGATAGAAACTGTAGGAAGTAGGGATACATTTTCTTTGATATGGAACACTTTTACGTAAACTGACGGGAAAAGCATTTTATGAAGTTTACTCTATAGATAATAAAAAAAAAATTTTAGTTGATAATTATTATTAGTGCCCAATAAGGATAATATGTAACGCAAGAAAAAATTACATAATATATTTAATATGTTTTTTTCTTCAATGACCGTATAATAGTATATTATGCAATCAATGAGCATTAAGCATAGTTATTAAGACATGAGTATGAGAACTTAATAGCCATTAAATGTGAGTTGCATACATTATTTCTTTTACGGCCAGTAACAATAATGAAAATCGAATTGAATTGAATTGATCAGCTTTATTTAAAAGGTGTATTGCCAACGGGTTAGGCCTCTGTTACTATTTACTTCGTTTTGGTGAAATTTTGGCATTAAATCTGTTGTTAGATATAATATAATTTCTTCTTGTGGCCACGGGGTTGTGAAATACAATTTCGGACAGGTTTGCTCAGTTTTAGGTTTCATCAGTATCTTTTTTAATTTTAATATCTATTTTTGTTGAGTTTTTTACTGCCCGATTCATGTTGGTATAAAATTTTATCAACCATACAACTGATATTTTATTAAATAAGATACTGATGAATCCGAAAACTGAGCAAACCTGTCCGAGAACGTATTTCACAACTGACTTTATAATGCTATTACTATTACTGCACGTTTTGGAGCCGATCTGGGTTAGCTTTTATTTCTTATTCTTAATATACAACTTTTCAGGAAAATAAGTAAGCCTGACAACACCGGACACAAAAATATGGTTTTGAAAATTTCAATCAAACCGTGGTTCATGATCTTTTATCAAATCTTACACCATCAAAAATGTGACCGTTTAAGCAGAATTTGAAATTGTTTTGTAATATGATTGTTCGATTTTAATTGTGATGTAACAATATTTTAATATGTTCTACTGTCGTTCGTTCAAATGGATTTCTGACAAGAAGCACTGATGATGACCTATAAGGTCGAAAGCGCTGTGCTAATATCTTTAAAAAATTTTGCAATTAATACAAAGCTTTGTTTCATTCATAAAAAAAAACTATAGACAAAGTTATTTACTATTCAGAGCAGTCAATCTTTCGATTTGCACTAAAAACTGGTCGACTATATTAAATGGTCAACTGCAGACGGTTGCCAAAGTGTAGGTACAAAATGAATAATGAAATTATCATACATAAGGATTAAGTAACAAAAAAAAGTAATACATTTTGTCTACCATATGCGTCATAGCCGAATAAACTCCTATTCCCTTCTTACTGTGATAAATTATTAAGTTACTAAGTAAAAGTGACAACGCTGTTTACCGTCTACTACCAGTTTTACTAAGAATCAAGGAGTGACGCAAGCGGCCATTCATATAATTCGCTGACGACTGTGACGCTATTAGAGAGTGGAAGTGTGTTTCTTGTGCTTGCGAAAAGCATTCAAGTGGTTTTCTTTGAACAATATTTTTTTATCTGAGACAGCCCACGCAGACTTCAAGCCTAAGTACTAACGTACCATGGGCATCTGAAGGGAAGGGAAATGTAATCTGACATTATTTTGCGAAAAACATTTAAATATGGTGCGGCAGTATCCAGTTTGCAAAAAATTAAACTTTTCACAAGTAAGTGAGGTTATATTCACCTGGATCGAATTGGTGTAGTTGGGTTGAATGTTAGACAGTGTTGCCATTTTTGCCGCTGTGTCTACCTCTCTTAGTCGCATTCATTGCATTTTTTAAACGGATGATTAATTTGGCGCGAAACGATTTTATGAATGAAATGCTTTGTCTATAGTTTTTTATACGTCGATGGTTAATATCAATTCAGTTTGGCACAACATACTAATTTTTATTTTTTCGCAAATTAATAAAGAAAACGAAAATTAAAGAATGTATTTTCCAGAACAATAGAACTAAATTCATTTTAGTGACAAGGTTCAAGTTAACAATAATTCAACAACCAATAAAACCGCAGAATTAATATTAATATTAATTTAAAATATACATATTAACAATGACAGGCCAAAACTTTTAAAAGTTAATTGATCAACAAGAAAGTCTAAATTTAAACCAGTACTAAGCCTTAGGGTTGTCACTTACTTATCAACGCGGCGTCGCCTCACCTCTGTATACCGGTAACCATATACGTATTAAATAAATATACAGCGGGTTGTCTGGAATTCTTGATGCCAACAATGTGAAATGGAGATTATACAATCTCGCATAAGTCTATCCTTTATTCTGATATTTCTGTATATGCGCATGCGTTAAAACGAATTTTTTCATTGGTCAGACATTGTACTGAATTAGATGGTGAATTGTACTAATCATCGGCTGTTGTGCGTATATGTCGGCTTCTTTCAGCTTTCTGGTTTTTCTAGTTTACAGCTGGATCGCCATTCGCCTTTTTTCTTTGTGTCGTGTTGTATTTTGTATTCGGTGTTCTTGTGGTTTATTTTGAAGTGTGCTAACTTATGCCCTGATGTACAAAAAGTAATAAACTAGTTCAATTATACCAAAAAACCAGCCCTGTCAAGAAACGTATGAAGCGTGGCGCCGTTAGATTGCCAATAGCAACACAAAATTTAGCGCAATCGCAGTTTACGAAATATCGGAATAAAGGATAGACTTATGCGAGATTATATATCTCCATTTCACATTGTTGGCATCAAAATCCGCACATTGGGTAAATGGGGAACCCGCGGTATATATATTTAATACGTATATGCCGGTAACGCTTATCCATCGGATAAGGCGGTTTGTTGTTTATAGGTGAGCACGCTCCGTAAGAAAAATCGAAGCCGCGCGTGCTGAGGCGATGCTATGTTGATAGATAAATGATAACCCTTAACCGTTATAAGTGAATCCTTGAGCATACTTCAACACTCAAACAATCTCTGAATTGATTTTTGACGGTGTAAAATCCTCTCAAGAGTTACTCTGTCTGTAATATTAAACTTTGTAAAAGAAAAAGTATTACCACTAACCTATTTCAAGAAATTTTTTAAAATTAGGTCAAGTGTTCTTACATGTGAACCAACTCTGGAGCGCTATAAGAGCTCCACGGACCTTATATATTAAGTTTTAAACTTTTTTTTATTAACAAGTATTATGACTTTAGGCAAAATAAGCTTTTACGTACTTGGTAAGATAAAAACTGTAGAAAAAACTCAAGACAGTAATTTAATATACGTAGCTTTAAATATTCCCTAAATTTCGTTTCCTGTAGGGTTTAGGAACATATAATATTTACAAGCTTTTGAAACTTCAGATAAATTTTTTAGATCATTTTTTATATCGGAATTCGTGGTGTCACGAAGTGATAAGTTTATTATGACTAGACAGAATGTGTTTGAAATATTCACAAGTCATTTTTGATATTCTCCAAATGGATTTTTTTGTCTAAAACTTCTCAAAAGTCTTTTGTTATACATAAAATAAAGACTCAGGTCTTCATTAAAAGTTTTTACTTTACTATTAAATAAAATGGAAAATAAAATTTTACAGCACGTCATTGACCTAGATTTGATGGGTGCAATACTAGAAACTTTGGCAAATAGGAATTCTTTTAATACACAAACTATTAAATATACTGATGCGGAAGAAACTGTGCCACAGAATTTATTTAATCAACATAAAAGCCTGAGAGATATTAACACAAAATGAATAACATATTATAGTATATTGGATATGTTGGAAGCTAGGAGGAAAACTAAAAGAAATTCTGCAGTGTATAAGAGTATGAACAGTAGAATAAAGAAAGCGATTAGAGGAGCAATTGGTTAACAGAACAGTGCATAGAGAAAGAAAGACTCAAGCCAAATACGATTCCTTTAATCTCCACAAAAAAGTAAAAGAGGCAGCAGGACTCAACAGAGTGGGATGAATACACGATGATGAAGGAAACCCTATACTTAATGCAGTACAAAGAAGAGATATGTGGAGGAAATACGTGAAAGGGGCCTTCAAGGGTGAAAGAAATATAACCTGTACATAGGACAGTCCATCACCGGACGTAAAATTACGGAAGGGAAAGTAAGAGCCGCAATAACGTAACCAGGCAGCAGTGTTGCAGCATTGAAGTGTTGGTACGAATCAAAAAACAGTGCGAAGTTCTGGTAGTCGTTAAACGCCAAAAATTAAAGTACTTGGATCATATTATGAGGAACGATCAACGTTATGGACTGTTGCAGTTGATCTTACAGGGCAAAAATTACAATAAAGAGGACCAGGAAGAAAAAGAATATCCTGGCTGCAAAACTTAAGAAAGTGATTCTCCTTGATCACTACTGAGCTTTTTAGGGTAACAGCGAACAAAGTTAGAATCGCCATGCTGATCACCAACTTCCCGAACGGATAGGTACCACGAAGATTGTTAACAGGTCGTAATTAATAATGTACGAGTTAGTTTATATCATTGCTGCAATGGGCTTATTCAGCAACTTTTTTTTTATTTCATAATACAAAAGTACTCCATTTGAGAAGCTTATCCACAAAAAATCAGAATGTTTTCTGATCAAATTCACCCTCAAAATAGCGGTGAAATATTACTCATTTTAAAACGGGGAAATTGTGTCTGATTACGTAGTCCCACTATGAGCGACCAAAATTTAAGAAATAAATTAAGCATTGGCACCGCTGAAAAGTTTTACGGGTTGATCATCAAGGTTATGTTACCAAACTAAATTATGAAAAACCGTTGTAATATTTAAAATTTATACTAAACTATTACACCAAAATATTAAGAGAACTAAGAAAACAGTCAACGCATAATAGCTTTGTTCGCGGTAAGGATTCAGAACGGATTCGGGACTATTCGCATGCGCAGTTGAAATAATGACGTTCGCGGATCACAAAATTCCGGATTTCTAGTTACAGTTCCGTGTTCGCGGAGAAGCAACATTCGGTTCGAGATCTATTCTGAACTGATTCTATCGGTTCTAGGGATTTAACAAGAACCGTAAGTTCGGACACGCCCCCTATCAAATTTATATGATTTCACGATTGTGTTTGTTTGGTTAGGAATCCAAAGTTTATACTGAAAGAGATTTTTTGCATAAGGTGATTTGGATTTTATTGTAACTGCCCTATGCCCATGCCCTATTGCCGCCAAAACCAAAAAAATACATTGACAGTAGACAATCCCAAATAATTCTAGTTCCGATGTTCCGAAATCGTTCGCGGTAAAAACAAATCCTGAATCGGTTAATAATTAAGCATGCGCACTACAACAAACCTGAATCAGTTCTGATCTCGTTCTGAATCGGTTCGGAATGTCTTCCGCGAACAAAGCTAATTTTTAAAAATCTAAAAAGGATATTTACTCATGCGTATCAAAGAAATACTAACCATTATTCACCGAATGTCAGGAGCAAAAAAACTATTACACGCCGAGGTTTCACAATGATTTATGGGCTTTACTATTATTTCCGTTATAGTTCATCGTTATTCTAAAATATACTTAAACACTTCGAAAAAACTCTCAATCCAAAAGTAATTTCGAAGATTAAAGATTGGCTATAAGTTTCACAAAATATAAACATTCGTTGTTAGTACTAAAACGGCCGTAAGGTTCGTTTATTCTAGTCCATCTCCTTTAATGTTTGATCCAAATGATAAGTTTTTAAAGATTCTCACACATATGACAGATTATGATTGAAGAGAAAATATTTTGTGCAATAGAGAGAAACGTATTAACCAATTTTATTTAGTAATGATGTTAGGAGATGCAGCAAAGTACGGCTTTATTATTATTTTATACATCTTGCTATATTATGGACTTTTATCTCATTATAGCCGTAATTTAATAAAATTTTATTATTTAAATGGCCCTTCCGAATGTGTAGTTGACCTCCCATAAAAAGAAATAATGGGAAGCAAGTCATTGTTTTAATGCATTGAATTACGGTTGTCTCACCAACCCACTATTTTTGTGTATTTTAATATTCTGGTAGAATATTAGGAATGCCAGTAACCACTGATGAAAAGGAAAAAAAGGGCGGGGGCTCCAAAAAATCGACGAAAATAATTTGAATTGGATCTAATAGTAATGATTAGTATTTTTATTTTAGAACCGATGTACTATGTTTCATCAACATTTTTGACATTTTGTTACGATCTGTGTATCCTTTAGACGTGTAAAGTTAGCAATATTTAAAGCTTTGACCGACTACAAAAGACAAAAGTTAAACTAAAAAGAAATAAACAAGATTTTTAAAATTGTGAAATCTTGGTATGATAGAAACGATATTTAGGTAAAATAATTATAATTAACCGATTTAACGTTCAATGAAGGCAGTTGGAGGGCCATTAGTAACACAACACAGCGTTAATATTATCCGTATCGGTCCTGCGATTGCGCGCATGAAATATCTTATTTGGTTATTTAATTATACAGGGTGTCCGAAAAGTCTTAGAATAGGCAAATATCTTTTGTATTAGTCTTTAATAATAGCCAAGACACAAAATTTTAGGTGTATCTTATTGGTTAATAAATCTACTTTTTTATGTAATCTGACTTTTACAACCCCCTTGGGGGTTACGCTAGGGAGTTGAGGTCACAAATGCAAATGCAACCTCATGCCAACCTCAGTTTAGTCTTCAAAAAAGAAACATTTTACAGCAAACCCGAGATCCGTATCTTAATTCGTATTTCAATGTCAAGCCTTTTTAAAAATGAAAAATCGCGAAAAAAAATTATAATTTTAAATACCTTATTTCTCTTCTTACTTTCAAAGTTGTCCAAAATCACCACCATGAACTTCTTGACAGTAATAAAATAGATTTTGGAACTCACTTCTCACATTTTCGAGAATGGCACAGGATACTTCTTGGCAGAGTTCCAAAATCGACTTTATTACTGCCAAAAAGTTCATGATCATTTTGACCAACTTTTAAAGTAATAAGAGAAATAAAGGTACTTGTACCTACTTAATTTTTTTTATTATTTTTAATTTTTGCGAATTAGATTCGGACCTTGGGTTTGAGGTAAAATGTTTCTTTGAATGCCATTAAAATGAGGTACCATGCACACGGCATAGGGTTGCATTTAAACTTTTTGACCTCAACTTCCCAGCGTCACTCCTCTAGAGGACTGAAAAAGATAAATTACATAAAAAAGTAGATTTATTAACCAATAAAATACATCTAAAATTTGGTGTCTCTATCTTTACTAATATCAAAGATATTTGCCCATACTAAGACTTTTTGGACACCCTGTATACCTACCAACATATATGCATATGCATATGAACTATTAGATACATTTGCACCATTCTACTTATATGAAAAAAGGTCGCGAATTACCAAAAATATGCCAAAAAATGCCCATACCACTGTAGCTAGCCTTGTATCTCTGGCTGCGCGACAAGTGCGTGTTTTTTGGATGGCAGTGTTGTCATTAATCACTTTTTGGCAAATTTCTAGGTTTAACGCATATTTTTAAATTAGTTAGGTACTACTAAAGCTATTTTGGCGTTATATGCAAAACAGCATTAAATTTCCACATTATATATTCAGAACTTATTCTGGCTACCATAAAAATATACGCACAACAATTTTTTCATTATCCACAACTGTGGCAGGCTCACACGCTTATCAAATTGAGGGGTCTGAAGACCTTAAAAATAGCGTTACAAAAGCTTTTGTATTACGCGATTCCAGATTTTGTTGGACAAACTGTAACAGTAGCGTTTTAGGGCATTTCTTATCGCCTCAATTATATATTTTGTCCGAAATATAGAATATAACAAAAAGATTCTCTGTTAAACCCAAATCTAAGCTTACAAAGATATGAAAGAAAACCATCAAAGTAATGTGCGTATTTGGATAAAATTTAATAAAAGTAACAGCCCTCTATCTTTTGTGCTATACCACGATATAACTTTGATACGGCTCCAAACAAAAGGGGAGATTTTTTTTAGTGAAATTATTTGAAGTGTGCTCTCTTCCTTTTTTATTAACAGATGTTGAAGGATAATTGAAATTATTTGCAGCCCTAAGCTAGCTTTTCTAAATTAAGGATAGACTATACTATTTTGGTTTTTCAACACAGTTTTTGTTTAAGTATTTATGTGTAAGTGCTAGAATAAGATAATTAGGTTTTGTACTATAAACTTCTTTCTGAGGTTTTTTGCAAACTTGCGAAAAAGAGTTGTCTGCAATTTTCAGTATTCATATTAATAATCCAAGGACATCAAAAACAGAAAAAATCTTATGACTAAAGTTTTGCAAACGTAGGTAGTTCCAGGGCTGGAATTATAAAGAGACGGACGACGTCGACGACAGGCCGGCAGGTAGCAGAGCGGCTATTGTCAGTTTCGCAGTAGCAAGCACTGGTACCACGGCGGGCTGCTTATCGGATACATTCGCGTTTAGCATGGCCATGGTGATGCCGAGACCTCTTTGCCGTTTGGGTACAAAGTTCAAATATTTTTATATCGCTTTCCTGACCTAAAGTACAATGGAAAGGAAATAAAATCTTCTGTTTGTGACACTTGCATTGGGGGTTGGTGTTCCTTAATTGCAGAAAACATATATCAGAGTAAAAAACATGTGATAAAACCGGCAGCTGCAGATGCCCTATTGGGGATGATCTAATATAGGTATTAGGCTGTTGCAATATTCCTTTTTACGTGCTTCAAAATCAACATTTGCCATCTTTTTGAAGCCAATATGTGCGTAAGTAGCCCCTATCAACTCAGTGGGAATTACGGTACGCTTTTCCTCATGTGTAAATGGAAACTACCATTATATAACAAAAAAATTTAGATAACAGTTGTTGATGAAAGTACAGCAGATACCAAAAATAGCCAACAAGTGCGCATATTAACACCGAATTCACCAACGAAGTCATATGTACAAGTAAAAGATTTAAAAAGGACAACGCTAAAACAATCCAACAACTACAAACTATCACATTAAGGGGGTAAAAATTGATCTTGAAATATGATGGAAAATAACTTTTTTCTTCAAACGTCAACAAGCCTGACATTTTTCTACTAATTTTTTGACGTTAAAGTTTTGCTTTTTTGTCAGTAGGCGGTTGTTATTGGCAGCGGAAGTAAAAGTACTTTTTCTGCCACTGAGAGCGGAGGGAAAAGTATGAGTTTGTGCTCATGAATAAATATAAGTTGAATAATACAAGAAAGTTATAAAAAAATAAAAAATAAATAAAATAAGTTCTTAGTTTAACATATTAATTTGGAGTACGTGTGATTTTAAAAAATGGTATTTTTAAAAGAGTAACAATTAAAGAAAGTTGCTCGCAATATTATACACTGACACTTGTCAAATCGAACGAAGCGTCGCGTCAGCGTCCGTCGGTATCAAACAATACAATAATAAATCCATAGCAACGCTAGGCCCACTCGAAAAGCGACATTTTTAAATGCAAAAAATTTAAAAAATTTATATCCTCATTTTTCTATATTTAAACGACGATTGAAGAAGAAATACTCGTCTGTAACTGTCTGGCGTGGCACACCTACAGACTCGTCATAAAAGTATCGATTTTAGTCCTAATAAAACAATATACTACTTTAACTACATCTCAAAAACTAGATCTGATATCGGAATGACTCAGAAAGAAAACGTTTCATACAATTTGTGTTATTTTAATATCTGAGAGGGGTATCACATAATGAGGTGTAGGAGAGAGGTTAAAAAAGATATTTTTCCACCTTCGGTCACTGTTTTTAAAAATTTGACTTTGTTGGTCCACAAACTACATGAGAAATTAGAAAAAAACGTATTTTGAAATTTCTCTGCGGGATGTTATCCAGAGGGAAGAACTTTTCAAAAATCTCTTGCGGAATTGGTGATTCAAATTAAGAAAGCTTGCTACAATCAGCTGATTTTTAAAGACTACGAAATTGACGAAGATGTCAAATAACACGATAATGAAGACAAAGACGAAACGAAAACATTCCCCGTTGTAGTAGTTCGCAAATCGGCTAAGGAGGACGCCACGTTCTTAACTGAGTTCGCCAATACATTTGTTAATAGAATCTCTATTAAATACTTTTCTTAACATAGTCCCATTCTTCAAAACTACTTAATTATCTCTTATCTCCGCTGTGAGCAAAGTTATGGAGAAAGTAATCAACTTGCAAATTCCAAAATATCTAGAAAAACACAAAATCATCCATAACAGACAGTACGGATTTCGTCACCAAAGATCCACAGCTGATCTATTTAGCTTTGTCACACATAACTGGAACAAGTCTCTTGAATTTCATGGCGAATCTCAGATTGTTGCTGTCGATATTTCCAAGGCATTTCACCAAGTATGGCATGCCGCACTCCTCAGTAAACTACCTTTTTACGGTCTTCCTACCAAACTATGTACCTGGATCGGCAGCTTCCTCTCTAATCGGCGCATATCTGTTGTGGTTGACGGTCACTCATCTAACTTCCATCCTATCAATGCTGGTGTCCCCCCAAGGTTCAGTCCTGGCACCAACCCTATTTCTTCTTCACATTAATGACCTACTCTCTTCAACTACCAATGCCATCCACAGTTATGCTGACGATAGTACTCTTCACTCCAATATTCATTTTTCCAGACAAGTTTCGAATCAGGAGCTCGATAATAGACGCAGATCTATGTACCTATCCCTTTCCCAAGATCTTCAATTAATCTTAGACTGGGGTGCTAAGAACCTTGTTCAGTCTAACGCTTCCAAAAGCCAGTCTTGCTCCCTCTCACGCAAAAAATCTGGCAACGCTTGTCCCATCCACATGAATGGCCAAGCCCTACAAAACAACGAAACCTTTGATCTCGTTGGCGTCGCTTTCGAACATGATCTCAGCTGGCACAAACACATTACCTCAGTAGCCACATCGGCAGCTAAAAAGCTTGGTTTTCTCTTTCGAGCCAGAAAATACTTCTCCCCTTCCAACTTATACACTCTCTATGTTTCCCAAATAAGACCTAACCTAGAGTACTGCTCCCACGTCTGGGGAGCGGCATCACCTTCGTCACTTAAGATCCTTGATTCTATCCAAAAGAGGGCCATTCGACTTATCAATGACCCAGCCCTCACGAGAAGACTACCTTCTCTCGCTCATAGCCGCGCTGTAGGGGATTTGTCCCTTTTCTACCGCTACTTCCACGGATTTTGCTCTGAAGAACTAGCCGGTATTATTCCCCCCTTGAATGTCCCTAACAGAACAACAAGAGGCGCGTTACGTATGCATCCCTTTACTGTCCAGCTACAAAAGCCTAGAACAGACCACTTCTCTCGCTCATTCATACCTAAGGTCTCCAGATTATGGAACAAATTGCCTGCAGATGTTTTCCCTTCCCGTCCCAACCTCCAATCCTTCAAATCCCGTGCCAATAGACTACATTTCCCTTCTCTTCAGACACCCACGGTACATTAGTACTTAGGCTTGAAGTCTACGTGGGATGTCTTAGATAAAAAAAAAATTAAAGCTACGACGAAATAAAATCTAAAAACATCTTTTGCGTTCAGAACTTTAACAAATACTTACTAAGTCTTTTCCTGATTCTTATATTGAGTTAGCAAAATTTCTGATAACAAAGTAAAAAATCTACCCACATCAATAAGACTTTCTGTTTTTTGTCAGGAAGAACATGTGGAATACTTTTTATTTTGCTTAAAAAGTAAGCACGTGAATACTCGAACATCACAACAACATTTGTTTTCCGATAATAAGCTCTTTTATTCTTACCTTTGTTTCTTATTTTCCAATAAAAAAAGTAGATTTTCTTTGTTCGCAATTCATCTAGAACGCAATATCATTTGTGCTTAGCTGGATAACCACAAAAATGTATATAATTAATTAAAACCGTGCAAAATGATAGTGATTTTAGCGGCCTCAGCGCATTTGTTAGCACTGTAAAATGATATAAATAAAATGACCCATACATCACGCGTGCCTTGAATTATTACTGAAAAAATAGAACTGTTAAGTTCCGACGTTTTTCTTTTTAAGAAAATTAACTATGGTAGTCACGGCAGAAAAAAAGCTTTTATGATCAAAAGTTATTTTCGAAATGGTAGAAGGGTTGATGGTCAGTGGGTTTATTTAACACCGGACGCCATTCAGGATTTTCAAACAGAATTTTCACACATAGTCATTTGACCAGTTTCGCCAAGTTTCGACCACATCTGTAACTTTGTTGAGAGAATCAGGAAGTGGAAATACAAAGAAAGGAAGTGGAAGACCCAAAGTTCGTACTGCACAAAAAGTAGAAGAATTGAGGCAAATTGTTAATCAACACCCACCTATTTGGCACAGACTCCTATTCGGCGGGGCCAGCAAGTAATTATGTCCTACGGAACCTGCAATACAATCATAAAATGTGACCTGCATATGCACGCTTATCGTCTAAGCTCAGTCCAAGAATTATATCCAAACGACAAGCCGCAGCGAATGCAATTTTCAGAGTTTTTTATGGGTAATTTGCATAGTAATGAAAACTTATTTGAAAAAACCTTTTTTTTTACTGACAAGGCATGGTTTTACCCCTCTGGTTAGGTAAATTCTCAACAAATGAGAATGTGGAGTTTTCAAAATCCACATTTCTTTATAAAGAAGCCCCTGCATTCACAGAAAGTTGGCGTGTGAGCGACAATATCGAAAAGAAGGTTAATTGGACTGATTTCTTTTGAAGGGAGTATCAATTCGGAGCGATACCGTCATGAAATTTTAGAAAATATTGTAAATGCATTAGACGATAAAGAGTACAAGGCTACTTCTTGCAGGACGGCACACCAATTTACGTAACTCTGGATAATTTACATTTCTTCTAAGAATTTTTCGAAGACCGAATCATTAGTCGTAATATGCCAGTTAGGTGGCCACCACGGTCCTGCGATCTCACGTATGCGACATTTTTTATGGCTACACATTAAAAATTCGGTTTCCGAAACCCCTTGTGAAAATTTAGAAGACCTATGGGCTAGAATTAAAATAAATTTGAGGAGATTAACAACTCCCCCAAGTGCTCACCAATGTTTTTGATGCTGTAAAAAGAAGAATGAGAACATGTTTGGAAGTAGAATGTGGACACGTCTCTCATTCAGTTCAAGTTTATAATTTTTAGGTTTTTTGCTGCATGTTTTTTTAATCCTCTATTACCTACCGTTCAAAAGTTATAATTCAAGACATGCGTGTTTTTTTTTTTTTGATTTGGACATATATGAAAATTTTTCGAAAATAAATATTTTCGAAAATATATTTTCTCGAAAACAGAACTTTTTCAATAATACAGATATTCGAAAATTAGGGAGGTTTTCAAAATTTCTTTTTTTCTGAAACCAACTTCGAATTTTTTTAATCACTTTTTGAAACTAGATTTTTTCGAGGAAACATGTTTTTAGAAAGAAAATTTTTTAAACATGTTTCGAAAAATACTTCGAATATTCATATTAAAAAATAACACTTTTTTAAAAGTAATTTACTACAGAGTAACATGGCGTACAAGGAAACGTAAACCAGACCAAACACAAAAAAGGTTCGATTAGGATCTTTTTGACTTTTTTTTAGTGAGATTTCATTAATTTAATTATAATTTAAATTTAGCAAATCTATGTTTTCTAAAAAATATATTTCCGGGAAATGTGTTTTTAAAAGGTTCTTTTAAAAAATATATACCCAAGCTTTTTCTCTAAAAAAATACTTGACTTAACATCAAAAAAGATATTTGTTGTCAAAAGAAACAGCTAAACGAGTTGGTCATCTTAGCTTACACGGGACAGGACAAATTGTTTGATTAATATGGAAGTGTAAATGTTGTAGCATTTTTTTTATTTATGCCTTCCGCTCATTTGGGGGGCAAGAGTACTTACGAAAGTACAATTTGTCTAAAACCAATTTTTCAATTTTTTTTAAAGCACTTTTCAAAAATACATTTTTTCACAGAACATCTTTTTCGAAATTAATTCTTTTCGGATAGTATTAATTTTTTCAAGCAACGGCTTTTTGAAAAAATAATTCGCGAGAAAGTAGTGTACAGGGTCTTCCAACGAGGACTTAACAGGGGCTCATTTTTGAGCTTCCTTGTATTTAAAGAAAAATCTAAAATTGCCAATCGATGTACTTTTTCCTGCAGAATTCAAAAATGAAACCAAAAATTTATTTGAACCAGAAACAAAAGAGTTACGCTATAGATAAGGTGTTTTTTAAATGGAACATAGCTTTTTTTATACGATTTTCGGAACGAGTGATTTTTTTTATGTCCGTTCTGATTAAAATATTTAATATTGTGACAGCTATTTTTATTAAATTTTAATGTTTTATCCAGTATAATTTAACTTCAACCTGTTTGAAACATACACTAGGTAATAAAGGTAAAATCACCTTGAAATCCTTCAAAGTCAAAAAATTTGACAACTTTACTATAATATTGCCGAAATGAAATGTTCATTAGATGAGAATTATTAGTGTTTTTTTTTAGTTAGTATAGAGTTGGAATTCTTTTTCTGTCATGTAATGTTTTATTTTCCTCAAATAGGTTCTTTATCCTTAGAATAGTATTGACGGATATATTTCTGTGAAAATTTGCAATAAATCTTCTCCTTGCTTCTCTTGCATTTTCTTGGCATTTGTAGAACAAGATAACAATCTGCCATCTCTCATCTAATGAATATTTCATTTCGGCAATATTATAGTAAATTTGTCAAATTTTTTGACTTTGAAGGATTTCAAGGTGATTTTACCTTTATTACCTAGTGTATGTTTCAAACAGGCTGAAGTGAAATTATACTGGATAAAACATTAAAATTTAATAAAAATAGCTGTCACAATATTAAATATTTTAATCAGAACGGACAGAAAAAAAATCACTCGTTCCGAAAATCGTATAAAAAAAGCTACGTTCCATTTAAAAAACACCTTATCCATAGCGTAACTCTTTTGTTTCTGGTTCAAATAAATCTTTGGTTTCATTTTTGAATTCTGCAGGAAAAAGTACATCGATTGGCTATTTTAGATTTTTCTTTAAATACAAGGAAGCTCAAAAATGAGCCCCTGTTCAGTCCTCGTTGGAAGAGCCTGTACCAAACCTAATCAAACCCAAAAAAGGTTCGTTTGGGTTTGTTCAGGATCTTTTTCGTCTTTTTTTCATTAACATTTTCATATATTTTCGAAAAGTGTACCTGTTTTAAAAACTATTTGTTTGGAAATTTTTTTGAAAAAATGTACTTTCGAAATACGGGTCTTTGGAGAAAATTTTTCATAAATCCGTTTTCTAAAAAGCATCTTTGAAAAATTGGTCAGAGGACATTTTGGAAAAAATGTAGGTTCGAAATACGTTTTCGATTAAATATTTTTAAAAAAATTTCGTTAATCCATTTTCGAAAAAAATGTTGTTTCCAAAGAGATGTTTTTTGAAAAAAAAAATTATTGGGTTATTTGTTTGGTTAAGAAGCCAAAATTATCCGGCGCAAATTTTGATATGATCGCATTGAGATGTGTAAGGAATGTTTCCAGAAAAATCTAAGATCATGTAAATTAAAAATGCCAAAAGGGATTGCATTTTTTATAGTACATATTAGTATTGATTTATTATTCATATTTTTTTGGTATAATTCATTTCAAAAGCCTTACATAGACGGCAAAATGTTTGGTTTGTTTATAATATTTTGTAGAATATGTAGAAATGGTTAATGTTTATGTTATAATATTTATTTTTATAAAATTCGCTTTTGAAATCCTTTGTGTACAAGGCTTTAGAGGAGGCGCCCCCTGCGCTCCCCCTAAATCCGCCAATGCTGAAATCAAAAGTTATTTGGAATAACGATAAAATTCATTTATAAGTAAGCCGCTCTTATACCAGAGGGGCAATAAATAATACACAACCCCTTATTTTAAACTCAAACAGCTGAACCGTATTTCAAGGCAAATATCAAATATGCAGCAGCAAACGTCAATCCATTCGGCCGGCTATCGATGTGCTCCGACCCTCTTAGCTCTAATTTCTATTTACTTAGTCCGGCTTAATCAAATAAGAGTTGTTTCGCTTCGATTTGCTTTAGAAACCGATATGGTTCGATCAAGGTCGGATTACGGGAAAGCGAGGAAAATTTCACCAAAGCCCTTTGGGCATACCGATGTGTAAATTAACCAATCATGAAAATATTTGCGGAAAATGTACACAAGAATTATTGAAAAATCAAATTTATCCATATTTATTTACTTACTATTATTTGGTCAAGATCAGTCGCAAAAATTAAAGCGGCAGTTTTGTTAATTAAAAGGTTTTATTGCTTAACCTGTAACTTCCTAACATTGTAAGCTATTCTTACAATTCACTTTTCACCCACTTCTAATAGTATCGGTTTGAAACTTTGCAAACTTATGCAATTCTGGTGACAATACAATAATATGGCACCATCAAGCCGGTGTCGTACCTAGGAGGGGGTGGCTAGAGGGGCGGCAGCCAGCCCCCGCCCCTAGTTTATGGTGTCCCTAGCGCTTCTTTGTTTTATTTGTAAAATAATACTATTCACCCACATGGTGAACTGTCCCTCCCGCCCCAAAATGCTAGATACGCCAATGCATCGAGCTTGTATGATGATGAGGTCGGAGGTGGTCATAGGGACTCCTCAATGGCTAACAATAAGCCCATCGAGTTTGGAGTCGTCTGACTTGCCTCAATGAGTCTTTTGGTTACATATTATTGTAAGGAATGTGTGAAAGCTGTGTGCACTTTTTAAGTATGAATGAAACAAAGCTTTGGATTAAGTGCAAAATTTTTTAATTTAGTAGCAGAGCGCTTTCGACCTTATAGGTCATCATGAGTGCTTCCTGAAAGTAAGGAATAAACAGGTTTAGATACAGATTCAGAGTTAAATTTAGAGTTAAATGCACAAAATAGTTCGGTATTTTCGAAAGCTCTGCGGCGGTATTACCATCGTTGGTACTACCAAATCCAGGTTTTGGCTTGTCAACATGTAAATGAAGCTGGGACAAAAATCGTTCTTGGGTCATTTTTTTTCCGATTGTTTAAGATTTAATTATTTTCTGTGCCACGAATTTGACATTCAGATAGATCATATCTATAGGATATATGTAGGATGCACTTAAAAAAGCGGATCCAAGCATGTAATGGGTTTATTCCATATTGCAAGGTATTAGGTTTTGGCTGAAACGGTTTTGCTGTTTTAAAACCTCTGCTCACTTGTACGATGGTCCGGGGTGTAGCTCGTCATATTGGACAAGCTGCACTTGATTTTGTTCCCGTCAAAGTGTTAAGGACTTTTCCATCAATGAAGGTCATGAAAAGCTGATATTTTACAATCAGGGATCTATTTTCTGGTAGGGATATTCTTAGTTCTTCCAGATTTGCAATTTGAGGGTATGTATTTCGTTTCTCTTTTAATATATGTTCGGATGACTCTTTAATATATTCCAGTTTTATTGGTCTACAAAATCGAACAGACTGGGGTATTCTGTTGTTCCATAATATGACTCCGTTTCTTGTTTGCAAACGTAAAGTTGTTGCAAATACAGACTTATGAGAGTGAGTGCCAGGTGATTCAAATTTTTTGTTTATAAGTAGAATGATCGCTACTTCCATCAGACCCATAGCTACAAATTAGTTCGGCAATAATTTCCTTAAGTCCTAACAAGTCCAGGTGATGAATAATTACTACTTCTAGTAATATGCGTTTCGTCGTGTGTTCTAGAACATTGTTTAAAGGATTTTCTGCAGTAACGTCAGTAACCATAACATCTCTTCGTCTACATTTAGGCTTGCTTATAATCTGGATAAATACAGGTTTTCTTTGACCCCCTATTCCTTATATTCAGGTACTGCTGCTTGCTATAGTTTGAATCCAAAATCAAATCTAGTGCTTTTTCGGCTATGTAATTTAAAGGCTGTTCTTGGAAGATAGAAGCATCTTTCTGACTTCAGCAGGTCGTGGCGGTAATATTTTTTCAAACGGCTGCCAACTCATGTTGTCCTTGCTGTCGTGCAGCAATAGCCGCAGCTTGTACAATTAAAGCTGATTCGTGCTGTTTTTCATACGATAATTGTGAGGCTTCTCTTCTTTGAGATCTGATTAATTTTTCAAGCAATGGAAGACTGGGCCTACCGGAAGATGTCGACACGGCTTCCTTTGTCTCAATGACAATATTTGAATTTAACCATGCAGCATTTGTTGTTTTAAAAAGGTCTTCTCTGTACTTGATGCCATCTGGCGTTAATACTGCGACATAGGCGACCAACCTTTTCTCTAATCTTATGCTTATTTGATGTGTTTATGCCTTCTGCAATCTTTCCTTTTATGTGGTTAAAAAGTGTAGAAAATTTTTGATCTTTATCTACTTCTTTTGCCCTTAGTTCAAAAAGGTCTCCGTTTTTAAACCGATGCATCTCTGCAAAAGATTAACATATTTTAGAGAGTCGAATGTGGTCCCAGCTAAATTGTTTAAAAAAGGAGATATGAAAAGAGACTGAACCTTTTTATATAAAAATTATTCCCGTCAAACATGGCCAATTTTTTGTCAAGAGAAAGTTTTTATTCTAGGTTACGAAAGAATAAATTGCAGGGGCACGAAGATTCCAATATTTTAACTAAAATCAACAATAATAAACATAATAAAAGTACATACTTTAAAGATATCTAAACGAATGAAAGTCTACTTGTCAGGGGTAGGTACATATTATTTATATGTACCCCTGACAAGTAGACTTTCATTCATAGGTTTGAAAATTTTACCTTACGGTAAACTCTACTCTGAATGCTCGAAACTGCTAATGGATGGCGCTGCCTGTGTCTCACTGCTTATGCAGTACGACAGTTGTAGCTTTAAGGGATTACTTTTTCGGAAGGTTGGTATGTTCATCTATCCTGTACTGATGAGAACCAACGAGTTCGAAACCGGTCTGCAGGTGACGACATCCTAACTAAAGAAAAAGCTTCCTTCTTCCTAGTAGTTTCTTGCATGCAAAACAAGTATTTTATTATCTAACTGTGTTAGAAGAAAATACGGCAAATTTTGGTATGTAATTCAGCGCTCGGAGGGGCATATAGCCAGGAGAATAGCTGTTTTACCATTATTTGTTGAAATCCTTATTGTATAAGGAATTTTCAGGTGGTTAGAGAATTTATTCTCAATTTTTGCATATTGATATCTAAACGCTTTCTTTCACAAAACAATATTAGCAAATCTCGTAGCACCACACTTTTAAACTTGGACTTCACTTGACGATTTACTTCAGTAACTGACCACCGAAACAGCACCCTTATCAGGTCAAAAGGGCAATAAAATAATTAAGTATATTTGGATAATTACGATTCGGGGTATTTCCTAAAGAATCCTATAGATATTAGTGATATTTCTAAGAATCAAAAAAGTGGATTTTGGCCAAATAATTGGGTTCTAGAAACTATAGTGAGTCGGTATATAAAAAAGTCAGTTTTTATACGAATATGAATTATAGTTGACGGGGACTATATACATATACTTTTATAATATAATCTAGCAAAGTTCAGAATATAATAAGGATGTGAACTCACAAAATTAATAATATAATAAACCCAGTTTTAAATGCAGCGTACTACAAGTTACAAGTTATTAGCGTTATGAAAAAATTGCTACAACTTTATTACTGCCACAAATAATTTTTTATATTTCCACACCCGTGTTTTTGTGGGGTACCTAAGAAAATTCTAATGACATAAAAGTCACACAAAAGATTTACTACTATATTTAGTTTATGTTGTTACTTCTATAGTTAAAAATGAAAAAAGATCGATTCCAGATATGAATAACATACATTTGTTAATCATCTTTGTTACGATTTCTAATTTTACTGAACTTTACTCTCTGAATTTTTTGGAAAGAATTTAAAAATGTATACAAAGACAGTATCTTTAAATGCTATTTTTAGAAATAAAGTTATCACTGTAAATGAAAAGTTTTAGTTTCTTTAAAGCCTTTACCGTTTATCAGTATCTACAAACGCAATAAGTTTAACTTCGGTTGTGAAGAAAAACACAACTTACCTAGCGCTTTATCCTTTGGATTCTTTGTTGGACTGAGGATCAAAGGAAGCAAAAAGTTTTTTAATCCAAGTTCTTCGCATTGAGAGAAAATTTTAGGAAAATGCAGTAGAAGATTTTATAGAGAAACTATATTTTATTTCACGTATTGAATAGATGAAAGAGGTGGTTTAAAAGCTTACCTACTTGTCTGGGAGCACGCTAAAAGTAATTACATCTGATATCACAGTAAAAATTGGATTGATTAACCTCGAGAGATGTCTGATTATACAGGGTGTTTCAAAAAACATGTGCCATCGCTCAAGGAGAGATTCCTTGTAAGAAACTAAGGCAAGAAGTTTATATAAACATGGGTCCGCAGATGCTACGTTTCAAAGATACAGGGTGATAAATTTTTAAATTTTTTTCAGTTTTTCCAAAATATTTTCAAAATGGCTTCATCAATTTTGATGAAATTTACACTGTGTAAAGTATTTAAATTAAGCATAATTCTGACCATGAAAAGACTGACAGGTCCTCCACGGGCGTACATATGAGAAGACGGTACAATATTTTTCCAATAAAAACATGTACGCCACTGATTGTTTCACATTTTCTTATATCGGTCAAATAGTATGTTAAATTCTTAACAAAACTTATCTCTTCATATTTTTTCAGTTTTCATTTCGTTTAGGAGATAAATGTAATTTTATTAACCGTCTTACTGGTTTAGTTTTCCCAACCATCGGTTTTAACATGTAAAGACCATTTAAAAATTTAACGTCCTGTATCTTTGAAACAAAGCATCTGCGGACCCATGAACTTTTTGCCTTAATTTCTTTCAAAGAATCTTCCTTTAAGCGATGGCACATGTTTTTTGAAACACCCTGTATATCTTTGATTAAGTTAAGTTAAATATTTATACTATTTAAACAAATAGTGGGTTCTAACATAGTAGAGTATTAGTGAAACTAATTCTACAAAAAAATATACCAAATATCGAAACATAAAAATCGTTTCTAGAGCAGCTACGAGCAACCTACGATAAAAAAGATGATGTTTTGATCTAGAAACCAATGCTCGAAATGTCAATTTTCTATATCAGGAGTAGAAAATAGTTATTTACGTTATAAGGGATGGAAGTAGGATTTACCAGTCGGGGACGAATTTTGTGCCCGAGCGCTAGCGAGGGCTGGGAAAATAGTCCGAGATTGGATACATTATATTTTTCCACTCCTAGTATTAACTTTGAGTAAAAAAGTGCCTATTAAAAAATAAAGTGAATAACACACATTTTTACTTTTTGGTAAGTCGCCTTTGGTTGTCTAGGTTTTTACTTGAATGTTTACCTGTCACCGTATGTTTCTTGTCAGCGTCAAAAGTTAAATTTGATTTTGCTACGTTTTGCAAGTTACTAACAGACATGGAAATTATCCATGAAGCGGCAAGAGTTGCCTGTTTGTCCTTATTGCCCGAGAAATCAAAAGGGTGGTATCAAGTTGCTTACAAGTGCTTTAAGGAGTGGTGCTAGAGAAAAACTGTTATAGGAGTTTCCGAAACAGTTTTGTTAGCATATTTCCTGGAAAGGTATTAAAATCTGCTGCTAGTTTATCGTGCGAGTACTCAATGTTGAAGTCAGTTCTATTTGTTGAAGAAAATGTGGGTATTTTCAAATTTCCAAAACTTAAAGCTTTCTTAAAGAGGAAAAACGATGGGTATAAGCCTAAAAAAGCAATTGTCTTCAACGGGATCAAATTAACGAATTTGTAGTTGTAAACTTGAAAATTGTACTTTATACGAGTATACAAGTAAATAATGAATTTATGCCCCAGGCTTATTTACTTTCTTATCTAGGGTTGTGAGTAAATCACTTATATCCCTAGGCAAGTAAGTTGTACTTACGTCTGTCAAATTAATGTCATAATAGTGATATAATAATGACTTACAAAGCAAGAAGTGGAAATAAATATTTTGTTTACTGCAAATAAAAGACTGTTCTTATAACCAAATTTCGCTGTATCTTTTATTTTATTTCTGCAACAAAGATTCGGATGTCTGTTCTATTAATGTTCTATTGTATATTACAATGATGCAACTACATTTTTGATAAGTAAAAAATGCTTTTTTTACGTAGGTACTTCTGTTTTTTAACGTCCTTATGCTCTAAATTTATTTTATAAAACTGACACTGCATAATGAGAGACTATATCCATATTTAATAATAAGGCGCGGGAAGCAATACACTGGACATATTCAATCGAAACTGATTAAAATATAATCAGAATTTACTATTAATTGAATCAATTTGGAATAAGAAAACTTAATCACAGGTCTCTTGATTTAATCAATAACTATCAATAATTTTAAAATCAATCTGGCGTATATCTGGATTTAATGGGAAATGTGTAGATTTTGATTTAAAATTTAATCATAATTTCTAAGAGTGATGTATGTACATTATCTGATCTCTGTAGTAAGAACCATACCTTATTGAGTTTTAACGGGTTTGCTTCCCCAGATCAACCTGGAGTACCTGGATCGGTAGCTTCCTCTCTAATCGGAGCATATCTGTTGTGGTTGACGGTCACTCATCTAACTTCCATCCTATCAATGCTGGCGTCCCCCAAGGTTCAGTCCTGGCACCAACCCTATTTCTTCTTTACATTAATGACCTGCTCTCTTCAACTACCAATCCCATCCACAGTTGTGCTGACGATAGTACTCTTCAATCCAATATTCATTTTTCCAGACAAGTTTCGAATCATGAGTTGAATAAGAGACGCAGATCTATGTGCCTATCCCTTTCCCACGATCTCCAATTAATCTTAGACTGGGGTGCCAAGATCCTTGTTCAGCTCAACACCTCCAAAACCCAGTCTTGCTCCTTGCCACGCAAAAAATCTGGCAACGCTTACCCCATCCACATGAATGACCAAGCCCTGCAGAGCAGTGAAACGTTCGATCTTGTTGGAGTCGCTTTTGAACATGATCTCAGCTGGCACAAACACATTACTTCAGTAGTCACATCGGCAGCTAAAAAGCTTGATTTTCTCTTTCGAGCCAGAAAATGTTTCTCCCCTTCCAACTTATACACTCTCTATGTTTCCCAAATAAGACCTAACCTAGAGTACTGCTCCCACGTCTGGAGAGCGGCATCGCCTTCGACACTTCTATTCTCGATTCTATCCAAAAGAGAGCCACTCGACTCATCAATGACCCAACCCTATCGAGTAAACTCGCTTCTCTCGCTCATCGCCGCGCTGTTGGGAATTTAACCCTTTTCTACCGCTACTTCCACGGATTTTGCTCTGAAGAACTAGCCGGTATTATTCCCCCCTTGACTGCTCCTAACAGAACAACAACAGGCGCGTTACATATGCATCCGTTTACTGTCCAGCTACAAAAGCCTAGAACAGACCACTTCTCTCGCTCGTTCATAGCTAGGGTTTCCAGATTATGGAACAAATTGCCTACAGATGTTTTCCCTTCCCGTTCCAACCTCCAATCCTTCAAATCCTGTGTCAATAGACTGCATTTCCCTTCTCTTTAGACGCCCACGGTATGTTAGTACTTAGGTTTGAAGTCTACGTGGGATGTCTTAGATAAAAAAAAATGTTTCTTTTATCTTATTCTTAGGAATTGACACTTATATTGAATTCGATCTATAATAATTTTTTTTGTCCACAGGTGTATGTTTATAAGTCAATTACTTTAAACTTTTGGAAATGTTACTTGCTATTAATAATTAAAGTTAAAAATAGATGCAATTATTTGTTAACAGACTGTGTAATTTAATTAATTACTTATTTATTCCACATCCGTAGATAATAAAAATTATTAATTAACAACATTTATGTGATTTTCATGTAAATGATCGTATTGACTTTATATGAAGATATTTAAATTTTGTATTTAAGCTTAAGCCGTTTATTTACCTACATATTATACGAGAAAACTTTTTACCAAGTGACTTTGTGATCACATTAACTATAAGTTGTCAATTAAGTTTTCAGGCTGTTTGATTAGCATGTTACGTATACATACATATAAATATGGATACATACCAAAATTCATGTAATTTTATTAGTTTTATTATTTTTTCGGAAAACATTTCTAACCGTTTTTTTTTCAAAAGTATAATAATTTGAAAATGCATGTTAGAATAATGTAGTTATGGTATTTAGTATGTTCAGTATTGTTGACTTCTTTATACAGGGTTTTCCAAAAGAATGGAACATTGCTAGTATCTCCTAAATAATTAAATTTTAAGAATAACGCTCAAGGTATTGGTTTAATTTTTCCCGTGTTTTAACAGTCTTTTGGTTTGGTTAGTTTACCTTTTAACAGGCAGTATCATCTGAATTTTTTTTTAAATAGCAACCTACCCTGCGTCTGTGCTTATTAAAAAGTGCTGGAAAAACTCCAACCACTGGACGGGTCGCAAACGTTATGTAATATTACATGGAGTAAAAAAACCAACGATTTGTTTTCAATATATTTTATACCTGTCAGTAAAGAACTACATCTGGTTTTATCACTTCATTTGATAGATTAGCTTTCTCCGCTCAAATACGTTCCACCCAGTCGATTTCGATACACCCTTCTCTTTAGGTAGCCTCATAAAAAAGTCTAGTGTAGTCAGATCTGGGGATCTAGTAGATCACTCTATTATTGGAACTTCTCGTCCGAACCACCTAGCTGGGAGCAGAATATTTACATATTCGAAGACAATAAGATAAACATAAACAATTAATGTGCGTTATCAACGCAACAACAATTTATAATGCATCAGGTAGTGTTAAATTCCACATTCGTAATTCTTAACATTTATTTATTTATATTTATTAACTAAATATTTTTTTTAAGTTTTAAGTACCTAAGTACATTTATATTTTTACTTCTTGTATAATAAATCATGATATTTATAAATAATGCTGTCAATTTTTCGTGTCATTGTTAATGAGCGGCCACAAAGGGTAATTGCTATTCAAAAAATAAGCATAAAGATTGCTTTGCCTGCCAAAAGTTAATTTTAACAAATAAAAAGGCACTATTAAAACATGGTAAAAGTTAATAATCCCGGGAAAAAATATAATCTCGGGAATCAAAGCAACATACAAAATTGCCAATCAAAATGAAAGTATCCTTGAGTAAAGATAGTCAGAAATTCATTGACTTGAGATGTATGGTGTTTTATTCCCCGGTGAAGCACCGAATCCTTATCTCTAATATTTCCTTGATCATTGCTGGCATTTTCTTTTCTGACAAAATTGTGCCCTTGAGATTATTAATTCTATTATTATAAGTTAAAAACAGGGCTTCTAGCAGTGTTAATAAGAGCTTTAATGGTGAATTTTATTAGAATTTAAATTCTGAAATAAAATGGACAGTTTGAATTTTAAAAGTGGTTATTGTGGGCCATGCAATTATTTATTTATTTATTTAATAAAAAAGCTATTGTAAATTTTCAGTGAAAAGCCTCATTGTAGCTAATAAAGTTGTGTGTTTCGTAGATATTATTATTTTACTGTTATTTGTTGGTAATATTAATTCCTGTAATCAATTTCAAAGATAATGTACGTTTGACTCTATTCCACCGAGCAGTGTTAAGACAGACAGATCGTTTTTCGTATGTCGGAATGAAAATGACAAAATTTACTGTTTAAGTGATGACAGTAATTAATGTATGTAATTGTGTTTTCGCCTAATATTTTGAACTGTTTATAACCCAAAACTGGGATCCCGGGTCCATCTAAAAGGATCCCGAAAACCACGGGATCTGCTTTGGGATTGTAATCTGCGTCGGGATTGTAATTCCTAATAGGGAATCAAATTATATTTAATTCTTCACGGATTAAAATCCCAAGTAGCAAAATATGTCGCAAAGGTAACTTTAAGATAGCTAAGGTGTCTTAAAGTTACCTTTGCGACATATTTTGCTACTTGGGATTGATACTTCATTCTTGGAAAATAAAGATAAAAAGAACACTTTTAATATACAGAGTGTAGTCGAAAGATGAAAATGCGATATTGCTAAACTTGGCCACTTTTGATCTGTTACCAGAGGCGCCGATGCCGAAAATTAAATACGTACATATATTCATGTGAAATAAAAAAATGGCGAGTTCGACTCGGTCATAAAGGTTTCCGGACGGCATGCCGTGCACAGCGGCCGCGCGGTGTGTCGTATTTTAAAGAATTTTCTTCTATGGGGTATATGAAAAGATGTAGAGATGTACTTTGGAGTCTACATTCGACCCAATCAACGAATCAATTCAACGAATCAACTTTTAAGAATAAATATCCAATTGTAAAGCTACAACTGCGTATTTAACTTTTTTCTCAACATTTTTATTTTTCATTTTTTATGTTTTTCGTTTTTTGACATCTGCGCAGTGGACCAAAATACATACCACACGCAAACCACGCGTGCTAGACATGCGCACGGAATTTCAGGGGATGTTCTTTGGTGTCTATATTTGAACCCATCCCTTTATAAGAATATATCTCCAATAGTAAACCTACAACGATGTATTTAATATAGAGACCGGATTTCAATATTACATAACGTAAAAATCAGGGTCGGACTCAGGTAACTGATCGACAAGGTAAGCGAGTCGAAATTAATATGATATTTTGTCAACAAGTCATAGGTGACAATCTGTTTAATAAATATACTTAGTGCAAGTCAAATGTTAATCTTTAAATCTAATAGATAAAAAATGTGAACTAAATTAAAGTTACACACTTTTTTAGTCCTACCTTCCAGGATCCTTAGGGCATCGACAAAATGAAACATTATTACGATATTACACCCATCAACACTACGACACCAAGGATGAGACGCAATTAATTTTCGGCATCGACAACTGGTCAAGCTTAGTTAATGCATAGTGTTTTAATTATAAGTACATCTATAACACTTTTGTATTTGTTAAATTGTTATGAAATATAATGTTACTGTAATTAGAAATGCCGAAATTATGGCATTTATATATTACAGAGTAGATATAAGTATAGGAAATTTAACGCCAGCAATGGATATAATTCAAAATTAAATTTACTACAAATTATTCAAAGTTCCGGATTGCTAACCGTATTAGATTAATAATGGTGTTAAATTATGGTATATATGGATGGAATTTTGTAAACAAATACTTTTTAACTGGAATGAAAATTCTAAAGCTCAATTTAAATATTACCGCTACACATGTTCGGTTAAATTAACTTTTTTAAAATAAAAACATGCATTCGCAAGCGTGTTTTTGCAAGTATTTTTTAAAAGTAAAAAATTTAAACAATGGTTTGTGCAGTCATTTCGAGTTTTCAATAAATATGTTAATATTATTGCATCATCAGTCAATCGAAACACGTGCACAAGAAATTCGGTTGGTTGGACGAATAACAAAAATGTAAAGGTTTAAAATTGACCAAATCCAAAAAATTTAGTTTCCTGCCTGACGCTATACTACGAAAAATAAATAAACGTAGTGGGAAATGTGGCGAATTAAGGATACGGTAATACCGTCATTTGCTCCTTCGGTCGTTTTAGTACTAGCTGGGAATGCTTATATTTTGCGTAGCTTCTGTAGTACCAAAAAAAACGCGTGCGACATTATTTTTTTATTGTTTAGGTTCCTAAGAAATGTACACTATTTCATAATGTACGAAATATTTAAACCTGTTCTTGCGAAAACAGAACGGTTTGTCATCTTAACTTACCAATATTCTAGATTTTTTTTATTTATAATCTTCTGTCTATTTGGACTGACATATGAAAATTTGTCGAAAACACATTTTTTGAAAGCATGTTTTCCCGAAAATATATTTTCTCGAAAAGAGAACTTTTTGATAATACTGTTATTCGAAAACAGGAGGGGGGGGGGGCTGCAAAGTCATCGCGAGCTACACAAAAGTACAGACCAAAAAAAAAAAAGACGAGCAAGCTCGAGAGTGACATTACTTTTTTATTGTTTGGGGCTCTTCTAAGAGATATACACTATTTCTTAATGGACCGAATATCTAAACCTCTTCTTGCGAAAATAGAACGGTTTGCCATCCCTATGCCAAAAAAACCTAAAAGAAGCATTTAGTTTTTTAAAATACAACAGCTTTTTCCACCCCTTGTACCCAGTGAAGGTGGCCTATATTTTCTGACATTTAAAACTTTATTTGCACAATTTTAAATGTATTTTTTAAGTATTTTGTTTGCACATTTGACAAATTAACATAATCTTGAGACTCTGAAATGTATGCTTGTCAAGTTTTATTTCTATACTATTAAAATAACAGGACCTAACATGAGATTACAAATTTAACATGAAAACACCTTTGGTCAGCTTTAAAAAATGCTCTGTAAGAATTAAGGTATAAAGGATTCGTATGATTTATTATGATGATGACATTAAACAGCCCTGAATTTGATAAATTGGTACACGTAAAAAGATTACGTATACAAAAATATTCTGCCCTTATGGGCCTGGGGGGTGGAGGTGGGTATTTAGTAGTTACCCTCAGTACCCCCCACCACTTGGAAAACCTTAATTTGAAACGCTTTTCAGGATGCAGGTTTAAAAAGAGAGCACCCAAGATGCCTGTTAAGAAGCAAAGTGTCCTTGGATACTGCAATCAAAGAGAGCAGGCAGAACCCGCCATTAGAACATTATGCTAGATATCAGATGTTTAACAAATCTCAAGCGGAGGTATCCAAACCTACACTGAAAAAAGAGCTCCACTTGTGTCAAGATATTCAGTGATCTGAACAAATTTAGTCTTATAATAAAAGCAAAAACAATGAATTAAGAGAATTGCTTTTCCCATAAGAACAAGAAGGTTCTTGAAGTATTTTACAAATTCTCTTGAATAAGTATTACCTTAAGACAAGGATATTTTTCTTATACATAAACCCTTGTATCAAAGATCTGTTCACAAAGATTCAGCTATTTGGCTGAATACACTGTGTTCTACGTATCACTTGCATTTTGGATAATTCGCGAAGGGTTTCTAACAAAGCCGCGCACACCTACCAAAATTTAGTCGCACAACAAACCCTGATGACGGAAGATCTGTGTTGTGCTCTTAGCGATAATTTGGAAATTTACCAGTTACTGGACGATTGGGATCTGGGTCACTAAGCGGCGAAATTCGAAGGTACGTATAACTTATTTCTGCATTATTTTAGCCCATATTATATGTGATGGAGCTAAAATTAATATACGGAATACGGTCAGTAAAATCAAAAATTATTGACCCAATTACTACGTTATTTCAGTCCTTTTCAGAACGTAGGACACAAAAAATTAAAAACTGGGCTCCTAAAATGTTGCAATAGTTTTTATTAGCCAGTATAATATTTTCGTTTAAGCGTTTATCTCTCTCCTGTATAAATACGAGGTTGTAGAAATAGCGTCTGTCTTTTACGGTCCGTCATGACACAATAATTATCTTATAAAAAGTTCTGTTGTCCTTAAAACTAAAACTAGTTACTTGTTGGAAGATCCGCCTTGTGCTTAAAATAAAAGACTTATTTCTTAGTTTAAGTATATAAATATGTGTTTGAGGCTCTCCATCTTTTCTAATAAAGACCGTGATTTTTGTTAAATACACCAATCTTTCTAAACAAACTGCCAGAGTCCGCTTGAACACAATTAGGAGCGTAATTAACAAAAACTAATTAAACAATCAAAATCATTTAATAGTAATAGTAATAAATAATTACATCAGGATTTAATTATTATATCGGAGTTTTTTCATCAAAATCGTAGGTATTTTACTTGTGCCAGATACTATTAAGTTAAACCAAATTGCACAGTGCTTCGTATAAAATTATCGTGTACCAACTAATTAATATTTTTAGAACAAAACTTAGGTGAGCCAAAGCTGATCGTCTATTTAAGAGAGTAGCAGATCACTTCGCTAACGTCTGGAAATTTTGGAGATATCATTAGATTAAAGATTGGGGTCGATAGTTTGAAAAAAGATGTAAGTATGCATAAAAATAATGTTATTTTTGTTCAAACTGGTTATTTTGTCACGTAATAGTTATAGTAATCACATTTTAAGATTTTAATGATAAATTCCTATACATAAAATTAACAGTCTATGATTTTTAGGGGGCTGGAACTTAAACGGTGAGTTATTAATATGTGCGATTTTTTTGTCCACTGGTGAACCTACTTGAAGGTGACTCGTGCAACTGAAGGCGAAACGTTTTAAAATTTCCACATTCGGAGCAAAATACAAATGGTTTAAATCAAATCAGGGGCGGTCTTCAACGAAGAAACCAAGGACGTATCACCAAATATAATTTAGTTTCTATTATGGTCTTTACAATTTTGCTTGGAAAGAATTTCATTTGCCTTAAAGCATGATGCTTTTAAAGCAAGAAACCCAGATTTTCAACCAATAACATAAGAAAAATAGGGAAACAACAATTAAGAAATTAGTTATTTCATTTAAATTTCTGTATTTATAATTAAAGATATTCAAAAAAGGGTAGTTTTTAATTAAGAACCTAAACTCTTAAGATAATAAATTATTATTTTTAGTTGTGTCTATTGATTCCTTAGGCTAAGAATATTGAGAAATCTTGTATTTTGGTAACAGACCGTTATTCTTACTCACTTATTCAGAATCACATAGTGGTTTGATAACAAGAGGATAAATATTTTTTTTTTAAATAAAATATTCATTTGGCCCTATTAAAAGTCGCGGTTTCATTGAGTAAAGTGCAAATGCGTTTCAACCAAGGTATCCTTTTTTCAGTGTCTGTATAGAGCATTGGCTGAACAAATAAAAGTGGTGCCCTCTCGAACGATTATCTAGTCTTTCCCAAAACGTTTCCCCCAAAGCTTCATTAGAAGGCTGGATGAGTCGAAAGAACTGGAAAAAGTCAGCTGCAATACTTATGGTAGCAAGTCCTTCACCGCTGTGAAGGACCCGCAATATGCCCATTCTTTAACTTAACCAAACCACAAAGCGGAGACAAAGGGTCTAGCCGGTTAACTAAACTGCTGGCCACTCGAACTTACACATAGAGATTTTTAGGCAAAATTTAAAGTTCAATATTTTCAACAGGAATGCAAATTTTAGAACGCGTCTTGCAGATTTTAAGAGATAGTTTTTTTCGGATTAAGCTGCATGACGTATATTTATCGTAGGACCAGAGGTTTATTATATACGGGGTGATCTATGAAGTCATGCAAAAAATCAAAAAGTTTGTATGGGTGAAATTTCCGCAAAACATTTTTTTGGTCGTTGCAATATGGTTCGTTACTAAGTTAACATCAATATCTCTAGACGTTTTTGTCACTTTTTGGATTAAGGCCCTTAGGTCTTGTACACACTACTAAACATAAAATTTGGGTAGCAAAATTTTTAAAATGCTATAAAGACATTGGATTGACGGTTCTTGATGATTTTTACGGATTTGGAATCCTTATTTCACGTAGATTTTCTATAATCTAAGCATTTTATTTGGGGGTTGAAATTTACACATTATACCGGGTCGATAATAGACAAGAACGTAGGGTACGACGCGCTCTAAGGTTTGGCATTATTTAAGTTTTTCTAAAAATAAATTTCAACCTGTATATTTCAACTCCAGTGGCGTGCCGTGCCTTTAGAGCGGAGGGGGCACAATGATTTGGGGGCGCCTAATTATTTTCCTTTTATTGGAGAGTATGTGGTCATAGTAGGCAGTGAATCTCCAGGGGGCGCTGTAAATTACTGTCCCTTTATTAGAGAGTATGTGGTCCTAGTAGGCATCAATGAATCTCCGGGGGCGCAAGGGCGCCGTTACGATGAGGGCGGGAGGGGCTTGTGCCCCCCCTAGCCCCTCGGCGGCACGCCACTGTTCAACTCCCAAATAAAATGCTTAGATTATAGAAAATCTACGTGAAATAAGGATTCCAAATCCGTAAAAATCATCAAGAACCGTCAATCCAATGTCAAGTTATAGCATTTTAAAAATTTTGCTACCCAAATTTTATGTTTAATAGTGTGTACAAGACCTAAGGGCCTTAATCCAAAAAGTGACAAAAACGTCTAGAAATATTGATGTTACCTTAGTAACGAACCATATTGCAATGACCAAAAAAATTTTTTGCGGAAATTTCACTCCTACAAACTTTTAGATTTTTTGCATGACTTCATTGATCACCCCGTATATAATAAACCTATGGTCCTACGATAAATATACGTCATGCAGCTTAATCCGAAAAAAACTAGCTCTTAAAAGCTGCAAGACGCGTTCAAAAATTTGCATTCCTGTTGAAAATATTGAACTTTAAATTTTGCTTAAAAATCTCTGTGTGTAAGTTCAAGTGGCCAGCAGTTTATATGAAAAGTGCCCCAACGTCGCGTCGTTTCCATGTTATTACCTCGTAAATTATTGTTCTTTGAGAGAAATATTTTTAAACCAAATTTCAAAACCTTCCTCTCAGTAATGAGGGAGATATGGGGGTGGCAACCCTTAGCTTAACAATTCATTATCTTTAAAACTATTTGAGATATCTGAATGAAATTTTAACTGTGCATAGTTATTTATAAGGTTTATATAATATAATTTTTTCAGATTTTTATCTCATTAATAAAAGGTAAAAAACAAGATGTATATATAATTTTTAGGGGTGGTTTATCATACTTACCCCCGGAATGACACCAACTGAAGAAAATTAGTATAATCGTCTATTCTCTAGTAACAGATAACATAAAAAAATTACACAAAGCTCGAATAGGTGGAACATTGTTAAAAAAAATAAAAATTAATGTGTTATTCCCGATTCCTTCATTTGTACGACTTATATTTATATTAGTTCGCCAAAACAATGCTTCATTTTATATGTCACATTGATTTTTTTTTAACAATGTTCCACCTATTCGAGCTCTGTGTAATTTTTTTATGTTATTACTAGAGAATAGACGATTATACTAATTTTTTTTTAGTTGGTGTCACTCCGGGGGTGAGTATGATAAACCGCCCCTAAAAATTAAACATCTTGTTTTTTACCATTTGTTAATGAGATAAAAATCTGAAAAAATTATATTATATAAACCTTATAAATAACTATGCACAGTTAAAATTTCATTGAGATATCTCAAATAGTTTTAATGATAATTCACAGGTCTGCAAGTAAAAAACTGCATAGGATGTTTTTACATTTTCTTATAGATTTCAACTTGATAAAAACGAAAAAAATACCAAAAAAATTCCATCACGTAAGTTTTTTTTGCTACATTAAATTTTATTTTTTTTTATGTAGTGTAAATTACTAAGTAAAGTACAATTTAGTATTCTGTTTTTTATTTAAAAAATGGCCTTAAAACTAAGGTTTCTCACATGAATACTATCAAATACAGATGAACTTGGCAATAAATGAAAAAAAAACATATTAATGGTTGAAGAGAATAGTGGTGGTGGATAAAGTAGCTTTAGCTTTAGCGGCGAGAAAAGCATCATCAATACGACCTTGGTTCCGCCAGAAAAAGTGTTATTACCACCTCTTCATATTAAATTGGGGCTTGTAAAGCAGTTTCTCAAGTCACTGCCAAGAGATGGGAATTGTTTCAGATATCTGTGTTCCAAGTTCCCGAAACTGTCTGAAGCCAAGTTACAAGAGGGAGTTTTCACTGGCCCCGACATAAGAAAACTTCTAACTGATCCCCTCTTTGTGGAAACAATGGAAGACAAGGAAAAAGAAGCGTGGGTCTCTTTAAAGAATGTAGTGCACATGGTTTTGGGGAATACTAAGGACCCTGACTACAAAATTATTGTACAACGCATGCTTGCAGCGTATGAAGCTCAAGGATGCAAGATGAGCTTAAAAGTTCATTTCTTACACTCCCATATTGACTGTTTTCCTGAAAACTTGGGAGGTTACAGCGATGAACAGGGTGAAAGATTTCACAAAGATGTCCGAGATTTTGAGAGACGTTTCCAAGGAAAATGGGGTGTCAATATGTTAGCTGACTACTCTTGGATGCTCAATCGAGAAACCAAAGAAGGAAATCGGAAACGAGTTCGGAGAAGCATCAAAGAAAAAAAGAAAAGGTTGCACAAGAAAAAGGAGTAGACCTAAAATTGTGAATACATATTAGAAACAATTTTTGATTAGTTGTAAGAAAATACATATATTTAGTTCATTGTACAAAATACGTGTTTTTATTAAATTTAATTTTATTTTGCACAAAACCTATACGTGATGGGATATTATGGAGGGCATTTTTAGAATCTGTGACCTTTAAAACATATAATTCAGCAACAATAACTCATGCAGCTGAAAAAAAAATTTTTTTGCAGACCTGTGAATCAATTTTTAAATTAAGGGTTGCCACCCCATATCTCCCTCATTACTGAGAGGAGGGGTTTGAAATTTGGCGTAAAAATGTTTCTGTCAAGGAACAATAATTTACGAGGTAAAAACATGGAAACGACGTTGGGGCACTTTTCATATGGTTAACCGGCTAGACCCTTTAAAAGAAAATATATTACCGTTGGCTGCCTCTGTACTAGAGGTAAACTTGTGTCCTTTTCTACACAACCTTATTTTTTAAATTGCATTCAGCTCTTAATATTGCCGAATATAAGAATCTTTGGCCAATTATTGATTAAATATCAGTTTCGGCGTGCTAACTCTCATAATTTCCCTAACGTTTCCAGGCTACCGTTTATTTTTATCGCGATGATAGAAAAGGTTGTAAAGTGTTTTGCAGGATCCAGGAATATGCCACAGTCTTTTATTAAAAAAGCAAATATTTAATGTTAGCGTTAGGGAAGCCAACTGAACAGGTATGCCCTCAATTAAAAAAATAAAATTTTTTATGATAATATTTATATTAAATTAAAAATTGGAGTTCATTGTGCTATAAAAAATTAGGTTTTGGATTAAAACTTTAATAGTAAATCATTACTGAAAATAGATTCTTTTTCAATAAAAGTGTACCACCTAACACATAATTGTTTATTTATTGGTAATAAAAAATACACTAGCATTTTTAATTTACTAATTGTATGACATTTTTCTTAGTAAGTAAGTTAAAAACCTGCTATATATTCGACTAGCTTTCGTCCGCGACATCGTCTGTGGTATAACAATTTTACTGCAACAAACTTTAAAGCCCTATTTCACCCCCTTAGGGGTTAATTTATTAAAAACTGTAACATACGTTTTTTAACATTTAATTTTTTAGAGTACTTCTTTGGAGTTCGAGTTTACAGGACAATCTAATATTTTTCTCCGTACAAAGTTTGAACCCCTGTTTCACTCCCTTAGGGCTTGAATTTTGAAAAACCCTTCCCTAGTAGATGTCTAAGTTATGTAAGAAATCTCTGTGCAAGATTTCAAGTTTCTAGACCCAGCGGTGTGGGCTGTACGTTGATATGTCAGTTAGTCCGTCAGTCAGTTTCTGCTTTTATATGTATGTACGATATATAGAGAATAAATTTTGCTTTCTGCTCTAGACATACGTGAGTTCCGTCACTTCGTGATATTAAAAACGATTATGCATTTTTTGGTGCCCTATCTATTGATAAAGAAACAATTATAGAGCAAATACATCGAAACAAAAAATTAAAAAAGAACTGAAAAATGACCACAAAAGCAGCTAAATAAAAGATAAATTAATGAAGACAAAGAACAATCTCTCAAATACTTAGTTCCAAAATATTTTTTGTCAAATAAATTGGTCCACTTACACAGAACAAATTATCAGTAGTACAAAGGCCATGCTAAAACACAAAACCGTTATGTTCAAAATTTCGTTTTTTGAAAAAATAGTTTTGGCAAACTGGCATCATCAGATTGGTGGTAAGGGTAAAATTTATTGTTTGCTAAAGGAAAAAACTTACAAAAACAAGTTTCGTAGAGTACTTAGTTCATGTTTACATTATGATTAAAAACTCTAAAAAAATAATAGATAAAAACACGTAAATACTTGACAAATTTTAAATAAATATTTTGGAGCTAATATTAAATTAGTAAAAAATTAATCATCTCAATTAAACTTGGGAATAATAAAAACAAACATATTTTGTAATGTTTTTCACTTTTATTTCATTAATAAAACATGTTTTTGTTTTCAGCGTGACGTTTATTTTAATACGTTTGCTTCTCCCCTAAAATCCCTTATCTAATATTTAGATGTGAACGAATCCCCATCAAATTCTGCACTCATGTAGCAATTTTTAAAACAAAAAACATTTCTATATTGACAAGTATAAAACAGGGGGCGCTATCTGACAGCCACAAATTTGAAGGCTCTATTTTTTCTCCCTTCGATTAGTTTTTACGACTTTTCGGCGTGTAAAGGCAACGAAATTTAGGGCAAAAATAAAGGCAAAAGATACAAAAAACAACAAAATTCGAAAACATCACGATGGATATAAAAGGATATTTATAACGGGACGGTTTAAAATAATTTTTTGTGAATTGGGATATTGCCAAAATATACATACTAATCTGAAGAGTCCCACGAAGTTCTTGGCATATGGGCAAATATTTTACTAAAAGTTGAAAAAACCCACTTTGGTGTAGAAAAGTTCTGCATACTAATAAACTAAGAATCCACATGAAGAAAATCTAAAAATACTCATAGCATACAGGGTATGTGAGAATGATGACAGAAAAATCAATTGAACAAGAATTCGCCCTATTGGTCAGTTCCATGGACAGTTTACACTTGGACATATTTTAGTGATCACAATATTCATCTTTTCTTCCTGATAATCACGGAGGAATCAGATTTCTTTCTATCCGTGTTGGCGAAAGTGCATTAGACAAGGACAAATAAAAATAGAATTTGTTCACATTTTTATCGTACCTTCATTGTTTGTGGAAGTATTGCGGGTTATATACTTCGCAAGATTAGTCAGCGCAAAATTCTTCTTTTTTTTCCTGACAAAATTCCCTACGGAATCCGATTTCTTTCTATCCTTGTTAGCAAAAGGGGCATTAGTAAAAGGCAAATAAAAACGATGTTGTTGCCAATAAAAAAGAATACCTAATTAAACATTTTATCACAGTCGGCTTTGTTTGTGCAAGTATTTCTGGTTGTCTACTGTGAAAGTTTAATCGGAATTGTCATAAAACATAAATTTACCTGACAAAATTTATTTTTTTTTAAGCAAAAACCGTGTCAGAATAGCCACATTAACCTTCTTATTTTATACTACTTACAATTGTTTCCTACCTAAGTAACAATACTCCCTCTAACCAATAAATCTCAATAAAAGGATCGGAGGAAAACTTTTTAAATAAATAAAGAAAAAATAGTAAAAAATGAGTAAATATTTTTATTAAGATAAACAATTTATAATAAGGTTAAAACATATTCCCTATTCTCCGATATATAATGGAAATGGATCTATAATACAGCCTACCTGCGAACAGTGACGTTTCTGTAAGTTAAAGACGAGATAAAAATTGTTTAATCGATTATACCAAGTAGTTTCAAAATTTTTAACTGTAAATGTTGAGTCTTAGTTCCAGAAGGATATATACACTTTGTAATGGCTCTGTGACTTCAGCTTTAAACTAAAACCAACGTTTCTAGGGCGTAATTTTCACTACTTTCTCAATAACTAAAGAAATCTTCTGTAATGCCCACTATTCTCAACTTTATATCGGGTCGGCGTTCCTGTTACTCATTCCCGTAACGCCCGGTCCAAGTAATGTAAAGGAGTACCTTGCGTAATATTTCATTAGTTGTTAGTCAGTCCGAGATTCAACACAGGAATTTAAGCTGCTAATACTTTATATAAACTTGTTAAGTATATTTTTACACTGCTAAAACAACTTATATTATGGGACAGGCTTCAAATAATATGACATGTTGATCATTCTCATAACCTAACTTTCTACCAGCTGTAAAAATTTTACGAGTATGAGAGAGAAAGAAGACGAGAGAGAAAAAATGAGAGAGAAAGAACATGAGAGAGAGACATAATGGATCTCTCCCTTGTAAAATGGGTTTCTGTTATCATTCTCAAAATAAATTGGAAACGGTATAGTGGTAGTAGATTGCATACTATTTCAGATAATGTAAAAGTACACTGTCCGTGTCAAATAGTGCAAGTTAACATTAAGGCAAGATTCTATTACCAATGTATTATACAGGGTGAATCAAAAAACATGTGTCATCGCTTAGGGCGCTTCTTTGAAAGAAACTAAGGCGTAAATTTCCCTCTTGTATTATTTTGTTTATAAGATGTCTTTAAGTTATTAATTATAAAAGTTTTATTAAACTCGCCCTTTTATTCGGCTAAGAAATTTGGTACTTTCATAAAATTTTTAGTGCATCGGAATGATTATCAAAAGTAAATGATGTTTCTCCAATATAAACACATTAAAGTTAACAAAAAAATGAAATCCAAGATGTCTTTAGGCGATTTATAAAAAAAAACACCTGCCCCTTATTTTTCGATAACCTTCTTGTAAAAGTAATAAACCTTTTTATTGAATTCGGAGGAAACTAAAGTTTTAGCTACATATTAACGATGCTGAATGTATTTTCTTAACAACTCTAATAAAAACATAAAATTATTATTATAAATATTGTTTATGGTTGAAGCAAAATGAATTAGCGTTACCACAGCAATTAAAATATTTTAAATAAAATAAATGTGATAATAAAAAAACACTTATATCTCTCATGTGTTAATTGCTTCAATAATAAATTTGGCACGTTTCAGCAATATATAATACACCAATATCTATAAAAAGTTCTAATGTTTCGCAAGAAATACGAGGCCATGCGGAACAAAAGTATCACGTGATTAATGTTTCGAGCGTCATTTTGCATCACTTATTTTCGCTATACGTGATGTCAAATTTTACTGAAATTAGTGAAGAACTGCCTCTAATAATGTAGATGTAACGTAATAAAATCTTCAAATATTTTTACTTTATTTTTCGTTAATAAAATTTAGAAATAGTAGGTAATATTTAAAACCACAGCATTTTTCTTCCTATGTGGCATAAGTACAACTTTCGAGTGGACGAAACCGATTGGACGTAACTCTTCTTCTCTTTAAAGTGTCGTCTCCATTACTGAAAGTTGGCGACAATTCTGGCAAACTCTTCTCTATTCTGTAAAATTCTGACGAGAAAGTGTGTCTCTAAGTCTGTCAGTTTGACTTATCAACGTTATACAGGGTGAATGTTTTAACTGAGATAAATTCGAAAACAAAGAATCCATTCAATCCTTGAAAAAAACCAAAAACACGGGTACCTACTTCTTTTTGATTCAACAGTTTCTTTTCCATTTCCGTGAAGTATACCTTCTTCCAGCGATGGAAACTAACCCAACTGTTTTTTTAATGCAAATGCATGTATTATGATAGCCCGCGAAAAAGGGCGTAAAAAAGAAATCTAGTCTACTATTTACTTTCGAATATCTGTTATCTGATAAGCGAGAAAAAATAAAAAATGTGATTTTTTATATACTTTTTTTATTGTAAATATTGTGGGAAATGCTCACCATTTTTTTCCTTGCAGAACTTCATTTGTAACATTATGTATCATTTCTGAAGCTGGCCCCAAAGAAAATAATCAAGGTGGTTAAGATCTGGCGATCTTGCCGGCCACTCAATTGTACCTCTTCTAGGTTAGAAAAAACTTCATCCAAAAATTCGCGAACATTTTGCGCGTAATGTGGTGGAGCACAATCCTGCTGAAATCATAGTCGATCATCATGAAGATCTGCATCTGCATGATTTGGAAATAAAGCAGCCAAAGCTGGAATAAGGTCCTCTAGAAAAAAATTGAGATATAACAGCCCACTTAGATTACCTGCAAAAAGTATTTGCCCAGTGACTCGGTCACCAATTATGCCTGCCCAAACATAGAGCTTTTGCGGAGGTTAAGTGTGAGTTTCTCGAATCCAGTAAAGATTTTCATCGGACCAGTAAGTACAGACAGTTTTGCTTATTCACATGACCATTGAATACAAAAGTACACTTATCCAATAGAAGAGCCCAGTCCAAAACTACTGAATATTGATCCAGTGAATTCATCATAATTTCACAAAATTGAAGTCGACGATCTGGGTCATCTTCCATCAACTCCTGCACCATTAGCATTTTCTATGGGCGCATTTTACATACATTTATTAACCTTAATGCAGACAACTTACGTTGTTATCTCTTGCCAGTTGCCTAACTGGACTGACAGGGTTTCTCTGGAGATTAAGCAAGAGTGTGTGTCTTCCTGCATTACACGGGCTTGTCGTTGTCTTGGTACATCCCTTACATGACCCAATTCACGATAACGTGCTATAATTTTGCTAATGGTGCTATGAGAAATAGGTGCTAAATCAGGGCGCTGTTCTTGAAACAAACGCGCTACTTCTGCTTGAGTCCGCCATCTATCACCATATCCCATCTTCATTAATATTTCAATTCTGTGAGATTCACTAAATAAGGTATTTTAAACAAAGTTAGAAGTATAAGTGGACCTTACACAATCAATAATATTGACAATACAGCTGTCAATCCTCGTTCCAACCAGTCTCAATACTGCCCTACCTTACATGATCAGTATTATTGTAATATAATATGAAATTATTTAAAAAATCACATTTTTTAAAAATATTTTTTCTCGCTTATCAGGTAACAGAAATTCAAGTAAATAGGGGGTTATATTCTTTTTTTATACCCGTTTCCGCGAGCTATAACAATACGTGCATTTGCATTTGAACCAAAAGTTGGTTTAGTTTCCATTCCAGGATGGGTAAAATTCACGGACATGCAAAAAACACCAGCCTATAGGTCAAACGATGACGCAAACGCGATGCAAAAAGTATTCGCGTGCATTTAGTCTTAGAGACAAAAATGTTTTCCGCGGATTTATAGTACAGTCAGTCTTAAGTATTCAAAAATCCCAGAAGTTAGTAAACTAGAGAGATTTTGCTTCTCATAAGTTTTATTAATTAATCTGTCATACAAATCCTGCGAAAACTGAAGGCATTTCCATAATCCAAGCTATGAATTTACGGAACTAAACCACAGCACAAGCTTTCCAGATAACGCTGCGCTGCGGTTTTCGTAAATACACGTACAGGACGGTATTACAATGAAGTGCGGTTTTTAGAGAAAGATATTTCTGACCGATAAAATAATTGCAGGATAGCCTATGTTTTCCTGCCTACCAGTGTTAAAGTATGCGTCAATTGCGTACGCAAAATTATGGATGAGAACAGGGATATTTAATTTATAGCCGGCAAACTTTGGTTCCCTGTATTAGTGTGTAGGTAGCAGCCTCGGCAACAGCTACAGGTAGGACCGGAATTACTATTTCTCAGTCAACCATGTCAAATATTAGTAATCATTCAGTAAAATAATTCTTACAAATGAAGTACTTGACTATCAAAATTAAACTACAACTGGTTACTGTATACTGTATTCTGCAGTTCAAAACCAAGGAACTACTAATAATATGAATTGTTGCTGCAGAGGAAACACTGTGAATATGAGCAAGTGTAAATCTTAAGGTTGAGAAGGAAAAACAAGGTTAGGATTAAAAGAATAAAAAAAATGTTATGGAAATATCTAAAAGGTCCAAGAAGGAAGACTACAATGTCGGGGGCATTTGATACCAAGAGATAATAGTTATGTCATAGGAAGGGTAATGGTAAGATCAAATCGGAGATGGGTGAATGAAGTCAAGAATGATTTTAGGGGAAAAGGTTCAGCCGGAGAAAAAATTTAAGATCGGCCGTTGTGGATACAATTAAATATGAAAATTGACTCCATACAAAGTTAGAAAGAGACGGAATTAAAGAAGATTATTTACCTAAAATAATGGCACTTTCATATGTGACTTGAAAAGTCACAAATCGCCTATCTTAATATGAAAATGTTCTTGGCAAACTAAAGTAAGTCTAAATAAGTTTCTGTCTATTATTTTATGCAAGTCAGTTTTTATTCATAGAAAAAGAAAGGTCAATTAATTAGGAAAACTTAAATTTAAACTTCTGGGAGTCACTTACTTACAGAATATGAAATTTCTAAGAGAAAAATTGGCGGAAAACAGAAAATAGCTTTTATTCATCCCGAATTTTTATTTTTCTTGTTAGTATTATTCTGCGCCTCAAAGGGCAGATCTTTATCCAATTTTTACGTGTGTTAAAATATTTTATTAAAACATATTATTTGGTATTACTAAAGTCGGTAAAAACTGCAGCGTTACAATAACATTTGGTAGGATTAGATTTTAGCTGTAAACATTACCGAACGCCATGGAATTTTAATATAAAATGGATTTTAGATATCGGATATATTTTGTAAACACAGAAATCGATATGTTCCAGGTTAAATTTAGAAAACAATATTGCTATTTATAATTAAAATATTTTAACTCAAATTCGATCAATCAACGATATTTCATTGTATCTGTTATTGCAACAAATGGATTTGGTTATGTACAAAGAATACATGGTAAAATTGTGTGGTATTTTGAAAACTGGAAATAACCGATTTTTCATTTATCAAGTGGTATTTGCTTGCAAATATGTAATATGACATGAGGTTGATTGTTATGACTATGAGATGTTTAAGTCTTGTAGTAAAGGGACAAACAAAATCCGATATTTCTTTAAGAGAAATATGCATGATTTTACCAGGCGCGGCCCGTGAAATGTTAAAGTTGTGTATCTCTGTTGCTACTTATGGGACCCATGCCAAGTTCAGGTTTTTTAATAGTGGGCCTACTAGGAATATTTTGGGGAAGAAAAAAATATTTTGTAATTTGCGAAAAAAAGTTGAATTTTTGAATTGACCCATCATGTAAAAAGTGAACCCGCTTAGATATTTTATTTATTATTTTCTCTAAACAAATTCTACATCATTTCGTCGACAATTCTTAAATTTTAAGAGAAAAAAATTTGTTAGTTCAAAGTTATGGTCATTTGAATTATTTTAAACCTAAAATATAATTTAAAAAAAAATTCAATTGACTATAACTTTCTACTAACACATTTTTTTCTCTTAAAATTTAAGAATTGTAGACAAAATGATGTAGAATTTGTTTAGAAAAAATAATAAATAAAGTACCTAAGCGTGTTAATGTTTGGTGCGCCATTTCCTATTATGGGATTATAACTTATAACATATTTATTTTGGTAATATGTACATGTAACAGACATTCTTATTCACATGGAGTCATTTTTGTCACACAAGTTAGAATTTCCTCTTCAATATCGGCGAAATATGATTTTTAGCACGATGGGTATTCTGCACATTATGCTGCAAAAGTAAGGAACTGGCTCAATCGCAAATTTGGAAATCGATGGATGGGCCAAAATGGTTCAGTTTTGTGCCTCCCTAGGAGTCCAGATCTAACAATTTATGATATGTTTCTCTGGGGGCGTGTTAAATAACGTATGAAATCCTTATTGAAAATGACGAAGAGGTTTTTAAAGCAGTGAATTTTAAGAAATAAGAAGCTTTAGCCATTTTAGACGGCGACGTCAGTAAGAAAAATGCATGGAATATGGAAGAGAAGTCTTTGAAAGATAAATATGATGTGCCCTTACTTTTTCTAAAGTCTAAGAAAATAACAAATATTCCTCGACTATTACAAGTATTATTTATTATTCTATTGATAATTTTCCTTAACCTGTAGTCTTTAATTTTGGATTATAGATATTCTTTGCTCTAACCACAACAATTTTATTATTTTAACAAATAATACGTCACAGTTATCAAACATGTAATCAAATAAAAAAGGTGAAAATGTAATTTAGAAAAATTTGGATTTTTAAAGCGGAATTTAGAAATTTTAAATTTTTACTTCAAAATCTAGAAAAAGAATTATTTTAAAATTTAATAATACATAAAGGAAATAACATATAAGAGGGCGAAGTGGTGGGTAAAAGCTAGTATTAAATAAAGATAAATTCGTTAAGAAAGCTTTAATAACGGAAATTAGATACGGCAGAGCTGGGTTTTGAAATTTACACCTCAGTGCCTGCTAAACACATTTGGCAAATAGTTAATCGAGTTAAAAGCAACAGTTGTCCCATCTTTGTTTAATTCTGCCTTTTGGCAATTCCTTGGAAAAACCAAGTCACTGAACTGGATTACTTCCTTTTGTTCTTTTTCAAAAGCCCAAAAAGGATTCTTTCGAGAAGTTTCTTTTTGGATAAGGAGCAGCTGTAATCGAACGTTTGTTCGTGTCTTCCATTTATTTGTCCTCAGGGTCTGGAAGTTTCCATCAAATTGTCCAAAATGTTATAAATTTAAAATTGAATTAAGAATATCAAAGAGAAAAAGAAAGTTTTGTATTTTTAAAAATATTTATGTTTCACCAAAATAGGCACAGTTTTATGGATCTCAGTCTTTTTGTGGAATTATTAAATAACATTTTTTAGAAGAGCCATTATTGGTCAGTAAGACGACACTAGGGGTGTCAGTCCCAGGATCCCGAAATCCCGGGGTCCCGGAGTACAAGACGGACTTGAAAACTCCTTGATTGATTAATATTTTCGGGATTAATCTCAAAATGTTCTTTAGCGACATTGACAGCGATATAGAAGAAAATTAAGTTATGGCTAAGGTGGAAGTTTTGAAAAAAGTGACTTTTTCGAATTAATCATTACCAATAATTATGATCTCAGTGTATTGGTGTCTGGAGTTTGAACATTTAGAAAATCGCCAGCTAAAAATGATATACATACTACAAAAGTATATCAAGAATAATAATGGGAAAGAACTAAAAGTTATATTATATGGCAAAACGAGATGGAGCACCTTACTTGACATACTCGAGAGATTTACACTATTAGAGAATTTCATTAAAAAAAATTTAATAACACCAATTAGGATTCAGAAAGTGAGGTTCTCAAAGGGGTTGTAAAAGATCTCCAACCAATAAAAATTACAGTTGAAGCCCTATGCGGTCGCGATATGGATTTATGTAAAGCAGATGCGGCATTAAAGTTCATGTTGAAGGAGTTATCCAGAATTAAAACACCACTCAGTACGGAACTACAAGAGTCATTGAGAACAAGGATTAAGCAGCGCAGAACCATTTATTCTGACATTCTCTGTTATCTCAAAAATCCCGACATTCTAAATTCTGAACAAGATGACTGCTTCAAAATATGAAATATTTTCTTCATTAAATCTGAATTGGAATTGGTGTGGGTTATTTAGTAACAAAAATGGAGCGTTGGCCAGGTGTGTATCTGCTTTCATTATTTAGGCATACTTCAAGAGTAACAATTCTTAGACAGTTGCAAGACGAAGATATTAGGCGTATGGAGAACGCCCCACATGAAAACATGCTGCTTAAATTTTGCCCAATGTGGCAATGTATAAGTATCAATTTAACTCCCCTCCTTGCAGCGACTTTGAGGAATTGTTAGCGCCAATACAGGTGTAAATAAAGTATCTGATTTTTCCTTGATAATCTAAGGTATTACTCTGTATAGAATCGTGAAAAGGTCTTTTTTGATATTTCTATTACGATGTAATAAAACACTTCCCCAAAATATCCTAAACTTCGAGAAAATTCTATTCCATCCCTTTTTGATCTTATTTTAAAAGGCACTTGAAAATAAAGTTTTTTATTCAATTTTCCATTCTTTTTCGTGCATAAAAGTCCTTTATGTTTAGTTTTTATTTAATTCATACAGTTTAAACAGGGTTTCGAATAGGTAAGATATGGGGTAAAGTTTTCTAGTGACATGTGCAGTTCATAATGTGACATACACGGTAATATACATGTGGTAATGTACTGTGCGGACTCAATTATAAATAGAGCTACATGCGCATTACAAAAGTAATTAATGCACCATTAAAAATTGAATAGGTTTGTTTCTGCAGCAGTTTCAAATCAATCAGAGCCAATGAGATTGCCTGGTTTCGATCAGCAAACTGTTTTCCTTGAAAATGATTGGCTCTGACTAGTTTCAAACTGCTGCAAAAACAAACCTATTAACATCCTTAGTCGTAAACGCGATCCAGAGAAAAGGTATTCAGGTCATTCATAGCATGACGAGCAAAGCGTAGATAAGCGTAGATAGAGAAGAGTAGAGAAATATTATTTGCTCAAACGGCACAATGTAACAAATATGTGTTATAAAGAATGTATTGTACAAAAGGGCTTTACCAGTATACTATAGATAAAATAAATATTTATAATAGAATAAAAAATAAATATAAATATACGAACACTGTATCCTCAAATCTAATATATATGGAGTATTAGTATTGCCTCTTTAACTATGTAGTTATATGAATAAATTAATCAGACTGATTATTTTATTTAGGGATGAAATACACTCAGGTGCACACAAAACGAGCATCCTAAAATTTTGTCTAGGTTTAAGGTTTGATAACTTTTTTATTTCTAGTCCGATCATTCTTTTTTTAGCAAATTGTAAATGCAGTTATTGCTTTATTACATCTATTCACATTTTCAATAAAACCATTAATTATCATGTTACACAAGGATAATCCAAATGTTGTTTCTGTCACTTAACTTTAGAACACCCTGTGTAATAATTGAGCAGCGTAAATATATGTCACTTGGGATAAAGTTTCGTCCATCCTCTAAACTTTGCTTTTGGGTTTATGTCAAAATCTGCATTTTTTAACAATCAGTAGCAAAATAAACTGACCACCAAATTTCACCCAAGGGAAACATTAACAGCCAGATTCTCCAACGCTAGTCCGGTCTAATTTGACAACCAAAAGTTGTAAACTGACAAGTGTAGGAGTAAGACAATTAAGTTTTATACTATGAACTTATTTCTGAGCTTTTTCGCAAATTTATCAAGAAAAGGACAATTTTAGAACGTACTTTCAACAGTAATAGAACTAAATTCATTACAGCAACCCGTTCCAAGATGAAAATTATTTGGAAACCAAGTAAATCGCTGAAATATCACAATAATTCATAAGTTTTTAATGATGACTTATTAACAATGACAGGAGAAAAATCTGTCAAAACATAACTGATCAACTATATCTTAATGTAAACCAGTACTAAATCTTAAACTTTCTTAGTGAATCTGAACGTAAAAGTCTCATTCGTATTACAACAACGTCATTCAATTTTTGAAAAGAAATTTATAACCAGTATATATTTCATCTAGGTGTTGAAACGCAGAAGTGCAGATATTAACATGATTCCAAAATAAACTTTAGAGAATAGATGAAACTTTGTCCCAAGTGACTTTTTGAAATATTGTCGCTGCACAATATTGCGCAGGGTGTTTTAAAGTTAGGCGGAAAAAACAGTATTCCAGTTATCCGTGTATAAAATGTCAAATAAAGGTTTTATGGAAAACTTGAAGACGCAAGTCAATATTTGCATTTATAATTTGGTAAAAAAAAAGTAATTATTCAAGTCGGACTATAAATAAAAAAATTACCAAACCTAAAACTTAGACAAAATAGTAGAATGTTCGTTTTTTTGTGCACCTGAGCGTATTTTTCATTCGTTATTATAAAACCGTTAAATTAATAACACATGGAAAAAAAAGCTCTATTATTTAAAAAAATGTATTTACGTTTACATTATCAATTTTTTTTTTTAAATTTCATTGTTTACAACGAGCTAAAAAACCGGCTAAAAATTTTTAATTTTTGTCAGAAAATGTTCCTGGGGGGGGGGGGGGCCCTCTATCATATCCAGCAAAAAAATGGCGTGTGGTTTTTAGGCTCATTTAAAGTTGGTTAAGGGCAAGCGTGAAAGCACTGCCATAAATACTGCATCCGAAATCCATTTTTAAAAAGGGACCGCATAAAAAAATTAAAATTTAAATTGACTATTAGACTGGACCCTTAAATAAGAGCAGAAAAGAATTAATTATAGTGAAGATTCTAACGGGTATGGTAATCGAATTTACAATTTACTCTAAAACAGGAAAGAAACTGGAAACAATGCAATAAAAGTCAATGCTGGGAAATAGAGCTTTTTTGTTTTTATTTATATTTCGTCCTTTTTTCCCTACAGGCGAGGAGAACTTCAAAAAAGACTGAAAGTTCTAGTAAAAAAGGCATGATTAATGAAAAGAGTGATCCGATCGATCTACTCGAAAACTTTCATCTATTTCGTACCGTTTTGTGGTGGACTAATCTTGGTTTCTTAAAATAATAAATTATGATACCGATGATCAGTTTTCTAACACAAAAGCGTGTACGAGCATATATATATATATATATATATATATATATATATATATATATATATATATATATATATATATATATATATATATAGTAGAAAAATGGAAGATTTCTTGGCCTATAGATAATATAATAAATGTAAATGCGAAGATTTACTTCTTCGCTAGTGCAGCGAAAAGGCCGTGAATGAAAAATAAATATATATATATATATATATATATATATATATATATATATATATATATATATATATATATATATATATATATTACGTACAGCCGTAGCCACAATACAGATTCATTTCCCACAAGAAATAGATACCATTTAAAATGAAACTTTATTTTGGCCACGACTTATTAGGAACACAATTAGAATTTTACCACATTATAATAACCATTTTTAACGCCTCTAATATTGTGAAAAAAAGAACTATTTCTTTATTAAAGCTGAATTAATTTACTTTAGTCTCAGTATATTTACCGTTAATCTACATTTTAATTGCTTCATCGGAATAATTTAAACAAGAAAACGGTGAAAACATTATTTTCCCCTTCTGTGATTTACTAATATGTAGATTAAAATTGAACTTTACAGTGTCTGTTGTATAAAATGTTCGTTATATTAAGTTCACACAATTTATTTAATTATAATTTTATATTTACTATCGCAACGATATGTTTTTACTATAGTTTAATTTATATCTATTTATTTGTTTAATATTACCGAAGTAGACACTTGTGTGTCAACAAATCATGTTCTGCCCGCCATGCGCCGCCATTATTATCATCATATTTCGCGGAAAACGCGCGCGACGCGTAGCAGCAATGAATTCCTGCAACCGTCACCGCTTGCTTGATACTGGAGGAAATTCTAGTCCTGCTACAGGACAAGGCAAAACGGCAGGACTCTTGTTGAGGCAGGCTACTGAATTACGTGGGAGGATTTGTAGCAGGTTGCAGAATAAATATTGCAAGATGGAAGATTAAGGGTTATTCAAAATCAGTTAGGTATACATAGGGTACATACATACATATATATGTAGGTTCAGATATTCTTTACAGAGAAAATCGCCTGTGACAGACGGACGGACGGACACTGAAGTAATTTCATAAGTGTTCCGTTTTCAAACACATTTTTAACCTGCGTATGTGTTGATCATTGGTTGTATAAAATAAATGTTTTAATTAATTGCACAGATAAATTTTATGTTTTATTAACTCTCTGTGATTTTATTTGCCCTTCCTACTTTAACAGTGTCTGGGTGTTTCATTTTGTAATTTTTATCTACTCCTACTTATACGCAATTTCTAATTTATGCATTTCCATTTTAATTACTTTGACTGTGAGAGTGTAGATTCGGAAACTGATTCTCAATGTTTTCTAATTTATTTTTATGTTTACTCAGTTCTTAGAAGTCTTCCTTAACTGTAACTATGTATACTTTGAGAGTTGCATATGTATATGTTACCGGTCAAACCCGATTTCAGGATAAACTAGTTTTTCCTAGGCCAAACCAGTCTATCCGAAAAGCGATAGGATGAACTAGTTTGTACTAGTCCAAACTAGTTTGTCCTGAAACCAATGTAGGGATGCTAGGATAAACTGATTTGTCCTAGTCTATACAAGTTCAAACTGCGATTTTACTTTATTTTGTAGGATTAACTAGTTTAAACTAGTTAAAAGCAGGCTTAGGACGTGTTTTTCCTAGGACGTTTGACGGGTTTGCTCAGTATTTGTTGATCAGTTTTTGTCTTTAATGATATAGCAAAAAATATGTTATAATTAAAAACAGAAACTGATCAACTAATACTGAGCAAACCCTAGGGCCATGCTGGTTTATCCCAAAAAGTACCCGGCAATACTAGTACGTCCTAGGAAAAACGCAAAAGTCCTAAAACAACGATAGAAAGTTTTAATATTTCCTAGGCCAAACTAGTTTATCCTGAAATCGGGTAGGACAAACTAGTTCATCCTATCGCTCTTCGGATAGACTAGTTTGGCCTAGGAAAATCTAGTTTCTCCTGAAATCGGGTTTGTCCGGTAACATATATATTAGATGATATTATTATAGATAGTCCTTTTATTGACTAATGATACTAAAACAATTTGTTTAATTTGATATAAGTAATATATAAAAATTTGTGAATTGACGAACCGATGTACATCCATGTATTTTGTTGGTAATATATTATCCTATTCACGGAACACCAAAAAAAATCATTTTCTAGACTATGAGAAGTCAACATGTCGATTTAAAAAAAATGAGCTTTTAACAAGGATACTTGTTGAGTAATTTCGCATTTTCAAAAAATATGTTATCATTGCACAGTTACTTAATTGAAACATGCACACATAAAATTACGTTGGTTGGACAGACGCCGTTTTAGTACTAACAGGGAATGTTTATATTTTGTGTAACTTTTCTAGCATTTTTAATCTTCTATTATATTCCTTCTTTAATTTTATTTAGAAAATGTTTTCGGAGTGGTTAAATGTATTTAAACATAACGATGAACTACTACAGAAATAAAAGTAAACTCAAAAATCATTGTGTCGTAACGTCAGCATGTAGTAGTCATTTAGTGAATTATGGTTAGTATTTCTTTGATGCCGATGCATAAATATCCGTTTTAGGTAATAAAATATTGTGGCTGCTTTCTCAGTTCTCTTAACAGTTCTGTATAAATTTCGAATATTACAAGGATTCTTTACCAGTTTAATAACATAACCTCGATATCCAACCCACTGTTATAACAGATGTTCTGGATGTATTTAAATAAAACTTTTATGTGCAGAAATTATTTCTTAGAACGAAAAGAACGTTGTACCTAAAAAACAAATTTTACATAGTTATACGCTGTCCCAATCCATCACATAATAACAATGATTCGTGTAATTTCGAATGCAGAAAAAGGGAGAAATAATTTATGTCAGTAATGACCGTCTCGAGTAATGTCTGGATGATTTATGGCTTTGCAAGTATATATTTTATAAGAAGGAAGAAGGGAATAAAGATATATTTTAAGCTTAAGTTAAATAACAAAAGATTTTAAATTGATTATTTTAGTATCGGCACTACAGAGTTCTGCAAAATTCTGCCGACAACATTTGCAGAGTCTGAAACGATTTACTTCCGAAATACAGGGTGGCTAACTTTTAGGAAGTGACTCCGCTGCCGCCGCCGGCAGCCATTATGTATACCGGCGCCGGCAGCCAACATGGATGCCGACGCCGGCAGCCGAGCTGGGTGCCGGCAGAAGTGACTCCACGTCCGGCGCCGGCAGCCATTATGGATGCCGGCGCCGGTAGCCAACATGGATGCCAGCGCCGTCAGCCGAGCTGGGTGCCGGCAACATTAGAAAATTAATGTCAAAATACCTTAATTCAATCAAAAAACAATAATTTATCATAGTGTAAACTTAAATCTTGTTTCAAAAATATAACAATTATTATTCTGGGAATAATATAATAATCTTCATCCTCGTTCGCCAACAAATAAATAGCTACAATCTCATTCAGGCCGCATCCATCTTCTACCATTATTATGTAAGTCGCAAACCTTAGATTTACCAGGCAATAGGTACCATCAGAGACTATAAAGGATAGTACCATAAACAAAAATAATCTTTGGAAAACATTCAATTTATTTTTTGATTCCGTCAGCTTGGAAAAAAGCCCTTGAAAAGCCCATTTTAATCAACTAAAATCTCAATATCAATACAATGCGTATGAATTTCTTCAAATATGCATGCATTCTTCAAAATTCTTTGCCTCAGTCTTGCTGCGATTTCCAAGATAATTGAGATCCTTCAATGTCATTTTACAACCTGTTTCTCTAATTAAGTTACCTAAAATGATTTTTTTATTTGCCCCAGCCTTCAAGGCTTCTTGAGTAGTAAGGTTTGACATTTTCTGGCAAACTTAGTCTTTGTTTTGCTAGAAAATTGAAATAAGCTTTGAATGAAGTATGACCGTGATTTTGTTCAGGCTCCATGATGCATAGAAATTGTTTATGTTCACTTACTTTCAAGAAAATGCTAGCCTGGCAGCCTTGCTTATACGTGGAACACTTCCTTGTTGAACTTTTCATTTTTTGTCTTGACTGGTCTTCCACCTTTAACACAGGCTAACCGCAGAAATAGTATTTCAGAGCCGCATTAATATCCACCACAGTATTAGGATTTTGTTGTGTTTGATTGCCAATTGTTCTGCTATTACGTAATCAAATCTAATTGTTTGTGGCTTTCTTGTGGTCCATCGAAACGCAATTAAAATTTTCATATAGAAACAATCACCTATTTTCATGTTTTATAGTTTTTACGGAAAATTAAAACAACACAATGTTTACATATCATTTAAAAGGCGTAACTATTTTTATTTTAGGTTAGAACTGCCGGCACCCGAGAAATTTTGTACTCCAGTGCCGGCGCCGGTATCCATGCATCAATATTTTGGGAACCGGCGCCGGCGGAGTCACTTCCTAACTTTTATCTTTATTCTGCTTTTTATTATGTCTATTCTGCGCCTTTTAAAGACAAATCATTCAATCAATCCTTTCAATCATTCAATTTCATGTATACAGTACTTTTACATACTTATGGAATAAACTTATTACAGGCGCGGATTCGATATAAGTCATGCGCTTCTCAGGGAGATAAATATAAGAAAAAGGTCAACATCAGCTTAGTATTTCATTTACTAATAAAATCAAAATGAGTTTCGTCATAAAACAAGAGCTAAAAGCTTAACTTCGTAAAATTATCAGCCTCTTACATTTGTTTATTTATTCTTTCATAATCATAAAATCATAATTATTTCTCGAAAAGGCCATTGACACAGAAGCCCGTAATTTATATTTGGGACTATTGATATTTTTATTTGCTTATTTTAGTTCGAAGGGATTTTCTGCCTATTGAAGTATTAAAACAATCTTTTTATTTTATAATCACATAAGGCCTAACAAGGAAGTTTCGAAAATTATGGATATACTTGGTGTTGAGCAGGAAGACAAACCCATTGATCTAATATTCCAGCAAGTGATCCACACTGGCAAAAAAAAACAGTTTCACCTTTTCAATTGTGTTCTTAATGACTTTCTGGGTAGCTATTCTAATAATATATTACAATATCTCCCTTAATTTTCTAATACCAAAAAATTTGATAAACATTATAACCTCTCATGAACTAAAAGAAAACGCAATTTTAATTTCTAAACCATTTAACCAATGACGTGGAAATGGAAACCACAAAATTATTTGGCGAAATGCAATAATTGCATTATTTAAATAAACTATCACAAAAGAAATGACATGGACAGCAACATGTACTCGTTTTAATATAGAGCAGGACTTTTATCCCATCATTGCCAAACATTTAAAATCCTTGTAACATTGCCAATCTCAGTAGCTACAGCTGAAAGAAGCTTCTTCACGTTAAGGGGGCGTTCGTATTCGTGTCTAGTGGGACTGGCACTGATATATAACCATCGAGATATACATTTAAATACATATATTGAAAATATTATAAACAGCTTTGGGGAAAATAAAAGAAAAATTGAATTTATTTTACTGATGTTTTCTGTAACTCCGAAATTTTTTAATAATTTGTTCTAATTTTTTAAGTGTTTTTAACACGTTATAAAATTTGGTATGATCGGCTCGAGTCCCCCCTCCTCAACAAAAACCTGAATCCGCTACTGACTTATTATCATTTGAAGTTATCTACATAATTGTATTTTTTAGGGGCCATGATGAATTTTATGATTGAATTTCTTTTTTGCACTATCCTGTTTCAACCTTTGACTTTTAGGTATCTTGGCTCTTTGGTATCTTGTGCTGTGTGGATAATATTTGTCAGAATATTGATTTGTTGAGAAACAATAATAAATAAAATACCTAAAGGTTTTCATTTTTTTCCGAGGGGGGGCGCAGCAAAATTAAAATTTTTTTTCGCAAATTAAATTATATTTTTTTTCTTTAACAAAACATGCCTAGTAGGCTCACTATTAAAACCCCTGAACGTGGCATGGCTCCCGTAAGTAGCAACATAAATGCCCCCCCCCCCCCTAGCTACGGGCCTGCAATAGAATATCTTACTTAGAAGGATATAACAATATCTGAAGCCGGCAAAAAAATTCAAAGAATGCAATGGAAGGCTTAAACAACGTTACCAATTGTTTGTAAAACAGTTTTGAAAATCTGTCTAATTTTTCGGTGATAAGTTAATAATATTTAAACTTTTACCATATCTAGTTTACAAACAAATTCGCAAGGTTGTTTGTTGTTTGTTTAAAACGTCCCTTGCTTTCTTTAAATTAGTTTGCCTGCTGCAGATAATATCTTGGGCAGACATAGAATGTCTTTACCGCAGGTTTAGTCCAAGATGGATTTGTAAAAATGGCTCAATTTCGTGGCCCCCAAGGAGCCCTGACTTAACCTTGGCCGATATGTTTCTATGGGGCTGTTTAAAACAAATTGTTTATGCCACTCCAATACCAAATAATATTGACGTGCGAAAAGACAGAATCACCCAGGCTGTTCGTTCAATATTCCAGGAAGAAATCAGAAATTCCTTCAGATATCTAAGGAATCAATAATTTGAAAATTGTATTGAATATGGGGATGGAGTTTTTGAATTTTAATATCTTAATTGTTTTGCTTATTTTGTATCATATTCTTTTGAGTTTAATTAAATGTTCGTATTATTAAAAAATTACACTTGAATAAGAAGTATATTGAATTAAATAATTGCTTCATTTAATAACGACAAACATGTCCGTAGCTGTTATTATTGTTTAATATGTAGAAACTATCTGGTTAAAGGTGTGAGAGAAAATAGTTGGGATTTTAAAAAAATTATGTGATAAAACTCGTTACTTTTGACATTTAATTTTTTAATGAAATCTTGTACTTCGGCTAGGGTTTAATTTAAAACATATTTCATATTTTGTTCTTTTGGTAGAAAATGATAAACAAGGTATGTATAATCCTACGCAAACTAACGTTTTCGTATTTTTTACGCTCCCTGAATCAAAAATTAAATTTTGCAGAACGTGAATCTTATTTCCTTTACAATCAAAAACTTTTAGTAGGAGTGATATTTTACGTATCTTGAAAAATTTGGTCCATTTGTCCTCTTCTAAACCCCATCCGCGGACATACTGTACATACTAGTACATTTCCAAAAATAATAGCCAGAATATTTTACAAGATATCTGAAACAACTACGTCATTCCTAAAACATAAAATCGTCGATGGATCATGTTTTTTTACTACTCTCGATTTAAATTATAAAATTTAAGCCTGTCGAGCAAAGCACTTCACCAAAGAAAAACGCTTTTTCAGCGAATATCATATTAAATGAGATCTTTTTCTGTAAAAAATGCTTTTAGATTCTTTTGAGTTATATCATAAAAAATTAAAATAATCTTATTTGAACGTGGGGTAAAAGGTGATTGAGCTATTTTTGTACGAAGATTTATTTAGGATTTTATTAAATAGTAAACTTGCCTTTCTGGGGTTTATTTTAGATAGCTTATTTATAAACTTTGCTTAAGTTTGCTTAGGTTTCTCAGGTAGTGCAATTTTATCAATGGCGTTACAATCAGGTGGTACAGTTTCGTCAGTGGCGTCACAAATTTCAATGCAAAACGAAATCTTTTTAACCGACTTCATTGTAATAATATTTAGTTTGAAACCTGGTTTGCCCAATATTTTTCGGTCTGCTACCCTCAAAAAAACTTAAATAAAAGGAAGTCGTCATACTTTTTTAATACAGGGTAAGTTTTTTTAAAGTGTTTCAATTAACCTAAAACCAGAAGCCTATTTAGTTTTATGATTGCTAGTCTAGACTATATTATAAAAACTAAATAGGTTTCTGGTTTTAGATTAATTGAAACACTTTAAAAAAACTTACCCTGTATTAAAAAAGTACGACAACTTCCTTTTATTTCAGTTTTTTTGAGGGTAGCTGACCGAAAAACATTGGGCAAACCAGGTTTCAAACTAAATATTACAATGAAGTCGGTTAAAAAGATTTGGTTTTGCATTGAAATTTGTGACGCCACTGACGAAACGGTGCCACCTGATTATACCGCCAGTGATGAAGTTGCACTACCTGAGAAACCTAAGCAAATTTATGCAAAGTTTATAAATAAGCTATCTAAAATAGACCCCAGAAAGACAACTTTACTATTTAATAAAATCCTAAATAAATCTTCGTACAAAAATAGCAAAATTTCGTCAATTGCATAGATAATAACAAAAATATTAAGGCTTAAACTACGACCAAATTCAAAAAGTACAGTTGCCACCCTACTAAAAACAACTGAATTTAATGCGCCATGTGGCGACTCAAATTAAGGATATGGCAACACCGGCATGTGTCCTAGCGGCCGGTTGAGTACAAGTCCAATTTATGAGAAAACTCAGCGTTTCGACATATGACAATGTCAGATGAACCCAACCTGAACAAAAGCTGATATTGTTTCCTTCGAAAAGTTCCTAGCTCAGTAGTGGGTTGTTAGTGGGCCGTATCAAGCTGACACGATAGGTTGCGTCGTTTTATTTTCGTTTATTTTGGTGTTTTGTGTTTGTGATGTTGGTGTTTCTGTGGGTATTTTTTGTATAGTGTGTGTTTTAAACATTTTACTTTTGGACTTTATAAATTTCAGAGAGCAGAGTTTCTTGGTGTTTCTTATTTAAGTTGTACGATGAGTACAAGTCCGGTCCTGGCTTTTTAGCCAACCTCTAAACGTAAAAGAGACCAGACTTCAACAGGTTGCCATAAATGACAAGTGACTTGGCCACCATATTGTGAGATCTAAAAAAAAAATGAAATCGAATCGGAAAATTTTTGCAGCGGTGCCGACGCTTAACTTATTTCTTAAATTTGGGTCGCTTATTGTGAAACTACATCATTAGAGGCCCTCTTTACGTTTCGTAATGAGCGATGTTTTATCGCTATTTTGAGGGTAAATTTGATCAGAAAAATCAGATTTTTTGGGGATAAGCTTTTCGAATGCAGAACTTTCATATTATGAAATAAAAAAAATCTGAATAAGCCCATTGCGCATTGGCAAGATAACAACCGGTATTGGTGGCATCTGATACTGGTTTTCCAGGTATTTAAATAGACATTGATTAATAGGTTTTTCCAGAAATTTTAATATATCAATTATTAAAATATGTTATAGATATTTTTGCACTATAATGTGATAAGTCAAAAATAACATATCACTGCTGTTATTAAAAAGTAATATCGGCAATTAATAAAGAGGTGTAAAAACCGGTATAGGTATATTTGATGATCCAGAATTATTGGAAAAAAACATTGTTACAATAATATTTGTGCTTTTGCACACATTTCGCAACAGTACCGTGATAGATATTGCTATTTTATATTGGACTAACGTCCACCCGCGACTTCGTTCGCGGTATAAAAATTTTAGTCCATTACAAATTTTGAACCTCCATTTCATCCCCTTAGGGGTTGATTTATTAAAATTTGTAAAACACGTGCTTAAACATTTATGTTTTAGAGTACCTACTTCTGTGAAGTTTCGAGATAATAGGGCCATCAATTTTTTTTCATACTAAGTTTCAACCCCTGTTTCAGGGGTTGAATTTTGAAAAACCCTTCCTTAGTGCATGCCTACGTTATATAGGAAACCTCTGTGCAAACTTTCAAGTTCCTAGACCCAGCGGTGTGGGCTGTGCATTGATACGTCAGTCAGTCAGTCAGTCAGTCAGTTTCTCCTTTTATATACAGAGATAAAAATCTGTTCATCAAGGATTTACGGCAAAACTTTTTAAAAACCATAAATTCTTCAGAAACATTTACTAAAAATGAATTTTTGAAAATACATTTTTCCAAAATATCGTTTGTCAAAAACGCTATTTTTTTAAAAATACAAATTTACAGAAATACAGTTTTCCGAAAATTATATTTTGAACTTGAGTAGTTTGGAAACGGTATGTTATGTTTTGTCTTTAATATGAACATTTTTTGAGATATTCAAATCTGATACCCATATATTGCATATAAAACCAGGTAGATATCCAATATTCCTCAATGGATATACACCTCCCGTCGGTATATACCAGACCCTGTCGATATATACCCGGTATTTGCCCAAATTTTATTTACCTACCCGTTGGGTATTTACCCACCGTCCATCACTGTGTATGTATATAAACCAGCGGCTGTATTACAACCCAACATACTAGGCACACATTAGGCTTGGCCAATAGACAATACATTTAAAAAAAAACGTTTTTTCGAAAAAAAAATTGTCAAATTTCTGTAGAACTGGTAATCCATGGCAAGCTGGAACCCGATATTCGAGAGTTCAGAGGGTAACACCAAAAACGTACCAAGTCCATAATTTACACACGTGTTATGTGAGTAGTGCATCATGATATTTGTCGACTACTATCAGGTATTCGTTGGTTCATGGACTCATGGGAACAAAAAACCCATTTTTAAAACTAATAATTTAAAACTGTTAGTAATTGTTTTTATTGTTTCTCTTTTAACGTCAACGTATGCACATATGTACAGGGTCTTCCAACGAGGACTGAACAGGGGCTCATTTTTGAGCTTCCTTGTATTTAAAGAAAGATCTAAAATAGCCAATCGATGTACTTTTTCCTGCAGAATTCAAAAATGAAACCAAAAATTTATTTGAACCAGAAACAAAAGAGTTACGCTATGGATAAGGTGTTTTTTAAATGGAACATAGCTTTTTCTATACGATTTTCGGAACGAGTGATTTTTTTATGTCCGTTCTGATTAAAATATTTAATATTGTGACAGCTATTTTTATTAAATTTTAATGTTTTATCCAGTATAATTTAACTTCAACCTGTTTGAAACATACACTAGGTAATAAAGGTAAAATCACCTTGAAATTCTTCAAAGTCAAAAAATGTAAATTTGTCAAATTTTTTGACTTTGAAGGATTTCAAGGTAATTTTACCTTTATTACCTAGTGTATGTTTCAAACAGGTTGAAGTTAAATTATACTGGATAAAACATTTAAAATTTAATAAAAATAGCTGTCACAATATTAAATATTTTAATCAGAACGGACATAAAAAAAATCACTCGTTCCGAAAATCGTATAAAAAAAGCTATGTTCCATTTAAAAAACACCTTATCCATAGCGTAACTCTTTTGTTTCTGGTTCAAATAAATTTTTGGTTTCATTTTTGAATTCTGCAGGAAAAAGTACATCGATTGGCTATTTTAGATTTTTCTTTAAATACAAGGAAGGTCAAAAATGAGCCCCTGTTCAGTCCTCGTTGGAAGACCCTGTACATAATATATAAATAACAGAAAAGTAATTCATTATTGCAGTTGAAATTTTGGGCTTAGACAGTATTATTACGGGTAGTACTTAAATCGCGTGAGAAAACATCCGGTAATACACCTCATTACGTTTTTTTCCCGTATTAGTCTGATTTGCATAATTGTCAAAATAGTGAACCCTATCACGTTATGTGTGTATCTTAATCTCCCTATTATATATTATCAACTTGCGTCATTGCTAAAATTTTTAGTCATTATTTGTCATTACACAGGTAACTTAAAAAAAATTACTGTAGTCATATTTTACCATTACACGGTACTATGATAACATATGTATATTTTTGTAAAATACGTCAGCTGTGCAAGTAAACCTTTTAAATCTGATGAGTAATCCTGATTTAACAAAAAACTTCATTCAGAGATCGATAACATTCTGTTGTGTTGTTACATGCATAATAATTTTTAGTTTTTATATATTATTCCCTGAAATGATAACAAGGATTTAGAGATTATGATATAAATGAAGATGTTGGAAGTCGCCTTCAAAAACTAACAGGCGGATTTACTGTCGCTAGGACCGCTCTAAATTGACAATCAAGGCTTTAAATTGACAATTGTAAGAACAGGACAACTAATATTTTTGTTTTTTGCTAATGCCGATTTTCATTGTTGTCGGTATAAGTCGTTCCTTGAAAAATCATTGTACCCTGTTCAGGGGCTTTTAAAAAAACGTGACCTATAGTCTCCAGCTATAGCACACCAGATTTGTTACCTAATCAACGATGCTGACTGGCCACAACTCGAATTCATGGTGCATTTTCAGATTTTCAATTGAGTGTTGTGTCGGTTCACATTAAATTTCTTTGAATGCCCTATAAATCAGGAAATATACAAGGTTTTTTAACAGACGACTTATACCAACTTCTGAATAACGATGAAAATCAGCTAGAAGAGGGATGGTTTTAGCAAGATGGTATCCCGCCACCCTGTGCGCGACACGTCCGAGACATTCTAACGGGTATGTTTGAAGATAGATAGATTGGTCGTGGTGGTCCTGTAGACTGGCCTGCAAGATCGCCTAATCTGACCCTCTTGGATATTTTCTTAAGGAGATTTATAAAAGAAAACGTTACGACTAGAACACTAGCAACAGCGGAAAACATGGAAAACCGGATTTGACAAGCATATACATCAGTAACTCCCGAAATGTCGTGCGCCACTCCTGTCAAAAAATAATTTAAAAATGTTTGATTGGGTTGATCAAAAAGCCACTCGACTTGCTCAGACCAGATGGACAGAACTAACAACCTGTAGCATCCCGAAGTGACTATGGCTCTGATACAAATATAATAGAATCGCAGCATTGTTAAGACACTGTAGGAAGGACCTATGTAACATAACTGCTGTGATGACCGGACACTGTCTGTTTGGTAGTCACGCAGAACGTATGAAAATACCAGCAAACAATTTCTGCAGAAGCTGCAGAGATAAAGAAGGGGTAGAGAGTGTTCAACATTTTTGTGTGAATGTCCTGGCCTTGTAAGAAGAAGATTTGATGCCTTCGGTCAGATGTTCTTTGGCGGACTGGAGGATGTAAGCACCGCATCACTTGGACGTCTGGTGAGGTTCATCAACAGTAGCGGCTGGTTCTGACGAGGCTTACATAATCCCCCCTGCATCATCTTTGGTTGCATGAATCATCATAGGTTGGTTTCAAGGTCATGTGGTAACACAACGGACCATCCAGGTCTATGTGAGACTAGTCGGCAAGTGTTGCCAGTCTAACCTAACCACACCTAACCTACTGGGTAATACTAAGATTATCTGTTATCAGTTCTGAAATTAATGGTGTTTTTGGTTTTTTTAACGCAAATTATCCCTTTGATTTTTCATTTTTTATAATCTGTCTTGTAGTCTAAAATTTGAACATTGCTGAGATTAAAGTTGTGTAAACAAACATTGTGAATTTCAATAGAGCGGTGTCTGTTTAATTGTGTTTCTAATACTATTTTCGTGTTTATTGATTCTGTTTTTTATTTTATTGATTTTTTAATAAACGCTCCTAAAATTTTTTAGGAAAGCTGTTTACACGGAGAACTTTTTTTAATATGTTTTGTGTGTTTGTATTGGATAGTAATACAGCTCTGTCGGCAAACGAATTGACAACCCTTTTTATTAGAGGTATATGCTTTAAAATTTAGATGGTAAATAAGCGACAACAGAGCAAGAATATGAAAATACAAGTAACATTTTTTTTGTCGGAGAGAGCCCACGCAGACCTCAAGCCTAAGGACTAACGTACCGTGGGCGTCTAAAGGGAAGGGAAATGTAATCTATTAGAGGTTGGGAGGGGAAGGAAAAACATCTGCAGACAGTGAGTTCCATAATCTGGAGACCCTAGGTATGAATAGGCGAGAGAAGTGGGATGTTCTAGGCGTTTGTAGCTGGACAGTAAAGGGATGCGCCTCTTGTTGTCTTGGAGAGGGGAGTTTCTTGTGAGGACCGTGTCATTGATGAGACGAATGACTCTCTTTTCGATAGAATCAATGATGCTATGATGCAATGATGTATCAAGGTGATGCCGCCCACAGATATGGAAACAATACTCTAGGTTAGGTCTTATCTGGGAAACATGGAGAGTGTATAAGTTGGAAGGGGAGAAGTATTTTCTGGCCCGCAAGAGAAAACCAAGCTTTTTAGCTGCTGATGCGGCTATTGGAGTAATGTCTTTGTGTCAGTTGAGATCACGTTCGAAAGCCATGCCAACAAGATCGAACATATTCACTGCTCTGTAAGGCTTGGCCATTCATGTGGATGGGATAAGTGTTCCGGACTTTTTGCGTGAGAGGGAGCAAAACTCAGTTTTGAAGGCGTTGAACTGAACAATGTTCTTGGCACCCCAGTCTAGGATTAATTGAAGATCTTGGGAAAGGGACAGGTGTATAGATCTACGTCTATTATCCAGCTCTTGATTCGAGACTTGTCTGGAGAACTGAATGTTGGAGTAAAGAGTACTATCGTCAGCGTAACTGTGGACGGGATTGCTAGTTGAAGAGAGCAGGTTATTAACATGAAGAAGAAATAGGGTTGGTGCCAAGACTGAACCTTGGGCTACGCCAGCATGGATAGAATGGAAGTTAGATAAGTGACCGTCTACCGGGACAGATATGCGCCGATTAGAGAGAAAGCTACCGATCAAAGTACAAAGGTTGGTAGGAAGACCGTATGAAGGTAGTTTGTTAAGGGTGCGACATGCCATACTTGATCAACTGCTTTTGACATATCAAAAGCAACAATCTGGAATTGGCCATTAAATTCGAGAGACTTGTTCCAATTATGTGTGACGAATGTAAGGAGATTAACTGTGAATCTTTGGTGACGAAATCCGTACTCTCTGTCATGGATGATTTTGTATTTTTCTAGATATTTTAAAATTTGTAAATTAATAAATAACTTTGCTGACAACAGAGATAAGAGAGATTTTACTGTGTTCATTTATAAATAAGATTTTTATTTAATTTATTTAACCCTATAACGGTATGGATATTTTATGGCCCTGTATTGGTATCGATACGTAAATTTTACGTACATATTGTTTTTATAAGCTTTAAGTTCAAATTTGGTTAAATAAATTAATTAATAAAACACAATCGTGTCGTAAAAATCGACACGTAAAAATTTCGTACAGAAATTGGTAACTATGCGTAATATTTACGTCTAAAGCCCCAGAAAGTAATATCACGTAACCTCTGGCACAAGCACTTGCGAACTGGCAATGTAGGGATGGCAACGATACATCGATGTTTTGAAAACATCGATATATCGAACTTAAAATTCGATATTTTTCCATCGATGTTTTAAAATATCGATGTATCGATGCATCGATGTAACAACTGAAACATCGAACAAACATCGAACTCCAGTCAACACGTGTTAGTGTGAACATGCGACGATTATAAAACTGATGGCGTTTTCCATTGGTAGTACCAGCGCGAACTGATTGTACGTGCGTTTGTGTCTTTTTCTACCTATATATAAAGAAGAATGATAGAAATACATTTGACGTGCCCTAAATTTACCAACGGAAAACGCTATGAATGGCCCGACTGGGAGTCAACGCTGGGTTGCCACAATAATTTACGATCGCGGCGCAGTACAAAGCCGCTAGGAATACCATGCATTTTTAAATCTAAACAGCTGATTAGTTCTTAATGAGCGCAAGGTTTGGCAGCGTCGTGCCCTTGACAGTCGGGCGAGTACTAAACAGTCCTTATTTTTCAATTCGGGACTTCCCCTGTGGGTGTAATTGTTTTTTTAATTAATTTCTCATTTCCAAAATGCCTCCAATAAGTAATGTATGGAAATATTTTGTGAAGCAAGGCAAGAATGAAGCCAGATGCAAGGTGTGTGGGAAAATTATTAAAGCGCCAGGTAATACCTCAAATTTAAGAGGACACTTTAAAATGCATAATGAAAATAAACTTTAATTTAGTTTGAATGCTTCTTTGTTTTATTTATTATTTTGATATTATATATTATACGAGAATACATCGAAACATCGATGTTTTTCTTTCGATATATCGGATCCATCGATGTGACTTCCATCGATGTCGATACATCGAAACATCGATGTTTTTCTTTCGATGTTTTGAACCCATCGATGTGACGTCCACCGATGTCTAACGATGTCGATACATCGATGTTTTTTTAAAAATTGCCATGACTGAATGTCTATCGCTAAGATATTTAGGCAAGCATAGCTGGGGGGTCGAGAAAATTGGCGGGCTTATGGCTCTTCTAAATGCAAATTATTGATATTGCATGAATACGTCAATTTTACGTACGATACCGTTCTAGAGTTAAAAATGACTTGTAGTTCAAAAGATGGTTTCAGTTCAAAGTAAACCGAAATGAGAACCAAAAATAGTTGTTATTTTTGCTTGAGTGGCCGAAAACCCAAAAAAAAAAACAGTCAAATTATTCCCTTGAGCGTTTGGTAAATAATTATTAATTAATATCGAAAAATACAATTACTGCAAATAGTTTAAAGGATTGCAAGTTATACAAACTCTTTTAAACACATCCCACATTACTATATACAAAAAAGGTCGTCATCGAGCTGTATCAAACAAGTTGACAATTTGACATAGTAACAGACACTCCCCTGCGGCAAGATCTGGCAAAGTAAAGAAAACCACCATATAAAATCGTCCAGAGTGTGCCGACTCGCAAGAGGGTCAAGTACCTTTTTTATCATACGGAATCGTATTAGATGTCTCCCTATTTACCCTTTGGGTACATCAAAAGGGTAAAAATAATCTAAACATAAACCAGGAGACATCGAGATTTAAATTCTAATAAGCGATACAATGTCTGCTGCAGGTGACCCATTCATTTAGTTATAAAATATATCAAAAATTTGAGGTTTCTTACTGAATCTATGAACAATTTTCGAAAATAAAAAATATTGTTTCTCATATTTTTCCAATCCAAAAATTTGGACTCATTGTCAGTTCAGATCGAAAACTAACGTATGCTCGATTTGTGTGAAAACAAATCAAATTTTATACAATAAGAAATCGTCTAAATGGAATTTAAAAATTAAAGGACCCTGTGAGTATTTTTATTTTAGTTTTTTTTTAAGAATTTACAATAAATAATGTGCATTTCTGTCGTTTATGGCCTTATTACCAAATTATAGTGCCCTGAAATAGGTCAAATTACACTGTTTTAGAAAAATCAAAACAGAAACTCTCTTTAACAAGGGAGTGAATATTCCATGGCGTTCTAATTTGCATACGAGAAAAATTCTACGTTCTTTTATTTATCATCCAATTTAGTCTTTATCTAAAAATTTAGAGAAAACGTCGACATGAACATGAAACAATGCTTTAAATTAAATTTAGCAATCTTCTAAATTACGTATATTCTGTGTGTCCTATTTACATTTTCAGTTTACTTTATTATCCTTTGTCTCTGAAAAGTGCTTAACAGTGTGCTGACTAGTAATCGGGTCAAGTGTCGCATAGCAGAATCGCGCGTAATATGTAACTCATTCAACTCTTTGAAGTAGGACAGGGGCGTGAAAAAAGAAGGAAAAGTAATTTGTGTTATATTCTAAATTAATGTAATGTCTGTCTCTGGGACAGTAAGAGCGTTTCAAGCACAAGCGTATGCAATCCTGCTGGCAGTGTAGGGCAGCAATTAAAAGTTGTGGCAATTAACAATTAATTAATTGTAATCGTAGAACCTTACAATAATTACAATTAAAGTAATTGTAATTGTTAGATCATTACAATTACAATTGTAGGTTTTTACAATAATCACAATGAACTTATTACAAATTATTGTATTTAGATCGGGTAAAATTAACAATTTATTAATAAATTTGTCCATTTGTAGTACAATCAAATTTAAAAAAGTTAATTATTTGTCTTAAATTATGTATTGAGGTTACTCGGGACCTAAAATCGGACATAGGTATTATCACAGATTTATACAGCTACGCTATATGGATCTGTGGTATTATACAGGATGTCGCAAAGATGGGTCTAAAATGAATCACAAAAAGAATTGAAACATTGTGTTACTAGTGTATACAGTAAATTTTAATGGTATATATGCTATATTAGAGGTGCTAGGTATACTCCGTCCAAGATATCTGCAACCGGCAAATGAATTTAAAGAATGCAATGGAGGGCTTAAACAACGTTACCAATTGTTTGTAAACCAGTTTTGAAAAACTGTTTACTTTTTCGTTATTACTATTTAAACTTTTCTTAACACATCTGGTTTACAAACAAATTTGCAACGTTGTTGGCCAGAGAGATACAAGTTCCTTAAAAATACTATCGTTGTTTTCAGGTCACTTTCGGTTAATTTTCTTTTTCAAGTCAATAATTTCGATCTGGGGATCAAGATTGTTTTGCTGAATTATTTATTAGCAAAAATGGATAATTTTTTCCATTCTAATGAAACGAATTTTAAGCCAACTTATTTTCATCCCATCCACTGTAGTTTTTCTGTTAACAATAATTTTTTCGATATTTTGTATGGAAAAAAATCACTGGAATTCATTTTAGTGAATGATGAAAGTTTTCTTTTGCACAAAACTACCAACCCACATGTGCTTGTGCATACAACATTTTCACGTCTTGTGAAATTTTTTTTGCAGTAACCTACCTGCCCACTTGGTTAGTTTAAACACTAACCAAGTGGGTTGATATTCTTCTGCATATATTAAATAATTAAACAAGAGATAAATGGATTGGTAGATAACCCATTTACTCACTATCGTGTCCTTGAACCAGTTGGTTGGTTTCTGCAAATCACAGAATAAAGTAACAAAAAATGTGCCATGCACCTAACCCATTTCTGGCGAAATTGTAGGTTGGTAGGATCCTGCATAACTACGTCCACTTGAAGCTCTTGGAAAAGGGATAGTGCATAGATCTGCGTCAGCTATCCAGCTCTTGATTCGACACGTCTGAAAAAATAAATACAGGAGTACAGAGTACTATGGTGAGCGCAACTGTGGATGGAATTATTGGTAGCTGAAAAGAGCAGGACATTAATGTGAAGAAGAAATAGGGTTGGTGCAGGACTGAACCTTGGGGTACGCTAGTATTGATAGGATGGAATTTTAATTAGTGACCGTCCACCACGACAGATATGCGCCAATTAGAGAGAGAGCTGCCGATCCAGGTACGTACTTTGGGAGGAAGACCGTATGAAGGTAGTTCACTGAGGAGTGCGGCATGCTATTCTTGATCAAATGCCTTGGTAATACCAAGAGCAACAATCTGGAATTCGCCATGAAATTCAATAGACTTGTTCCAGTTATATGTGACGAAGGTAAGGAGATCAGCTGTGGATCTTTGAGACGAAATCCGTACTGTCTGTCATGGATGATTTTGTGTTCTATATATTTTAGAATTTGCAAGTTGATCGCTTCCTGATTGAGCCAATGTATTTAAGTGTCTGTAAGACACAGTACCATTGGACTTGTATGGATTCCAGAATATTTTAATCTGTATGTCGCTGGAATATTCAGAGGTTCAAGGTAAGGAAGAGGAATGTTTGGCTAGACTGGGTCGACACCATTCATTTATAACAAGCTTTTTACTTTATTTTATGCATTGTGCAGGGATGTCTGTATTCAATGAGCAATCCTGGAAAGAGACAGTTCCGGATAAAAAATATCCACTTTGCCACGTACTTGGCACTGACTATGGGAGTCAATCCCGACTAGTTTTCTTAATCCTGGGATTTTCGAGCTTCTGTTGTCTAATCCCGGGATTCTGGGATTACTCCCGAAAAAAATTTAAAGGGATTCAAATATTAAATTTTTTTATTTATTAAGTTTGACATAAAAATGAACTAAAAAGGACCTAAACGACTCCAAATGTAAAAAATATCAAATCAATTTCTTGAGTAAGGATTGCGGACATCCGGGTCTTATTACCGGTTTACCTTTGTAATGGCTCTAAACATTTTAGTAATGCTTTTTGCAGTCTGTTGTTGAATGATTCATTTTCTTCTGCTTTTAGAATTTCTGCAATGTCATCATCATCTTCGTCGCTGATTTTTGTTTCACTCTTGTTGTCTGTGTCTAGCCTCATTAAAAGTGTTTTCAATTTAGATTTAATGAGAGAAATATTTGATCTTTTGAATCAGTTGAGCAGAGTTTAGAATGTCGGGATTTTTGAGACAATAGAGAATGTCAGAGTAAATGGTTTGCGTTGCCGAATAATTGTTCTCAATGACTTTTATAGTTCCCTGCTGAGTGGTGTTTTAATTCTGGCTAATTCCTTCAGCATGAACTTTAATGCCACATCTGCCTTACATAAATCCATATCGCGACCGCATAGGGCTTCAACTGTAATTTTTATGGATTGAAGAACTTTTACAACGCCTTTGAGAACCTCACTTTCTATATCCTAATTGATGGTTATGTTTAGACCAATAAGATCTCTTTTTATCAAAATTCTCCAGTAGTGTAAAAGGCTACAGCATGTCAAGTAAGCTGCTTCATCTCGTTTTGTATAATATAACTTTTAGCTCTTCCTCATGATCATTTTTATGATATACTTTTATAGTATTTTGATAGTATATCATTTTGAGCTGGCGATTTTCCAAATGTTTAAACTATTTGAACTATTTTTGGTCAAATTTTCCCTATGAATATAAAATTTCCTTCGTATTAACATTACTGATCTTAACAGTCCATAAATTACTGCTGGATAGTAAAATAAACTTTACGTTTGCCATCCCAAGATCTGTTGGTTTTAGCAGAAGTTAATCTAAGCGTCTCTAAGTTTAACGAATATATTATAGAATATATTATAATAAATATAACTTATCGTGATAAAAAGTCAATTCGTATTAGCAATTAGGCATTATTTAATTAAGTTTTAAAAGGTAGTAGATAGCTTATTGAGCCAAACTTATTTAGACACGCTCCAATGTCTTTAATTCCCCAGTGCATCTGTAAAAGTTAGTTTGATTTCTTAATAAGTCTATCTACTCCTACATCTTTATTAATTCATACAATTGCGAACTTTCTAACATCTTTAAGACTTTTACTTTAATGTGATTTCGTTATATACAGGGTGGTCCACAAATCCTCAATGATACATCTATATATTTAAAACTCGATCATAACTTGTCTCCCTTATTTTGAAGCTTCTCCAAAACAGAGTTTGATGATTCTTTTTTTAAAAGAAAGAACCCTTCTGTGCCTGATGTGAAAAGTGCACGAAATATTTTTCAACCTAGTGCACGAAATACTTTGTGCACTACGAAACAAAAATGAACTGCTGTCAAAAAACATCAAACCTCGTACACTGACACTAATGAATCGTTTTCATTATCGTAATAAGCTTTTTATGAAACCGTTTTTTTTATTTTTTAAAAGTTGGTAATGCGGTGTGTACATATGGTAAATAATTTAATAGTATAACCAACATAAAATTTAGACAGTCATAAAAATTTACAAAATTTGTATGATATATTTTTTTAAATATGGATTTTTTTATTGAAAAATGCAAAATAGAAAAAATAGTATAAAGTACAGCTATTAGCCCACTTGTCCCGTGAGAAAACCCGCCGCAAGCGGCTTGTTTTCTAACATGGACGAGGGCTCAAAAATGATGATGAACTGAACTGTATAAACATTAATATACTAATTTAGTCTTGTTTAAACGATTTATGTATTAAAAAACACATTAATATTTTTTTACAAATTGTACAAAGTTCTTTTTTTTAAATTAAGAAGTGGCAAAATATGCTGTATTGTTCATAGAAATAAATAGAGCATTTATCAAAAAAGGCATCTATCACAAACCACATTGTGTCTCGACGCTTCGTTCTCCTCCATTTTCAAAGTTTGATCGATTCTTTATACGACTATACCTGCGTCTTTATTAATTTATGAAATCTAGAAATTTCTGATGAATATCTTTGTAGCAGACCTATTTAAATAACGTCGGTGAAGACTCTGGCTGTAAATTAGTGTGCTAGAGATCTAAGAAAGTTTTCTTTACGCTACTCTACGTATATGATTCAAATTTCAGTCGTGACCTAGATCTCAAAGCGAAAGACAAAATTGAAAATCAGTTAAACTATTCATTATAGAGCAGTGTTGCTCAAAATTTTTAATCTAGTAATAAATGTAATTGACGTTTAGAGTCCTCTTTGACAATGACAGCATGAGTGGTCACATTGAAAATGTCCAATTAGCTTAATTCTTGATTAAATTGTTTGTGGAACTGGATGTTTGCAGATAAGCGACTCTTTAGATTATACTGAAGAAAAGATCTATATTGGGTGTTATGCCACTCTGCTGTTACTATTTAAAATCTAATAAAAGTCACTGCGTTTAAAACTACAAAAATAAAACCAATCCGGAAAAGAAAATTTTCGGTGCACTGCCAGTGGCTTTAAATTATAAAAAAGGACGTCTGATAATCTATCACTAATACAGGGTATCCGGAAAGTCTTAGTATTGGCAAATATCTTTGCTATTAGTAAAGATCGAGACACCAAATACGTATATGTTACCGGTTAATAAATCTACTTTCTTATGTAATTTAACTTTTTCAACTCCCTCTCCCTTGAAGGATGATGCCAGGGAATTGTGAAAAATTTTAAATACAACCCTATGGCGTGTGGTACCTCATTTTAAAGGTCTTGAAAAAAACATTTTACCGCAAACCGGAGGTCCGTATCTTAATTCATTTTTAAATGGCTGGCCTTTAAAAATAAAAATCGCGAAAAAAATTAAAAATTTAAGTACCTTCATTTCTCTTATTACTTTAAAAGTTATTCAAAATGACTACCATGAACTTCTTGGCAGTAATAAAGTCGATTTTGAAACTGCTGCCAAGAAGTAACACCTGCTATTACCGAAAATGTAAGAAGTGAGTGTCAAAATCGACTTTATTATTGCCAAGAAGTTTAGGTATGGTGTTCATTTTAAACAACTCTTAAAGTAATAGGAAAAAAAAAGGGATTTGAATTTTTTTTAACGATTTTTTATATTTAAAGGCCTGTCATTTAAAAACGAATTAAAATACGGACCTCGGGATGGCGATAAAATGTTTCCTTTTTAAAGACCTTTAAAATAAGGTACCACACAGCATAGGGTTGCATTTAAAATTTTTGACCTTAACTCTAGCGTCACTCCTCAAGGAGGTTAAAAAAGTAAAATTACATAAAAAAGTAGATTTTTTAACCAATAAGATACACCTAAAATTTAGTGTTCCTATCTTTACTAATAGCAAAGATACTGGCCCATGCTAAGAGTTTTCGGATACCCTGTATAGTATTTATTCTGCCGGAAACCTAATCTGATCAAAACAATTTTTCTGACATTTCGAGACATATTCTTCTCTAGCCTTCTGGTCAAAGAATCTATACAATTTTAATATTAACATTTTAAACCATTTAGAAAATGATATTTCTTGTCAATAACCGACAGCTTGTGTCTGCTCTTTGGCGACAAGAAAGCTGATTGGCTAGCGCGTTCGTATCTAATCGACATTTTGCGGCCACGAGTTGTTTTTCCAGCGTCAGTGGTGAATCGTTTTGTTAAAGTTATTATAATTAAGTGAATTTTGATCGGGAGCAAACCTATAGTACATTTTTGTAGTTAATGATTGTGGCGTATATATTTCGGCATCATATTTGAAATCTCTACGTGCAAAATTTCGTACAGAGTAGAAAAAAAGTGTCATAAAAGTCAAAAGAATCAGTAATATAAAAGTAAGGAATGTCGAAGATTTTTAGGACTTACGAGGTGATTTTACTTTTCATTTCGGTACTTACGGTGGCTCCATCTCGAAAAATACATTGGGTGTTGAATGGAAAGTAAACATAGTATTGTGACGTAGGATAAATTTTGCGATTGTTAATAGGGAGAATTATTTTTTCTTCCGTTACATCAAAAATACTTAACAATACCAAAAACCAACCAAAAATAATAAAGTTTAAAATTTCATTTTGCTTTTGGTCGATACATACTAGGGCGGCAAATTTAAAAAGCCAATTTTGATAAGAATGAAGTTCTTGGTTTTGAGAGTAAGCTAAGTCGCTAAAATATAGAAATGAAAGACTTCCTTTTTTCAATGAGTCCTCTTTCACATGGATTTCGTCTAAAAGAGATAAAATGCCAGTTTTATTTATTATATTGAGTTAAACGGCTATTTTTTTGATAAATTGGTGCGCCGCTGCTCATCATTAAGTGTTAACATTATCGTCACACTTGGTTAGTGGTGACCTACTAAACCACTGAGTAATTATGCGCCTTCTTGATATAATAGGGAGTCATATTCTCTGGTAAGTACGTCGTAAGACAAGCCATAGACTGCCAGATGTGGTTCATTTTAGATGGATAGTAAATTAAAGCTTATAAAAGGTAGGTATAATAAATTTACCATACTACTATTACATTTTTTATGACTAGTAGAAATCTTTTTGCCCTCAAGTTGGGCGCGAAAGGTTTAATTCATTGTTCGAATTGAATGGCGCCGTTTGACATGTAAAACACGCGACACTATTTGAACCCGATTGAATTCTTATGCGATTTATTAACCTAAAACTAACCTGATCTTGATCCAGTTTGAGGTAGTTTTCCAGGACGTTCTGAATACGACGATCATATTTTTATAAGTAACCTCAGTCTTAAAGGAAGAAATTTTGCGTCTTCTTTGCCCTTCGAAGCATGCACTTAAAAAGAATAGTTTCTCCGTGATTGCCCTCTCCAAAATGCAATCCTTGAGCCGCCACTCTATTAACCAAACCTTTGTGGCCCTATCTTTCGTAAGATCTACTAATCTCTAACTAATCTTGCCCCGAAAAATTTGGTGAGATAAAAACGAAAAAAAAAAGTACAGTAAATCTTTAAATATAATTATGTATTAGTTAGGTAATATTTAATCAACCTTGAAAAGTAAATTATTTTGTTCCAAACTTATAACTGAAAAGTTCCTTAATTCAGAAAATACCACGTAGTCACAGCTGAATTGATAAGAAATGGATATATAAATGGCCATACATTTACATATACGCGACGAAGATACATATTCCGCATCTAATTCTTGCAGACGGAAAAGCGTCAACAGGTGGAATATGTGCACCACCTCACATCGAATGTCCTGTAGATAAGCATCTTTTTCTTTCCGGCAGCTTTCAACCCGTCTTGTCTATTCCGCGTTCCCTCGCTACTGCATTCGCTTCTGCGCTATGTAATCAACTTGCAAATTCTAAAATATCTAGAAAAACACAAAATCATCCATGACAGACAGTACGGATTTCGTCACCAAAGATCCACAGCTGATCTGCTAAGCTTTGTCACGCATAATTGGAACAAGTCCCTCGAATTTCATGGCTAATCTCAGATTGTTGCCATTGATATTTCCAAGGCATTTGACCAAGTATGGCATGCCGCACTCCTCAACAAACTACCCTCTTACGGTCTTCCCACCAAACTATGTACCTGGATCGGTAGCTTTTCTATCTGTTGATGACGGTCACTCATCTAACTTCCATCCTATCAATACTCGCGTCCCCCAAGTTTCAGTCCTGGCACCAACCCTATTTCTTCTCCACATTAATGACCTGCTCTCTTCAACTGCCAATCCCAACCATAGTTATGGTGACGATAGTACTCATTTTTCCGGACAAGTCTCGAACCAAGAGCTGGATAATAGACGCAGATCCATGCACCTATCCCTTTCCCAAGATCTTCAATTAATCTTAGACTGGGGTGCCAAGAACCTTGTTCAGGTCGACGCCTCCAAGACCCAGTCTTGCTCCCTGTCACGCAAAGAATCTGGCAACGCTTACCCCATCCACATGAATGGCCAAGTCTTATAGAACAATGAAACGTTCGATCTTGTTGGCATCGCTTTCAAACACGATCTCAGCTGGACAAATACATTACCTCAGTAGCCACATCGGCAGCTAAAAAGCTTGGTTTTCTCTTTCGAGCCAGAAAATACTTCTCCCCTTCCAACTTATACACTCTCTATGTTTCCCAAATCCTACAGTACTGCTCCCACATCTGGGGAGCGGCATCACCTTCTAAACTTAACATCCTTGATTCTATCCAAAAGAGTGCCATTCGACTCATCAATGACCCCTTCCTGACGAGAAAACTCCCTTCTCTCGCTCATCGCCGCGCTGTTGGGGATTTATCACTTTTCTACCGGTACTTCCACGGATCTTGCTCTAAAGAACTAGCCGGTATTATTCCCAACTTCACTGTTCCTAACAGAACAACAAAAGGCGCGTTACGTATGCATCCCCTTACTGTCCAGCTACAAAGCTTAGAACAGACCACTTGTCTCGCTCATTCATACCTAAGCTAAAGTCAAATAAGCCTGTCGCCCAGCATAAAAAAAACTACGCGGCCGATACCTGCCCGCGAAGTAAAGCGACGGGCCAATCAGTCGTAAAATGTCCTGCGGTTTACTCCTCACCTCGTGGTTGGTCGCATGTTTACACTTGGCGACAGGCTTATCTGACTTTAGCTTAGGGCCTTAGGGCCTCCAGATTATGGAACACATTGCCTGCAGATGTTTTCCCTTCCCGTCCCAACCTCCAATCCTTAAATTCCGTGTCAATAGACTGCATTTCACTTCTCTTCAGACGCCCACGGTACGTTAGTACTTAGGCTTCAAGTCTACGTGGGATGATAAAAAAGAGCCGTCCCGTCATTCCGATTTTAATTTATGACGTGTGGAATCAAAGTATGTTTTTAGGAATATTGCCTGGGTTTTTAGTGTTGTCAGACAGCAGTTTGCCATTATTTTGTGCATATTAGACATTTTGGTAGTATACTGTGGGACTTTGTGTATCTATAAAGTGTTCCTTTTTATTGAAAAGTAAGTAGGTAAACATATTTTATTTGGTTAACAATTATCTAGACAAAATGAATTAATGTTATAGGGATTATATGTTTTGCGGCGTAAATTACGAATCTTAACGAGTAGTTTAGTGGAAAAGCCTATAGCTTCTAACGTTTTCTTTTTAAATTACCACATTTTTTAGAGGTTATGTTAATCGTAGGCAATCTCGCCTATGTAAAGCACATCCGGCGCGCTCAAAAATGACGCGTCTTGTTCTGTTATTTTTGACTGTATCCAGCACCTTCACCTTTGTACCATACGCCTCAAATTACATAATACTAGACAAAATGATTATTTGTGGAGTGGTGTGCTTGTGTTTACTTTTTATCAACATATTTAGATATTAAATCATTATGGATCATAATTACTGCATTCCTAGTACATCCAGGATAAGTAGTGAGGATTTGGTAACTTGACTAAACTTTCTTTTTTTAATTAAATTGTCGGTTTGAATTTGTTTAATTGAAACTAAAAATACATTATCTTACCAAGAGTGGCGTGAGATTAATGGCAAATATCACCATAGGTTGTCAGAAAATTAATTTCAGCAACATTCTGCTCCACTATTTAAGCAATCTTAAATTTTGATAAAAAAGGTGAAGTCCGGCCCTAACCCAAGTTCAAGTTGTGTAAACAGAATGTTACTAGAAATGACATGTGTTAAGAGCCGCCATTAAAAGCTTACGTGGGATTAATAGTTTCCACTAGGACACCCTCTTATCATAGACCAAACTACTTTTAAGACTATTTAAATATTACCTTGTTGGGTTAGTTAACTTTTATAATCCTAAATACACCTATACATACACGCACCCATTAGTTTTACTCAAAGGAGCTTTATAATAGCGGCATTACAAGCTTTATACTTTCTGTAAGCGGTGTCCAAGTTTATTGTTATGTCTCCAACCGGCACTTTGTATGGCAGGAATATAAATATTATAAATAATTCAGTAAACTTCATTTTCGACATAAAAGATGAAATTTCTCTTAACCCTGGAACCACAACGTGGGGTCGCCCGTGACCCAGCCGTTAGGTTTTTCTTAAACACGCGTGCGCGCGTTTTAGGCATTGTGCGATGTATTGTAGCTTAAGTACTTCTTGATAACTTGTGGTGTGCACATGTGTTTCTTGGCCAGCTTTTCATAATTCCCGGTAATAAGTTATTCCGTGTGTTTTGACCCCACGTTGAGGTTTACGTTATAATTTTTCCATGGTAAGTTTAGACGTTCATTTTCTTTTCTTCTGTCCTAATTATTGTTATTATTATAAGAAAATTGATGATAAAAAGCTACAACTTGCTGAAAGACAGACATTGCATGAAAGAATGGGCCCTCTTTTAACAAACAACTTTGGGACGAGCTATACAAAGACGAACCGAGTAAAGATAGACAAGGCCAGAAGTCCTTAGATGAAGAAGATAGCGAAGACGAGGATGGCGTCTCAGTAAACGGTTCTGTACCTGATGAATATACATGGCAAGAACTAGGGGAAGATATAGAAAACAAAGAGGACGTACAAACCCACGAGGCCACGAACCCCAAAACCGTTCACGTCGTTGGAACTTTTGCCCAAAATCTCGGGACCGAAAAGGACGTCGTATTTGCATTCATTGTGTGGAGAAAATATGTGCGCAGAACATCAATTTAGCTTTTGTGAAGATTATAAATTTAAACCTTACTTCATCTTCCATATTTTATTCAGAATTTGTTTTTAAAATTTTTTGTAAATCAAAAATGGTTGTTTTCTATTTTATCGTTTTCTTTTTGTTAATCATAGTTTTATTTTGTTATATCTTGTAAAAAGCATACTAAACATATAATAAATTATTTAAAAACTTCACACTGTTTCAGTTACCTCATGTTGTGGTTCTAGGATTAATAATGTTACCCTATAAACTTCTTGTGTTATTTAAAGGTGTGTTAGTGTCGTACTAAACTCATTTTCTTAAACAACAAAATTGGATGTACACAAAATAATGTGAAAAAAAATATTAAATCAACAGACGACAGATTGCATGGAAATGTATTGTACGCTTTCATCCTGCTTGTAAGAACAAGATAACTATGTTTCATTTTTCCAATTTACCTTCCGAAATTAACTCCCAGAATCAAAGTTTAACTTTTTATACTTCATGTCTATAATTGGGCCACCACACTCTATCTCTATTCCTAATTTCAAATTTTTACGTCAGTCGTGTAGTTGTAGTGACAGACGGACGGACGGACGGACCGACGGACAAACGGACACCGAAGTGATTCCATAGTGTTCCGTTTCACGGAACACTAAAAAGACCGTTTTTGGAAAAAAACGATATTTTTTGTTAGAAAGCCATAATTAAAAAAACTGACAAAAACCTCCCGAGTTACTGATTTAGACTTCAAATCTTGCCTAGTATGCAATACAACAAACAAGTACTAGTGCAAATACAAGAACATATATTTTAGAACTACTTTTTTCTCCGCTGGGTATAATGCCCAAACAGTGCCCATTTTTGGTTTTAGGATGCCCTAGGCCCCTTACGCAATCCGGGGCCCCTCACAACTTCAAAAAGAGTTTTTCCTTAATAAGTTCCGCAACACTAATTTATTATGATTTAATGATATCATAAAGAAAATAAATTAGTTACTATAAATACAATATTAATTATTTAAAGTCTAGAAAACAGTAAACAGTCTTAAAATAGGTATAGAAAAATAAAGAAAAACATCAACATTCTTTTTTGCTTATATAAAAAATAATTAAAATAGAACAAAACATGTAATAAAAAAACATAAACAAAAATACCAACATTCTCTTTTGATCGAGCGCAGGGCCCCTCTGAAAGTGGGGCCCCAGGCCCGGGAATACCGGTGCTATTGGGAAAATACGCCCCCTTTGTCCAGAGAGCCTTACTGACGCAAAATGGCTTCCTGAAACGAAATGTAAACAAAGCGGCATATAAGAGATTCACGACGAGAGTGATTTAGGTAAACTTTTTTCGTGTTAAATTAGCTTAAATAATGGAAAAATATTTTGAAATTTCAATTAAACACACAGTCAGGATTTGAAAAGCTGTACAGTTTAAAAAATAGTTTTATAACGACAAATTATTATTTTTATATTTTAGTATACTTTTTATTGTGGTAAAATTTCGTCTTAGATCTGTCCTTGTCCAACAACTTCGAGATAGGGGCACGAGAAATATATAATATGTTTCTTAGATCTATTGAAGCATTGATTTTTTAAAAATGTTTTTAGTATTTAAAAAAGGTAATAAGGGGCAAAGCAAAAACGTATAATTTTTAGAGTCAAAAACATTGTTAAAATATTACTGGAAAATATCTTATCCTATTTTAGTATATTAAAATCTAACATTTAAGTTTTTTTCCATTTAGATAATAAATACTGTTAGACAAAAAGAAATCGGTAAATAAATAAGCGCATAGAGTTAAGATTATAAAATATTTATTCTAGACAAACAAATTTTAGTCATAAAAGAGGACACCAAAAGTTTCTATACGCAATTAAAGTAAATTTTAATACCATTTGTTATAAATATTATAATAGTGTCGCAAATTTCTTAAAGCTCCGAAGACAAACATAAATACGTTAGGCAAAAATACCTAAATATTACTTTTTTTCAGTAATTGTTATCTTGACAAACTGGCGGGCAGAAAACAAACGAGGTTAACCGATACCAACGATATATGTACAATGTACATAATAATATATCGTTGCCGATACGAAAAAACTAAACTACAATTACACATTCTCTAAAATAAAACATGTTGTGCCTGTGTTACGCAGTAAAATTTACCTGTCAAAACATTTTTATTTACAACTACTTATTTTTAAAATAAGTTGAATGAAATTGAATAAGTGTAAATACAAAAACAATACGAGCATGTCGGAAATACCAAAATGCCAGACGGCAAATTTTGGAGTCTTAGATTGTGGTCACAATTAACAGTAAAACAATGTATTAAACTTCACTTGTCAACCGAACTGGTGACAGCTGACTTTTAAGCCATTGATTAATTGTCAACCGTAACTGTACACTATTTTTTTTTGCAAAATTGACATTATTACAATAAATTACATTATTTGTTATGTGTCGCCATAAAAAATTAGGTAAGTATATTTTTCAGTGTAAAAGCTAAAGCTGGTATTATTTCTATAACTATGTTGTAAAATTATATTCTATTTGTAATTATACCCTGTATTTATTTATTTATTTATTTATTTAAATGATAATTTTATATTAATATTTTCCAATTTATTTTTTAAGCAGTATTTCAATTTAACGGGAATATTTTATTTGTATTTTGACAATGGTTAAATGTAATTTTATATTTCAATTGTTGTTAAAGTTGTATAGTTACCTGTTTCATACTTTTAAATAGGTGTACCTATGTATGTTCACTCTTTTACGTATGTTTACATGTTTCTTGTATAAAAATCATCATAGTATTATATTAGCATACAACTTTTCAAATTTTACAAATTTCTTTAAAAAAGCAACTACATTTTTAACAAAATTGCCTTGTAAAAATAAATTTTCCTTTTTTCTGTGTAACCAACGACGCTAAAATGTCATCCTTTTAGCGTTTCTCGACGGCATGGTGACAATTTTAGATATTACATATTTTTCTTTTTGATAACGTGTGGTACGCAAACGTCCAGTAAATTTTTTCCAGTTTTTGGGTCATGAGAAGTACGTATATAAATATTAACAAAAGCGAAGCATTAATTTTGTTTGCCTATGTATCAAACCCAAAAATATTACATCCTCTTATTGACTAAATGGCGAAGGAAGCATAAATGTTTATTTAGAAAAAATACATTAATAAATTAAAATTTCTTTTTGCTTTACGGAAGGCGTAAGTAACGCGAACGCAATAAAGATTACCACAATTATCACAAGCTTAGTTCATCGTCAAGAATGCAGTGTTTATGTTAAAAACAAAAAGCATCTATCATCTAGCTAAGCTACAAACACAAACTTCATGCAAAAATGTTGAGTATAAAGGTGTCACTCTAAATCATCTAAGATGGTGAAATTAAAATAAAAAAAATGCACTTCGAAAAATTCAAAAAAGTACATACGATCGGTCCAATATGTTTTCAGTCTCCTTGAATCTGTAAAAATATATTTGAATGGTTTATATGAATTCTGTATGAAAAAGGTACACATATCTTATAATTTTGTTTATGCGAGCCTAGAGCTTATAAATGATATCTATAACGTAAATCTACTAAATTTTATTAAAAATATTTTCCAAAAAAATAAAACGTTTAAATTTTTTTAAAACGCTTCTTTTGACATTACATCCTCCTCAAAAAGCATTTATTTTCAAAAACGTTAAAAAACACAGTATTTTATTAACATTTTCTTATCAGAGTTTAAAATTTAAATCACCAAAAACTGTTTGTTCAAAAAAATGTTGAACGATCAACTGTCTTTTAAAAAAATGTATTTTCAGAAGAATGTATTGTTAAAAATTTCTTTTTCGAAAATATATTTTCAAAAAACGTTTTTTCGGAAATGTTTCGTAGATTGCCAACGTTTATAAAAAACAATATACTTTAAAATCTAGGAAACTGTTGTGATTTTGCTATGATATACATACTAAAATGTGTTCTAAAGCAGCATTTATTTAAGGGTGTGATTTAAACGGGCATTGAAATTTTACAATTTTGACACATCGTAATATATGATTGGCCGGCGAAATGATGGATTGGGCGGTGAAGCTTGATCAGGTAATAAAACAAAAATTGGTCTGCGTTTTAGATTTGAACAAGCAGCTTCAAAATCTTTTAAGTAGTAAAAAAAATAAGTTGCAACTAAATAAATATTTGGTCTGTGCGAAATAAATTACATTTTATTTTTTTTTGCCTGCTCCAAAATCAAGTTGACTGCTGAAAAAATATTGTAACATTACAAATTGATGGGTAATCTAATACTGTTCTGACTGCTCTAAAATTAACTTAGCGTGTAATAGGGGGTATTTAATTAGAAAACTCCAAATATTGATTAATGTAAAAGCACATACATTTCATGGTATTATTAGTAAGGCTGCCCACCATGAGCGCCCACAGGAATTGTAAAGTTGTATATCTCTGTTGCTACATACGGGACCCATACCAAATTCAGGTGAGCCTACTAGGAATGTTTTGGTAAAGAAAAAAAGTTAAATTTTTGCTTGCCCCCTGAGAAAAAAATGAACACGTTTAGGTATTTTATTCATTAATTTTTCTAAACAAATTTTACATCATTTCGACGACAATTTTTAAATTTTAAGAGAAAAAAATGTGTTAGTGAAAAGTTATAGTCATTTGATTTTTTTATAAATTACGTTTTTCTACAAACGTGTTAAAAATGCATTTTTTATCACGCCGCAGATGCCTTAAAAATGTTACTTTATGGCACTAGTGTTAAAAGTACTTTATAGCACTAGTGTTAAAAGTAATACTATGGCAACTACGACGCCAACAATGGTTGTTGGTTTTTTTGACAAATGTCAACTTCATAATTTTATATTATATCTACGATGCTACTTAAAACTATGTGTTTCCAATATGTTAAACTTTCTAAAAATTGTAATTGTGTTTTTGTTTTTTATTGGCGTTTGTAGAAAAAAATTGTATGATATTTGTGTTAAAAGTACTTTTAAGGCACTCATTTGAATTGCAGAATTCGCTTCGCTCATTCTGCAAACTTTCAAATTCGTGCCGTAAAATTATTGTACTTTTAACACTTATATCATAAATAACTATTTAAGTTTAAAAAAATTCAAATGACTTTAAGTTTCAACTAACACATTTTTTCTCTTAAAATTTAAAAATTTTCGACGAAATGGTGTAAAATTTATTTAGAAAAAATAATAAATAAAATACCTAAACGTGTTAATTTTTTTCTCAGGGGGGGCCAAGCAAAAATTTAACTTTTTTTCGCAAATTACAAAATATTTTTTTTCTTTACCAAAACATTCCTAGTAGGCTCACCTGAATTTGGTATGGGTCCCGTATGTAGCAACAGAGATATACAACTTTAAAATTCCTGTGGGCGCCCATGCTGCCCACCGACCGAACTAACGAATCTCGCCGGTATCTTCAAACCCTTGCCAACTAAAAATATTAAATCCAGGTCATTTGACTGTCTGGCTTCTAAAGTAAATATTTTGCAGAAAACGAAACGCTGCTTAAAAACTGCTGAACGATATTTAAATACCGAGCACATTTTATTCACAGCCTAATTTATTTTGTCACCAGCCGACTAATAATTTCACCGCCCAATTAATAATTTTACTGCTCGAATAGATTTCGGACTGCCCAACGGGATAGTTATTTGTTACTTAAAGTTTTATTATGCCGACCACATGAACTATATTTTGCCCATCATTGTTTCACAGGCAGTTTATTTAAAGTATTGACAGAAAATTATTATACCGCCCGAGTAATTTTTTTGCCGGTTGGGCTTACCTACCTACTTATTTAAATCGCAGCAGAAATAATTACTTTCCTTTATTTAACAATTAACTCTAAAATAGTTTAATAAAAAATATATAAATATGTGAAAATCCTTTCTAAGGGGGAATATGCTAGCCGCATTTGTGTTGAGCTTTCTTTTAATCCCTCAGTGTCAGAAATAACCCCCGAATAAGAAATACATAGCGTGTGTTAATTGTAATGTTTTTCTTTTGAAAGTAATCCGAAACCGCAAAAATATTTTTCGTTATGAATTCAGTACAAGGCGAGAAAAATAAATAGTAAATGATTTAAGAAATTAAAACAAGCTTCTTTTTTGCCTCTTGGTTGGGCGCCAAATATTATAACAACTGTTTTAATTTTTGGCGCCCAACGTATAGTAAAAATATATTTTTTTAAATTTTCTGTGAATCTTTGACTGCTTATTATGCTCATACTGCAATAATAATTCATAATATATCATGTGATACTAATGATATTTCTCTTTTCCTATTTTTGCTTACAATTTAAAACACCAGAGGAATTTTTCGCTGTAACACACTGTGTATATTCTTTAACTAATTTAACAAAAATATTTGAAACCATAAATTATCTTAAATTTTCACAAAATATGAAAACTTTAAAATGTATTTCCTATCAGATTTGTTTTTCAAATTATCAAATTTAGTTTTAATTAAAAAAATGGATTTAATTTTGATTTATAGGGTTGCTTTGTTTTTAAAATATTTCATAGCAAGAACTGTCAATTTTTCTGAATTTAAAAAAAAATGGTCGTCAATACATTTACCTAGTAATTTAGCAAATAAATTTATTTTATACCTCAACTAATTGATATCAAAACGGTAACTTTATAACAAAAACGTATTATGTACTCGCCGGCTTTTCATACTTTTGTAAATAGTTACAGTTTTTTTTATATTTTTATTATATTGTTTAGTACAGCAATTCTGTGCTCCCTCTAGAACTTTTCCGGCAAATATCATTGTATTTTTGCGCAGTAGATTTTATTTATCATTGATTTTATTTTGTTTATTCGCTGAAAGCTTAGGTGCTTTGTTTTTCAGTAGATGGCGCTAACAGATCCGTTTTATTGATTTTTTTAAATTTTAGATTATTGATGATTTATGCTTGAATACGACATGAATATCTCTTTTGGTGATTTCCTTTTAGAATTTGATATATAACAATATTTTAAAATAATTTCCTATAGAAATATTGCTTGTTTTATTTAGTTTAGTTACTATTTGCAAACATTAAAGTTAATTTAAGTTTACAACACTGGTGCAGCTTAGTAAATAATATCATTTAGCAGAATAATACATATATCAGAAATATAAAAGCAAAAAAAACCTTTATCCTTCTATAACTTTAATATAAAAGCAGTAACAAAATAAAAGAAGAATATTTTGGTATGAGGGTGACTCCTTGCGTCATTTTAAAATATATATTTTTTTAAACATTTTACGTCCTATTGGTTTAAAAATTCGAGGATATTTTAGCATAAGCAATGGTTTAATTATTGTAAAAATACCAGTTCCTATTTTTATTGAAATTTTACACATTTTACTAATCATACCTATATATTTCTTAAATAATGACAATTTTTTTGATTCATTATGTCAACAAACGCAGAGATAGGCATTAATATATTTTTATTTATGTACGCTTGCTTAAGTACCTACATATGTAAAGGGAGGCAACGGGAGAGAATGGGATTTTTTGTGTTTTGAAGTAGATTATTTCCAAGAATTTGACAGTTTCAAAATTATGATGAGTAATGTGAATGTCGGAATAAACATATATGTAGGTTGGTTATTAGGTTTGCTCAGGTAATAAATCAGCCAGTCTGAGTCCTACTGTGCAATTTTAGGCCTCCAACATTGTTTCCATTTTTAGAAGAGATACGATGTTCTAAAAAAGATTCTGCAAATTAATTATTTATAAGACCATCAGTCATTGCTAAATTGAGTCAACTTATGCGATTGTTATAATTAATTGACAGTGACAGCCCTCAAAATAATTTGTTGGTGTCAGATTAGTGTTAACTACAAAACAGACGTATAGTAAAAATTGTTGCTCTAATAGAAGATGGTCATAATTCTCATACGTTGGGATTTCCACGTGCTACGTTCAAGATGCTTGGAGTAGGTACTTGGAAACAGGGAATTTCACTAGACGGCAAGGATCTGGAAGAAAGAGAAAGACAACTGCAGCTGACGATCGCTTCCTTGTGGTAAGGTCCTTAAGGGAACGAATAGTAACTTCAGTGGCATTAAAATGGGGTTAATATTAGTAACAAAACGGCCCGAAGAAGGTCAAACGAAGCTGAGCTACGTTCACGTAGGCCCGGCAAAAAAACTACGATTACTTCGGCATCATCGACGGGAACTGCTACGATTTTCCAGAGAACATTTGTACTGGTCTGCAGAGCAGTGGAGGAATGTTCTCTTCGCAGAGGAGTCAAGGGTTTGTCTTCGGTCGCCGGATGGCTGTGAAACCGTTTATAGGAGACTAAATGAAAGATCTGACGAATGCGCCATAACCGAGGTAGGTACTTAATATCTTATCATGGTGGTTCCGTGATGGCGTGGGCGGGTATTTCAACTGATGCGGGAACTAAACTAATATTTGTGAAAAATGGAACATTAAATACCCATCGGTACGTCGAAGATATTCTTCAAGAGGCAATAGTTGTCCCATTTGCTCCCTTAATCGGTAAACAATTTATATTGATGGACGATGATGTTTGACGGGTGGTAACCGAATTAGATGAGGTTGATATTCAACGGTTAGATTGGCTTGCATGTAGTCCATATTTGACCCTCATTGGACATTTCTGATTTCTGGGATCAGTTGAGAAGAGCTGTTCGTCGATGCCCTATACAACCAGGCACTTTACAGGAGCTACGGATATCACTTTCTGAAGATATATTCTTCAGATTTAATCCCTCAAGAAAGAATCGTCACTCTTGTTCACTTAATACCTAGCAGAATTCGTTTTGTTGTTGTTTCAAGAAAAAAGCTTTAAAAACAGTCGAGTTTTATTATAAAATGCATATCTCTTCTAAAAATGGAGATAACGCAATGATTCAGAAAACAAAATGTTAGGAATATATGAAGCTTTATCAAGAAGTTATTAGTATAAAAAATAGGAGCCCCAATTTCTTCATAGGGTGTTTAAAACTCAGGACAAAAACCAAACATTGATTTACCCCGGTTTTATATCGCCCTATCGAGCATGACCATCATTAACAAAATTCAGCACATTACTAATAAAATTGTCTATAAAATGGTAAGAGAACTGTAAAAATCGGATTAAAAACAAAAAAGTTATAGAGGTTCTAACTTAGCAAAGAATCCAGGGTGCCGGTATTTTATGCCCGGAAGTTTAAAAACAAAATAGATAAAATGATTTTTGCCTGGGCATTTTTTAGGGGGAGGGGGCTAATTTTCCAACAGGGGGCTAAGCCTCCTAGCCCTCCCCTAGCCACGCCAATGACCTTGAGGTATGATTTAAGCAAGACGTTACCAATGCTTGAGGAAACCTTGAGGTCTGAGAAACGACTATAAATACAACCCTTACTCTCTTGATTAAAAATTTTAATATTTAGATAACAAGACATTATTAACCCTGTAGTATAATATGTTTTAAAAGCAACTGGTTTAGTTCCGTTCTTTTATGCGTGTATATATTGATTCATTTTAATCTTTTTTATTCTCTTCCTTACCTTTCGCTAGCGATCGACGAGTTTCGGGACATTGATTTGGGCGACATCTCGAAGTCGCTGTCTGAACGATACAGAAAACTCTCCCGCCGTTGGGGGAGATTCTGAAGCACCAGCCCCGCGGATGGAGAAGCGGCTCCATCCAGGGGACTTCGACCTGGGCTGGCACCATTTTCGACATCGAAACTAAAAAAGAAAAGATAAATTAGTTACATACTTGCTCCTTGCTCTTGAAAATATGAGTAAAATTTTAAGACCTGAGGAAGACAGAATTATGATATACAGTATGTCCACGGATGGGGTAGACAAAAGAGAAATGGACCAAAAAGTTAACGATACGAAAAAAGGTCAATCATTATAAAAGATTTTGCTTGCTTTCAAAATAAGATCCACTGTGCCACAAAGTTGTTTTTCTTTTACAAGGTATGCAAAAAATTCAAAAACGTTTTTTAAATTTTAATGCAAAATGTTAAATAAAAAAATTGTCTTCAATTAAAAAAAAAATTGAAATTTCTAAAATTTTTCAAATTGTCATGCAATTCTTCTAACTTGTCAGATAAGAGGAGAGTATGGAGAAATTTTTGAAAAATAAATATGATGTGCCCTTAACTTTCTTGAAGTTTAGTAAAATAAGAAATATTTCTCGAATATTACAATTATTATTTAATATTCTATTAGTAACTTTCTTTAACCTGTATGAGTCTGTAATTTTGGAACATTCTTTGCTCTAAAGACATCTCTATTATTTTGATGAATCTGTCACAGATATCAAAGGTGTAATCAAATGAAAAAGGTGACTATGTGACAGAAAAATTTTGATATTAAAGTGTAATTTAGAAATTTCAAATTTTTACTCGATAATTTGGAATAAAAATTCTTTTAAATAACGTTTTGCAATAAAAATTTTAAAAAGGCAACGTTGACCAAATTTTACGTTTTTGTATTTTTTGCATACCCTGTAAAAAAACAAATTTTTGACCCATGGATCTTACCTTGAAAGCAAGGAAAAGCTTTTATAAAGAATGACCACCTTTTTCGTATCTATCACTTTTTGGTCCATTTGTCCTCTTGTCTACCCCATCCGTGGACATTACTGGACATTATTTACCAAGTTGATTTTTTTTCTTGCGACGCCCCCTAAATTTTTAGTTTATCGTCTAAAAAAAAATGTCAGACCAAAATAAGCCCTTAATATTCAGAATAAACCGTGCCCTAAAGACGATAAATTTCCCATTTAAATTAAATGGGATTTTGCCACTTTTTACAATTAAGTTTTTTTTCTCGGACAAGATGACTTATAGCAATGAGATATACATATTCTTATAGGAAATTGAACGCTCTACAAGAAAGGTCTCCTATAATTTTTCGATTAATTCACTCCTTCAAAAGTTATTCAAGGTACTAAGTGCGACTTAGCGCGCTTGCGTGAATAGAAAATCCGTGTGTTGGCGGGAATGCTTGTAGTGTAATTTTGAGTCACTTACTGTATTGAAGGGAGATTTCATGAAAGTATACCAAAATTTATGAAATTCAATAAAAATTAGTTGACTGCGTGTTATAAATGAATAGTCTCAAAAATGATTCAAACTAGAACCAGCTACCGGTTATGCGGTATATTATTTTCCATGTTTAAAATTTTTTTACCCTAATTCCACCAGAATTATCTATTTTTATAAATAAACTAATAACTTTTATCGAAAATAATCACTTTGCCGTAAAGTGAAAATTTATATAGAGTTCAAATTTCACCTTGAATAACTTTTAAAGGAGTGAATTAATCGAAAAATTATAAGAGGCCTTTTTTGTAGAGCATTCAATTTCCTATTAGAATATATATGTCTCATTGCTATAAGTTATCTTGTCCGAGAAAAAACTAATTAATTGTAAAAAGTGGCAAAATCCCATGTAATTTAAATGACAAATGTACCGTCTTTAGGGCAAGGTTTATTATGAATATTAAGGGCTTATTTTTGTCTGAAATTTTCTTTTTTAGTCGATAAACTAAAAATTTAGGGGGCGTCGCAAGAAAAAAAAACAACTGGGTAAATAACGGACACCCTACTGGACATACAGATGCGAACACTTTTTGAATTTTTTTTTGTCGTCAGAATATTTCTTTTAAACACTATAGAAAATATAATTTTTCGAATAATGTAGTCATGATCTAGTGGTTAAGTTTAATAGGTTTAAAATAATATATTGTTTCGATCTTTTATACAGTGCATTTTTTAAAGCGGACCATAGGGTTTTACACGTTAAATTTTTTAACCCATGTTAGGCCCTCTTCTATTGGACGTATAGAGATAAAACTTAACACAGGTTACTTTCAAAGTTTTAGATTTATGTTAATTTGCCAGATATGCCAAAAAAAAAATCGAAAAAATACCTAAAAATGCATTGTGACAATAAGGTTTTAAATGTCATAAAATGTGTGTCGCCTTCACTTGGTAAAAAAATTAATACTTTCAACAAATAAGCTCATTCTGTAGGTATTTTTTGGAATGTTTTTGGTATAATTGGCAAATTAACATAATCTTAAGACTTTGAAATTTACTTATGCCAAGTTTCATCTCGATACTTCTAATAGAACATGACCTCACTTGTGGTTAAAAATTTATTATGTAAAACCCTACGGTACGCTTTAAATAAATGCACTGATCAGTTTTGACAGTTGAGAGAAAATGTTGATAAAAAAGAAAGAAAAAAAGCAAACATCTGCAAACCTGACCACACTCAAAAAAGGCGAATCTTTGCAGGTTTGTTAGAGCATGTTTGGGTTTGTTCAACATTTATTATAGAAAAACTTTATTTTTGAAAAAGGCATTTTAGGAAAATTATGAGAGAAAGTATTGTAATATCGGACGGTTCCTAAGATGGGACAATCAAAGTATTTTTACGTTTAAGCTTAGCAGCGTCATCAGGGTCATCAGGTTCCGGTAGATAATATTATGTTATTAGTATAATTTTATTTATTCTTATATTAATATTTCGATTATTTTAAAGTGTGACAGCGTTAGCAAAGATAAATGAAATGTCTTTGTCTTTGTCTCTGTACAGTTGCGCAGTTGTTAAAAAGCACCGTGAACCCGACCCCAGGGGGCAACTGCCCCCCTTTGCCCCCCCCCCTATGGGCGCCCATGGTTCTAAATCTTTTTAAGATTTGAAAAGTGTTTCATTTTGTCCGCCAGTGTATGAAAACTCATTAATTTCTTATGCAATAAACAAGCAGATTGAAAAAATCGCCTACGTAAATAATTACAACTATTTATTTGGATTAAAGTCTACTGGTATACAAACTATTGCAATTATTTTTAACTATGTTTTAATGTTAAAGAATCACGAAACATCAATGTGTACGATTAAAAAATATAAGAGAACTGATAGTGATAATTGTAATAATTCGTTAAACAAGCACAGTTCTTTATTAATATTTTCACGATAAAGTTTTTTTAAGCAAATTGTTTTCACAGTATAACAAGAAGCATCTAATTTTCAAGTAATTATCTTGATTTATGAATATGAATCCACCAATTTTCTTTATCGGATTTTACGAAATAGGTAATGTTAGTTTTTGAATTTTGTCTCTTATCATGATTCTGTGAACTAAACATATTATACACTAAGATAGCGATGTCAAAACCCACATTTTTTTATCTGCGACAGCCCCTGTAGACTTCAACCCAAAGTACTAATGTACCGTGGGTGTCTGATGGGAAGACAAATGTAATCTATTGATACGTGATTAAAAGGATTTCCAGTTAGGACGGAAAACCAGTAAAATTTTTTTATTGAAAGTTGAAAAAAAATCACTTTGGGATAAAAAAGTTTTGCATATTAATAAACTATGAATCCCTATGGAAAAAATCTAAAAAGACCCATAATATACACGGTAGCCACAAAAACGTAAAATATATCCAATAAAGTAGGTACCCTTATTTAGCAAGATACAAAGAACCGTGGTTCGGAGCCCACTAAACTGTAGGACCCGGGGCAAATACACTCGCTTGTAGTGACAACGAAATGAAAAATAACTTTTGACTTTAACTTTTCTTTGTATCTTGCTTGATAAGGGTACTTTATTATTGGGTATATTTTACGTTTTTGTCACTACCCTGTATATTATGGAGCTTTTTAGATTTTATCCATAGGGATCCTTAGTTTATTAATATGCAGAAATTTTCTACACCAAAGTGATTTTTTCTCAACATTCAGTAAACATTTTTTTCATATGGCTCCGTGGGACACGCTGTAGGGGAGGGGCGAGGGAGCGCGGCGATGAGCGGCTCGCTTTTCGATAGAATTAAGGATGGCGATGCTACTTCCACAGGAACAGTATTCTAAGTTAAATCTTATTTGGGAAAAATAGAGGATGTATAAGTTGAAAAAAGAGAAGTATTTTCTGGCTCGGAAGAAAAAAGCTTTTTAGCAGATGATGTAACTATTAAAGCAATGTGTTTGTGCCACCTAAAACCATGGTCGGAAGCGATGCCCACAAGATCGAACGTTTCACTGTTCTGTAGACTTGGCCATTCACGTGAATGGGATGGGAAGTGTTATTTTTTGGCGCCACAGGCAGTAAGACTGGGTTTTGTAGGCGTTGATCTACAACAAGGTTCTTGGCACCCCAGCTTAAGATTAACTGGATATCATCGAAATGGATAGGTGTTATCCAGTTCTTGATTGAAGACTTGTTTGCCAAAATGAATGTTGTAGTGAGAGTACTATCGTCAGCGTAACTGTGGATGGGGTTGGCAGTAAAAGAAAGCAGGATATTAATGTGAAGAAGAAACAGGGTTGGTGCCAGGATTGAACCATGCGGTACGCCGGCATTAATAGGATGGAAATTGGATAACTAACCATCCACGGCTACAGATATGCGTCAATTAGACAGAAAGCTTACCGATCCAAGTACATAGTTTGGGAGGAAGCCGTAAGAAAGTAATTTGTTGAGGTATGCAACATGCCATAGTTGGTTATAGGTTTTGGAAATATCATGGGCGACAATCTCGGATTCGCCATGAAATTTGAGAGACTTCATCCAGTTGTGTGGGATCTTTGGTGACGAAATCCATAGTCTGTTGTGAATGACTATCTAGATATTTTAAAATTTACAAGTTGATAACTTTCTCTATAACTTTGTAGACAACAGAGAGACGACAGATAGACCTTTATTTAGATGAAAGGGACTTGGAACTTTTCTTGTGGACAGGCTTCACATGAGCAGTCTTCCAGCTCACTGGGAATATATCCTTGTCATAGCAGTTTTGGAAAAGACGAGTTAAGATAGGTGCAAGTTCTGCAGCGAATTTTTTTTAAACAATTGCTGGTATGCCATCCAGACTGGAGGAATTTTTGATGTCAAATGATAAAATCATTTTTGACCTTAAATATTATTTCAGGCGATTTATGGGGTATATATATATATATATATATATATATATATATATATATATATATATATATATATATATATATATATATATATATATATATATATATAACGGCTGGAAGAGGCAAATTGGTAGAAGGGATAAGGGTAAAATTGGCAGTGAATTGTTTGACAAGTAGTTCAGCTTTCCCTGTAAGGTGGAAATAATTTTCTTTCTGTCAGAGCTCTGGAGAGAAAAAGTGCTTCTACAAAAGCTTCGCTGTTTGTTGATTTTTTTTAAATCGTTTAAAAGTTAAGTACCATTATTCCTAAAAACATGGCAAAATGTTGTAAGGAAAAGTTATTTAGATATAAGAATTATACCCTCATACGAATTTATGGCTTTTCATCTAAAAAAATTAAGGGTGCTTTACTCTTAGGCGGCTCTCACACTCACACTGAAACAACAGGCAACCAGCAATAGGCAACTAGCAAGGGGCAATATGTATCCCATAAAGAAAAAGCTCGACATTTAATGTAACCTCTCACATTAGGGCAACAGCGATATCGCTTTCGAAAATATTGTTAATTTCAGGCAATATTTGCTGCCCAGTGATATCGTAAAGTGAATTGTGTTGCGAGTTGCTTTGATTTAATAAGATGTCGCCGTATCATCGGAGTCGTCAAATGACATGATAGCCAGAGATTGCTGCAAATACTGTTGCTTGTGTGAGAGACGCGCTCAAAATGATACTGTGTGTCGCTTATTGACAGTCGGTAGTTGCTTATTGTTCGTTGCTTCAGTGTGAGAGCCGCCTTAGTCTATCGGTTATTATGTAATGCTTAAATATAAAATAAATTACAACTGTTACTACCTCTGAGCTAACATGATGTGGTATGATAATAACAAAAGTTTTATTCAAAACATAACAATAAAATTATTTAAGTAGTTTATCTTTTAAGTGCAGATAATTTATTGTATTGAATAACTGAACATACACTTAACCTTTTTGGTAATTGCAGTTTCTGAAGTGCATATCTACATATGCAAATATTTAGTTGTTAAAATAATTTTCAGTGATTTTAGTATTTTATTGATGAAATGTAGTTTTACGTATATAATACGCACAAGTAAAACTAATGCTGCGTACACTAAATGAAGAATAAGTATTTGTCTTTATACAGCATATCCTAGCGAATGATATTTATCTTACATATGGGACACCTGTTCACGAAAACCGTAGAAATATATTAAAACATCTGTAAATGCTGGATAGTAGTGGATAGTTATATGCAAATATGTACATGAATGATCAATTTAAATATTTTTTTAGGAGTAGTCCGAATCTGCAATGGGGAATATACATATATTTTTTATTGCCTAAATCGTTTAAGGAAGTCATTACAAACCCAAAAATAATATTTTGAGAAAAATTACTAGGATAATTTAACTAAAAAAATGTTTTTACTTTTCGGTATAATTTATTACAATTTAAAAAGCAGCCATTTGAGCAGGCAAATGACGTCAGATTTCAACAGGTTACAACAGTTAGTCACATGCCTGTCAAAAAATAAGGAACCCGGCCTCCAGTGTATATTCAGTTGCCTATACTTCTCACACCTAATTCGAAGCGTTCATATGTGATGTAAATAGAAAATATTTGTCGTTTGCGTAGAGATCGTTTTATATTTATAGGTAGGTAGTGTAATTTGTGTGTAATTCTTTTTATTAAACCAATAATTTTTTTTAAAACTGCCTTATAAGCATTGCAACAATATGCAAAAATACCACTGCAAGAGTTCCGAACAAACTCTCTTTTCCTGTGCCAAGAACAGCCGAAATCAGAGGAAAGTAGTGCAAAGTTAATTAAAAATTTTACATAAATGTTATTAAATGTTAGTATCGGCAAATTCAAGTAAGGTTATTTCTTTATTTATTTATTTTTATGGTACAGTGAGTCGGAACAAAAATTCGAAGGCAAATGAGGTTTTGATTTACCACTGTCAAAGTATAGCGTATGATAAATAAGAGGAAACTTATTTGGAGCTTATTAGCGCTAACATTATCTTAAACAAACACCTTTAAGCTTTTACTAAATTTAATTTCTGCAGATGTATGTAAAGTCAGGATTTATATAAAAATAAGCAGTCATCGTAAATGAATCAACTGTCGGCACAGAAGAAAATAGAATAGGCTTTTAGCCCGGCAATTACCTAATTGTCCTTGTGGTTATTGTTGAACTTTCTTTTTATTTAATGTAATGTTTCTTATCCATGACAGCTACTAATCTTCTGGAAATAGTCAAGAAAATAAATAACCACTTGAATTTACAGTACACCATGTAATATGTAATGTGACGTCGCAACTAATAGCATCGCGTTTTACAAGTTTCGAAGTTTGTTTATGTAGACATGTAGAGAATAATAAAAATATTTCTGGTTTATTTGGATAATATTATTCCCTATTGCAACAAAACTTTATTTGTTTCGGAAAATCTGTATATTCTGCATCATCTTTCACAGTAACTCATAGAAGACGTATTTTTTCAACTTCTGGACAAAATTACTTTTAAAGGAAAATATAAATAGAAACTTGAACAGACAGCTGCAAATTTTTCATGCGTTTCTGTATTTTTCATAAAAATAAATTGTGTTTAAGCTATCTGATGTGGACACTCTTTTCTTGGGACACTTCATTGTATACGTAAGTACTCTTTCTAAAATAAAGGTGTGCTGTAATATTACTTTTCACAAACCTGATATAGCGATCCAGAACATAATCTGAGTTCCTTCTAGGCACTCGCATAGGCCTCCTATTGTAAGCCTTTCTAGGTACAAAGATGGCCATTTTCACAATGTTTTTTTTATTCACAACACTGTACAAATTAAAATGTTTTAGAATTTGTAGTCAGATTTGGGTTACCACTAAGAAAATTAGGTAGAATTGAGAAGCTCTAGTGCAAATACTTTAATATTTATTTACTACAGTACACAGCATCACAAAGTTTACAAAATTTTAAACATGTTGCATGCGTGCGTTGCATGCATGTGTGCTTGTAAAAGTGTATCTCTCGAAATCTAAATTCTCATCAATTTTGTACGACTTTAATATATATATATGTGTATATATATATATATATATATATATATATATATATATATATATATATATATATATATATATATATATATATATATATATATATATATATATATATGGCCATGACGGTGTGATGGTCGAACCAGTCAAATATGCAGCTAAACGAACATGACAAATCCTAGCAAAAATCTACATTAACTGTCTAAGACCAAGATATCTACCACTGTTGAAATAGCGCTAATATAATTCTAATCCACAAGAAAGGCAGTAAAGAAAATATAAGAAACTATCGACCAATCAGTCTACTACCAATAATATACAAGTTATTCACAAAAATCATAAATATGGGAATACAGAACACACTAGATGCTACACAACCACGGAGCCAGGCTGGCGTTAGAAGTGGCTTCAGCACAATCGACCACATACACACATTAAGGGAGGTCATCAGTCGAACAAAAGAATATGAAATACCATTGACACTAACCTTCATAGACTTCGAGAAGGCGTTCGGCTCGATATATTCCAAAGCTATAATAGAAGCCCTAACTAGTGAAGGTGTCGACACACCGTATATAGAAACCCTGGCAATCATATACAAAGAAGCTAAAGCCAGAGTCATGACGTACGAAGGATCTCCGGATTTCCTCACAAATAAAGTACGTCAAGGAGACGCAATGTCTCCAAAGCTCTTCACGACAACACTTGAAGAAATCTTCCGTAAACTAGCCTGGGACAACAAAGATCTATGCATAGACGGAGAACACCTCAACCACCTAAGATTCGCTGATGACGTTGTACTAATCGCCAAGATCCCTGATGAACTTCAACAGCAAATTGACGAACTAAATACAGCATGCAATAAAGTAGGTCTGAAGATGAACCTAGCCAAAACCAAGATAATGTACAACGAACTGATAGACAAAAAAGGCATTCAAGTAAAGAACACCACACTGGAAATAGTAGAAGAATACATATACCTGGGCCAACTAATACACATCTCGGGATCTCTACTAACAGAAATTAACAGAAGAATAAAACCAGCATGGATCTAGAATGCCACTCCACCTAAAGAAGTGAACGTTTGATCAATGTATACTACCAGTCATGACATACGGATGTGAAACCTGGATACTAAAAACAGACAAAACAAGAAAACTCCAGGTAGCACAAAGGGCTATGGAATGATGCATGCTAGGAATAACTAGGAGGGACCGCAAGAGAATAGAGTGGATAAGACAGAAAACCCAGGTGATAGACGTCATTCACAGGATAAAGTCCCTAAAGTGGCATTGGGCAGGACACTTGGCGAGAAGAACTGACAATAGATGAACCACAAGAATTACACAATGGTACCCCAGAGGCGTGAAAAGACCAAAAAGACGCCCAAATTTAAGATGGGACCATGATATAAAGAAATTACCAGAACTAACCTGGGCCGCATAGCCCAGAATAGACAACAATGGGCCGAAATGAAAAATTAATATGAAAGGGAGAAGGGAGGCTACACCATAATTGGAAAAGGTTGAAACAGCTGGAAATGATGATGATGATGATGATATACAATTTTTACTATATACATAATGCATACAAATTAAATTAGGATTTTAATCAAAGAGGCATGGATGAGAAATAGGTAAAAATTAAATAGACTATTAAAAGAATACAAATAAATCTTTTTTGTTAATAAAGTTCTGATATTAATTCAAAATTTTAATTTATTTCATTTGTAAAATAATTTTCATTTCCTTGAACCTCCAAAAAATTTAATAATTTTTATTATGGGTGTTAAACGTATGATGTTTTATGGTCACAAAATAATAACAATATACGAAAATAAAAGAGGTGGCGGTTTATAAAACAAGGAGTGAGAAGGTAGATAACAAACCTAAACAAAACAATTTATAGTAATTAATAGTAAATAGGAAGGAAAGTTGGATTGAAAAATAAGAAAAGCAAATTAAGGTAGAAATTTCCATTGACAAAATCTTCTTCAGCAAGGTTACATGAGTCATTTTTATATTACACATTCCATAATATAAGTATTAAAAGTAATTTTTTTTCTAGTGACATTAATTTTTTAATGAACGGATACACAGAAATTTCTTGGTGAAACAGAGTGCTGCGAAAAGAAAAATTTAAATAGAAACTTGAACAGATCTCTGCAAAAGTTTTTACGTGTTTCTGCATTTTTTATAAAAATAAATGAATTAAAAAATATCTGAAGTGGATACTTTTTTCTGGAGACACTTCACTGTATGTGTAGGTAATTTTTTTAAAAATAAAAGTGCGTAGCAATATTTCTTTTCAAACCTGATATAGTGATCCAGAACATAATCTGAGTTCCTTCGAGGCACTCGCATAGGCCTCCTGTTGTAGGTCTTTTTAGATACATAGATGGGCATTTTCACAATTTTTTATTATTCACAACACTGACTGCTCAAATTAAAATGTTTTAGAATTTGAACTCACATTTGGGTTACTACTAAGAAAGTTAGGTAGAATTGAGAAACTCTAGTGTAGATACCTTAATTTGGTTGTTAAAAGACACAACATCAGAAAATTTCCCAAAATGTCAGGATAAATTCTTTTTTTGTTTTTTATAGCAAAATTCTTTTCATTTAAATTAATTTTAGATTTTTATCGTTTTTCTTGTGTTGTTTGTCTTTTTCTGTGTTAGTTTGCTAACGTGATCCCATATACCTGAACAAAGATGTAATATATTTTATAATTATTAATCGAATGATGTTTTGTTGTTATAAAAAAGGTCGTGTTAAAAAAATAGTTTTCCTGGATTATAAAAAAGTAGTGACAAAGTAGATGACAAAATTAGTTATAGCAATTAATAGTAAATAGGAGGAAAAATTTGAAAAATAGGAAAATTTAGGCATAAATATCTATTGGCAAAAGAATCATCTTCTTTTATGAGGTAAGATGATGCATCCATATTACACATTCACTGCCACAATATTAGGATTAAAAGTAATGTAACCTAATTTTTATCTAACGAAATTAATTTTTTTAAAAACTGATATAAATTTTTTTTTGTGAAACGGTGTTGTGAAATCAAAATCATACCATTCACTTAATTGAACTCATCAATTAATCAGCTGGGTGTCAGATAGTGTCATAATATATCATTGCATAATTGCGTGGAAGGTATATCTTAATTAACTGTAAGAGCAGCATTTGGTGCTCAAGACAACTATTTTGTTTTTTGGATGGGGTTGTTGATTAGTTATCTGCTATTAAAAAACCAATTACTTTCCAGTTTAGACACATAAGAGAGGCACGTGATTCATTAAAAAAATAAAAATTTAATTTTGTATTTTTCTTAAAAACCGCAAATTTGCAAATATTCGTATCGAATTTTTGCGGGGCAATTTAAATATTTTTAAAAGATTTAATAAAAATACAAATTTTAGTGAAAGAACTGTCAAGGTCAGATCATTTGTTTAGAAAGAAGCTACTTGATTAAAAACGTATGGGTTTCAAATTGGCTAATAACTCGGTTTTATAATGAAAATTTGTATCATAATGAACATTATTATGAAAAATAACGAACATATTGAATATTAGAGTACGGTAGTAAAAAAAATTATTTTTGAAGTACGAGAAAAAGTTTAGATATTATCAAGAGTTTATTTAAAGAAGTAAAAAACAAGCTTTTAAATCTCCTTAAACGAAAGATTCCAAAGTCATGATTATTTCTATAGGTTATTTGAACAATTTTAAATTTCTAAGGAGCAATATCTAAACGGACTTAAAAAAATTTGTAACGTTTTTTTTTCGGTCTCATTAGATTCGCTTCATATTACTACATTTTCTGTATGACTATTTTTTTACGTTTTAACCTCTTATAAAATAAAAAGGTTGTAATAGTATCAGTCGAACAGAAGCATTCTTTCAGCAAACAGGAATTGCACTTACGGTGAAAAGTATGCAAATTAATGCAATGAATATTGCACAACTATCAATATCAGTTCTGGTGTCATATACAGGGTTATTCATTATAAGTTGACTCCCACCTACAGATCTTATTACGAGTTATAGAAAGAAACTTTAAATTCAAAAGTTTTAGGTTTTTTCACGTAGTATCTTTTGGTAATAGCGGAAATAATAAATCGACTTTACAACATTGAAAAAATTAATTGAGTCCTATTTTTTTAAATGGAACACCCTGTATATTATTAGCTCAAATGAAAGATCTCTTTGTTCTGATTTCAAATATATATAATTTGTTGGCATTTGGTTCAGCCACTTTTGAAATATTTGAGTTTAAAAAAATACGTTATTTAAACTACAACAATACGTTTTCGATGCAACTTGATTATATTAAAGCAACAAACTTTAATGACTGATAATCTCCAATTGTGGAAAAATAAGTTATAAACTCAAATATTTCAAAAGTGGCTGAACCAAATGCCAACAAATTATATATATTTGAAATCAGAACAAAAAGATCTTTCATTTGAGCTAATAATATACAGGGTGTTCCATTTAAAAAAAATATGACTCAATTAATTTTTTCAATGTTGTAAAGTTGATTTTTTATTTCCGCTATTACCAAAAGATACTACGTGAAAAAACCTAAAACTTTTGTATTTAAAGTTTTTTTCTATAACTTGTAATAAGAGCTGTAGGTGGGAGTCAAAATATAATGAATAACCCTGTACATAAGTACATGTCAATATTTATAACAAAGTGGGTGGAAATTTTTCGGTGGGCCACTCTGTACTTGTTGTTTAGGAAATAGTCTACTAAATACATTTTACTAATCAAAAAATATAACATTTAGCCTTTAAAAACTATTTTCGTATATTGTTATGGTTAAATTTGCTAGAAACAGTCCACTTATAGACTTTTTTCCATTAACAAACAAGGACTTAAGAAATTTGTAGACAAGAAATTCTGTTAGATAATTAATTAAACGTAAATTTAATTAATTTAAAATAGACTCTTAAAATTGCTTATATGCCAAAAATACCATTAGATAATTGTTACTATATTTAACATATTATATTATAAGATAGATAATTTTATATTTTAAAAATTAAGCAATACTTTAAAAGGGGTTAAATAGAACAATAAAGAATTTTTCTTTCGACGGGAGCTCCGTGAAGCAAAAAGAAACAGAAACATGCTATTTTTAGAGGACAAGTGCAATATTACCATCAACGTTAATTTATAGGTTGTCATCTAATTGACATGTTCTGGTAGATAACGTTTTAGTATTCAGAAATAAGGTACCGGTAAAAAGTTATAGACAACAAATTCGCATTTAGGTTATAATATAGTTGCGTGCTTGCAGGTACATAACATTTGGTAATCAGTATTTACACTAGAGCCGTATTATTCCAAAATAATTATTATTTACGTAAAAACTAAACACATTTCACACAAAACTTGAAACGAAATTTCCGTTTTTCCGTATCCATGACCAATCGTCGCGTAGCGGCAAAACTAAGACTATTAAAACTTTTATTTAGATAAGATAGAGGTAATAAATTTAATCTTAACGTGTTCGACGCGCAAGTAAAAATATTGCTTCACGCCGCGGATGAACATTATTTTGGTTAGATTTAGATTTGTATCACAGGCATTTTGTGTTTTCCTGACGCTCAGTACGACCACGGTTCGGTGATCTGACAAATTGTTGTATACTTTTGTTACTGGTTTGCAAGGTTGCCATATTAGCGCGTAATTAAATAGTACTACATAGATTATTTACAGAGTGGTATACGTTTGACAATATACAGGGTGGATTAAAAATAATGGCGAGTCATATGTTGAAATATCGCAGTTAGGACGATGGGTTACAAATACCAAAAAATTAGCGAATGAAAAATAGACACATTATTTTTATTATACAGATGGTTTGAAATGAACATTATTTTGGTTATTTAGATTTGTATCACAGAAATTTCATGTTTTCCCGACGCTCGGTACGACCACAAATAATGATCTGACAAATTGTTGAATACTTTGGTTACTTGTTTGCTTGGGTTTTCTGGGTGCCCACCCAGGCCCACCCGTAGTTACGTGCCTGGCAGGATTGCCATATTACTACATAGATTATTTACAGAGTGATATACGTTTTAACAAAAGGGCGATTAAAAGCAACTGAGACTCATATTGCGAAATATTGCGCTTAGGAAGAAGGGTTAAAATACCAAAAGTAAACTAATAAAAAATATATATACTATTTTTACTATACAGGGTGTTTCAAATGGAAATTATTTTGGTTAGATTTCGATTTGTACGGCAGGAATCTTATATATTTTCTTGACGCACTGCACCTACTAAGGTTCGGTGATTGAACAGATTGTTGTATACTTTTGTTACTACTTTGCAAGGTTGCCAAATTGGCGGATAATTAAATAGTACTACGTAGATTATTTACAGAATGATACGTTTAGAAATATACGTGTTAGATTAAAAGCAATGGAGAATCATATTGCGAAATATTGCAATTAGGAAGAACGGCTACCAATACTAAAAATAAATTGAAGTATGAGTGGGTCATTAAACAGTACTGTATAGATTATTCACAGAATGATACGATTAGAAATATACGGGGTAGAATCAAAGTAATGGTAAAAGTAATATTAAGAAATACTGACGTTAGGAAAAATGTATAAATAGAGGTACTTCAAAATAACGAATAAGAAATAGGAATATAATACCATTTTTATTATACAGGGTGTTTCAAAAAGCTTATACCTTTACTTGTAGAAGGATTTTTTACCTTAACAATAAATAAGACAAATAATTTCTATCAACAGGGTTCCGCTCTTGTTTTATGTTTGAGTATGGTAAAGTTGCTTAAAAAAAAACGAATAAGAAATAGGAATATAATGCTGTTTTTACTATGCAGGGTGTTTCAAAAAGCATGTACCTTTACTAGTGGAAGGATTTTTTACCTTAAAAATAAAAAAGACAAATAATTTCTATCAACAGGGGTCCGCTCTTGTTTCATTTCTGAGATACAGGATGTTAAAGTTTATTTAGTTTTTCGTTTTTAAAATAATATTTCCAGACCGAATTTTTAAATTTCAACAAAGATAATGAAAAGTACTTAAAATAGTAAAGGTTTTAGCATTAACAAAGTGTGAACCGCTTTACCAGGGCAGTGCATATGGCCTGGCACTGAAATAATTTTGTAAAAAGTTTATACACCACTACCTTTTTTACTTTTTAATATCACATTTATGTATAACCATTATAATATGCCTAACAAAAGTTATCTCTTGTTATTTCTTCGATTTCGGCTTTGCTGAAAAGATAAATGTAATTTTATTATTTAGAGATATCAAAAAGTAAAAAATCAGTGATAATAGTAAAACAAAAATATGTCAGTACGTTCCTGGTAAAGCCTTTCTTGTTTGGGTTTGCTTGGGTTTTCTCAGCTTCCTAATGCCAAAATATGCATTGTTTTAAGTAACTCACACAACGCCAGTGGCGTGCCGTCGAGGGGGCTAGGGGGGGCGCGAGCCCCCCCGCCCTCGTTTTAACGGCGCCCTCGCGCCCCTACAGAGATTCACTGCCTACTATGACCACATACTCTCCAATACAAGGAAAATAATTTACGGCGCCCCCTGGAGATTCACTGCCTACTATGACCACATATTCTCCAATAAAAGGAAAAAAATTTGGCGCCCCCAAATCATTGTGCCCCCTCTGCCTCTAAAGGCACGGCACGCCACTGCACAACGCGTGTTAAAGTCGTTTCAGAAATATTTCCAATACTATCTCAAAAACAAAGCAATTGAGGCCGCATGTTGATAGAAACTGTTTATCTTATTCTCTAGTATGGATCTCCTTAGGACATATGTTTCTTGAAACACCCTGTATATACTATAGGTACTGCTTTTCTGAAACCACCACCTGCGACAAGTAGTACTGCAGACACTTTCGCTTAACGTGGTCAACAACGGATGTATTCGAAGAAATCTTACTATTTTGAAATAAGAATTAAGGCTTTAACATCCCTTTGGAATTTGAAGGCAGAAATCTAGAAATTCGCAGCTCTACATATTTCACGTTTTGACCAGATTTGTACTGGAGGAATTTTATGTATTTTACTTACGTGCTTTGGAAGTCTGAGCACGGTTTGGTGATCCAATAAATTCATTTGCAAGCTTACCTTAGTGGTTAATTAAAAATAACATAACAGTTATTTTGTATTTATTTGTTATATGTTAATTTGTATTATTTAGATATATATCTATATTATCATATTAAACTAAGAATAAACAAAGTAAGTAAATAAGTTAATATTTATGCGTTACTAATATAAGTGGCGCCAGGTTGTTGTAATAAATATTTCAAAAAATCAAATCTGCAGGGGAGACCAGGTCTGGTTGGCACAAGGGGAAGGTGGGTTCAGTCGTTTTTATTTTCGCACTTTTGCTGCCAGCGCCACAAAAGTGCGTTATAGCGGCTAGAAATGTAAGTTACCCCCATGGCATGCTAACCAACCCCGTTAATACATTGGCATGACTGCACAAAAACTATTCAAGGCGGATTTGTATCTTTTTGAATTTGTGCTGGCACCAAAAAGTATTTAAAATATGCAAAAGAAAGCCTTAAGTATGTAATAATGTATTTAGTTACTTTTTAGCAGTTAATAAAAAAATTAAAATAACAAAACGTGCAGAGCTATGCCAACTAAATTCTGTCTCCCTTATTATCGTCGATGTCATTGATTTTTTTTGGGTCAATTATTGATTTCGTTAGAGCAAAAAGAGCCGACCATACCTCTTTCGCGTATTAACTATGTCTGAATACCTGCCCAAAAAACTCTACATAAAAAAGTATAAACAAAGCTAAAAGCAGATAGATTTTAACTTATTCTACTCGGTTGTGTAAATCTATTATTTCTTTTGTTTTCACTTTCAACAAAAAAGTTCAAAAGGTCATTGTAGTCGTGATGTAGGTTTTTATGCCAAATTTATACAACGTAAAAAATTCCATTTAATTGTGACACACCTACCTATTATCCATTACGTATTACGAATATCTATCTCATTATAATGACGGTTACATTGTTACGGACAATGAATAATAAATTTTGCAATGTTGCCACGAAGGTTTATATGGGATGTAACAGTTATAAGTCAAAAATGCATAGAAATTTGTAAAAATAGAGGAAATTAACTTTAAGTCAGCAAAATATGACATATTACAATGAAAAATTTGTTTGATCTAAAAGTACCTACTGTTAATATACTGAAAATGGCATACATACTAACAGGCGCGGCCCGTGAAATTTTAAACTTGTATATGATGTATATCTCTGTTGATACTTATGGGACCCATGCCAAGTTCAGGTTTTTTAATAGTGAGCCTACTAGGAATGTTTCGATAAGAAAAAAAATTGTAATTTGCGAAAAAAAGTTAAATTTTTGAATTGACCCACCTGGGAAAAAATTAACACGCATAGGTATTTTATTTATTATTTAAAAAATATATTATTTTTCCGACAATTCTTAAATTTTAAGAGAAAAAAATGTGTTGGTAGAAAATTGTAGTCATTTGAATTTTCTTAAACCTAAAATATAATTAAAAAAAAATCAAATTACTAACTTTCTACTAACACATATTTTCGCTTAAAATTTAAGAATTGTCCAGAAAATAATGTAAAATTTGTTTAGAAAAAATAATAAATAAAATACCTAAGCGTGCTAATTTTTTTCCCAGGTGGGTCAATTCAAAAATTTAACTTTTTTCGCAAATTACAAAATTTTTTCTTTACCAGAACATTCCTAGTAGGCCAACTATTAAAAAACCTGAACTTGGCATGGGTCCCATAAGTAGCAACAGAGATATACAACTTTAAAATTTCACGGGCCGCGCCTGCATTCTAATATCAACTGCGTCCAGCGCATACGACGGGACTCAAACGATTCATTACCTGGTTAACTGCTCTTTGCGTCCTGTAATTTTTACTGAAGGTGACCTTATTTTGGGAACCAATGGGCTCTTTCACCAAACCTGAATGACATAATCATAAACAACGAAATATACTTTTTCTACAATCGAGCGAAAAGTACAAATTTGCGCTTTCAAAAGAAAGCGCAAAGTTGGACATTTTCGAGGAACAAGCGTTTGTTTTACTTTGTCGCTCGCCGAGCGACAAAGTTACTTTGTCGCTAGCTTAGTTACCATGGACACCTTAATAATAATAAAGAAACGTCCAGCGTATCTGCGACTTTTGACACAAAATATAAACTGTCAAATTTGATATCAATAATTATTAATTACATTACAAAATATTTTTATAAAAATACCGGTTGTAGAAAAAATCATGTGTGTAATTCGAGCGCAAAGTGGCATTGCCGCTCTCGCGAGATAGCCGCGCTCCGCTACGCGTCGCGCGTCTAACTTCTCGCTCAGAGCGGCAATATATCACTTTGCGCTCTTAATACACAAATAGCTATTTTCTACAACCGAGCGAAAAGTACAAATTTGCGCTTTCAAAAGAAAGCGCAAAGTTGGACATTTTCGAGGAACAAGCGTTTGTTTTACTTTGTCGCTCGCCGAGCGACAAAGTTACTTTGTCGCTCGCTTAGTTACCATGGACACCTTAATAATAATAAAGAAACGTCCAGCGTATCTGCGACTTTTGACACAAAATATAAACTGTCAAATTTGATATCAATAATTATTAATTACATTACAAAATATTTTTATAAAAATACCGGTTGTAGAAAAAATCATGTGTGTAATTCGAGCGCAAAGTGACATTGCCGCTCTCGCAAGATAGCGGCTCAGAGCGGCAATATATCACTTTGCGCTCTTAATATACAAATAGCTATTAACAGAAACATTTCAAGTAGGATAAAATAAACGTAGTGGCTATATGTCCGCCGGCGGTAGGTTACAGTTAGGCTTAGAATTCCGCTGCAAGGCGGACTCATGCAAATAATAAGAACTTATCCGCCGTAAAAATTATAGTGCGGCGGAATGCAATGGTTGATAATTCATTTTCCGCCTTTCGACGGATTTTACTGCATAGTAGCTAAAATCCGCCGACAAAATTTTGGCAAGCTTTATAATTTATATATCTATATAAATAACACTCCAAAACAAATTGGTTTTCTCACAAATTTTTAGATCAGCGTTAAAAGGAGAGGTGAGGAGTTGTGAAATACCTCCTCGGACAGGTTTGCTCAGGTTTAGGTTTCAGCAGTATTTCTTCCAAATTTTTTATCTATCTTTGTTGAGTTTTTCACTGCGACTGCACGATTCCTGTTGGTATAAAATTTTATCAACACCGCATCCAACTGACATTTTATTAAATAAGATACTGATGAAACCGAAAACTGAGTAAACCTGTCCGAGAACGTTATTACTACCTGACAAGGAAGTAGACCTACTGTGTTATTACTACCTCACAGTAAAAAACAACAAAGATAAATAAAAAATTTTGAAAAAATACTGCTGAAACCTAAAACTGAGCAAAACTGTCCGAGAACATATTTCACAACTCCTCACCTCACCTTTTAACGGTGATCTAAAAATTTGTGGGAAAAACAACTTGTAAATTTGGAGTGTTATTTATATAGATATATAAATTATAAAGCTTGCCAAAATTTTGACGGCGGATCTTAGCTACTATGCAGTAAAACCCATCGAAAGGCGGAAAATGAATTATCAACCATTGCGTTCCGCCGCACTATAATTTTTACGGCGAATAAGTTCTTATTATTTGCATGAGTCCGCCTTGCGGCGGAATTCCAAGTCTGACTGTAACCTACCGCCGCGCCGGCGGACATATAGCCACTACGTAAAATAAATTTTAATAGTATTTGCTTTCGCTAATAAAAAAATCAAGTGTTCCAAATCTCCTCAACCGAGAAATAAAAACATATTGTGGTTCACAGGAGTGACTGTCACGTACCTCAGGATTTAAAATCCTTATTTTTTCTTAACAAGATCTATTGTGTTCTTTTATTCTCTTAAAAACTAGACAATATTAAATACTAAATAAAAAAGTAAGAACGTTAAAAATATTGCTTGGTTTTGGCTTTATATAGCTTAAGAATGCAGTCGTAAAACTGAAGCAACAACAGCTGACGTGTTAAATCCTGCAAGAGGCAAAATACAAAAAAATTAAAATTATTGTTTATTTCCTGTTGAACCTACCACACACACACACAAAACTTAAGTTGGATTTTTACTTCCTTATTTGAGGATTTTATCGCGATGTGCGAGAGTTCGTTATTAACAGAATTCCTCATATCCCCACAGAAACCTATATTTGCCAGTTTTATTGTGTCGGTATATTAATGTTTACTGGAATACTCCGTAGCCTCAAGCAATCAATTTTGATATAACTACGAACTGTATGCAGAGGGTTTTGTTCTAACTTCCGTGTAAATCAGTGGCGCATGCTGTCCTGAGTACATCAATTTAAAATAAATGATTTTTAAATAAAAAGTCTTTTTTAATACGGAATACCTAGTATTCCAACTGTAAATTTTTATAATTCAAAAAATGTATGAATTACCGTTTAAGTGTCGATTTAAAAAGTTTATTTAAAGAAAAAACATGCTCTAAGCAAACAGTATCGATAACAACAACAGAAGTGTGATTAATATATCTGTTAGACTCATTAGGGAAAAAATCAATAAATCCAAAGTATATGCACCCATTCTCAGTGACAAATAAAATGATTAATTGCGTCAATAGTTTATTTAAAATGGGAGATTGATTATATTATCCTCTTAAGATTAATTAGGATTTGGTCGAGGTTTACTTGCGTTTAAATTTTTTTGTGTTTTATTATCACTGTTACTAGGCGATGTGACGTTTATTTTTTGTGTGTACACTGCAAGCCAAAAAAGCAGCGCGTGCTCCGAATTATGTTAAAGTTTGTTGCCTCAGTAATGCTTTAAAAGAGGATAAAAAGGACACTCATCGAATTGCGAAATCATTTCATAACTACAGTCGGGAGATTTATTATTCGTCCACTTGTGATTTTTCAAAGATATAGATAAAGCTTCTACATTAAGTTTAGTAAAATTTTAAAAATAAGTTAACAGATATCTCTTTTCCCGAGAAATAAAAATAACAATAACTATTCATATTCATCAGGATCCCTTGGACACAAAAGACAAAAGAAAGATAATTTGATAAAATATCGGAGAGCGAAATTATTCGTCTTCCAAAAAAAATGAAAGATGTACATAGAATGTATTTATCTGTTCTTATACTGATAAAAACTCCTAAATATAGATTCTAAATTATTTTTAATAGCAGTTTGAGACTCCGTGGTCTAAAAAATACAGCAAATTTTCAAAATTTGTAGCAAATCATCAGAAGTGCCTCAAGAAATCAGACATTTGATAATAAAATTATATCAAGAAGGAAGATCTCAAAGAAACATAAGAAAAATTGTTGGAAGAAGCCGGTCAACAGTTAAATATATTATAAAAAAAATATGAAACAATCCAAACAACAAAAACCTTATCAGGGAGAGGAAGAACAAGTACTGACTTTTCGAGAGAAACAAGAAATACTAAGAAAAGTTGGTGAAAATCCACGAACTACTGCGACAGATACAGCGATTAAGCCAGAGATTACAAAAAGGTTATCCATGTAACAATAATAAGACAATTTTTAAGAAGCCGCGGTATACAGGCACGAGTTGGTCGAAAGATACCATTAGTAAATAAGAAAAATAAGAAGAAGCATCTCGAGTTTGCTCAGAGGCATTTTGACAAAAATACTGAGCACTGTAAAAACATCATATATACTGACGAAATAAAAATTGAGTTGTTTGGTAAAATAAAAAAAGGTTTTGGTGTACAGAAAGCGCGGGGACGCCTACAAACCTGAAAATTTAATTCCAACGGTAAAGCACGGAGGGGGTTCCGTTCTAATCTGGGGGTGTATGTCATGGCATGGAGTGGGCCACCTCCATTTTATTGACGAAACTATGGATTGGTTCGTCTACATGGATATTTTAAAGAAGAATTTAAGACAACGCGCGGAGAAAATGTGAATTGGAGACAATTTCTTATTTCAGCAAGACAAAATCCAAAGCATACAGCGCGGGTCGTTAAAGAGTGGATACGGGATAGCGTACCAAGAATTGTGGAAACGCTACTGCAGTCCCTAGACGTTAACCCGAATGAATATCTATGGTGGGAACCCGAAGAAAGGGTGAAAGAATATAAAATTTCCAACAAAGAGGCGTTAAAAGCAAGATGTCAAGAAGAATGGTCAAAAATTTAAGTAGGTTTTGGTATAAAACTGGTAGAGTCAATGCCTAACAGGTTACAACAAATTATAAAATCAAAAGGGTACCCCACACGTTATTAGTTTTGGCATGTTTGGACGAATTTGGAAAAAAAATGTTGGTCGACGAATAATCTTTCTCCCTTGGTTTTTAAGAAATTAAGTTTTTGAAAGGCATTGTTTAAGTTGGACTTTACATTACAGTTTTAAGTACATGAGTAGTTGATTTTATTTTTGTAATGAAAAGCAAATAAACTTAAGTAGTTGTAATTTTATCCCAATTTTTTTAAAATTTTATAAGTGGACGAATAATTTATTTCCCGACTGTATATTTTTCCGACTAGTTAGGAAGAGTAGTAGCTTTTTAATATTAATTCGTACAGGTGACATATCCACAAAACACAACATATTTTACACACGAGTAGTTAAAACCAATATTTCATTATTTATTATATTTTTAATTACTAGGTTATTTAATATCTTAATGTAGTGGCAAATATGTTTTGGTTTTTCTAGATCGGCTTATTTGTTTTTAACTTTAAAAAGCAATACCGACAAACACTTTATCCTTTATTTTTATTTCTTGATTAATTTGGATTAATTGGATTTTTTTAAATCCCCAAAAAAGTTGTCGTTATTCTATATTTAAATCTACATTATCCCTAAAGTATTTTCTTAGCCGCCAGCTTTATACAGTATTAATGATGAATTAAAAGGTATAATACCCAACCAAATAATTTTTAATCATTTGTTAGTGTTTGAAATTATGTCTAGTTCAAAGATTACTTTTCAGTATTAATGAAATTTAATAATCAGTTTGTTTGGCAAAATCCTATAAGCTAGGGAAGGTTCAGTAGTCAATAAGGAAGATTGGAAAATTTGTGATGTAGCACAGTTCTGTAATAAGAAATGATACAAGAAAACGATAATAAATATTGAACAATGGCAACGGTGGGAGCACGAGGGTTCAGTAAAAAGAAAAGTTGGCACAGGTTCCCCCTGTACAGGATGCTACTTTTTTTGGATTACCTAAGAATGAAAACATTCGCAACGGTGTGATTAATACAGGATTTCCTGGCTCACAACTTACATCCAGCAGTAGGGCCAGGAAATCTAAACTAACCGTAAACCGTAGAGCTGCAAAAAAATTCTTACTGCAGAACGGCAGCTGCCAAGGGTTATTTTTGCATTAAATTATATACATCGCAACCCTGAATATTGGAAAAAGGATATTTTTACTGACGAAAAGACATTCTAGTCTACTTATAAGGGCCAAAATTCATGTTTATTACCCTGACAATACCAGGTTTAAAGAACGATACACGAATTTTCTTGCATTTAGATTTGGATATTTTTCTGTAAGTGTATGAGGGTGAATAAGTGTTCATGAACCTGGCGGTTGCTGCAGAATAGAAGGAAGGTTTGTTGCCGAAAATTATATGAACCATTTAGAAAATATAATGCTCCCATCCACTGAGCAAATTTATCCCCAAGGTAACTTTCTATATTAACAAGATAATTGTCCAGTTTACACCGTTAATGCTGTAATGAATTGGTTTCAACTAGTAATATGGAAGTGCTGCCATGGCCCTCTTTTAGCCCCGATATAAATTCTATCGAAGATATTTGGGGTATAACTGTAAAGAAAATGTATAACCAAGATTTTAGCCCACAAAATTCAGACGAATTATAAGAAGTCAGCGAATACTGGGAAGAGCTTATATCTAATATAGGTACTACAGTAAATGCAGAATGATTGGCTCAAGTAATTGAAAAACCGGGTTATATGACAAAATATTATATTTTATTTTAAGTGTTTTCGATAATGTTTTTGCTTGAATTTTTCAAATATTGTAATAAATATATATAAAAATATATTTAGTTCAATTTTTTTTCTTTATTTTAGCCGGGTTTACGCAAATATGAAGAAGGTCGCTCTAATTCTGCCTTGTGCGACTTTTTTATGCATACAACTGTGTGTGCAATTGATCGAAATAGTTTACTTTTATTGCATAAAATTTAATTTATTATTTAAATATTAACATTTATTTAAATAATGTAAACATAAATAACACGACTATAATTGGTAATAAAATAGTGTTTCTTTCTGTGTGGTTACTTACATAATTGAATTGGCGATTATTTTAAAATCAAATTAACCCAGCTAGTATTTATCAAAAATTCTCATAATTTAAAATAACTGCTATTTTAGAATCCATTTTTTATGTTTCCAACATTAAAAACCATATCAAACGGTAGCGAAGTCCAGCTGTTTTATATATGTAATTCTCTTTCCATTTATATTTTTTGTTACGTTGGGATTTCGCCGTGTCGGTGGAATTTTTTTATTGTATTTTAATGGTTTATTCGGAGCACGTACCGAGCTGTATGAGTCTGGAAGTTTTACATTGTAAAATGAAAAATTAGCTAAATTAAACGCGTACAACTGAAAAAAGAAGAATTGGGTCCCTTATGAATTCGTTGTTCACACAAAAAAGGAGAATTTTAAGATAAGTTTGAAAATCCTCTTAAAAATTTCTACTATATTTGAGCTTACACGGGGAATCCAAATAAGAGCTTACTTCTTCTTTTAGACCTTTTCCAACTTTATTAAAAGAAATTTATTTCATCAAAAATCTTGATCGAATTTAAGAAATGTAATTAAATTAATCACACAAAAAAACACTATCGTATATTGAATTAGATACTCAATGACACAGTGTATTCCGTATCACGCAATGGCACCCTCTATTCCGTATTGCGCAATACAACTTGGGTATCTTTTAATGATTAGTTTATCATTGTTACCCAATAGGTTATAGGATTGCTTGAAATTTAAGGTTTCATTGATTTTTAATAAGTCGTTTAAATATTACAATTATTTGATGCAATAATACTCTATTCTAAATTCAATACAAAATATAATATTATTGGTTTGAGTAAACGTTTATTTGTAAGAATATATATCTTATTTAATCGAAATACTTATTATTATTGCAAAACTTTTTAAATTTCTTTTACTTACTACCATAAAACTCTAAAATAAGTTGCTCCGGTTCCCAGAATTGCAAATGAACTATTATTTTTGGTGTACTATTAACGCAATAAACAAACAGGCTGCACGCTTAAACGACTATTCAACGAAGAAATGCCAACAGCATAATTCAAACCTCTCCAGAGGTAAGCAATAGAAGTAATATTTCAGCCAACAATAGAACCCATTGAATTAATATTTATTATTTTTTCTCTAATACCTTATTTGTTTTATTGGAGTGTTTGTTTTAATTAACATGGTATAACGATTATTGACTTCATTTTTAGATTTTCTGTTTAAACCGTAGTTCTTGTTCATTTAATAAAACATATTGTAATTTGAATCACACCGCCTACAAGTAGCTATTTTTCGCCCATTAAGCATTCTCATCAAATAGTGAAATTTTTTGGCTCTAACAATTCTACACTCTAAGGAATAATATAAATGTATTGGTTTCCAATAATATTTGAGTCATTGAAAAAATGGTTATATAGTTTTCAAAGAAGTAGGACCTACTTTTGAACTCCAATAAGTCTATATTTAAAGATTTTTTTGTTGCTAATTTCAATAGTGTTTTGTTGAGAAAATATTAACTTTAATATAACTAGCGTGACAGTGGTCAAAAATAATACTCTTATTAAAAATAACATAGCGGTTTTTTCTGTGCATACACTTTATCATAGTAAAAAAAAATTATAGAAACTAGGTATGTAATTAATAACAAGATGTATAATTAAAAAAATTATTGTTTGGGTGTTACGCCACTCTACTGTTAAGGAAAATAAATATTTTTTAAAAATAATAAAAGTCACTGCGTTTAAACAAAAAACAAATCCTGAAAAAAGAAATGTTCTGTACACTGTCAGTGACTTTTAATTATAAAAAGTATGCCTGACCCTAATCTATCTCTAGTGTAGTATATATTCGGTCTAAAACCTAATCTGAATAAAATAATTTTTTTGACGTTTCGAGACCTAAGTAATATCTAGTCTCGTTATCAAAGAATCTAATAAATTCAAACTAAATTAAAAATGAACTAAGTAATTATAAAAAATAATTAAAAAAGGATACAAGAGTTTTCTGATAGAATTCTTCTGATTTTTTTTGAAAATATTGCTCTGATTATGGTTTCCGGCTTTTCTGTCAGCATGAGTTTTAATGACAAGACTTCAGGTAATGCAGGAAACATGACTATGTACCGTAAGACAATATATATATATATATATATATATATATATATATATATATATATATATATATATATATATATATATATATACATATATATATATATATATATATATATATATATATATATATATATATATATATATATATATATATATATATATATATATATATATATATATATACAATTACCTATCTATTCAATAATAAAATTATTTTTACTAATTTTATTATTGAATAGATAGGTAATTATATATATATATATATATATATATATATATATATATATATATATATATATATATATATATATATATTTTGTCTTACGGTACATAGTTTCATGTTTCCTGCATTACCTGAAGTCTTGTCATTAAAACTCATGCTGACGGAATAGCCGGAAACCATAATCAGAGCAATATTTTCAAAAAAATCAGAAGAATTCTATCAGAAAACTCTTGCATCCTTTTTTAATTATTTTTTATAATTACTTAGTTCATTTTTAATTTAGTTAGTTTGAATTTATTAGATTCTTTGACAACGAGACTAGATATTAGGTCTCGAAACGTCAGAAAAATTATTTTATTCAGATTAGGTTTTAGACCGAATATATACTACACTAGAGATAGATTAGGGTCAGGCATACTTTTTATAATTAAAAGTCACTGACAGTGTACATCACATTTCTTTTTTCAGGATTTGTTTTTTGATTAAACGCAGTGACTTTTATTATTTTTAAAAAATATTTATTTTCCTTAACAGTAGAGTGGCGTAACACCCAAACAATAAATTTTTTCATACAGACATTATTAACAAGATATAATTTCAAAAGATTTTGTTTTCAAAGACGCATTCTTTATCCCAAAATTCTAGTGTTTTTCGAGTAATTCTTTGTAAAAGTACTAAAAAAATTAATTTTAAAAATTATAAAACTACTAGAATTATAAAAATCGTCCCATATTATAAAGGATTATCCACAAATACTATTTAGAAATAAAATACTGGAATTCTAGAAATATCCACCGCTGTAAAGTTTACTAGCGCAGGGTGGTCGGGCCTATTCCCATTTTTATTATTTGTCTGCCCGTTGCGTTGTCATGTGGCCTGCGTCTTTCCTAAATTTATCCTCATAAAACAAAACAAGTAGCCATATGCTTTGTAGTTCTATTAATGCCGCTGCTTTGTGATTGTTATTGCGGCAGTCACTAAAAATGGGTAATTTGCAAAACGTGATACTATTGGTTGTGCCTTACATGCCATGTAAGTGAAAGTGCTGCAATAGATAGTAGGTGGTAAATGTCAGTGTTAATTTATTTTCTTGATTATTACCCAGAGGTTAGGAGATTTCTGGATAAAAAACATTACGTTTGAATAAAAGGATTTTTAACAATGATCGGAATAAAACTTATACAAGGAAAATCGGATAATATGCTTAACGTGGATGTTTTTTGTGATGCATAACAAACCTGTTCAACTTTAAGTCTTGTAGATTAACATTTTGATACTCTAAAGCAGAGGTTCCCAACGGGGGCGATACCGCCCCCCAGTGGGCGCTGGAGTCTCTCGTGGGGGCGGTAGCGGGCCCAATTTTATTGTTGTCGCGTAAATAAGCATTACAATTAAACTAGCATTAGGTGTACATTTTCCTAGTTCGGTTTTAGTATTGTCGGTGGGAGCTTCATATGACTTGTTTAGAGAGCAAGTGCACCGGCATAGCAAACAAGCGAATGAGTTGATGCGTGCACGATGTCAAATCTATAAAAGGCATGGATAGCTAGGAATGTCTCACTAGCCCTTTAAGAGGGTGTTTGGGGTGGTACCTCCTCGGTCGAGAAAGAATTCCTCTACCACCTTCTTTCATTCGACACGCGTTCACCATGCACACGCTTCATTCATACTGACAATCACAAAACCCAGACCTGTACTTTTTTATTTTATGGTACAGCACCGGAATCGATTCAGGTGATCAAGTGAGCCTGCCTCGCATCTCAGCGGCGCTACTCACCCAGCCACCGGCCGGTCACACCCGGTGTCATGTGTAAAAATATTGTAATATTTGGTATAACCCTTATGGATGAGGGGGCGTTGGAAATTTTTTGTCTTGTAAAGTGGCTGGTGGTCCAGAAAAGGTTGCCTCTGCTCTAAAGCATACAATATTATAGATAATAACAATCAGTTTGGTAAATCAATTAATATAGGTACGGTCGTACGAGAAAATTCTCACTTGCTTTCGGACTATCACAAAAATTGTCGATTCAAATAGGTACGTTTGTATGTAGCTTCCCTAGGTTAAGCTTTACGTTATGTAGATTGACACTTATTTTTGCTTACCTCCTTATGTCACCATGGCACTGAGAACAAATGGCTGCTTTTTTAATTGTAATAAATTATACCAGAAAGTAAAAAGGTTCTTTGAACTATCCTAGTAATTTTTTTTCAAAATAATAGTTTTGGCTTTGTAAGGATTTCCTTACACGATTTATACAATTAAAAAAATATATTAATATTCCTGATTGTCTCTGAATTAGGATTTAAATTCTTGTGTGTTGGAGAAAAGTGCTACTAAAAATAAATAAAAACATGTTTCAAGTATGAGTTGTAAAAGTGTAAAAAGTGTTTCTATCATTTATCCGTTACTGTCAATTTTTTTAATGGCGTTTTGCTCACTTCTTTTGATATAAAAAAGCAAAGATTTTACAGCATAGACACAGAAATAAGATATATAATTCATTAAAGAAATCAAAATTTAATTGCTCACTTTTCCTTCAAAAGTTCGCGTCGCGTCGGCAAAAACTCGATAGACGCGTCTGTCGAATTTAGTCTCATTCTATACTAGTTAATTACAGTTCGCAACTGCCAATTTATATATGTAATATAATAAATGTAAATATAAACTCTGTCGTGAATTTGATGCAATTTCTTGACTATTCGAATAAATACAAAACTCCACTTTAGTAAAAACCTGAACATGCCACGAAAAGAAGAGTCTAATTAGTCAGTCACTAAAAACAAAATTTTATTGCTTATTAAAAAGTTAAATGCAAAAAGTCAGTTTTCTCATAATACTTTAGGATAGCATATTATGAGAGTACACTTAAAACAAAAACACAAAAACACAATAAAACTTTAAAACAAACAATCTAATATAGCAACAGTAAAAATTCTTTTTATTTGCTATTTTGCATTTACCGTGCTCTAAAATGTTTTAGAGCTGAACGCATCACAAGCTAAAAGGTATTAAAATATTCATTAAATCTGAAAATACATTTTTTAAAATAAAATGGGTGGAAAATGCTGTATGTATTGGTTTCTAGTGTAGTTTAGGCATGTATTTATTTATTTTCTTCAATCCTGTCTTCGAAAACTTATCGTGACGGTTGCATTTAATTAAAACAAAAAATTAGAATGGTAATAAAGTAAATTTCCAAAAAAAATGCAGTGGCGGCTGGTGAAATAATATATATATATATATATATATATATATATATATATATATATATATATATATATATATATATATATATATATATATATATATATATTTATACTGTTTCAAAAAAATTTACTATTTTTCTTCTTCTTAAATATATCGAAAATGTTGTTGGAAACGCCGAAAAGAAAATACTGGTAAAGTTTGAGCCCTTAATATTAAGTTTAAGGGATGCCGCATCGCAAATTTCAATTTCTCGTTTGATTAACATGGGAAAATTTTGTTTTCAAACTTTGGAATTTTCTAGCTCGTTAACGGCTCGTCATATTTATGTGCCCATAACACATTTGCGTAGAGTATTTACTGCTCTACAAAAAAGGATCTAAGTAATTTTTTCATAAACTCACTCCTACACAAGTAATTCATGGTTATAGTTGAATTCATACTAATTTTTTACAATTTTTCAATTTTACGACACAATTGTCGACTTTTTCGAAAAATGTTATCAAACCTTTTTTGTAGATCTTTTCATTTTCTACAAATAATCTGTTATAAATTTTCAACAATTTCGTAAGCTTTGCGAGTTATCTCCACTATAATATAAATTTTCGGACATAATCGTAATTCCTTAGAATATAAAATTAAAATTATTCAGTTTTTGGAGTTTGGAGATAACTCGCAAAACTTACGAAATTTGTGAAAATTTATAAAAGATAATTTGTAGAAAATGAAAAGATCTACGAAAAAGGTATGATATTTTTCAAAAAAGTCGATAATTTTGTCGTAAAATTGACAAAATTTTACAAAATTATTATGAATTCAACTATAACCTTGAATTACTTGTGTAGGAGTGAGTTTATGAAAAAATTACTTAGATCCTTTTTTGTAGAGCAGTAAATACTCTACACAAATGTGTTATGGGCACATAAATATGACGAGCCGTTAACGAGCTAGAAAATTCCAAAGTTTGAAAACAAAATTTTCCCATGTTAATCAAATGGGAAATTGAAATTTGCGATGCGGCACCCCTAAAACTTAATATTAAGGGCTCAAACTTTACCAGTATTTTCTTTTCGGCGTTTCCAACAATATTTTCGATATATTTAAGAAGAAAAAAAATAGTCAATTTTTTTGAAACAGTCTAATATATATATATATATATATATATATATATATATATATATATATATATATATATATATATATATATATATATATATACAGCGTGTCTTCGGAAGTTCTTACCATATGGAAAAAAAATTTATTATTGATTTTACGAAAAAAAGTGCCACCTTTATAAAAACTTCTACATCTTGAGAAAATAGCATTTCCATTCAAAAATTTGATCTAGTACATACAAGGTGGCTCAAAAATGTAAAAGTCCTAATACAAGTGAATCTAAAAAGACATAAAATCATTATTTAAAGGTAAACTGCCACTGCAAATGTGCTAGAATTAACTTTTTTATGTTAGTAAATTAGGTTTGGAACATAGGTACAGGATGTCCCAAAAATAAAAAAAATTATCACCTTTTCAAAAAAAGTATATCTTCATAAAAAGTTCTACATTGTGAAAAAGAGCATGGTTATTCAAAAATTTGATATAGGACATACAGGTGGCAAAATAATTTAAATTTAAATTATGGCTTGAGCTGTTTAAGCCACCCTGTATTGTCCTACATCAAGTTTATAAATAACCATGCTCTTTTTTTACAAGGTAGAACTTTTGATGAAGATTTACTTTTTTTGGGAAAGTTGATAATAATTTTATTTTTGGGACTCCTGTATGTTCCAAACCTAATTCACTAACATACAAGAAGTTAACTCTAGTACATTTACAGTGGCAGTTTACCTTTAAATAACGATTTTGTGTTTTTTTAGCTTCACGTGGATTGAGACTTTTACATTTCTGGGCCACCCTGTATGTCCAAGATCAAATTTTGGAATGACGATGCTATTTTCTCATGATGCAGAACTTTTTATAAAGAGGCACTTTTTTTCATAAAATCAATAATAAAAATTTTTACCATGGTAAGAACTTCCGAAGACACGCTGTATATAGGATGTTATAAAAAGATATTAAAAGTTTTTAAAGGCAGATTCTACATCTAAAAATATGAAAATAAGTTTATAAATACATGGATCCTGAATCGCTTCTTTTTCGAGATATATGGTGTTACGCTGTATAGAGATAATAATTTTGAATAAAATTTTGTATTTTTAATTTTGATTCAATTTTAGGCTCAGAGCTGAAGTAAAGACTAGGGCCAATGATGAACTGACCCCCCTAACCCTCTGAATAGAAGGAAGACGAGGGGCTCCTTGCTGGGGCTCATCTTTTGAAAATTTATTATAATAGGAAGATAAAAGTAGGATCAAAACCACCTTTTGGTGTTCGCATACTGGTTTATAACTTTGGCAAAGTTCTAATTAATTTCATTACAATCTATTTATAGTTTTTAACGTTAGGATATCTTTAACTTAAAACAAGATTAACCGAATTACTTTAATTCGGTAACGTTTGCTTTAAACTAATTATTCGATTCCTAATAACCTTCCAGTGGTCCTCCGTCGATCGTAGGTGAGCGGCACTTTCCTTATAAACCTCCTGATCTGCGCTGCTCTTGCAGATGATCTCCGTCTTTTCGACAGTCCCTCGGAGAATCGTCTGCTGTCATTGGATGCAAGAGATGTTCTAGTTGAGTCGCTGGAATCGATTTCGTGTTCTGGAATCGCCTCAGAATCTCTCCTAAAAAATAACTTAAATGAATATTTTTTATTAGTATTTTTGGTCGCCCACATCAATTTCAAGCCTCTAACGTACCGTGGGCATTTGAAGAGAAGGGAAATATAATCTATTGGTACAAAATTTAAAGGATTCGAGGTTGGAAGGGGAAGAGAAAACATCTGCAGGTAATTTGATTGATAATTTGGAGACCCTTTGGTATGAATGAGCGAGATGATCTAGGTTTTTGTGACTGAACAGTAAAGGGATGCATACGTAATGCGCCTCTTGATGCTCTGTTAGGAACATTTAAGGGGGGAATTATAGCTGCTAGTTCTTCTGCGCAAAATCTGTGAAAAATTTGTAGAAAAGAGACAGGTTCCCAACAGCTCGGCGATGAGGGAGAGTTGGGAGTTTTCTTGTAATCGCTCTTTTTTCGGTAGAATCAAGGATGGTAAGTGTCGGTAATGCTGCTCCCCAGGTGTGGGTTAGTTGGAAAGTGTATAAATGGAAAGAGAGTGTTTTCACGCTCGGAAGAGTAAACCAGCTGATGTGGCTATTAAAGTATTGTGTTTTGCTACCTGAGCTTATGTTTGAAAGCGAAGCCAACAAGATCGAATTTTGTTTTGTTCTGGCCATTCATGTGGATGGGGCAAGTGTTTCTGGAATTTTTGCCAGGAAGCAAGACCGAGCTTTGGAGGCATTGAACTGAGCAAGATTTTACACCCCAGTCTAAGAATAATTGAAAAGTGGAATGGATAAGTCGACTGTGTCATGCAGTTACTTTTGAGCTATTAAAAGAAAACCATTTATAGGACAAAATATAAAAGCCGTATACGTCCACAGATGAAATTGACAAGAGGACAAATGGGCCAAATTCTCAAAGATACGAAAAAAAGTCATTCTTGATAAAAGTGTTGGCTTGCCAATGAAATTAGATTCACCATAGGAAAACTTTAATCTTTTTGTAAGGGCTGGGTTGTTCAAAAAATACAAAAATAGGAAATTGTGTCGAGAATACACATGCGTTATCATTTTAACGCAAAATGGTAAAAAAAGTTGTTTTAAATCTTATTTATGAAACTGAATCCCAAAATTGTAAAAGAAAAAAGGTGCAAATGGGTAAGAATGTAACAGCATGAAATGGGACGTGCTCTCAGTCCTAATTTACAAGGTTTAAATTTCCTCTTCCAGTTTTGGAATTTGATAAGTTCTAAAAAAACTTTTTTATTAAATATTTTCCTTAAAATGATAAGTAATTCATATTTATTATTAACACAATTTCAGGTTTTTGTATTTTATTTTTTCAGCAAGCAAGAAGTTTCAATAAAAATTAAGAAAATTATAAAGTTACACAGAACTAGAAAACCTTCTGCGTCTGTTATTCAGTTTCTGATTCGATTCTTGTTTGGAACAATAAATATAATTGAGTTTAAACTAATTAGTTTATGCACTTTTAACTAATGCTAAATATCGACATATTTGGTGGTCCTTGTCTGCAAATAAGTTACCTGTTTGTTATAATGTAAGTCTTTGTAGTATATACTCTATGAGCCACTGTTAATATATGTATAATAATATAGTAGCAATTTAAATAAATGTTCGTGGCCAATACACTAGTTTGTAAGGCCAGCGCAAAATAAAAAAAAAATATCGACTGCGTTCAAAAACTGAGCAACATAGGTGCAACCACGATTTTTGCTCCGAAAGGATAAAGGCTCAATCATATACCTATTTAATAACATTGAAAATAACAGGACATGGCGGAATAGGCTGCAACCCTTATGAACCCACATAGTTGCGCCAGATACATACCTGATCTGTGTGATGTTTTTCAAGTCGAATACATTTTCAAATTTTTGACTGAAAACATTTTAGAAAACGAGAATTGAAATTATTAAAGCTTGAATAACTTTTGTTAAATTAGTAAAATTCTGACATTTTAAGAAAGTTATAATTTAATTTTGTACAAAAAATAAGGTCCAATCGTTGAGAGCTTACTAAACGTTTGTTCGTTTGTGCTAAACGAAACTGATGAATAGCAATTAAAGCAGCAAGGGCAGTGTGACTTGGATACGCTTGATGTTGTAAAAGTGTATCACCAGAATATGCAGTCTTTAAAGAATAAGTTGGATATCTTGGAGGTGAGTCTAATGCAGTGTAGGGCTGATATTGTGTGCATTTCGGAGCACTGGATGAGGGAAGATCAGCTTGATGTGGTAAGTCTTAGAAATTTTAAATTAATTACTAAATTTTGCAGATCAGAGCACAGGGGTGGCGGAGTTGCAGTGTTCTGTAGGGCTGATCTCTTCACCCTTTCAAATAAAAGTAATTTAAACAATTTTAGCTCTCTAGAAAAATTCTTTGAAGTTTGTGGTGTGGGCATTTCCCTGCAGGATGGTGGTGCTCTTAAGATATACTGTATTTATCGCTCTCCATCTACCGATGTAAATGTCTTTCTTGTTGAATTATCTAAATTTTTAGAAGCTAACATCAAGAGTAACAAAAACGAACACGTTGTTTTATGTGGGGATTTAAATATTGATTTTCTTGGTAAATCAGTTGAACGCAATGAACTTATAGATTTACTGGCTGCATACGGCATTGCATGTCATGTCGATTCGCCTACAAGATGTACAGCTGGTTCTGGTACAGCTATTGACTATATTTGTACTAATTTCTCCAATATAGAACAAAAAGCAATAATTGATTTCAACGGTTTGTCTGATCACTCTTCGCAAATGTTGGAAATAAGAGTGACTTCTTTTGCAGAGAAAACCCCACAGTTTGCTTATAAACGTTTCTTTAATGAACAAAATTATAATACCCTTTATTCTTACTTACATAATGCGACATGGTTGTCAGTATATGAAGCACACGATGTAAATACTGCCTTTAGGGTATTTAGTGAACTTTTAATTTATTACATAGATATAGCTTTTCCTCTTAAAAGGGTATGTTTGAATGAAAATCAGAAGAAACCTTGGATGACCCGGGGTATTCGCACATCAGCTACAAATTTAAAATTGTTATATAAAGTAGTCATTGAATCCAATTATAATATTATTATTACAAGCCACTATAAAAAATATAAAAAAATGTACAAACGGGTTATTATAGCTGCTAAAAAGATTCATAATGATAGTCTGTATAGCATTTCCACAGATAAAAGTAAAACTGCATGGAATATTATTGCAAATACTTTATCAAATAAAAATATTGTTAATATAACTACCATGTTGATAGAAAAGAAAAAGACGAACGATAAACGTCTTATTTCCAACAGTTTTAACACATATTTTGTTGATGCACCTCAGAAATTAGTGTCGACTCGAAATGCTGATGGAGATCATTTGAATTTTCCGGCAAACCTAATCAATATGTTTTTCTCACCCGTTTGCGATTATGATATAATCAGAGTCATAAAATCTTTAAAAAAATCTAATTCGTTTGGATTAGATGGAATATCATCAAACTTTTTAAAATCGGTCATTGATTTTATAGTAGGGCCGCTAACATATCTTGTCAATATGTCTATTGAATCCGCAATATTTCCAGATATATTTAAAACAGCTAGAGTGATTCCTTTGTACAAAAAAGGGGATAGTATGCTGCTAGAAAATTATCGCCCAATATCTTTATTAAGTTCAATTTCAAAAATTCTTGAAAAGATAGTATTTGAACAAATATGTAATTTTCTGTCAGCTCTTCGAGTGTTTACAAACTGCCAGCATGGTTTTAGAAAGGGTAAGAGTACAGTGTCAGCCATTCTACAGTTTTTTCAGCAACTATATAATTACTTGGATATAAACAAAAAATGTTTTGGTCTCTTTATGGATTTAAGTAAGGCGTTCGATTTGGTCGACCATACCCTATTAATATCGAAAATAAATCATTACGGTCTTAGAGGAAAGGTTAGTGATTGGCTACAGTCATATCTTAAGAATAGGAATCAAGTAGTAGATATTGATGGAGTGAGGTCGGACAGATCGAGTGTCTCAATAGGTGTGCCGCAGGGATCCATTCTTGGACCTCTGCTATTCTTGATATTTGTGAACGATTTGCCTGGGGTTGTGAATGATCAAAGTGACTTGACAATGTTCGCGGACGATAACACGTACATATGTTGTGATACTACAGTTGAGAGGGCTGTCGCAAGACTTCAAAGTATGCTAAGTACATTTGAACAGTGGTTTACTAGAAACAAATTAAGCCTTAACCCCAGAAAAACTGTCTTTATAAACTTTACGCCAAGAGCATCATCAATCAGTGAAAGCTACTTAGTTAGGTCTAATATAGATGGACACTCTATTGCGCAGGTGCCTGAGACTAAACTCTTGGGTATTTATATTGACAATTCTTTAAATTGGAGCTGTCATACAACCGAATTGTGTAAAAAATTATCTACAATTTGTTTCGCTATTTTTCGCCTAAGAAATGTTGTTAACGATAATACTCTAATATCGTATTATTTTGCGCAGTTTGTTTCTCGTTTAAAATATGGCCTAATATTCTGGGGTGCATCTCCAGGAATGTTGTTTTTAAATTGCAAAAAAGAGCATTAAGAAATGTTGCTGGTGTTGGGATCAGGCATTCATGTCGTGATCTTTTTAGAAACTATGGCTTTCTTACTTTGCCTGCTATGTATATACTGGAGATTTTAATTTATGTTAGAAGGAATGTTGATAATTTTGTGACCATGGGGGACATCCATAGCTATAATACTAGATATAATCAAAATTTAATTACTCCAGAACATAACCTAGCTCTAACTGAGAGAAGTCCTTATTACATGGGCACAAGGTTATTTAATAAGTTACCATTAGATATAAGGAATATGAATTTGCAATTGTTTAAAAAATATATATCTCGAATCTTAATCAACAGCGTTCCCTACAGCATACAGGATTACATGCAAATGGACAATTTCGAGAATAACATTGGACACTATTAAAGTCATGTTTTCTTTTCTTTTCTTTTTGGTAAAAAACAGCGTTGCCTAGCCATTAACATGTTGTTTCTGGCGGCAACCCACTGACGTTTTCCATACCATGTACTTTGGTCTACGAAATAAAAGCTTATTTATTTATTTATTTATTTACTAACTTGCACTGATTTTTTTTTAAATGGGTATCTTTTATGAATAAAAAATAGTGGAAGTCAGTGCAGACCTTAACAAAGCAATAAGAGTGCATACGGGTACAGGTAGATGATCATAGTTTTCTCACCTTGAATTACGAACAAAGAGTCTTTTGTGCCTTTTATAAATGAAAACATGTTCCCGTAAATTTTATTTTTAAATAAGTTGCTTTCATGAAAAAGTCTATAACGTTGTGTCAGAGTGCAGCAATGTTTAACATAAAATATAAAACGTTCCCGAAATGTAATTTTAGCAAATATTATTTATAAAAAATTCTACCTAGTTCTTCTGGGGTTTGTAAGTTATTTTAAATTTCGTATGTCTGCTATTTGTTTGGTTTACCCATGGATTTATTAAGAAAGGATTCGATGTCCGTATACTGTGAGCGTATCGAACGTGAAGCCTTATATTTGTTGTTTGTTATGAAAACAGTTCTCATAGGGGAAGAGTTTACGAACTACGAATCACTACGTAATTGAATCAAGAATAGTAGTAGAAAGAGATAAAATAGCATTGGAGTGTTGGAGCTCAGAAGTGTTGCTGGCTGCTGGTAGCTTAGGAAAAACGTCTTCGAACGCTCGGTTACACGTACGTCTTTGTCTAACGAACTAGAAAAGAAAAAGTGCGACTTATAGATTTATAAATGACTCGGAGCGACTTTAAATAAACACCTTTAGAAATAACATAACCTATAAATAATACAACCTCTTTAACTTAAATTTATTATTATTTAGCAGAAAAATAAAATATTTTAGGGCTTTTATTACGTTTAGTAAATCTTGTGATGCTTCTAACGTATATTTTGTACAAAAATACAAGGTAAAATAAGATGTGGCCAATGTTTAAAATTGTGTTTACAGTGTCGTTTAGAATGGTTTGTTTTGGCTTCAAAGAATGTTAAATCATCTCGTATCCATTCTTAATAAATCCATGGGTTTACGTATTTATTTAGTTAAAAAGTGTACGTTTGTAAAATGAAAAATTAAATACAATACCCTTGGACGCAACAAAGTAAATTTAATACGGTCCCGTGCTATCACTTTGTTTAAGATACTTTTTTATTAGGGATAGATTTATGCACTCTTATTGTATTCCTAATTCGATGGCTTAATACAAAATATAACCACAATACCTTTGAAATTTTAAGTTCGCGCTTGTATTGTAGCTCTTTTGGGGACACTTATTACTACTATTATTATTACAGAGCCAGAATAAAACTAGGTTATTACTCTCCCAACAAAGCATTAAAAACGTTCCCCAGGTGCCTTAATGAATGCTAAAAGGTAAAAAACTCTCTATTGATTGTTAAATTACCTGATGTCACGGTGAGCTTTCTAACAAATTACGTTTCAAGCATTTTTCGACACATATTATTCAAATTTTCAACTTTTAGGAAATGGTGTTACTAGAAAATAGTTTCAAGTTTTAATACTTTAATTTAATAATATGATATGATAATTTAATATTATGATAATTCTATCCAATTCCATAAGCTTTTGTTCTTTAAGTTGGGTCTTATCTTTTTCATTACATATTTTATCTAATATTTTATGTTAAAAAAAATTATTGAAAACTGCCTGTTTGCTTTTACTTGGTACAGTTCTAAGGTCGTTTGTACATTCGTGGACAAAAAATCGTACATTACAGTCTAAAGCCCCCCACAGACTACGATGTTTTTCATCCATTCGCAGTGGCGATTTGAACCGTCGTGTCGTGTTGAAATTCAATATTGGACAGATATTAGAACGGACGGTTCGGCACGATCGTTTTCGGTCATAGACTATCAGTTTGGCACGCCGATTCGAATCGCAGCGATGCGAACGGATGAAAAACATCGTAGTGTGTGGGGGACTTTAGTGCCAAGTCCTAAGAAAGTCCATTAAGAAGCGTCTAAACTGTTATTAGATTTTATTGAGCACCTGTATATTAGGGCGGTGCAAACATTTTTTTTTTAATTCGAAGCGCCTGTAATAGTCCAAACTCCCATAATATCAAAAGATACGCCATCGAACAATCAAATTGAAGAGGTGAAAATAACTGAAGAACTGTTACGCCCGCCAGACTATTAAAAATATGTTAATTACTGTTTTTAATGAATTTTTGAAAATAAATTTATAAAAATTAATTTACTTTTAAAAACGCCTGCTTAAAATTTATACAATTTATGGTAAATGATGTATTATTTTTGAAAAAAAATTGCCTGTCTGACAATTTTTGTTAATTAATATCTGACAGACCATTTGTTATAAAGTATATTTTTTATGAAAGTACACTTCATAACACCTGTTTGGTGTTTATTTTAAAATGGCGTTTGAGATCTCCTCTACCTGTTAAAACTTGTCTGGCTGGAAATTTTTAGTAACTACCTTGTCAGACTTAACTTTCGATGTGCATCCATGCAGAGATAGAAGTAAGGCTGATGGCATCTCAAAACACCATCATTGTTTTTTTTTAAATGAAGTTTTAAAGAAGTATTAAGACCAATCAAAATTGGTCTGTCAGTAAAATGTTTTTGACTATGTCAGACTTAATTTTTTTAATAAGCTTCTACAACAGCCGCGTCAAAACACCATCTCCATTTTTTTGTGAAATTAAGTTTAAGCTCTTCTTTGATAAAAAATTGATCTGTTACCGAAAACATGATTTTTACTATGACAGGCTTAATGGTTTAAGCGCTGCGACCACATTTTTTTAAATAAAAAATGCGATATGACCTTTGCCAACTGAAATGTTTTTTTACAATTCTAAATTAAAGACTAAGACAGTTTTCATCTATTAAAATAAGTGTTTTGTTAAAATTAAGTGTGATTGTTGCTAACTGTTTTTACTTTTCATCATCATCAGTATGTGATGAAAAGTATTTGATGATATAACAAGCAAATTCTGTTAGTAAAATTTTCATGTCCCACTTAGGCTGTTGAACGTCATATTAAGATGGTAACCGAAGCATCTTCCTTAGTATGTGGAACTACTACAAGGGATGGATTAATATGAACTAAAATTTCATCACGACAAAAGCAACCCCAAATTGAGACCAAGAGAAATTTCTGCAAGTAAACCGCAAACTAAAGACTAAGGTAATGGGTGGGACGAAGTTAAAACTACCTCCACCTAATTGGTGGATTCTTGGTTGTTTTTGTAAGAAAAACAAGCGAAAATCTGCAAATGATAAGTCGACATTTTGTTAAAAGATTTTTTAACTTTCGGGGTCATCTAGGAACCTGAAGATATAGTTTTCCTGCTTTTAATTTTGGCAATTTATTTAGGTCAATAAAAGGCACCACCCAGGCTTAATGTTATTCGAAACTTAAAAAAATTTCCTATTAAATTGCTCCGCCCTCGTACATCCATCGACGATAATAAAAAGAATTCCAAGTTTCCCATAATTTTTTAATTCGCAAAAAAAACCCATTAAAATCCAAATTCAAAACAGCAAGAAAATGGTATTTGTTGACAATTCGCGACGGGTTTCTTGTGCTCACTCCCATGGGAGCCGCCAATTGGTCAGTGCATTCGTGTGCGATGTCTTGTTCTATCAGTGTCAGTTGGTACTAGTTTTGTTTACGTTAGACATCAGTATTAAGTAATCTTTGGTAGGGAGGAAAATTCATAGAAGATTTTTAATAAATAATGATTGTGGGGGATATATTTCGGTAAATCATATATTCCTAATACAAAGATATTGATATAACTGTCTATTTTACTCGACTTTTTAGGGAAATAAATGCTTAAAAAGTAGGCTTATAAAGAGCATAATAAGCAGAAATCTACCTCGACATATCAGAAGACCATAAACTAGTAACACTTGCTCTTGAATCTATTGATCTTTGGCCAATTATTTCATATCTTCTAGAAGATGTAGAGTACGACGAAAGACTAGTCACTGATGGTCTACTGTCATTACCTACATCTACCGAGCTTTCTCTGGAGAATATTGAGTACCTGCAAAATTTACAGTCAATAGTGTGATTTAAAAATATTAATAGTCAACGCAATATCGACAAAATGTAAATATTTTTAAGCTATATTTTAGCGTCCATTATATTAAACAATGTGAGCAATAATTTTTTTAATATCTGCAATAGCAATATACAAATCAATCAAATCGTAAAATAGCTTAAAAATTACTATTGTGTGCTGTAATAGTCCTGTTCGCACAAGAGTCACAAACCAGTCAGAGCCAATGAAATTACTGGAAACGAGTCGGCAAACTGTCACGTTACCAAATACCTAAAATTTGATTGGCGCTGATCGGTTTGTGATTCCTCTACGAACAGAGCTAATACATGCATTTTGTACATTTGTATGTACAGCTACAGCCATTAACAATTCCAACTTTCAGGTCCAAATGGAAACTCAATGCATATCTGAAAGTTTAAGTTGTCGATAGCTGTACCTGTACTAAAGCATACAATATGAGTTTAGCAAAAATTTATATAAAACATATAGGCTCTAACTAGGGTGAATTCATCTTTTAGTATCAATAAAAATTTTAAATAATGCAGAACCACAGCCAGGGTTGCCGTTTGTTGCTTACTCTGTTAAAGGCAACGCATATTTAGTAATTTTAGGAAACAATTATTTCTATAAATGAACAGAATGCATTAACCTAATTCTAGTTTATACTAACTATTATAAAAACAAAAATAATAATGCCTGGTAATTTGATTTATTGCTATTTTGTTTTTTAAATGCTGAAAAAGCTTCCTGGGTGGTTAAATATTCCTTTAATTGCTTTTAATCATTTACCATTTTATTAAAAACAGTACACGTTTAAATTGTTGCCATATTTGTTTGCATTATACATTATAACATACATAAAAATACAATCAAGTTTATTAGATATGCTGCGCTGATTCATGTTTTGCCTTTTTTATTTGTCTTTTCTTTTTACTTCTCTAAGTTTTACTGGATTGGCAATATGCTTAAGTTGTTGTAGTGGGTATATTTCAGACAAATACATTTTCCTTGAAATCCAGTCATGGAAACTTTTTCCTTGGAAAAGAAACTTTGGAGACGTTATGCTTAAAAGGAGCAGTGAATTCAGTTTATGTTTGTCACTAAGGGTATCGACCTATATGTCTTTAACCAATAACAATGCAATTTCAGAGTTATGGTACCTATGACAAAATTAATTGTGTTATTCTAAGTTAAAATAAGATGAAGCTAGTAAAATACATAGTTAGTTTTTAACAGAAAAAGACAAACAAATACAGGAGATCCAAATAAATGTTCAAATCAACGTTTTGTTATATATTATGTCGCAAAGAGTTTGGCTGCAGAGAAGAGGAAGAGTTGCAAAAAAAATTACAAGAGGAAGGAAAGAAAGTAATTTGTCGTCCATTATGTTTAATGTCAAAGGGATAAAGGATAACCCGCAATCAGGAGTTAAAATAAAATGCCAACAATACCAATGCTTTGATTTGCTGAAGTTTAACGACTTAGCAGTTAAAATGTATATAAAGAAAATAAAGAAAAAGAAAACTAATAATATAAAAGAGAGAAGTAAGCACAAGGAAGATGAGTACGATGGTCAAGAAGGGACTCGATCTAGGAGTCAACAAGTTCCGCCACTTAAGCAGAATGAAAAAAAAGTGGCAATAAAATCTAGCTAAACATAAAGAGCAGGATGGCAAAAGCAGGATTTTTTGGGACAAGAAAGCTGTTAACAAGAAACATAGATATAGCGAGGGTGACGATGATTTAGGAATGTTTGTAGTCACATTGTAAAAATGAAACCTGGACTACAGCCAAGGAAAAAGGTCGGTAAACAAAGAAATTTTAAATATAGTAATGATAAAGAGATACATAACGTAAAATAAAAAAAGGTCCTCAAAGTATGCCGTGGAATCAATCACGGATGTCTTCAACAGTGGCGGTGATATGTATAAGAGGGAATAAGCAATGCTTAGGGGCTCCGTCGCTGAGAGGGGCCCCGGGCCGGGAAACCCGGCCCTGTATCCTGTATATGTATATCTCAAAACTCGAGAGTTGACCGGGCTTTCTTAGAGGCCCAAGGTACTCTTATCCCGCCACTGGTCTTCAATTATTACTCTTAAAAGGTAACATAGGTAAAAGGTGAATGAAAAATAGAACCGTCAATTTCTGAAGTTTTTATTTTTAAGAAAATTAAACATGGTAATCACACCAGAACAAAAAGCTTTTATGATCGAAAGTTACTTTAGAAATGGTGGAATGGTTGATGGCCACAGTGGGTTGATTCAACACGGGACGCCATTCAGGATTTTCAAACAGAATTTCCACACATAGTCATGGATTTCGACCAGTTTCGCCAAGTCTTGACTAGATCTGTGGCTTTGTTTAGAGAAACAGGAAGTGTGAATAGAAAGGACGGCAGTTAGTTAAAAGCTCTTTCCCAAGAATTTTACCCATATGTTTGTCATCACAGAGACTATGAAACTAAAAAGGACAGAATGCCGAGTATTGAAACTGAGAACCAAACTTTGTAATCCTAAAATTACGGAAAAACAGAAACGAGATAATAAACCCTCGTTTCAGGACATTTACTTAAAGGAATATACTAGCGAATAACAGGGACGTACCTAGAAACGTTTGGCGATTTACTAATTATCGCGAGATAACGAATTTTCTTCTTTATAGAAAAGGATGGAATGACAATACAGATATAAGTAACTGCTAGATTTATAAGAATTCCAATTCCATATGTAGAGGTTTTTTTGGATGTGATTTTTTTACCTTTGGAAAGTGACCATAACGGATGTTTTTTCGATCACGTATACAAAGTGCCTTAGCGTAACTTAGTATAGTTTTTTAACCTTTATATAATGGATAAACCATCCATTAAACCAAGAACAATTTATTTAATTTCCTTTTGTATACAATTCGGCGTTACTCCGACTCTATAACAGGCAAAGGGCTAAAAGAGACCTTAAGTCTAGGTAGTACGGGGGAAAGATATAATGGTCAGTCTCCAGCCGGGTTTTCGTGGAGGGAGTCGATATGAGTTCTAATCCAAGTTTCGAGGGTAGTGTATACCCAACCGGATCGTAGGCCGTACCGAAGGTGGCGACGCCACAGTCGCACATTGTGTTTGAACATAATTATTATGTAGTCAGGGGACTTATGTATCTTAATGGGTTTGACTGTTGTAAGGGTAAATTTTTAACGTTATTTTTATAAGTAATTGGGGAATTGATAGATTTCAAAACAATGATCTCTTCTTTTTATATATTTTCAATTCGAGTTATATTGTATTAGTAAACGCTTGTCCAGATCATTGTTCACTTAATTATTAAACATTCGTTAAAATGTTCTTTGTTATTTTATATCTTTAAAATTGTTTTTGTCTATTGTTATATACCATTATTTGTAGAGCATATTTTCATTTATTCCGATAATATATACCTTACTGTTATACAAAAACAAGGGTTTAATTTAATCGCAAAATAGACATATTAAACTTAAGTTCAAACTTCGTTGGCCGTCGGTGTCAAGAGGGAGATGGCGCGACAAGAGAGATCTGTAGATGGCGACCTCTTCCAGAACTTCGATCTTCAAAGGGCGACAACTTGAGTCTTCTAGAACGGTTGTAAAATTTAGGTTTGAGTTACGTAGAGTCTTGTACTAATATTCACTAACTTTAGCTTCCTTTCATTTGTGAATGTGAAGTTTACTCTAGATAATTTATAGGAACCCAAAATATGGACAATGTTACAGTTTCATTTGGTTTAATCGGACATAGGTAAAAAAATGATTCAATCTGTGACAATGTTTTTGATGCTGTAAAAAGAAGAAGAAGAATTTGAAGTAGAAGGTGGACACGTCTCTCATTTAGTTTAAATTTATAATTTTTAGGTTCCTTGTGTATATGTTTTTTTTTAATTCTGTATTATGCCATAATACATGTACATGTACAATGACAATAATGTAATTTTCTTAAGAATAAAAACTTCAGAACTTGACGGTTTTATTTTTTCATTCACCTGTGTTACCTTTCCTGAGTAGGTAATAATTCAAGACATGCGTGATTGCTTCCACGGCATACTTTTTTTTTGATCTTAAGATACTTTTTTTTTATAAGAAACAAAGATCATATGGAGCAACATAAAAAGAGACTTGATTCTAGAGCCTATTTCAAAGAGGACACTTTTATAAAGTTAAGCTGGAGGTCAGCGAGTTAAAGGTAGAAGGGACACACATGAATATCCTAGTTATAATAGTTCTAGGGAAGTAAAAGAACAAGTGCAAGACCAAGGTGAAGATATCTTAGGTTTGTAAACTTCACCAAAAACCACAAAAGCCCGCCACAAGATCAAAATCTAAATTTAAAAAATTAATTTTGATTTTAAAGCTGAAAAAGTTTTTGTCAAAGCCTATAATTTTTACGAGCCTCGTCTGGCACGTCTTCATTTTTTATTCAAAGTTAAAATATTTTAATATTGCCGCAATGAACAATCTGAAAACTTCAAATTGCCAAAATTTGAAAAGTTTTTTCCCTTACACCTTGTTTAGCAGTTTAAAACTTTATTAAAGTTTACAAAACAAGTTGAATCTATACAAGCGAGATATTGGAAAACGTTGCGGGTATAACTCGTTAGCATTGTTGGACATTAAAAATCGTTTTTTGCTCCATGGATTTTTATAATATTAATTTATATGAATGAACCCATAAAATACCGTTTAAAGGAAAGTTTCATAATTGAATTTTAGAAGATTTTTTGGAACAGGAAAAGAAATATACTAACAGCGCAATATAAATATAACGCAAAATGTAAATATATACGAGCGCAAATATATATAGAGCAGGCGCGTCCCGTGAAATCTTGAAGTTGTGTATCTCTGTAGTTACTTATGGGACCCATGCTAAATTTAGGTTTTTTAATAGTGAACCTACTAGGAATGTTTTGGTAAAGAAAAAATATATTTTATAATTTGCGAAAAAAAGTTCAATTTTTGAACTGACCCACCTGGGAAAAAAATTAACACGCTTAGGTATTTTATTTATTATTTTTTCTAAACAAATTTTACATCATTTGGTCCACAATTCTTAAATTGTAAGAGAAAAAAATGTGTTAGTAGAAAGTTATAGTCGAATTTTTTTTTTAAATTACAGTTTAGGTTTAAAAAATTCAAATGACTGTAACTTTCTACTAACACATTTTTTTCTCTTAAAATTTAAGAATTGCGGACAAAATGATATAAAATTTGTTTAGAAAAAATAATAAGTAAAATACCTAAGCGTGTTAATTTTTTTTACAGGTTCAATTCAACTTTTTTCGCAAATCACAAAATAATTTTTTTCTCTACCAAAAAATTCCTAGTAGGCTCCTTAATAAAAACCTGAACTTTGGCATGGATCTTATAAGTAGCAGCAGAGATATACAACTTTAAAATTTCACGGGCCGCGCCTGATATACAGTGAATTTTTTTAAAGTGGACTATAGGCTTTTACATAATAAATTTTTAACCCAACGTTAGGGCCTGTTCCATTAGACGTATAGAGATAAAACTTGACACAGGTAAATTGCAGAGTCTTAAGATTATGTTAATGTACTCATTAAAAGAATTAAAGAAATATGAATTTATGCGGAATTTATTTGGGCGATTAAAGAAAATTTTAAAATATTTCACGACGCGCTATAACTTTTACTGACAGTCAAGTAAATACAGCTGGTCAAATATAGCTTTGCTTCTGATTTAGCCCCGCCTACTATTGCGCAGTAGACCGGTTGCATCGGTGGGATATGAATAGAAACGTCTATTTAGAAGGTTCCACAATCGTCCCGATGGCGCGCGCATCGTCAATACAACGTTAACACACATAACCTCAAAAATTTAAGTACACGATTCACTTGTATCATGTTTACCGGTTTTCCTGCATCGGTGACGCTGTCCAGAGGTAAAGTATTCGCTTATGGATCGAGAGGTGTTGGGTTCGAGGCCGTGTTGGGATCGACTTTTTTAAAATTTTTGTTATTCAAAAATTAGATCGGCTCTAAAAAGTGTTCTGGAAACGAGTTAGCATTTCATAAGATGATATTTTTTTAAAATTTTATCATAACAAACTGAACGAAACCTCTAACTTCAAATATAAATTTTGGCAGTTCGAAAGGAGCAGCGAGGGTCATCGGGACGTTTGTGGAACTTTCTGTGTAGGCTCTTGTGGTATGTATAGTCTGTAACAAAACTGCATGCTTTGTCCGATTCATTTATGTTCTAACATGGCGTGCATTGCAGTATGGACTTCGTGTCCAAAGTAAGTAAAAGGCAAAGTGTTATCTGGTCAAAGTCGTGAAATATTGAAAAATATTATTTATTTTATGGACCAAGAAGCTGAAGCGAACAAACCCATCAAGGATTTAAAGAAAGTTCAAGAGCGTGTTTCAACTGCCACTGTATGTGTGTATTCGCAGGATTTGAACATTAGAAATGTGAGGAGAAAATGGAAAATGGCGAGTGCTGTTGATTGTTCCCAAGCGAACCCAGAATTGAAATACTTATCGTACCTGATTGATAAGTGGAATATGGAGAAAAACCAAAATTATTCAGCGTAGTACAAGGAAAGCTACAGGAATTTTCAACCAAGTTTTTACGAAATAGAAAAGACAAGTTAAATAAAATTGTTTCAAAATGTTATATTTATGTAGCCAAGCACAGATATTTAATTAATATAAATTCTTCACCGAGGTATTCACCATTGAAACGTGAGGAGATTTCAAAAGATTTTGAAACACATTTGAAATATTTATTTAACCATGAAATAAAATGTTTCACAAGCCCAATAATGGTTTTTATAATTATCTGGTTAAATATGAAAAACCAAATTTCATTTTTACGTAAAAGCAAAATGCCACATATGATCATATGTCAATAATTTGACAGCAAAATTTGCACGTATTAATTTTGCCCAGGATACCCTAGGGGATGAAAATTTCCGGAAATTTTTTGGGTTGGCATGGTAACGAAACCAAAACAAACGTCTAATTGGCTCAAAAGTGACTTGTGAAATTTTCCAAGATATTTTTCAAACATGCTAATATATTCTATTGTTTATGCTTACCTTGATTTATGACTGTCAGTTGACATTCGCGTTACATTTGACACTTCACTTAAAAATTCCCCTAGTTCGGGACTAGGGGTGGGGGAGTACGTGGGTTCGGGAGAGGGAGTAAACGATTGTGACCCTTCCTCGCCTTCTCTGTTTTGTTGATCACTTTCTGCGTCTAAATTTTCTTTAGATTTTCTTCGGTTTTCTTGGACCGATGAATATACATCTAAAAGATTATATAAAATTGTAAACCAATGGTACCAACATGAAACTAATTATCATCGCTTTTTTTTATCTAAGACATCCCACGTAGAGTTCAAGCCTAAGTACTAAGGTACCGTGGGCGTCTGTCTGAAAGCAACCTGAGATAGTATAGTTCCTATTAGACGAGTTTTTACATCACCACTAGTGATGTAATAAGTTCACTGTCCCAGTAATGGCGTATAAAGCTTATTACGGGACTATAACAGATTTTAATGAATAACACAATAGGAATTTGTCAAGGACGTCACAGATACAATGTTTTACGGGAATATACCAATAGACTGAAATGACGGTAAAACAGACATAATTCAGCTGTGAAAATTTTGAGTCCCTTTATATTCTAAAACCGGTCTCAGAGTTTGACTGACGAGCTCCATTGTACGTTTACAGGTTAAACCAATGGTTCTAATAACAACATTCTATTATATTTTCAAAAATAAGGGTACCTACACTAAAAAAGTGATTATAAAATCACAAGATATTTACAAGAAAAATTAGGGAATTATACACACATTTCAGGTAAATTTTTTATATTTGTGATTTTTCAGAAATGTGTTAAATCAGCAAAATTAGCAAACATCAACTTACTGTACGTTTATATAAGTAGTGTTATTTTAAAACTTGATAGTGGTAAGTTTAGCTATATATGTATTTTTTTTATTGAAATCCATTTTAGTATTAATACTTTTAGCGCTAATTGTAGACCCATATTATTGTGTAAATAAATAATATTCAAATAATAAGTCGTTTCGGAGTTCTGATTTTTGTCCCTATTCCCTGTTACTTTAATGCACTGTGCGCCGTCAATAATTAAATAAATTAAGTTGGTTGCTAGGAGACAGCTTTCAAATTATGACCGCTGCCAAAACTGCCACCTTCGAAAAAAAAAATTCACATCGGTTGCAATTTACACAATAGGACTCGTAATGTTCATTAACCCTTTAAGGCGCAGTACTTTTTTTTAAATTATTCGATACTCAAAGGCATATTCTTACTCCTGAGTACAAAAGCAGCAATTTTTATTAGAAAAATTAAGCTGTCAGATTTGACAGTTTGGCTGTGAAGGGTGGTCGATATATCGACCAATGAACCTTAAGTACCCTTTAAGACATCAAAGGCGCACATAATCTAAATCGACCACTTATTTGTGTTTTGACAGTTAACGATCCTATATTGATAGTATAAAAGGTAAAATTTTGATTCTGAGGGTTAATTTCGGGTGTAAATTGGGAAATGAAAACAAAACAATTCAAGGGCATCATGTAGGATATCAAATGAAAGCTTGTTGAAGCAAGAAATTAACGATATATATGAAGTATTTTTTAAATGCATTTTTTAAACATTTTTCGGGAAAAATTCTTAAAAATTGCTTTCCCCCACCCTTAACACTAAAAGGATCGCTCAAACAATCTAGGGAAGAACTTTTGCCCTTACACGTTTTTCAAAATTTTTAATTTGACCCACTCATACGCGATGCGATGCGACTTTGGTGCCGTCGGCGCGGCGGCGGGAAGCGCGTCAGATAAACGGGGATCGGGCGGCCGAGGTTTGCTCTGGTTCCGTGGAAGGCTGATGGCACGGAATATTAATAATTGTGCAAGTGTAGCTTGCACTTGACCGATTTTTTTAAGTTTCAATGGAAACTGTTCTCCCATCAGCTTTTTAAATCTTTCGATCCACAGAAATAATCTTGCTACATTCCTGTGCAAACAAAAACTCTATATCAACGTATATTATCTAAGCCGAGTTTAGATATGCAGAAGTAAAATTATAAATTAGGTTCTTAGTTATCCCTAAATTTAATTTGCACAAAATTGTGTACAAAAACCTTAAATGTTAACAAAAATAGTTGAAAAACGCATGCTATGTTATCTGAAAATTTAGGGTTATGGGGAGAAAATTCAAAAATATGTAATAAAATACAATCTAGGTATTTTCCAAAGAGTTTGGGTAATTACAGAGTGTGATCATTTTTGAATGCATTTTCTACAACTCTCTTATCTTGTTTTTACGTTATCACCTCCCGACAAAGAAAATAAGCACTTACAACTTCCACAGCACAAACCTAATCAAAGTCCCTAAAGGCGCAGTGGTCGAATAATCAACCACTTATTAGGCCAATGGCGAGTCGCGCATCAATGCGGTTAAAAATCATGCTAGAAGCGCTTAGGCATCTCCCTAGATATCGAATCGGCCATTTTCGAGTCTCCGCGCCACTTGCAAAGTATAAAAAAATAAGTGGTCGTTTAATCGGCCAGGAATACACGAGCGTACAAAATGCCGCGTGCCGGACGCTACGCCCCGCCGCGCCGGCTTTTAAATACACGTGCATTTCGCAAAACGGCCGATACAGTCAGTATCAAAATGGACCCTGTGCAAATTGGTTGTGTTGCAGCATTGTGCTTACTGTTAAAAAAAGAAAACGTAGACAACGTCGTTGGTGGGTACATCCACTTATCAGTACTAGACTCCAAACAGGACATTTTCATTTGAAATTTTCGGATCACAGAAAATATCCGGAAAAGTTCTTTTCCTATTATCGCATGTCAATTAAGAGTTTTGACGAGCTGTTGTCGCTAACACAAGATAGGTTGAAGAAAAATGATACTGTTATGAGAAGCTCGATAGGTCCAACAGAAAGATTAGTCATTACTTTGAGGTAAGTAGAACTTTATTAAAACTCTCTTCTACTTATAATTCTTATAAAATAAATAAAAATATAATAAACTGAAACTTATAAGTACACTGAAATGAATTAATACAAGTCTATTAGACTACCTTCACTCATTTGGGTTTCTTGTGAATTAGTTGAAGGGCTAGCAAGACTCTGTCCAGGCGATGGAGTTGGAGGAGGAATGACTGATGTTGGTCGCTGTGTAGCATACAAAGAATGCTGAGAGGTCTGAGGTTGTGAATAATTATAGGTGGCTTGATTAGGTGTTTCCCAAACATTTCTACAAAACGGGCTAGTATAGGATGTATGAGATTGATTTTGAGCTGCATATGATGGCATAGTTTGTGTAGAACTAAACATCTGGAATACTTCCATAATTTTGCAGCGAATTGCAATTAACTGATTTTGAGGCATATTATCCATGAGAGGTAACAACGACATTAAAAATGCTTTGTTTCCCATGCGATCTTCAGCTTTTTCTTGTTTTTGTAGAGCGACACTTTCTGATAAAATATCTGTAATTTCTCTTATCTCTGAACTTTGTGATATTACCTTCCGCTTAAGTGGTCTTTTTTTTGTGTTGGGTTCTGAACTAGCCTCCTGTTCTGCGCTATTACCTGGATTCTCATGACCTGCATTTTCATCAAGATCTGGTTGTGATTCTTCAAAGTTTGATGACGTTGGTCTGTTTGCAATGTATGTTCTCAGGAACAGTAGCTGGTCGTAATATATATACTTTTTTTTTGATTTGGCTGCTTGTCCGCTCTTTATTTTAGCTTCCAATGCCACCTCTTTTTTAAAATGATCGCGTATTGATTTCCATTTAGTCTGTAGCTCTTTTCCTGAAAATCAAATTATTTTTATTTTTTTTTCAGATACTTGGCAACAGGTTCCAGTTTTTCTACATTGGAGTATCATTTCCACGTAGCAAAGTCAACTATTGGAAATATTGTTAAGGAAACATGCAAGATTATTTGGGATATTCTTCAGCCACTAGAAATGCCTATGCCAACTAAAGAAAATTGGATGGAGATATCAAAAGTGTTTTATAAAAAATGTTACTTCCCTAATTGCTTAGGTGCCATAGACGGCAAACATATCCGTATTATGTGTCCGAAAAATACGGGAAGTGAATATTTTAATTATAAAAAATATTTTTCAATAGTTCTGTTAGCTGTAGCAGATGCTAATTATTCTTTTACCGCTATCGACGTAGGTGCTTACGGTAGAGAATCAGATAGTAATATTTTTAAAAACTCTGTATTTGGGAAGCTATTACATAAAAGACAACTTGAACTACCGGAAGATAAACCCCTTCCTAATACTAGCAATCCAGCATTACCATTTGTATTCGTTGCTGATGAGGCCTTTGGGCTAGCAGAACATTTACTGAGACCATACCCACGAGCTAACCTCGATGATAGTCAGAAAATTTTTAATTACAGATTAACTGTAGCCAGAAGAATGGTAGAATGCAGCTTTGGTATATTGGCACATAAATGGAGAATATTTCTTACAGGATTATTGGTTAATGAACAATTTGCCGAATATATTACCAAAGCTGCATGTGTCTTACATAATTATGTCAGAAGAAGAGATGGTTATGATTTTAATGACACTTTAATCGACTCAATGGAAGATATAGTAGTTCGAGGAACAGGAGGACAGTCTTCAGGGATCACAGTTAGAAATAAATTTATGGCCTACTTTAATAGCCCGTCGGGAGAAGTTCCATGGCAATATGATAGAATTTGATATAATTTATAAATAATGTTTATATTCTTATTAAAACATTACGATACTTACCTACTTTATTTCGTTCTTCGCTGCTCAATTCATCCCAGTTTTCATATAATTCTTGCCAATTTCATTCCACAATTTAGTTTTCTTTTCCCTATTAGCATAATCTTTTAAAGACTGGTCATAAAGTGCTGGTCTTTTCTCCACCTCTACGATAAATTTTTCGGTGTCGAACATATTGTGTGGCCACGAATACACGAGAAAGTGAGCACTACTGCCTGTTTCCCGAGTTGAAATGACGAAGGTCTAGCCTGAAAATGTAATTGTGGAGGGGTCTATACTTGTCCGCGTAAAATATCTGCTCGTGTATCCGTGTGCATAGTAAATAATGTATCTCATCGACGGCGTTTCGGCCACGACGCGTGCAGCACGCAAACACCAGCGTTCGGCCAGCGGATACGAACGTTTTCAACCCTTGTGTATTTGTTTCAATTTAAACACAAAATATTCATTCCAGCGGAGAAAACGCAGCGTTCTGCACGTTACGTGTTATACGCTCGTGTATTATAAGCCTAAAAGGGTTAAAAAATTGTGAAGGTTGTGACGACGCTATCTCTTAATCTAAAATAATTAACGTATTCCGTTTAAAAAACATGTATCTTTTATAGTAATGGATGTTTTTCTTACAGTAAAGAACAGTAATTATTTATTTAAGTTGCTGACTATCACTGCTACTCAAGTCCAAAAAAATCATGAATACAGATGCCAATTTAAACAAAAAGGGACAAAGCATGTGAGACTTGGGAGATGTCAGATTGTCAATAACAATAGATTTCAGACCTTCAGCAGATAAAAGGAGTAAAGGAAGACCCCCAATGGAGGAATGACGATATTTAGAACAATACTGAGCTTTGTATAGAGTTTTCCAAGGGCAAACGAGATGATGGTAATAACATTTTAATTGTTTGATGAAAGGTACAGAGAGAGAGAGAGAGAAACTTATGCTGAAAAATAAATATCTAGCCTCATATATAATACTTTTACACAGTAATGTAAAACGGAACTGTTTGTTTTCTTATAGTACAGGACTTAAAAATTATTTTATTCCTCATAAAGTTTATAATCCTTGTACAAACCTGAGATATAACAGGGATTTTGCTCCCATTTTATCATTATAAAGCTTTAAATCCCCATTGTTTTAAGGAAGTTTGGAAAAAACTAGAGCTAAATATTAAAATATGATAGATTGCTGAATAGGACTTCTCGAAATTTAAGCCAAATAAGGTCTATAGGGAAATGTAGTCGGGAAATTTGCCTAAATTTTTAATGATGTTTAATTAAAATTAGATATTCCGTCGAATTTTGCTAAATTGGTCAATTGGCCAGGCGCGGCTCGTCCATAAGGTCAGTTGGTCAATGACCCACCTAAATTTATTTCCACTGATCTACCTAATAATTTATTTTTTTTTAACCAAAAAATTATCTTTTTATTTCAAGAAAGTGCAAGTTCCATGCGAAAACTCTCCAAGAAAGAATTAAGCCAAGCTTGCTCCGGACTCGCCGTATTTTAAATTGACCTCAGAGGTATATATGGACTACATAAAATCCATTAAAGCTAAGAGAGAAACAAACAACGCGCTTTAGGAAGTCAAAAAGAGACAAAATTTGTCGACGGCCCACCACTAATGTCGCTTTCGGGGCGCGCGTGACCGTCAACGCCGCCATGCCGGTTGTCGCAATTCTGGCTAACTAATTTAAATCTGACGGATTTATTATTAGAACAATATTCGCGATACATTTATGCGTTTAATGTAAGCTAACCTAATTTTATTTTAAGATATTTAGGTAAGTACTAGTAATAATAATTCTAACTGTGCCTATAAAATATTAAAACCTACAGTAATTACGACTTTGACAATAACTTGGCAACGCAGCAACCAACCGGAGCATACGCGCGCCTGGTACTGCGGCGTTGTCAAAATTTAATTTTTGGCGTGAATATTGTTTTACTAAAAAATAAATAAGTTACGCTAGAATTGTCCAACAATAACCTATTAATAATTTATAATTGCCAAAAACGCATTATACTTTCAAAAATTACTTACATGAAATACAATACAACTCTAGGTATTTAAAAATATACCTATTAGATACATGATGTATTTTTGCAAAAAAAACATGCAATGGGTTCCTTTGTTATTATCCTACACCTCTTAACATTTTTAAGAAAACTATATCCGAAAATCCGTTCGAAACATTAACTTCGTGAAAGTCTTGCAGCCAGCGAGGTTTTTAAGATTTGACCGTATCACTTCAAAACTGTAAAAGCAGCCGGCACTCATTTATTACTTACGAAATGAAGAAAAAAAAAACATTGCCCACTATGGTACTTAGCAAAGATTCTGAGCGCAACGTTGAAAGCTATTAGGAAGATTTTGTAAAAATAAATTATAGACACTTTAACCCATAACCGATAAAATTAGAGTAGTATTTTAATCAGAGTTTTCACCTCATTTGCTATACGAATTTATAAGCCTACCAAAGATCTTGATTTTTTAAAAATTTCTAGGTTTTTTATAAATCATGTCATATCATAAGTTTAAATTAAATCGTTTATGGGTTATCGTGTCTGCAATTGCTAGTTGCAAAACCTTACTATGAAGTATTATTTGGGTTGCCTATGCTTTCTGGCGAATGTCATGTTGATTGAAACTAGGCGTTGTTCTTTTTAATTAACATTAACATACTTTTATTAGCTTGACCTGTAACATTGTAATGGAATTTTACAACTCACTTCCCGTGCTTTCAATTGCCGTATCGATTTTAAACTTTGCAAACACATGCAATTCTGGTGACAATACAATATTGTTTTTTTATTAAAACAAAAATACACAGCGCGCCTTCGAAAGTTCTTATCATATGGAAAAAAAATTATTACTGATTTTACGAAAAAAGTGTGTCTCAAAGTGGCTGAAAAATGTAAAAAAGTCCTAATCCTCGTGAAGTAAAAAGACATAAAATCGTTATTTAAAGGTAAACTGCCACTGAAAATGTACTAGAATTATTTTTTTTATGTTAGTGAATTAGGTTTGGAACATAGAGAAGGTTCAAATAATAAAATTAATTTTTCATTATCGCCTTTATTATATCCTCATAAAAAGTTCTACATTGTGAAAAAAGAGCATGGTTATTCAAAATTTTTATCAAGGACGTACAGGGTGGCCAAAAAATTTAAATTTAAATTCTGACTTTTAGTTTTTTTAGCCACCCTGTATTGTCCTACATCAAGTTTTAGATGACCATGTTTTTCTTAACGTAGAACTTTTAATGAGATGAGAATTTTTTTTTCTAAAGTCGATAATAAAAAAATAATTTTATTTTTGGGACCTCCTGCATCTTCCAAATCTAATGCACTAAAAAGCACGCTTATATTATGAGTAGCGTAAAAATAATAATTTTTCTCTTATAGCTATACAAGTTACCAGGAAATCGGGGTGTGCAGTGCGCGCAGCGTGTGGAAAGTAAAGCAACTCCCTTTACTCCGCAAACATGCATACCCCGGTTTCCTGTTAACTTGTACAGTATGTACAGCTATATTTAGATTTTAAAAAGGTAAATTTAAAAGCGTTATATAGCGGTCTAGGCATAATAAACAAAATGTAATGTAGGTAGGTAACTACATTTTGTTATTATATGTTGTTAGATTAAATCGACGTAAATTGAGCCAATGAAGCCACTGCCGAGGTATAGCCCATTCGTTACCAAACACCCTGTATACAATTTCTTATAAATATAAAAAATACACTTACTTTCATACAGACTAACAGAATTTGTCATCTCTTCCTCTTGGACCATTTTATTTAGGGAGTTGTGTGATCGGTCCCCTATGTTATTGCTACTGCACCCGTCTTCGGGAGTTAAACTGTTGGGAGGCATGACGCGGCCTGTTACTGCTCTAGTTATGTTTCGAATTATGGACCATAGCATAAAAAGTATGGTCAGCATTTCATTAGAATTTGTTTTTATTGCACTACATCATTCGGTCTGTGGTTTTGCTATCGATGCGGACGGGTAGGGAACATCTTTGTAATATTCGTTAGAATAAGCTAAAAACATAAATGAAATAATTTTTGAAAAATAAATCTTCGAAAGTACAATTATTCGAAATTATTTTTTCTTTTCAAAAACGCAATTTTTTTGAAAATTGATTTTCAAATTTCATTGATTTAGAAATTTTTTTAGAAAATATCGTGAGCAAACCCCACTAAACCTGAGCAAACCTGAGAAAACCTAAGTAGTGCAAGATGGGGTGTTCTGCGCCAAGTGCTCCAAGCCCTCTACGCATGCGCCAAAAATACAGGTGCGGTTTTGAACAGGTTTGTTTAGAATAGGTGCGGACTATCCGGACACTATCCGAAACCCCAATAGGACACTAACGTACACTATCCGGACACTATTCGGACCCCAATAAGACACTAACACCATCTTCAAAACCGCAGCTGTTCTAACCAAGCCTGTTCAAAACCGCACCTGTTCTAAACAAACCTGTTCAAAACCGCACCTGTTTTAAACAATCCTGTTCAAAATTGCACCTGTGTTTTTTTGGCGAATACGCAGAGGGCTTGGAGCACTTGGCGCAGAACACCCCATCTTACACTACTAATCTACACACCAGGTTTGTTCGGATTTGCTTAAATATGCTCAGGTTTTCTATGGTCTTTATTATCAGCATTTTATTTGCAAAAGAGCGTTTTTCGAAAAACATTTACTTTTAAAAAAGTTGTTTCTCAAAAAATGTATTTTTAAAATAAGCGCTTTTCGAAAAATATAATTCCTTGGAAAATGTTCCGTTTCGAAGGCTGGTTTAACAAGTAATGTATTAAGTACCTGACCTGGATGAATTAAAATTTTTCGGCAAAATAAACTGCGTACTTGGCATAATATTAAGACAAACGAAACACACTGCCAGGACTGCAATGTCACCATCTCAAAGAACACGTAGCTTCTGCTTTACTCGATGTTTTAGTAAGTTGATAAGAAGCGGTGTTATAGTAAACTTTTTCTTAGATCTCGCAATATGGCGGCCAAGTCATTTGTCATTTATGATACCCTGTTGAAGTCTGGTCTATTTTACGTTTAGACTAGTAGTTTAGACTAGTAGTAGTAGACTAGTAGTTTAGCTAAAATGACAGGACCGGGCGTTCTTTTACCTTCGCCTTCACCTTTTTTTTAAACTTTGTAAGGGGTCTTAAAGCCTGAGTTGTCAATGGACTCATTGTCATCAATACATTCTGCTTCACTTAAATTAAATTATGCACAGAAAGGTACAAGCAGATAGGTACCTAGGTCTGTAGCGCCTAGAAAGTTACTTACAAAAATGAGTCGGAGGCGAGTTTTGCAATCATAATTACTGTATCAAGACCCATTTATCACACGTCTAATATAACACATTTTTTTTCTACAACAATGCGGTAATGAGAAATTCATCGTTTCAATTGTAACTTTGTTGAGTAAAACCTGTTACTGTTACGTTAATAAAGTAGGCTGTAGGGATAAAGTATACTGGGTACTATACGCGATCATCTTTAACTACTGTCAATATTTTATGATAATAATAGAGTCAAAATCAATCTTGTAAAGTACGATAACGTTGGTGCCGGCGGGGAGATTGTTGCGACGTCGCCGTCTCTCTCGAACTTCGTGTGACTTCATTAAAAACCACTGGCTAACTGAACGTTTTCCCTCGGCCGGCACCAACGTCATTGTACCTTACACGATTGATTTTGAATCTACCATTAGAACTTGCAAATATATTGCGTATTAATTTTATTTTATCACTGTGATACTAATTAGTTATTTATTTATTTATTCCAAATATACAAAGAGTAATTCAATTACATTAATCCTTACAACCTAAATAATTAAACGCGACCTGCCGTGTCAGCTTGATCTAGGGGTTGATCTAGGGACTTTTCGGTGGGACCAATATCAGCTTTTGATGTCATCTGTGATTGTCAAATATAGAGTTTTGTCATAAATTGAACTATACAAACATAATATTTCTTGGGAGAGTCAGTTCTGTTCTGACGTTTACATTTTTAATGGAGCTCAACAGATTGGCTCAAGGACACGCAAACTACAAGGAAACGTTTTTAACTTTAACATCTATAAACATAAAAGTGAAGCTACTATTTGCGACTGTAACAGCAATCTACAGAAAACATGAAAAAGTAACCAACCACATTGGCTTGAAATTGCTTTTTCTTTTATGAAGTCGGTAAATTTTTTTTGAAAAAAAATTATTGGGTGAGTGTTTCGATTAACCGATTGTGCAACAATATTAACATATTTGACTAAACTGAAATTGAATGACTGAAAAAGCCCAGCCTGGTTATCCCACAACAAAAAAAGTATAGGTAGGGTCTCCCGTACTCATTAAAAAAGGACCTATGAAAGTGAGAAAAAAAGCACGGTTAACTTGGCGAGAAAGTGCCTTATATCACACGCGTGTTGAAAAGTACTTTACAACACACGTGTTGAAAAGTACTTGTCAACATGACATTGAAATAGATGGTGCCAATTTCATTTGTTTTATTCTCAGCATACTTGACAAAAATGTTAGTGTTGAAAGTGAGGGTTTTAAAAGACAGAAATTGAGGTTTTTTTGTAAATATTTTTGTGGTCGTAGGAAAAATATTGTACATTACTCGTGTGAAAGTAATTTTCGCACACTCGTGGGATTATCGCACTCGGCTGTCGCCTCGTGCGACGACATTCCCACTCGTGTGAAAAATGTCACTTTCAACACTTGTTATGTAATATACTATTTTATTTCCACATTTCTCATAAAGAACAAAAATAGAAAATAAATAACTTAATTTTGCGGCAAATATTTTCAACTGGAAGAAAGAAATTTTTGGAAAAGTTATACTTTACCTTAAACAAATGGCATTTAATGTGTTCACTTGACTTGAAATACGGCTTTCCTAGAAAATGAATTAAATTCCTTTTTAAATTACATCAGAGGCCAAAAATCCCATTTAAAATGCGCTATGTTCTTTGCAAAAATAAATAAAATGCCCCTGGAAAGTTTGTTTGTCCTACTCTGGATTATCTTATAAACCCTTCTTTATTGTTAACATACTCAAAGCCGTTTTTAAACCCATGCATGCTTCAAAGAGGAATTTTTATGATTTTCATATTAAATCTGTATAGGCTTTACTTCTTTTTCGTATGTTTTTCATCTCCGCCACTAAAACTGGATGAGAATAATCTTCTTTGATTTTTCGAGTGTGTAAACACAACCGTAAAGAAATTTCTAAGGGGTATTATTTTAAGCTAATATTTTTTCGTATATTCGGATAGAGAAAGTCATTTTCTTCAGGTTTCTTTACAGTTTACAGGTTGGCTCAAATCAGCTCTTCCCGCCTGTCAAGTTCTTACAAAGGGGGCTATAAAAATGGGCATCTTTGAACAAAATAGGCTGTCTGTAAATGACAATTTCTCAAATGAGCTATTAAAGAGGAAGAAGATTGGTTACATCTCATGTCTATTTTATTCCTAGAGATAAAAAATATTACAAGGAAAAAATCTTAAACAAATTCCTTAAGCACTTAAGACAGGAATTCCATAACTATATTAGTTAAGATTCAGCGATATTGTTGTTTATTTTCTAACAACCTGTGTATTATTCCTTTGACGCCTAGTAGGAAATTTTCCACGTTGAAATATAATGTTATTGCCAATAAAAATACGTATATTTTCCAGATTACTTAAATCTTAACAAAATACAGGGTGTTTCAAAAAACCTGTGCCATCGCTTAGAAAAAGGTTCTTTGAAAGAAACTAAGGCAAAAAGTTTATATGAACATGGGTCCGCAGATGCCCTGTTTCAAAGATACAGGGTGTTAAATTTTTAATTTTTTTCGTTTTTTTCAAAATGGCCAGCAATTTTGATGAAATTTACGTTGAGTAAAGTACTTAAATTTAGCATAACTCTGACTATGAAAAGACTTTGGCAGATCCTCCCCAGGCGTGCATATGAGAAGACGGCGGTAAACATTTGTTTAATTACATGTGGATTTTATTAAACCCCTTGACAGCTTGCCTATAGATTTTTTGCTGCAGAAGCTATCTGCTTACGGTATCAGGGGCTCGTTCCTTAACCTGATGGAATCGTATTTGAAAGGAAGATCCTTTTGTGTAAAAGTTGAGAGCCAGTTTTCGGATTTTTATGAAAATGATATGGGAGTTTCACAGGGGTCCGTGTTGGGACTCTTTCTAATATTCGTGAATGAATTGCCAGAGTTTATCAATGATGGGAAAACAATAATGTTTGCAGACGACACATCTGTAGTGGTTACAGCACGGTCTCCGGAGGAACTTAAAATGGGAATCAAGCGTGTTGTCGATGATTTTAGTTTGTGGTGCTGTAGAAATAATTTGATTCTAAATGTAGAAAAAACAGTATATGTAAATTTTAGAACAAGAAAGTGTAAGCCTGCTATAGAAGTTGATCTTTTTAAATGTTCAAACGTAACTAAGTTTCTCGGATTATATATAGATGAGCTGATGTCTTGGCAGAGGCATTTGGACCGTGTCGCCAAAAAACTTAGTTCGGGTTTTTTTGCTGTTTCCCGTCTTAGGGACACAGTATCTAACAGCACATTATTGGATGTCTATTATGCGCTAATCTATTGTCATCTCTCTTATAATGTAATCCTTTGGGGAAATTGTGTGAATAATGAAATAATACTAATCTCACAAAAACGTATAATACGACTTATCTATAACATACCTACTAAAGAAAGTTGTAAACCTTATTTCATTAGGAATAAAATTTTAACATTTCCTTGTATATTTATATACAAGTTGCTACTGTATATAAAACACAATGTTCACAAGTTTGATATGAATGCAATGTTTCATTCTTATAATACGAGAAACTCATCAAAATTAGTATTGGAGGTCCATAGACTTAGTAAATATGAGAGATCCCCCGAATACTTAGGGAAAAAACTGTATAATAAGTTGCCTGATAATATCAGAAATTTAGGTTTTAATCAATTTAAAAGAAAAGTAAAGGATATGCTTTTAAGCAAGGCTTACTATTGTATAAACGATTTTATTAATGAAAATTAGTATCTAATGTAACATAGGATAGATATTTCTTTCACATTTTAATTGAGTGTAATTAATTGTATCATGTGATTTTAAAACTGACGTGTACATCCAAATTTTATACTTGGCAAAAGTACTAATAAAGGTCTTATGTCTTATGTCTTATGTCTTACTGGTTAAGTTTTCCCCCAAACAGATAATCGTACATAGGGTTTGCATCTGCGGACCAATGATCGTATGAACATTTTGCCTTAGATTCTTTTAAAGAATCTCCCTTTAAGCTTTGAGTTTTTGAAACACCCTGTATATACCCAGGGATTCACTAAATCCGTTGCAAACTTAGTACTGGTTTAGATTTAGATCATGTAGTTGACCAGTTAGTACAATCATAGACTAAATAATACCTAGACCATGGATTTATTAAGAATGGATACGGGATGATTTAACATTCTTTGAAGCCAAAACAAACCATTCTAAGTGACACTGTAAACACAATTTGTAAACATTGGCCACATCTTATTTTACCTTTTAGATAGATAGATAGATATATATTTATTTGACAACGTTACATTCTTTACATGTTTGTTGCAAGTCAAAGGAAAAATGCATAAAAATAAATAACACATTACTAAATAACAATTGTAACCAACTAGATACAGAATATATTTTCATTCTTAGTAAAAAACACAAAAAAAAAACAGAAATACAAGTATTCAGCTCACAGACGGTGCCTCCATGTATTCATTAACAGAATAAAAGCAGTTTTCTAAGAAAATTTTTTTTATTTTCATTTTAAACTTTATGTAGTTTAATATTTTTACAGCATTGCCAAGTTTGTTATACAGAGATACATTTAATGCATTTCTCTCAGCATCTACAAGTCGATACCTTGGAATCAGTAATGTGTTCGAAGATCTTGTACCGTACGTATATTAATTATATTTTTGTACAAAAAATACGTTAGAAGCATCACAATATTTACTAAAAGTAATAAAAGCCCTAAAATACTTTATTTTCTGCGAAATAATAATAAATTTAAGTTAAAAAGGTTTTATTATTTATAGGATATGTTATTTCTAAAGGAGTTTATTTAAAGTCGCTCCGAGTCATTTATAAATCTATAAGTCGCACTTTCTTTTCTAGTTCATTAGACAAAGACGTACGTGTAACCGAGTGCTCAGACCGAGGTTCAGACGTTTTCCTAAGCAACCAGCACAGACAGCAACACTTCTGAGCTCCAACACTCCAATGCTATTTTATCTCTTTCTACTACCATTCTTGATTCAATTACATATTTCCTGTGGTATTTCCTTAAAGTTTGTAAACTGTTCCCTCAAGAGAAAACAAACAATAAATATAAGGCTTCACGTTCGATACGGTCACAGTATACGGAACATCGAATATCCCTATTATAATAGATCCATGACCTAGACGAACACTGCCATGAAATGAAAAGCGGGTCTCCGTTGAGGAATTTGGTGGGTTTACTGGTTTTACTGGTTTATGGTTTAAAAGTTTGTTTGTCTACCATTATATAAATATATATACTATGTATCTACATGTATATGTATAATGGTGGACAATCCAACTTTTCAACCGTAAACCAGTAAACTCACCAAATGTCGCAAGGGAGACCGGCTGTTCGGTGTATTCGAGTGTCTGTCTATATTCTTTATAGTCTCTGGTACAATACAAGTTTGAATAATTTGCTAAGTCAAGTAAATTTGGATATGGTATTTACTGTGAAATGAAAAACATACATATATTTAATCTACATGACAGTGTATTTGCATTACATGAAATAATCAACATTTTCTGAAAGTTTATTTCAGTGAAAGAGGTTCTTTTATAGTTAAGTATATATCTTAGCCCCGAAAAGCATCTTTTTAGTCACTGGAGCGCAACGAAAATGTGAATACATATCAGTATTATCTTTTAGGGTTTCAGAAATGGACTTTAGTTGGAAAAATCCCGGATGTATCTAGAAGATGTCCGAAATTGTCACAAATAAAGTCTAAATCATTTTTAAGGTTTGGTACATTTATAACTTCTTTACATATTTTTTACACTCTGCTCATCGTCCTTTAAGCTGGTAATAACAGTTTTGACTTGGTCAAAATGAGTTCTGTAATATGTAACTGCGCTGCGGTCACCCATGTTCCCCATTGCGTTATCACAGGTTGTGGCGGTAATGCTATATTAGGGCACATTTCCTTGACGTTGCAATACTGGCGGGTGACTTAAGAAAAAAAAATTTAACCTCACTAACTAGACTATCTATCGATTAGTGGGTAAAACTCGCGCACAAACTCACATATTTTATGCAGATCATGCTCAGAACATGTACGATGAATTAAATTGGGAAAATGATATTTTAATTGCCTTTCGGCTTTCAGCATATACGCTACACTATCCGATAGAAGCAAAATAACCTTTTCACAAATGTTTGTATCGGGAAAAGGTGTATTGATGTTTTCTACTCCAGTCTGGGTTTTTCTATTGCTACTAGCTTTAGAAAGAAATTTGAAATTTACTCGCGGTCACATATGACTGTTCAGACTATGTAAAGGTCCAACTATATTATTGGCAACGTATCGTTCTTTGATGTCGGTAGTTTCGCCCATATTGAACCATAAGCTTTTCCCGTAAGATTTTTTTTATTCTGTTCATAGTTTTGCAAACCTTTTTTCAACATAAGTCTTGCGAAGCGTTGATGCATCTGGTACTGCGAGGGTGCAGTATTTTTCTAAAACTGTCCTCACAAAAGGATTATTTATTTTATGAAGTGGGATGTTAGCTGCAACAAAGGCTTCACACAAATCCATGAAGAATTCTTTTTGCATTAAAACATGTTGCCTTGGTTTGGATGCCCTAGAAGGAGATTTTATTTTCATCTTTTATAAATGCTGCTGACCGGTTACATGGTGCTCTATATTGTACTTTGTGTGACATACTGGCCACCATACACCTTGCTGACATTCAAATAATATCTAAGAATATGGAAGAAGCCACTCTAACTTTGGATTTTTACTTGTACTCATTTTAATTACTTTTAAATCACTATTTACAACGCAACTGCTTTGAGCCTATTATAGCTTGTCTGTTATGCGTAATGCACACAAAAAATGCGTTTCCTTTTTATAAGGCATGCACCCAAGCAAGGTGTGTACTTTGGAAACTTACTTGTGTTTTCATTAAGACAACGACGCCACGGAAAACTTGGAGTTGCTCTCCACAATGTAAAAAATATATATTTCTCTTGTTTGGCAACTAAACATTAAATAAATGATTTTATAAGAGAAAAGCAGCCCTCGAGACATCTTGAATTCTGAAGAAAACAAGCACTTCTTCCTACTCTCTGAATAAGTATTTAAAAGCAACCCTCTTCAACTTTTGTGTTTTAACACAATGTAAATATCAGTCGTTGATATTTGTTCGTATAAAATTTTACACAATTTTACTACTGGCAACTTTTTTCTTGCTCTTAAAATAGGCCAACATACAGATGCACAGCCAAGTGCGGTTTATCGAGTATCGAGTCACTGTAAATATTGAAATGTTCAATTTCTAAATGCTTACGCAGGAATACGCTACAAGGTTTAAAATTTAATACTGGTTTAAATTGTCTAGTTGACCAGTTAAGTTTTGACAAGTTTGTGCCCTGGAACTGTTAGTATGTCGTATTGACCTTCAGCAACAGGAGACAATAGCATCATTCATAAATAGCCTTTTGTTGTAACGGTTTAACTCATCGTTTCATTGAATTCTAAGGAATGTCGTGAATTCCACCTTCCGCTTGTTTATCAACGTGCCCTATATTTGCGGACCAATAGTAGCACTTTGACTTTTCCGCTTTGATGCGTTTTCATTGTGTTTATGCTCTGGAGTAGTGTGCTCTAGAACAAGTCTTGTAAATTTGGTTTATTATTGAGGCAATGTTTTTATATGTTTTTTTAGACATATTATGATACATACATGTTTGGACTTAAGGGTTTGATTAAGGGTTATATTTTTGTATTTTATAGTGAGATTAAGAGTGTTACTATGAAGGGTGAGCATTTGTAAATTTTATAATTATTTTTAGGTAAACAAGGTAAACAGGTAAACTTTCGTGTACAAGTATTTTAAGGTAAAATACAATGAATTAACGATTTTTGACCACCATTTTCTGAAAACCTGTTAACTTTAGGATGAAATATTCCCAATAAGAAGTATTCAGAATTTTAAGCTGAATTCGAAAATCCAATAAAATATAGAGCGTTCCTCTTCAAAAAAAAAAGTTCCTGTCGATTTCAGGAAAACGGTAAACTTGACAACAGTGCGGAACTCACATTGGACCGGGCTTAGTTTCGTACTTGAATGTCAAAAGTTCATAAAAATCGGATGAACGGTTTGCAAGATATTTCGAGGTTTCCATATTTTTGTTACACACTGTATGTCAATAATGTACCGAATGTAAATTGCGTGCAAGAACTACCAATGTCAACATTGATGATTAATTAATGTACTAAAACGTATTTATCTCATAATATTATTATTAACTATTAATTATAATAGCGGCGCTATAACATAGACTAAATAATACCTAGACGAACACTGCCGTGCAACGAAAAGCGGGTCTCCTTTGAGACATTTGGTGGGTTTACTGGTTTATGGTTTAAAAGTTTGTTTGTCCACCATTATAAATATATGTATACTATGTATCTACATATTCTACATGGTGGACAAACAAACTTTTAAACCATAAACCAGTAAACCCACCAAATGTCTCAAAGGAGACCGGCTTTTCGGTGTATTCGAGAGTCTGTCTATATTCTTTATAGTCTCTGGTTATATATATATATATATATATATATATATATATATATATATATATATATATATATATATATACAGGGTGTCTAAAATAGGTGATACCACTATTGCTATCTCCGAAATGGTAAAAGATACGAGGTCGCTTAAATTAGAGAAAATGTGCCATTTCTAGTCCCTACTTATATTCCGGTTACGGAGTTGCCAAATTCTCTATAGTTTCTTATCTACAGGGGATTTTTTAAAAATAGTCAAAAATTTAATTTTTAAATATCTCGAAAACTATTATAGTTAGAAAAAAGTTGTTTTTACAAAAATCACACGATTTTTTACCTTCTCTAAAGAGACTTTATTGTTTTGTTTATACCATTTGTTTTTACTGAGTTACTGATACTAACTTGTTTTTTTCAAATACGGACCTGGATTTTTTGCTGCATTTTTTGAAAGAATACTTCATACCCTTTACAACTGTGTATCACTTGATTATGTTTTTCGACGTTTTGGTGAAGAATAGTGTCATCATCAGGATATTCTGCCAGTACGGACCTGGGATTTTTCAAGTTAATGCGCCATTTCACGACCTATTATGGCGACAATTAGGTCAGAATCAGTAACTATGGATTAACTTGTTTTAACTGGTGAATTTCAATTATAATCATGATTACTAACAAGGACCCTCAAGTTTGTAAAATTGGTCCAACACCTGAAAAAGCATAAGCTTAGCTTTAATCATAGTAGAAATAAACACTATGCTTTAATTATAACAAATCCTAATAATTAAATCTTAGAGGCGTGATTCGCTTCGTGTGGTCAGTCCAATCGCGTCCATCAACCTGTTCGTCCGCCCGTCCATATGTTATAATTCAACGCAACGTCAAAAAATAAAGCAGAAAACGGATTTTAGATTCGAATTCCTTATGATCCGAACCCAGTAAATATGACAATGGGTTCATGCTATAATATATGTAGTTAAAGGTCTTTAATTTGAGATAATATGGTTTGTTTTCAAAGCCTGTAAATAGTAATTCAACTGTACCAGCAGAATGAGTTGCAGCAGAAATGAAACCATTAGGTAAAATAGGATTATTTATTATTATCTTTTGAACTGAAAGGTGATTTTTGGATACGAAAATATTAAAATCGTAAATAATGAAGACGTATCATCAAGGGTGCCTTTTACAATATGTAGTAAACTTAACCACGAGTTAGGTGCTGTTAATAAAGGCCGCTAATTATATCTGATCTTAGTCTGCTAAATTTTTGCTTTCAATAACTCATTGGCTTAAATGCAATTTCACAAACTTTAATGACCAAAGGGTTCTGGTTAGTAATCATGAACATAGTTTAAAATTAATCAGTCAATTTAAACCACAGCGATAGGTTGTGAAATTGTGCCTTAACATGGAAAATCCCAGGTCCGTATCGATAGAAAATCCTGATGATGTTGTTATTCCTGATCAAAACGTCGAAAACCATAATGAAGTGATACATAGTTGTAAAGGGTATGAAGTATTCTTTCAAAAAATGCAGCAAAAAATCCAGGTCCGTATTTGAAAAAAACAAGTTAGTATCAGTAACTCAGTAAAAACAAATGGTATAAACAAAACAATAACGTTACTTTAGAGAAGGTAAAAAATCGTGTGATTTTTGTACAAACAACCTTTTTCTAACTATAATAGTTTTCGAGATATTTAAGAATTAAATTTTTGACTATTTTTGAAAAATCCCCTGTAGATGAGAAACTATAGAGAATTTGGCAACTCCGTAAACGGAATATGAATAGGGACTAGAAATGGCACATTTTCTCTAATTTAACCGACCTCGTATCTTTTACCATTTCGGAGATAGCAATAGTGGTATCACCTATTTTAGACACCCTGTATATATATATATATATATATATATATATATATATATATATATATATATATATATATATATATATATATATATATACAGGGTGTTTCAAAAAACATGTGCCATCGCTCAAGGAGAGATTCCTTGTAAGAAACTAAGGCAAAAAGTTTATATAAACATGAGTCCGCAGATGCTTCGTTTCAACGATACAGGGTGTTAAATTTTTAATTTGTTTTCACTTTTTCCAAAATATTTTCAAAATAGCTTCATCAATTTTGATGAAATTTACACTGTGTAAAGTACTTAAATTAAGCATAATTCTGACCATGACAGGTGATACAGGGTGTTAAATTTTTAATTTGTTTTCACTTTTTCCAAAATATTTTCAAAATAGCTTCATCAATTTTGATGAAATTTACACTGTGTAAAGTACTTAAATTAAGCATAATTCTGACCATGACAGGTCCTCCAGGGGCATACATATGAGAAGACGGTACAATATTTTTCCAATAAAAACATGTACGCCACTGATTTTTTCACATTTTCTTATATCGGTCAAATAGTATGTTAAATTCTTAACAAAACTTATCTCTTCCTATTTTTTCAGTTTTCATTTAGTTTAGGAGAAAAATGTAATTTTATTAACAGTCTTAGTGGTTTGGTTTTCCCAATCATCGGCATCGGTTTTAACATGTAAAGACCATTTGAAAATTTAACGTCCTGTATCTTCGAAACAAAGCATGTGCGGACCCATGTTCATATAAACTTTTTGCCATAATTTCTTTCAAAGAATCTTCCTTTCAGCGATGGCACATCTTTTTTGAAACGCCCTGTATATATATAAACAGAACCCAAAGACGAACCCAGACATGTCGGTTTTCATGCAAGATTTAAATATTTATATAAATCTGCATTTTAATATTTTACATGTTTAAAGTAATTTTAGGATTAAAATACTACCCTGTAACGAACTTAATTAAATTTCGTTTAATAACAAAAACGGTTTATCCCTCACACTGCCAGAATATTTTCAATTTAATTAATAAAAGGGAAAATTAAAGGATATTTTAATTTAAAATAATATTGACATAAAAATTAAACACGTGTTTTCACGAAAGTAATTTAGATGTGAAGCTATTGCTTCTAGATTTGTGGTTTTACTGTGGCTGCCTGACCTAACAGCTAGATTCACTATTGATAAGATCGGTCTAATTTGATATTTAAACTGCCAAGTGTAAGAATGTTGACAACTTTTGTGCTACGAACTTATTTCTCAAAGTTTTTGCAAATTTTTGAACAAAAGGGTAATTTAAGTATATAGATTGTACAAAAAGTGTTGTCACTCATTTCTTTATATATTTTTATTATATTGGCACTACACGAGTGTATTGGCCCGGGACCTACAGTTTAACGTGGGCTCCGAACCACGGTCCTCAGTAACACGACAACCAGAGCGCTATCCTATGCTGCCTTTTAGTCAATCATTTAAACGTCAGTTTAGTGTTGAATATTTTTGGTCTTGTAGCCTATTCAATTTATTGTATTATAGGTATAATTCATTAAAATATCATGTTACTAAATATCTTTTGGATTTTTTTTATTTTTTACCTTTTAACCAATTATATGGCAACATTCTGCTGTATACCATATAGATTGTATGTGTAAGATTTACATTGCAAAAAGCCATACTTCGTCCATCGGAACCACCCTAATACACTTACGTGCATAGAAATCGACCTACCTCACAATTTTGAAATCGAATGCATTTTCTTAGAAACCATTCATCAGTCATTATCAAATAAAAAAATGACATCTCGATTAATCTAGACCCACTGTAATGGGTATTAAATAATAGTCTTTCATACAATATACTTTTTTATATAAACTGGTGAATGGTTGCAAAAAAAAATGCATTCGATTTCAAAAGTACGATGTGGGTCGATTTATATGCACATAAGTTTACATGTTAATAAATGCAGTTTGTCCACGGATGGAGTTGACAAGGGGAAAAAAATCTTTACTATTAATTTTACGATCAAAAGTCATTCTTTATAAAAAAAATCTGCTTGTCGAAAAAATAAGTACACCATATAAAAATCTGAGATCAGATGTACAGAGTGTTAATAATTCAAAATAATTAAATGATTTACGAAAAAAGTACCTACTATTATTCAGAATTTTCAACAAAATGTACATAAAACAAAGTTGTTTATAATTCAAAAATATAGCCTAAATACAAATTTTGTAATCAAAATTCTAATTTTTAAATTTAGAATAATAATAGTGTTTTTTGCTACTATGTGCAGCATTTGACAAAAAATCAAAATAGTCGATTTAGTTAATGTCAATATTACATCAGCATCGTCTTTACGTCAGTACTTTGATTCGTGACGGTATTTTCCAAAATGTTCACAAAAGAAGAGCGTATCTATTTAATACCATGGGGTGGGATGTAGCTATGTAGAATAAATTTAAAAATTACAATTTTGATTTTAAAATTTGCATTTACGCTTTGTTATGAATTACAAACAACTTTGTTTTACGAACAATTTATTTAAAATAATAAATAATGGTACTTTTCTCCTAAAGTATTTTAATTTTTCTTAATTTATTAACACCCTGTACATCTGATCTCAGATTTTTATATAGTGAACTTATTTCTTCGACAAGCACAATTTTTTTATAAACGACTTTTGGTCGTAAAAGTAATAATAAAGATTTTTTCCCTCTTGTTAACTCCATCCGTGGACACACTGTATATTTCAATAAAAAGCGCCGTTTCCTCTGTTGGTAAAGCAGGGTTTCAAAAATGTGTTCCCAATACTAATTATTGGACAGTGTGCTGTTTAACACATTTATCATATTGAAGCGGCTCGAAATTAAGATCTGTTTTGTAGCTCACACCAATAATGTTAAGGAGTGTATATGTACTTTTGGTAAGTACATTGATTGGGTGTGATTAGCAGGTGGTATTAATAGACTAAAATTAGTAAATCCCCCTTAAGTAAACTGTCCCGCTATTTAGAGCTAGTCGATGGCTTGTCATATATAGTGGCCTTTACTATTATCATTTGATGGCAGAAATAATGGGTTTAACGTTAGTACTTAGGTTTCAATTCTACACATGAACTGTTCCAAAAAAAGTAGGTACTAAGTCATAAAACCTTAAATTCTTTACTACTGTCAGTCTACTAATATGTTTAAACTAATACGGGTATATAATCAAATTTCAGGAAAATAATGAGACAGTTTAAAGCATTTTTACCTACTTTGTGCGTTTTGATTTCTTTTTTAATTTAACATCCTTTACCGACGTTTCGCTTTTTAAAATTTATGTCCGAAAATTTTAATTAAAAACCAATTTGAAAAGCAAATGTATAATATTTTAATAAAAATGTTAATTTCCACTCACAAATATCTCCCAATTATAAAAGTTAAAAATATTTTATTTACAAACTCCAGGCAAATCCGACCAACGAAGCAGTAGAGGATTCGATATTAAAAAGTATTGTTTGCTAGATACATTTTAAAAATAAATATTAAAAAATTAATGTGGTGTGTGTTTGGTACATCCAAGCAGATATACAATATTGAAAAATGAAATGTGAAAACCTGTTTGAAAAAGAATAAAAGAAAATATTATTTTTACACAATATCAGGATGTCACTGACGGTCTATTAAAGCAGATGTTTCGTAAATACTTAGAGGAAAAATAAAAAGGCAAAAATACAGACCAGACATAATATTTCCATCGATAAACAAAGATTTTATTTGACAGCGTAGCTAAAAGGTTGAAGTAAGGATGATATGGAATAAAGGTAAATAATACATCGATAAAAATAAACATTTGTAGGATATAAGCTATCATCATTCTCATGAAATTTATACATCCCATAATTATATACTTTTATGTATGTGTCATAAAAGAAAGTTATTTTTAAGGCGCTACTTTCGATTCACTTCCATTGTTGTGCTGTTGGAGTCATAGCCCAGATTTATCTTGGATCATAGGCTAACAAAGTATATAGACTAGAAACTGAATACTAAATCTCTTTTTAAACTGTTGTTGAGCGCAATCCTTGGTCGGTACGCCCAAGCTTGCTTTAATGATCGATCGAATCAAACTCAAAAAACAAAGAAATAATTTATTTGCTTATGGATGGTAAGCTTATTAGTTCTACAGTACAGATATGTGTGGCATAAATGTAAGCCGTTTATACAAGGTCACGCCCATTGACTTCTATATATAGACCCGTACAACTGACAGCGTGCGCAAACAAAAGTTAAGTTAGCAGGGTGAAATATTGTGTTTGTACGCACGACCACCGGTCATATTTCTCGAACCTGATCGGCGAGGGGCATGCGCACAACTCGCTTGTTGTCATCTGCTACACGGGTTGCATAACCAGCTGGAAAACAATCAGCAAACCCTTTTATGTTCCTTGACAATCAGAGTGGGATCGATCATCACGCTGACAAATTTTGCAGTGCGCATGCCCATGGCCGATCAGCTTTGTTTACATGCGAGAGGGCAGAAATTTGCCACTTTCGCGATTATTGTTTGCTTATCCATATATAGAAATCAATGGTCACGCCTAAATATTTTACTCTTCTAGCAGGTTGTATTCTCTCATTATTGATTTTTTTGGTTAAAATATCCCATTCTGTTTTCGACGCAAATGATTTCAATTTTCCATTTGTTATAGTATGGCGTTAAGAATCTTAAGTGTGCTTGAATTTTGCTTTTGGCAGCTTCTGCGTAGTAAGAATGAGAATAGATCCAGGCGTCGTCATGCTACTTTAGTGTGAGGATACATTGGCATGTCAGATTATATGTACAAGTTATATAGGAGTGGCGAGAGGACTGTTCCCTGTGGGACTCCCGCGGTTATCGTCTTGTATTCAGATAAATCACCTTCCACCCTGACCTTGAATGTCCTGTCACTCAGGTAAGAGTGCAAAAGGGTAATTCAATGAAGGGGACATTGATGACAGATAAATAATTTGTACAGTAACCCATGATACCAGATGCAGTCAAAGGCTCGTTGAATATACATAAACTAGATGTATTAGAAAATGACAGCTTTATAACTAGCTTTAGGAGGTTGCAACGCCTTGACAGTGCTAGGACGCTATCTTAAATCAGATTTTTCTACAAAAACGGCGATTCTGAGCATTTGCAGATGCAAAAGATAAATTTAGTACAGGATTTAAGTGTGGGTTTTAGTCAGAGAATATCGGGCTCGCCTGCTTCCAGGTTGGGGAGTCTGGTGCAAGAAAGAGTGTCGTAAACATAGGCGTCTACGCCTATGTTTACGACATAACGCAGTGGTTCTTTATTTTCATTGCGTGAAAATGAATTTAATTTAGTGCGAATAACTATTAAAAACAACAGGACGCAGGACCATCACCGAAGGATATTCTAAATGGTCTAGTCACTTCTTTAAATTTCGCGAAATGCTGGCATTTTTTGCAATCGGTCGTAATGCATTAAAGCGACTGTCTCAGCCAGGAATCGAGCGCTACTATTCGACGATGGCGCGACGGGCTTGGGCGACAGGCGAGCAACGGAAGAGGGGGGATTTACAGCGCGATGAGCAAGTGGGAAGACTTATTAGAATATTTTTCGACGATGGCAGGACCGGATTTAGTTTCTAACGTTTTAACATTTATTAAAATCCCAATTATATTGCACCTTTTACACAGGCGATTTTTGATAAAATCGTTTATTTTTACGACCCAACCTGTTGAAATAAATGCCTCAACTTTGAGAACACTCTGTATAATTAAATTACTTGTTCCTGGCATTTTGTTGTTTTCTGATCCAATCTTTCGTTACATGTTTTCTTTCTTGCTAAATTTGATTTATTTTTAGGGAAAATTAAAGATAAAACACTTGCTTTCCGCTTCCAAAAACAACGTAAAAAAATATCTTTGCAAGCACTCAACAAAATAAGACTAATTGAAGAACGTTTCAAAATAAAACCATTTTATAAGTCGTACAAACGTTGTAATTAAAACTAACTTCCTCGCCAACGGTGTAAAAAGGCTTCGGAAGTTAAGAGCTTTAGCGCAGTTTTTTTATCTACTAAGTTAAATTGGAACAGGTATGTAAAAATATTTGACCTATTTACCTAAATCCAGAAGCCAAAGTGCGCCTTTATCTAACCGGTTAAATCTCAGTGTTTCCTTAGACTGTAATAATAATCTTCGGGATTCAATTCGCGATCTTGTGAAAAGAAATACTGGCTGGAAAGGCGGTGTAATTAGAATAATTGAAGTTCAAATTGAAAAGGCTCTGCAGTGGCTAATTTATATACTTCATTCTAACGAATTACCCCTACGTCACCTGCTTCAACAATTAGATGCATGATACAAATAAAAGAAGATATGTAACGCGCAGGTAGGCGTGGCCATGGACGTCACGATGTGAGTAATTCTGCATATTTAGTAAACGAAACACGTCTTTGTTAAGATCGCGTTGTGTTTTAAATTTATTTTTTGGTGTTTTTATATCACTTTTAAGAGTTTAAATGTGAAAATGAGGTATGTTGTGTATGGTTGTGATGTGGACAATCAACGCAAGGGCTTTATGCCCGATACTAAAGTTATTAGCTCCCCCAAAGACAAAGAAACACAAAGGGTTTGGAAGCGTCTGTGCAAACGAGAAGATAAATTTAATATGAAAATTGCTAGAATCTGTTCTAGACATTTTAACGAAAGTGATTATGAAGGTAATTTAAAGCATGAATTGTGTCATGCCATGAATGTCAAATGTGTTTAATGCTTTCACAAACCTGCTTCAATGAAAAGGTTTAGTATGACAAACAATAAAATCGCTAAACATCTCCACGGTAACGAATCAATAGACTTTAATCGAGAAAATACGACAACAAGACTGAAAAAAAGGCTATGTTCTTAAAAGATAATTTATTGTTTTACCTAATTTCATAAATTTAGATATTTGTGTCTTGTTTAGAATAACTTTTGGCGTTTTAAGATTTTTTTGAAATTTGAAAAATCAAAGAATACAAAAATACAATAATTTCTAATAATTTACTATTTAAAGTGTAAAAAACCAAAAACAACTATCCTAAAAAAAAAGTTTCCGTTGCAAACATACAGATGTTATTCACCGCAAAAAATATTTGACAAATTATAGGAACAAACAAAATCCTTATTCATAACATATTTTCGGAAGACTCAGTAGGCATATATTTTAATAAGAATATGCCTCTAAATAAAAATTATTATCTGAATTATTAGGCATAGTTTTATTTTCTAAAATTATTTACCTTTTCTTTTCATGTAAATAAATACATAGAACGCAACTGGCAGGCAATTTACCAATATCTATTATTTTAAATTAATTTATCCCTTTATTTACATGATTATTGTAAATCATATACTTTAAAATTTGTATTATAAGCAGGAGGCAAAGTATATTGCCAATAGAATTTATATAAAATCGCTTTAACTAACGTAAACTCTATATTGCGCGTTATAAATTTCAAAACTAACTCACACACATTATTACCTCCCTTTTATTGTATCATGAATTAGACCCAAGCAAACGAAAGGACCTAATTCGTGTTCTAAGCCAGCTGGGTTATTTCTGGCGAAACCAAATCTGTAAAAAACAACTCGACATGCAGTCACCTCCCTGCGGTGAGTTCTGGGTTGACTAAGTGATGATAAGAAATGTAATTTTGACGCGCGATTTAAATAAATCATTATTTTTTCAAGCGAAGAGCTGCATATTTGAACTTTAATTACCGTAGTGGGGGGGGGGGGCTAAAGATTAAAATATTTAAACCAAATTGATTTTTGTCATGAGTGAGTGGACCCCTATCACTTTTTTGCTATGCTAGATCCAAAATGTCACATTGAAAAAAATTAACCCCCCCTAGAAAGAGTGCGGCTAAAACATTTTTTAAAATTTAAAAAAAAACAACTTAGTTGTCTCCTTCTTACAACTTTTTTTCACTATGCCATCTGAGATTTCCAAAAAAAATTTTTCGTCTTTTTCGTCCCACCCTACGTATGCTGCCTATTTATTATTTTGTCCATAAGTAAAACAGTTTGTCAGTATCAGTTGCATTGCCTGTCTTTGATGCATAGTATTAAAAAATATTCGTGGGAACAAGTTTTTTTTATCATCTGACAGCACACGAAGGCCAAAAAGCCGGCCACAGATCTCGTGATTTTTCATCGGTCATCGGTGGCCATTACAACCGATCGCGACAAAACCGAAGTGTGTGGGGGTCACGATACATCGTCACGATGGCTATTAGGCCAGTCGGAATGTACTTTTGACATCAAAGAAATTTTTTTCCACAATTTTCTATTTGTAGTCGTCGGAGAAGGTCATTGGTAGTCTAAAGCCAGAATTACGACCGTATTCTGCCTATACGCCGACCACAATCTTGAATTTAAGGAGGAAGTTTTCTTTTGTTAAATAACTCGTCCATTTTCAACTTTTCACTAAAAATGGACATAATAGAACTTGTAGGAAATTTAATTCTTTACAACTTTCGTTTCAGCAATTTTTTGTCCACGATCGATATTTTTCGATTTAAACCTGAAAAAAAGTTTGAAATTAAATTATTGCATTATCTCGTTTATTTCAAACTTCAGCGCATTAATGGATATGAACAATCTTGTAGGGAATGACATTCTCGACAGCTTTGGTCTTAACATTTTTTCTCTTAGGATTAATATATTTGGTCCTACGCCTACGGTAAAGGAAAATAGGGGTGCGAAAAAATTATTAATCGGAATTACTTTTTTTTACTTTCCCGGCGCATTCTTTTGTTCGTACAGCTGCCTGTGATGTCAGCATCTCAGGTACGCTAGTCAATAAAGTCCAGTTAGATTTGCCATTTAATAGGCATAAGGCCTAAAATATTGATCCTAGGAGAGAAAAAAATGCAAGGTTCAACCTTCAATTGAACCGTATAATTTTTAACGTTGCAAAACGTTAAAGCACTTTGGATAAAATTAGGCAACTTTTGTGATGGAACAGAATAACATTTATATATAGATATATAAATGCACGCAGTAGGAGTATTCGACCGGTAGAAGGAGACACCTCCCGCCTCCCGCTGAATACAGTGCATGCAGAGTAAGACGCATTGTAACGTCAAAAAGGTTAGGACCGAAATTGTCGAGAATTTCATTCCCTATAAGATTGTTCATGTTCATTAATGCGCCAAAGTTTGAAATAAACGAGGTAATGCAATAATTTAATGTAACCCTTTTTTCAGGTTTGAATCGAAAAATACCGATCGTAGATAAAAAATTGTTGAAATCAAAGTTGTAGAGAATTAAATTTCCTACAAGTTCTGTAGTGACCATTTTTAGTCAAAAATTAAAAAGGGACGAGTTGTTTAACAAAAAAAATTCTCCTTAAATTCAAGCAAGATGGTGGTCGGCGCATAGGCAGAATACAGTCGAAATTCTGGATTCAGACTACCAATGACCCTCTCCGATGACTACAAATAGAAAATTGTGGAAAAAAAATCTTTAATTTCAGGTTTTTTTGGACATAGCGGCTGGGCTTATCTGCCGATGCTTGATTTCCTTTCATGACGATACGTGTCGTGCGTTGAGATAAAACCGAGGTGTGTGGAGATTTCCTTCCAACGTGCCAGCTTAAATTCAGTCTCGTCTCGTCTCAACGTCCGTTAAAATAAAATAAAAAGAGGCCTCTCATAACGCTTCCCTTCAATTTTTTTATCCAAAATTTAGTAATTTTTTATGGAACCATTTTTGTCATGCTTTTTTAAATACACAGATTAAACTAATTCAGGATTTAGAATATTATACCTACAAAATTAATTTGTATTTTGAATACATAAGTACCTTTACATATTTTTTCAAAACTGTGTATATTGCAGCACACGTTTCAGGTATAATTTGACCTAAAGACTGGGAAGAAATTATTGCTGAATATTTCAGATCCTCATAGCTTCATGGCGACATATCGTAACGTAACTATCAGTCTTTCATGTGAAAATATTGCTTCCCTTAGTCCCCTTAAATAACTGCTCTTCTTTTTTATCAAAGGAGTTACCAAACTTAATAACTCTAAATACGTTTCCTCGTCCATTCTTAAATAATTGAACCACTCTCAGGGTTCAAGCTTTAATTTCGTTAATAAATGAACATGTGAAAATATTTTGCTTTTTAGCAACCATTCCTTAATCCAAACCGAAAGCCTTTTTATTTTCTTATTTTTACTCATAACCGCACCGCCAAAAGTTGTATCATGAACAGTCTACAAAACTGCTACTTTTACACGGGTTCTGTGGGCTTATCGGGCGTGAAAACTAATTACGACGGCTTGTCACGATCACCAATGACCGATGAAAAATCACGAGGTCTGTGACCGGCTAGTACTATGTACTTAGGCCTTCGTGGTGTACTGGAGAAATCCAACTCACATATACAGTGCTGGAAACATCCACAAGGACTTTACCAGCACTTTAAGAGAATGTGTGGGGTGGTACTACCTGGGCCGAGGAAGAATTTCTCTACCATCTTCCAACAATTAACAAGCCATGGTCGAAGCGGGATTCGAACTCGGCCACCGAAGAGGCCAAAATGACCCTTTATAAAAAACAAAAAAAAATACTGGAAGCAAACAAACACGTTTTTTTAATTCTACTGAATTTAGAGACCCCATATAGGAATGAAGTGCAAAATTCTAACAGTAAAATGAAGTGGATTTGCTAAAAAAAATAAAAGGGAATTTAAAATCACTTTGCGATTACTTGCACACTTTAATATAAAAAAGGGCTGAAAACGAAAGATTAAACCGTATTTTTACCCCTATATTTTTAATACTTTTGTTTGTTTTCATTTTAAGGGATTAAATTTTGTTTTCGCCAAAACATCTCGAGGGTGGTGTTTGTAAAATACACTGGTAGTAATATACGATCCCCCTTACACAAAGCTGCGTTCTGCGAGGAAGGCCAAGAAAGCGTCACGTTATGCTCTGGAGACAGAAAGGTGTTCCCGATAGTATCAAGTTCTATGGAAATAGTAACTTTAGCAATAGTTTTAAACCCATAAATCTCCGAAAAAGCTTATTCAAGGTTTAGGTTGTTTTAGTATCAGTGTAACAATACAACAAGAACAACCAGACTTTGAAAAAAAATTAAAGTTTAAAACTGGTCTGTGATGTGTACGTCCACTTAGATATAAATAGCATTCAGCATTACCCCAATGAAAAAACTGTACTAATTTTTTTTTCGTTTTAGTACATTTAAACAATAAAACCTTGTTTTTAAAAAGTATTTTTTACATAAGATTTTATTCTAAATGAATTTCGCACCCGCTATAATATTTCAGGAGTCACTAATAAGCTGGCATAGCGGATTCGATCTTTCATATCATCTAAATTTGTAGGCGCAGTCGCCATCCCTTTGTCCTTTATAAAACTCCACAAGAAAAAGTCAAGGGGGGTCAAATCCGGGGACCTGGCAGGCCAGTTGACCGGACCAGCTCGTCCAATCCACCTGTTTTCAAATATTTCATTCAAATGATTACGAGCCTGTATTGCATAATGCACGTGGAGCTCCGTCCTGTTAAAACCACATATCAGGATTTATGTTTCAGTTTAATAACTGGGGTAGTTGGTTTCTAAAAAAAAATCCCATTTAAAGTTCAAAAGTCAAAGAGACAGGGGGTAAATGTCGAAAATATGTTCAAATATGTCCCCCTATCTCCCTATTAACTCACTAAAATTATATGAAAATATTTCAAATCGTTTTCGAGATATCGCCTTGGACACCTTAAAAAACTCACTCTTTATATCTAGGTAACAGCCTTTTAATACACTGGTACTGTCAAACTTTTAAATTCATTTTTCTCCTAAATTTTAAGAATTATGCTTTTTGGTTACAAACAGGTCTTATTCGAAGAATGAAAACGTATTCAATGAAGGAACTATAACCGATTATAAAATAATTGTTTTTCTTTTGTATAGTACAACACTTAGATGTCCTATTCTTACACTTGTTAGATCGCTCTTAGCAACAGTGAGTCTGGCCGAAAATACCTGTGTTCTAAGCTCTTTTTTCTCTTACATCATCATCTTATGTTAAATTTGATGTAAAATTCTCTAATTGATAAAAAAAATTACCGGAGAATTTATTTAAAATTTATGCAAGCAGAAGGGCTTAAAAAGGGGCTTTAATTATTCAAATAAATTTGAAAAATTGAATAAAACAGGAATAATATTTAGCAATTTAAGGAAAGTAAAATACCAGCGATATTTTTATATACGTGTTTATATCTTTATATATAGGGTGTCCAGTTTTCGGCGCTTTTCCAGGGTATCTTGGTTATCTTTAAAGATAGACAGCTGTGGTTTCCGCTTTACTACGCTACTTTTTCGTAAAACGCATGATGCTACAAACAGAATTTTCATAGCCCCCTTCGTTTCGGAGATACAGAGCGATTTTGAAAATGTGTCAGTTTTATATATATACCCCTCGTATATAGTTGCCTTTTAACTTATCGGTAAGGTAAAAACTGATTACTATATAGTTTTTTTGCGTAGAATCCGGTGCGGTGGCTGGCCAATTTCTTTCTAGAAGGAACGAATTTGAAGATAAAAACCAAAGTTGCATTTTTTTAACTGGGATTGCTTTTTTGATAAGCTTTCCAAAAATATATAATTGTTGGAATATATCTTTTACAATAAAAAAGGTTATAATATTTCATAGTAAATATGATTTAAAACAAATAAATATGATAGTATCCTTTCATGGCTGCTAGTCAGCCTGCTTGCCAAGAGATCATTTGTAAGAGATCATTTAAAAAAATTAGGTATTGTTCTCAAAACCACCACTTGTTATTTATTACTCTGTTTTTCGTTTAAAAAATGGCTGAAAGGAGAGTTTATCAGAACTTTGAATATGTTAGTTTGCTGTATTGAATCGAATGAAAATTCGCATGATGCCGCCGAACTATATTTTAATAGGTGGTACGATTTTATATCCATTATAAATTTAACTCTGGCTTTTTTCTGTATTCATTCTAGATATTCAGACAGCAGCCAGCCTTTCCCCGATATATTTTCTAGAATAAAAAAACTTGTTAAATATGGTGCGTTTATACCGCCAAGACCAAAATCCAATAATAAGGAAAATCGAGAAATCGACGAGGTTGTTTGAGTGAATAAGGCTCGAGCACAAACTATATTACACAAAATAATATAAATTTGGGCAATATAAAGTCAAAATCGAAGAACTGCGTGGTCACTATATTCGAATTTCAAAATTTGCAGGGATGATACTTTTAAATGACATACGATGAATAAGTAAAACGTGTGAGTTTTGTGTTAGAGAAAACGGTAACAATTTTGAGCAACTTTGTTGGTTGAATTTACTAAAAAACACTGTTTCCTGTTTTATCTAAATTTGTTTGGAACAGTACATTTTTTTATTAAAAATTTGATTCAGGCATGTTATTGGGATTTAGAATTTTAAATAAAAAAAACCTCAATGTTAGTTAACATATTTACTTGTTTTTTAGGAATGTTTTTCACCAAATGTGGCTGTAAACTTAGAAGATTCGACTGCAGTCGAATGCGTCAAATTTGTTCCATTTTTCATCCTGTAGCCATACATGCCACAAGGACACCGTTTTGAAAAGGAGATGATGCTGTATTTTGAGTGAAATAAATATATAAAGTTCGCGTCATAAACTGGTGTTAATAAAATGTCGTTCTTGTATATTTAAGTGTTTAGAGAATGTCTTAACAATGTATGTTTAATAATACCAGAGACTAATACTAAATAAAAATTATTCTAAAATAATAAAACGGGTTTCACTTGTTGTAAATATTAGTATAATATTTCAAGCAATCTTATAAGCTATTGTTTAACAATGATAAACTCATCATTGAAAGAAACCGAATTTGTATTGTGCAATACGGAATAGAGTATGTCATTGAGTGAATTGGTATCTAATTAAATATACGATAGTGTTTTTGCTGTGTAATGTACAATAAGTGATCACTATTGCTTCAAACTTAATTTATTGTTTAAATCTTAACTTTTGTTCAAAGAATGAAAGCGCATTCAATGAAAGAACTGTTTTTTCTATGTATAAACATGACTTGTAACCAAATTATTCAAATCTAGTTTTCTTATTTGGACCTACGAGTATTTCACCTTTTCTTTAACAAATAATCTTAGCAAATATTTCCTGTACGTCTGGAAAATTTAGCACCGTCGGTAACAAACTTCAGGAAAATCTGGTTTGGGAGAGTAAATTTTCGTGTTGAAGAAAAATATCCCTTGCCAGATAAAAACAACGATTTGGTTGAGCTTTCAGAAAGGCGGCCTGAAAAAAGGTCGCAAAGTTAAACCATTATACCTATTTATTTAAACAGCCCTTTACGTAAAGTAAGTTCTTATATACGAAGATGGGGCTAAAAGTTCGTGGAATGAAAATAAAAAACAGAACTTTGCGGTTTGCAATTACGTTTGTATTTCAATAAATTCCACTATTAGTCATGATCCAAAGCCTCTATGCCTTGATAAAATTTAGATCTACCACGCTCTTCGAAATATGCTTCTACAGTGTGTCCAATTTTCGAACCTTTTGCATGGTATCTAGGTTATTTTTAAAGATAGAGAGCCGCAGTTTTCTTAATACTGTGCTACTTTTTCATGAAACGTATGATCCTATAAACAAAATTTTTATAGTCCCCTTCGTTTCGGAGATACAGGGAGATTTTGAAAATGCGTCATTTTCAAGCACCCATCGTAGCTCAGTTGCCTTTTAACTTATCGGTAAGGTAAAAACTGATTATTATATAGTTTTGCGTATAATCCAGTCGCGTAGTCAATATTTTTAGAAGGAACGAATTGAAAGATAAAAACCCAAGTTGCATTTCTTAAATGGGACACCCTGTATATTTAGTTTTCATTCGATTACTTTTTTCATAAGATTTTCAAAAATATATAGTTCTTGGTATATATCTTTTGGAATAAATTCCGAATTTTACAATTAAAAAAAAGGGTATAATATTATTTCATAGTAGGCAGTGATATAATGATTTCAAATAAATGAATAGAGACATTTAACTAACACTGAGGTTTATTTTTAAAATTTTAAATCCCAATAACGGCAATAACATAACTGAATCAAACTTTAAATAACAAAAATTTAAATGTAAAAAATCTTTGTTCATATTTTATAAATTACAAAAGTTGCTCAAAATTGTTACCGTTTTCTCTAATACAAAACTTGCACATTTTACTTATTCGTCGTATGGCATTTAAAAGTATGATCGATCGTCTCTGCAAATTTTGAAATTTGAGTGTAGTGGCCCCCACAAAAAAGTCAAGGACGGAAAGATAGGGTGATCGTGGTGGTCATTTGACAGGTCCGTTGGTTCCTAGCCATTTTTCAGTAAAATTATTTTCTAAAAAAAGGCGTATTATTCCGGCATTATGGGCATTATGGGCAGGACAATATATCGTATATTTCCAACAGGATGGGGCCCTGTTGGAAATACACGATACATTGTTTAAGTAAGCCAAGGGAAAACCACGTAGCAATTCAGGTAAATCTTGCAATATATACAGGTAACGATTTGCCGAAAGGCTTCCCTCATATATTCTATAAGTGCTGCCTTCCCAAAATAAAACAAGCAACGCTGAAACTGAATCTTTCCTGCTGCTCCTGCTCAAAGTAAAAATGATGATTTTCTTGATACCAATGTCTGTATCTATTGAAAATACCGGAGCTTGTGAAATACGCCTCATCGGAGCATATCACAAATCTTCCAAAAAGTGACATTGGCTTGAGTTTGCTGCAAAAATCAATTGCAAAAAATGAGACGACGTCAGCATCCCCAGGATGTAAATGCTGAACGATTTTGACTACATGGTCTAAATTTATATTTGTGTAATATAGTTTGTGCTCGAGCCTTGTTCAATCCAAAACTTCTTTCTTAATAGCCCTACAAGAAGCAGAAGGCGCTGCTTCTACACAGGCTAAAACGTTAACCTCGTCGATTTCTCGATTTTCCTTATTATAGGATTTTGGTCGTGGCTGCAGAAACGCACCATAATTAACAAATGTTTCTTTAATTCTAGAAAATATATCGGAGAAAGTTTGGCTACTGTCTGGATATCTAGGGTGAATATAGAAAAAATCCAAAGATAAATTTATAATGGATATAAAATCGTACTTCTTACTACCTGTTAAAATATAGTTCGGCGGCTTCATCCGAATTTCTATTCGATTCAAAATAGCAAACTAACATATTATCATACTTTTCAAAGTTCTGAAAAGCTCTCATTTCAGCCTGTTTTTTTAAAAGAAATACAAAGTAATAAATAACAAGTAGGGGTTTTGAGAACAATCATTTTTTTAAATTATCTCTTACAAATTTTGACAAGCGGTTTGACCATTATAAACTATTATATTCATTTGTTTCAAATAATTATATCACAGCATATAAAATATGTATCGCAATAAATCGATCAGTATTTAATGCATTATGTACATTAAAATATTATGAAAAATTAGTAAAATATTGCAAAAGCATCAGTGTATTTATAATATCTGATCTATTCAAAGAGATTTTTCGATAGATAAAATAACAATTTTGTCAGTATTTCTATTTCAGTATTTTTATTACAGTGCAGTGGTAAGTAAAATTTAATGAATGGTCAGTACGCAGTAGCCGGTAAAAATCTTCAAAAATACAGTATAAAAGATATGAAGTGGGCTTTATTTTAACCGCGCTTCACGTAATAATTTTAGGACGAGTAATAGTAGGTACGCGACTATACTCGGATTGCCGAACAGATGGAGTGAACAGGTGCAAACCACGTTATCACCTCCTAGAAAATTATATTTGCCATACCATTATCTATGAGAACCCTCTTGTCTAACCCGACATCCCCTGATGCGCGTCGACCACGCAGATTTATTGCTCCATTTGTTCGTCGGCTTAACTTTAGGAGTCGATAATAAAGTTAGTTCTTTCGAATACTTTGAATAGGGCGGTCTTGCGGGTTTGTTTTACTGACCATAATATATTAATTTTACTGACAATTTATTATTTTTACCAACCATTTACTAATATTACTGACAATATATTTATTAACAGCTTATTTATTAATTTTACTGACCATTTATTAACTTTGCTGTTTGTTTATTAGTTTTACCGACCATTTATTAATATTACAAATAATTAATTTTTTTACTGCTTGTTTGTGACTTTTACCGACGACTTATTAATATTACTCACAATTTATAATTTTTACTGCTTATTTGTTAATTTTATCGACCATTTATTAATTGTACTGACAATTTATTATTTTTACCAACCATTTACTAATATTACTGACAATTTATTTTTTAACTGCTTATTTATTAATTTTATGGACCATTTATTTATTTTACTCCATATATTAAAAAACTGACCGATTGAAATATAATACTGTAAAAGTTATACTTAAAATACTTATCATTTAATTTGTTGCGATAAGGGGTTATATCTTTTTTTTTAATTGTAAAATTCGGAAGTTATTTCAAAATATATATACCAACATCTGTATATTTGTGAAAAGCTTATGAAAAAAGCCATCGAATGAAAAAAAAAACTATGCAGGGTGTCCCTTTTAAACTTTTCAAATGTAACTTTTTCCAAAATACACAGAAAACAAGTTTATTTAAAACTGTTTAATAATATTTCATTATTAACTCGTTTTTAATACGCTCATATTCCCAGTAAATTCAACATTGGTTTTTATCTTCAAATTCGTTCCTTCTAGAAAAGAATTGACTTCGTCGCTTGACTCTACGCAAAAAACTACATAACGGTTAGTGTCTAGCACCCAAGCAAACCCAACCGATAAGTTGGCGGGTAACTGAGAGACGAGGGGGGCTTGAAAATTAATTTTAAAAATCGCCCTGTATCTCCGAAACGAAGGGGGCCATGAAAATAATTCTGTTTGTAGCAGCATACGTCTCACGAAAAAGTAACACAGAATTGCGAAAATTCCAGCTCTCTATCTAAAAACATAACCCAGATACCCTGTAAAAGTGTCGAAAAATGGATACCCTGTACATCTTCTTGTGGTAAGTACATTGATAGGTCATTAGCATGTGGCATTAATAAACTAAATTAGTAATCCCTCGTCAAGTAAACTGCCATGCTATTTTAGAGCTAGTCGATGACTTGTCAAATTGGCCTTTACTATAACAGCGATTATTTGATGGCAGCAATAATAATAAATAATTGTTATAATATACTACACATCAATTTTTGTTTTACATTTTTGAGTAAGGAAATTATTAGTCTATAAATAAAATAGGAGAATCGATAAACGGCAACTATCACCTATCGACAGGTTAAGGCTGATGTTGCCCATCTCTACGCTGCGCATTTTATCCATTTCTCTTTTTCCTCGTTTTCCCACTCTTGCAAAAACTTACAGTCTTAAGAAACAATTTTGTAATATAATGTTGGGATTTTCAATTTCACAGAAGTAAATAACCGTATCATTTTTTGTATACGCCATTTTTTGACTAAAAGTTTCCCTCTGTTGAATAGGCATTATGTCAATGTTCACCTTTGAGAAGAAAATATATATATCCTATTTTGCTAAAATGATAAGATAACGTACTTCCATATTTTTTTATTCTTTTGTGCTCTGCATATAAAGCCGAAGAAAAAATATGATGCTTTTAGAAAGACCCAACAAATCTTTTCAAATGTAACTTTTTCCAAAATACACAGAAAACAAGTTTATTAAAATCTGTTTAATAATATTTAATTAACTCATTGTTCATATTCCCAGTGTCTTCCAGTGCGTAGTACTGAGCCCATTATAAATATAAGAAGTCTTTTTTTGGGTTAATCAAAACACAAACGTTCAGATCGCTAAAAAGGTTTAAGATTTAGTATTGGTTTAAATTAAGATCTTCTAGTTGATCAGTTAGGGTTTGACAGGTTTCTGTCCTATCATTGGTAATAAGTTTTCACTAAAAATTTATGAATTATTCTTATATATAGCTTAATAACTTGCTTGGTTTCCAAATAACCTTCATGTTGGAACGTGTTACTAAAATGAATTTAGATCTACTATTATGGAAAGTACATACTAACATTGCCAGTTTCTTTATAATTTTCCAAAAGAAATCAAAAACAAATTCATGGTATAAAACTTAGTTGTCTTATTCCTACACTTGTCAGTTTAAAACATTTGGTTGCCGGTCTAGCGTTAGAGAAACTGACTGAATCAAAAATGTCATAAAACACTCAAACACTGCGTTTGGTAAAAAAATCTCTGAGAGATCACTCATGGAGCAAACCTTTGAAATTTTTTTAAAACGGTAACATTCCTTGTGTAATGTAATTTAGTCAGAAATCTAAATGTATGGTTTCTAGCAGGCATTAATTACATTTTTAATTAACTAACTAATTGGTTTACTTTTAATTGCAATTAAGTTTAGTTATCGCAAATTCCATTTAAATGAAATTGCATTAAGTAATTTAATTACAGATCACAACTAAATTTAGTTCCAATTGTTTCTGTTTCTCTGTTAGATAAATCAGTCACGCCTAGACGGCCAAACCTATTATACTAAAATTTTTAAAAGGCGTTACTGTAAAATAGGCTTCCTTTAACCCATGTATGGTTTAAGGGGTACGCCTCAAAGATGGGTTTATTTGTTAATGAAGTGATGGGGTATTACTTATAATGGCTCTGTTACTATTTAGCGCTGGACTATTTAGCGTAGGACGTTTGGGCGCGGGACTTTGAGCGCAGGATTATTAAGCGCTGGGACTTATAAGCGCAGGACTATTTAGCCCTGGGATAATAAAGCGCAGGATCATTTAGCGCTGGTGCCGTTAAGCGCTGAGACAATATGGCCAACGCTTTCCTGACACCCGAACTCAACAAAGATAAAAACTAAAAAAAAGGTACTGATAAAACCTAAAACTGAGCAAACGTGTCCGAGAACTTATTTCGCAACTCCATGGCCACAAGAGGAAATTATATTGGAAGTAATATAATTTCTTCTTGTGGCCATGAAGTTGTGAAATACGTTCTCGGACAGGTTTGCTCTGTTTTAGGCTTACTTAGCGCTCAAAATTTCCGCGCTATATAGTGCTGCGCTAATAAGTCCTAGCGCTTGATAGTCCTGCGCTGAAATATCCCAGCGCTCAAAATCCTGCGCCCAAACATCCTACTTTAAATGGTCCAGTGCTAAATAGTAACAGAGCCTCTTATAATATAGCCTGTACCACTAAAGATTTACACTACACACTAGTAAAAGAATTTTAAAATTTTTTAGTGTTTTTTAGATCCATCTTTGGGACATCCTGTATACTATTTATCGGATTTTGGGTCCCGAAGAACCACTATTCAAAATTTTAGCCAAATACGCCCTCGTCTATATGTAATTGTACTACAAAAAGGACAAGTTAAATACCATTAATTAATTAATTATTGTAATGGACTTGTTCAGTCATTTCGCGTTTTCAATAAATATGTTAATAATATTGCACAATCAGTCAATTAAAACAAACACTCAAAATTTTACGTTAATAAAGGTTTAAAATTCTCAGTCGCCATCGCTTGGTTCTTTATAACAACCCCCCCCCTCCCCCCCCCCAGGAAAAAGTCAAAGGGGGTCAAATCCGGGGACCTAGCAGGCCAGTTGAGAAATAATCGTTTTTACGTCAAAATTCTTAACTAACTTAAGTAAAAATAACGCATTGTCATGGAAACGAATAATAATTCTGAAATAAGTGAACTTATTTCGATTATAACGATGTAAACTATTTTACAATTATTTTTTGAGACTAGTTTTCTTTGGCCTATACATTACCACTTAATTTCTATCCAGATCAGGTACTTTTTATTACAGTATAAAATGTATCTAAAAACAAAGGCACACTTACCTGAAACCTTAATCTTTCTTAAGTTGATCCAGATTCAATCAGCAATGTTTCTGCTCGGCGGCTCGTAATATTGCCTATCGATTGAAAGGACCAAAATATATTATCTTCCATGACATCCCATTTTTATTTCAGTTAATGACGACGTTTTTCAATTTTAACACTGTACATTGTTAAATTCATTGTTATAGCACTCTGTTGTAATTATTCCGTGCACTGTTCACTTTTTATGAGAGAATAAAGTTTTATTTAGGTTAAAATATTTTCATAAAAGGGAATTATAATGTTTTACAATAAAGAATCCCGCACAATATGACTAAATTGATTTGAGAATTAAAGGTCGTTAGACATTCTTTTATAAAGTTTTGTCCAGGCATGCGTAACGCAACGCGTACTGCCATGCAAATTCCAGAGAATTAAATTGCATTAAATGTTACACGACGTGTTGCATTACTTATGTCTGGATGCAGCTTAAGATGTACTATGTTAGGTAAAAACTCATTAACATTTTGACATTTTTTACTGAACCGAAGAAAAACTTTCGAAAAACGATTTCTTGAAAATATTTTTTCAAAATATGAATTTCCTAAAGTACATTTTATTGGAAATATAATTATTCGAAAATATCTCTTTTTTAAAACTAAATTTTTCGAAAATACAGTATTTAGAAAATACCGTTTTCAACTATAAGTTCATGTTAATAACGAAAAAATCAATCAAGTGCAAGCTGTACTTGCACAATTAGTGTTAGCGGAACTGAATGAGTAATGAGGAGCGTTTCGACTGAGCCAAATTAAAACTTTTGGAAAACCTTTAATAAGGACAAAAGTTGTTCCTTTTTCGCCCAAACACTTTTTCTCTTAAACCAATGGTTCAGCAGTTACAAGGAAATAAACAATTAAATTGTTTATAACAATTGATCACGCTGGAATTTTTCAATGCTCATAATTCTCGCTCAATTTACACCTAATTCTTAATGTTCATTATTTTTGTTCAGATTTTTCTGAGCGATCGATCTGGTGATTAGGGTGGGGGACAGCAATTTTTAAGCGTTTTTCCTAAAAAATGTTTAAAAAAATACATAAAAATACATCATATATGTATATTGTTGAATTCGTGCTTCAAGCTAGTGATGTAAGGATACGTATCCAAAAATCCGTTGGATCCGAATATTAAAAGAATCCGGATTATCCGGAACCGGCCGAGAACTTGAATACGGATTCGGAATCAAAATAAATTCGCATCGGGTGGTTACTAATGCAAAGTGCAAAGAGAAAACGGAATCGGAATCGAGTGTAAGCGAACAACACGGTCTGCGATTTGGCATATTTGATATTGTGCTTTCTCTTTCTGATGACATTTCCTAAAAAAAGATGGCATAGTTATCGGGGTAACGGGTATCATATGAGATGAGACCCATTGGTTAAACTAGTCCCGCCTCACCCGAACCGAATTCAAACGAGAACGGCGCGACGCGGTGCCTTCTTATCCCTGAACTTCGACTTCGACTGGTATGATACCGATACCGCATCGACCTACCTAGCCGTGTATCCGGATAGAAAATGTTTTAGTCTGTTGCATGCATACGTATACATGATCTGTAACCGCTTTCGCGCGGGTCAAGAAATGGATTCGTATTCGGATAATGGATACGGATATGAGCTGATTCCGATTCCGTATGATTCGGATATCTAATGAATACGGATATTTACAACACTACTTCAAGCTTATAAGCTTTCATTTGATGCCTTCGAAATTTTTTTTTCGATGTCCCACTTTACACCCTGAAATTAACCCCCAGAATCAAAATTCAACTTTTTATACTTCACGTCTATATTTGGGCCACCACATCCTATCTCTGTGCTAAATTTCAAATTTTTCCGTCGAATAGTTTCAGAGAAAATCGCCTGTGACAGACGGACAGATGGACGGATGGACGGACGGACGGACACCGATGTGATCCCATAAGTGTTTCATTTCACGGAACACTAAAAAGACACAAAAATATCCTGAGCAAACCTAAACAAAGTCAACCAAACTTGCACATATAGGACTTTTTTCAGTTTGATCAGATGGGCCTAGGTGTGCTAAGGCTTTCCTGTTTTTCTTTTCAACATTTTCTGAAATGTTAAAACCTTATACCCAAACAGAGTTCTGTAAAGCGATATAAAGCGAAATCCAGAAAACTGTTTAAAACATTTTCATGAAATTTTGGTGAATTAATAGGGAGATTGAGGAACAGATTTAAACATATTTTTGACATTTACCCCCTCTCTCTATTTTGAGGGGTGGGGGGTACGGAATTTTAAATGGGATTATGCACTTTTGTTTATAAAATTTAAATCTACGTAAAAAACTATGAATGTGTACAATTTTTATTTGATTTCATCTTTCGGTTGCAGAATTATAATTTATTAAGTTATAAATAAAAAAAAAATATTTAGCACTTAATTTCAACTTATTTATCGTCTGTCATGCTTGAGAAGTTATTTGAAATGTCCCTCTTCAACTTCCAAACACTTTCTCACTCTTTTTCTAAAGGAATTTCTGATCCGCTGTGACATTTCAGGTGTCACTAATAAGCAGGCAAAGCGGATTTGGTCTTTTAAAATATCATCTAAATTTGTAGGTGCAGTCGCCACGTTGTCCATCATAAAACCCCACAAGAAAGAGTCAAAGGGGGTCAAATCCGGAGACCTAGCAATAAACTGAGAAATAATCTTTAAAACGTCAAAGTTCTCAACTGACAGTAAGAATAACGCATTTCCATGGAAACGTGTAATAATTATGAAATAAGCGAACTTGATTAATTGGTAAAATTTATTTATTTTCTAAATTCAAATTGAATTAACCGTAACCGAAAGAGTAAATCAAAAAAAAATGGCACACATATGAATTTTTCACGTAGATTAGAATTTTATAAACAAAAGTACATCATCCCATATAAAAATCCAAAGTTACCCCCGCCCATCAAATCATAACACGTTGCTGTTTATTAAATGGGATAGTTAAATAATACAGCTACAAGCAAGAGTAGCAAGTAGTAGTAGTAGCAAGAGTAGCAAGTAGTCCGTAATCATAACGTAAGCTGTTGTTTGTAATGAATATAAGAATTAAACTATTAAACTGCTTTGATTATTATAATAAAATAAATATAATGCATGTAAAATATTTATTTATAATAATAATATTCACAAAAATATATAATTTATAATAATTTATGAATAAAAATCTTTCCTATGCAAGAAGCCTCATTCCGAATTTATAGTAATAAATTTTTGAAGACAGCACTAAAATATGCACTCGCACAAAATGTCTTACCCTATTGTATCTCTTAGATGATAATACGAAACACACACTAAATCACAAAAAGACAGTTATGTTTTAAACCGTCATTTTAAAAAATGGAAACGCGTAAGTACTACTATTTTTACTAAAATACAAGCTTTCCTTGTATACATCAACATGCTTCTAATTTACGCGCATGTTTTGAAAATCTAAAAATACTTTCGTTTACAATCCATTAATCCAGAGTAATACTTTGCCTACAACCAAACTGACGGATCGATGAAATAATCAAAACATTTTAAGACCAAATAAATGATTATGTCTAATTTACAAAGTTGGAAATTCAGAAAAATATTTTTTATTAAAAATTATTTATTAATGGGAAGTTAATACTAGGGCTGGGCGATTATCGAAAAAGAAAATAGATTTTTGATTATTTGAAATAATCGATTATTTCCGATTAATCTAAATTAATCGATTAATCGAAAAATCGATTAATCGACAAAATCGATTAACCGATTAATCGAAAAACCGATTAATCGAAAAATCGATTAATCGAGAAAATCGATTAACCGATAAAATTTATATTAATCGATTAATCGAAAAATGGATTAATCGAGAAAATCGATTAATCGGACTAAATCGATTATTGAACTAGTCGAAATTGTGTCATTACTAATGACATAATGAAAGCGACTCCAGCGCTTACCACTTGCCTATCTTGAACACAATTCCGGGGGGCGATTTAAATTTTAGACCCTTAAAAATTAAAGGAGCGCGGATCGAAAAATATTCAAACTATTTCGTTGAATACGTGTTTCATAGTCGATATGATTATGATTATGATTATAAGAAAGAATCGATTAATCGAGAAAACCGATTAATCGGAAAAATCGATTAATCGATAAAATATTTTAATTGATTAATTGAAAAATCGATTAATCGATAAAATATTTTAATTGATTAATCGAAAAATCGATTAATCGAAAAATCGATTAATCGGAAAGTCGATTAATCGAAAAGTTGATTAATCGATTAATCGAAAAATCGATGAATCGATTTTAATTTTTTTGTAATCGTTCAATCGATTAATCGATTAATAATCGAGTAATCGATTATTTTGCCCACCCCTAGTTAATACCCGGGAAATAAACAGGAGCTAATAACCGAAAAAAAATTGTATGGTAGTTTTTTCGAATTTCGTCAAAACGTTAATCTTATTAGCGAAACATTGTTCAAAAATCGAAAGAAAATATTAAAACTGTGATTAATTTTGAAAATACTACTTTTATGCACAAATACCTGATGCCTTGAAATTATTAAAGCCCGGATCCGACGAAGCAACTAGTCGCGGCGACAAAGTTGCAGCAATTTTGTGTTCCCGTTATTGGTGGCACATGCGTTCACACGTGGACATAGTGTAGCTGCCATTTTCTAGTAAAAAGCTTGTTACCAACATAAGTGTAAAATCACTAGATATTAGACAAATTTAACCTTAAAATGTTTTCTTTTGCACCTGTGTTTTATGTATGGCAGTTTGAAAATATAAACCACAAAATAGGTTAAAAGGTTCAATGCACCAAAAGAAATAACATTTCATAGTTTGTTAAAGAACGTGACTAACACACAAATATAAGTTGGCAAGAGAAAAATCACTTTTTTTATCTAAGACATCCCACGTAGACTTCAAGCCTAAGTACTAACGTACCGTGGGTGTCTGAAGAGAAGGGAAATGTAGTCTATTGGCACGGGATTTGAAGGATTGGAGGTTGGGTCCCGTCCCAACCTCCAATCATCTGCAGGCAATTTATTCCATAATTTAGAGACCCTAGGTATGAATGAGCGAGAGTTACTAAGTTGCAGCAACTAGTTGCACCAAAATATAACACGTTCTATTTCTATTTATAATCCAAAATTACAGAAATGGCGAGAATTCTTATCGCTGCGTTACTGAGAAGTTTCAAGAAAAGTTTCCAAATGTACAAATATGCCGAAGTTCAGTACATGTTAGTAATTAAATTTAAACAAAAGTGGATCCGTTAGTGATATAGAGAAGACCAAGAAAAGGTACGACAAAAACAATGCTTCTAAAATATTAATCTTGCAATTTGTTGATGAAAATCCTATTCTGTCTTCAATAAAACGAGCACGAAGACACTTGCGTAAAAAGTGATATTCAAAACGTGTTTAAGGAAAATAAAATTTGTTTTTTTAAACCAATTTTTAATCAAATATTGGAAGATGGAGACAGTAACAAACGCTTGGATGTTTGTTTGTGGGTCAAAGTATCAACTTTCATAAGCTGATAAAGTTCTCAGATGAGTCAACCTTCAGTACAAATGGCACTGTAGCTTTTCGGCATGTGAGATACTGGGGTAGGGAAAATCCACAGTTTAGAATTAATTGCGAGCCGTCGCGCCGTCAGTATATTAAAAAAGTAAATGTTTGGTGCGCCATTTTCTGGTATGGACTTAAAACATATTTTTTGATAATACATGTAACAGACATTCTTATTTACATATGCTGGAGTCATTTTTGTTAGTCTAGTTAGAAGAACTTTTTTTATCTTCTGACAGCCCACGAAGACCGAAGTCTAAGTACTAATGTACCGTGAGTGTACTGGGTAAATCCGACTCACACATCCAGAGCTGAAAACATCCATAGGGATTGCTTGGGTTTGCTTGGGTCGAGGAAGAATTCCGCTACCACCTTCGAAATTCCTCTACAACCATCCATATTCCTTTACCACCTTCCAATTCGCCGGAAAATGGATTTTCAGCAGCATGGTAGTCCTGCACATTATGCTGCAGAAGTAAGGCTCAATCGCAAATTTGGAAATTGATAGATGGGCCCAAATAGTCCAATTTTGTGGCATCCTAAGAGTCCTAATTTGACAATTTGTAATATCTTTCTCTGGGGAGTATTAAACAACTAACATATTATGAAGGACCCATTGAAAATGATAATGAAAGAAGTTTTAAAGAAGAGAATTTTGAGACCAATAGAATCGATTTCACTGGAAGAAATAAGAAGAAGCTTCAGCCATTTTCGACGTCAGTTAGAAAAATGCGTAGAAAATGGAGGAAAAGTGTTTGAAAAATAAATATGATGTGCCCTAATTTTTTTAAAGTTTAATAAAATAAGAAATATTTCTCGAATTTTACAATTACCTATTATTTAATATTCTAATAGAAATTTTCTCTAACCTGTCTGTAATTTTGGATTAAAAATATTCTTTGCTCTAAAGACATCTTTAATATTTTGACAAATACGTCACAGTTATCAAATGTGTAACCAACACTAATCAAATAAAAAAGGTAACAATGTGACAGAAAAATTTTGATTTCAAAAGTGTAATTTTTAAAATTTCAAATTGTTACTTCAAAATCTAGAATAAGAATTCTTTTAAAATTTAAAACAACTCTTTTATTTAAAGTTTTGAACTAAAATAAAAAAAAAGGTAACTGTACTCCTAACCAAATTTAACGTTTTTGGATTTTTTGCATGCCCTGTAAGAAAACAAATTTTTGGCATCGGGGATTTTATTTTTTAAGCACAACGAATATTTCCTAAGAGTTATTTATTGTTGCCCGGCAACGACTAAATGTCTTGTAATATTGACTTTTTCTACAAGAAATCTTGTCATAAACGTCAAAAATTTTGAATGATCGGCGGAAAATTAATTTTTTTTTACCTTTACTAAATAAAAAATTCAAAATTTATTTTGATCTGAAATAGAGAGTTAAAATAGTTTTGTTTTTAAATACACCGTTCTCTTATTAGGAGAAAATATGGCCAGAGAAAGATTTCTTCTTTGTGTACAATCTTGTTATGTATCACTGACTGGAGGCCTTGGAAAATAGGGTGTTACACTAAAATCCCACACGTTTATTTAGAGCAAACCTGAGCAAACTAAGATAAAATAACTTTGCATGGAAATAAAAATAAATAACATCTCAAATGGGTTACTCTGTTATTGCTAGTGGATCAAAAAAAGAAAAAGAAAAATGAGACACTTAAGATCCGCATCGTCAAAGAAATCGAAATTTCAGTAGGTATATTATTTTTCTATAAAATGCCTTCGCTAGTAACAGAATTCACAAGAACATAATATTTTTAAAAGCTCTCATTCGAACGGTATTATGTCAAGTTGAGTTCTTTTTGCCGGATGTGCTTGTTTTTAGGGTTACGAAACGTAGGAAATAGTAGATATGCAAAAATTGAGAATAAATTCTCTAACCACCTGAAAATTCCTTATACAATAAGGATTTCAACAAATAATGGTAAAACAGCTATTCTCCGGGCTATATGCCCCTCCGAGCGCTGAATTACATACCACAATTTGCCGTATTTTCTTCAAACACAGTTAGATAAGAAAATACTAATGTTTCGAATGCAAGAAACTACCAGGAAGAAGGAAGCTTTTTCGTTAGTTAGAATGTCGTCACCTGCAGACCGGTTTCGAACTCGTTGGTTCTCATCAGTACAGGATAGACGAACATACCAACCTTCCGAAAAAGTAATCTCTTAAAGCTACAACTGTCGTACTGCATAAGCAGTCAGACACAGGCAGCGCCATCCATTAGCAGTTTCGAGCATTCAGAGTAGAGTTTACCGTAAGGTAAAATTTTCAAACGTATGAATGAAAATCTACTTGTCAGGGGTACATATAAAAATGCAAAAATTGAGAATAAATTCTCTAACCACCTGAAAATTCCTAATGGATGGCGCTGCCTGTGTCTCACTGCTTATGCAGTACGACAGTTGTAGCTTTAAGGGATTACTTTTTCGGAAGGTTGGTATGTTGGTCTATCCTGTACTGATGAGAACCAACGAGTTCGAAACCGGTCTGCAGGTGACGACATTCTAACCAAAGAAAAAGCTTCCTTCTTCCTGGTAGTTTCTTGCATTCGAAACATTAGTATTTTCTTATCTAACTGTGAAGAAAATACGGCAAATTGTGGTATGATGTAATTCAGCGCTCGGAGGGGCATATAGCCCGGAGAATAGCTGTTTTACCATTATTTGTTGAAATCCTTATTGTATAAGGAATTTTCAGGTGGTTAGAGAATTTATTCTCAATTTTTGCATTTTTATATGTACCCCTGACAAGTAGACTTTCATTCATACGTTTGAAAATAGTAGATACATTACAAATTCTTAAATGTTTCTTATTTTTTGGTTTGTAAAGGACCTCATACTCATTTTGAGCTGATATTTATAATAATTTTTTAGTAAAATAACTTGCTCAAAAATCAGATAATTATATTATTACAGCTACTTACAGAGAGAGAAGACCTAATTGAAACTCGCTATCTGACTGAGAACTTTTGTTTGTAAAATTAATAGGCTTAAATCCTATGAATTTGAATGGAATTATATTTCTACGTTTTACATCTCCCAAATTTCTGTCAAAGAAATGCGTTCATTTATAGAGAGAAATGCGTACTATGGGCACGATATGTTAACAAAGAATGCGTGGTATTAGAACAAAAAGCTGGCTTAAAATTTGTTTGCTTTGATGATGATGCTTAATCGTTGTATGTTTGTTTACCACTTTTTAATTAAAATTTCTAAATGTTCATGTTTCCTTTTATACATAATAATACAAAGTGAAAAGAGATTTCACTTAAAATACGAGCTGACACATTTTTATAACTTTGAACGGTATGATTTTTTTGATAACAAAGCTATGCAAATATTTAGTAACGTTTTAAAAACAAAAGTGTTGCAGACCCTTATAGTATAGTCCGTGAGCCGATCGTCAAATTTTCTATGTACTATGTACCAAATACATAAACAACTTTTTCTAATTTTGACATATAAAGTGACACTTTTTAAAACCGATGACAGTTTTTAAACATCTTACTTTTGGTTACTATAATTACGAAAAGGAAATTAGTTCGTAACTGGTGATGAAATATTAATTTCATAACTAGTTATGGAAAAATAAAACCTGTCAAAACAGGTCAAATATAAAATATGCTCCCCCCCCCCCCGGAAATCCAAACAAGGTGCTTCCTCCGCCTCTCCATATTAAGCTTGGACTAATGAAAAACTTTGTTAAAGCTACGGACACAGAAGGTAATGACTCCGAGTACTTAAAAGAAATATTTCCCAAGTCAAGTAATGCAAAACCAAAGAAGAAATCTTTATTGAATCTCAAATAGAGAAACTTTTAAGTGATCCCCTTTTTAAAGAAAAATCACATGATAAAGAATTGTCAGCTTGGAACTATTTTGTGAGTGTAGTAAAGGATTTCTGGGTAACAAGAAAGATGAGAACTATAAAACCCTAATAGATGAACTCTTAAAAGCCTATGAATTACTAGCATGTCGTATGTCCTTAAAAATTCATATTTTTTTCGCATATTTGGATTTTTTCCCGAAAATTTGGGTGCAGTAAGCGACGAACAAGAAGGGAGATTTCACTAGGACATCAGGACAATGGAAACACGATACCAGGGACGCTGGGACCCATCTATATGAAATATTTTGTCATTGTATGGCACCTTCATGTAACATGTTATACTGTTTATTGCATATGGTCCTTAATTAAAAGTATTCACGTAGATTTAACATGTTTTCGATATAAATGTATTTTTTATTCAATATACATTACATTGCAAAAATATGTCGTATTCTGTTTTTCGTCAAATACCCAGTCCCTATAACAAGAAAACTGTACGTCTTTTGCATATCATTTTAAAATTTAGGGCCATATCCATTACTGTTACTTAAAAAAAGTTTAAGTTTGTTGACAACTGATAACTGTTAATGATTTAATATGTTTGCTTAAATCTTTTTGAAAAATTAAAATTTTTAAATCTTAATATTTTTGGTAACCTTACCTTGTTGCAAATAATGACTGACATATTTTTATAAGAACAGAGACCATTTCTAACGAATAAAACACTGTAAAAGTTATTGCTTAATAACAACAAAATTATATATTTTAATAACCCAAGTTGAACAAACATCACTTAATTATAAAAGGTGTAATGCGGTAGTGGCTAAATCACTTTTCGAATAAATTATTAAAATGGTTCCAGCTTAGGGAAGGTTTTATACGCCCTTCTTTGTTTAGATCTTAGCTTTACTCTCAGGGTTTCCTATGTATGAAAGTAAATTAAATATTTTCTATAACATCTTAGAAGTAAAGATTGTGTTTTGAGAATTGATGCATGTACGTTGTTGTTGCCTTCCTTTTTTATAGGCATTTCTTTTCTATGAGTCTCTTATTTTCCAGGTGGTGTAAGTCAGTTTTTTGCGATTTCGAGTTAATTCTAGGAAGGTGTTTTGCAAAACGGGCTATATCTTACTAGCAAATGGGTTATGTCAAACTTTGCAAATAAACCAGTACGAGGCTTGTAAAAAAGAGGTTAATGAAACAGACGCTTAGCCTGTTAAGAGACTAGTAATTTAACTCCCGGGTAGGTCGACTTACTAATTTTTGATTACACTCCAACAAGAACAGATTTTATTTTTATTCTTGCTCTATGTTTTTTGTTAGTTAAAAATCTTTAGGTGATTATTAAGTAGTATTTTGAACTTGTTCCAACACCAAAAAGAAAGTCTTTTTAGTTTGATTTTTTTTGTATTACTGCCAATAAAATTATTTATTGATTTGTTTTCTTCTTTTTTATAATTATTTATATGATATTTGGCTTATTATGTCCAAATATATTAAATAAAATACTAACAGCCAGATTCTACAACGCTAGTCTGGTCTAATTTGACAACCAAAAGTTTGAAACTGACAAGTGCAAGAATAAGACGACTAAGCTTTGTACTATGCATTTATTTCTGAGCTTTATTGCAAATTTATAAAGAAAATGGCAATTTTAGTACGTAATTTCGACAATAATAGAACTAAATTCATTACAGCAACTCGTTCCAAGCTGAAAATCAATTGGAAACCAAGCAAATCGCTGAAATGTTAGAATAATTCATACGTTTTTAATGTCGACTTATTAACAGTGACTGGACAAAAACCTGTCAAAACATAACTGACGAACTATAAGATCTTAATTTAAACTAGTACTAAATCTTAAACCTTCTTAATGAATCTGAACGTAAAAGTACAATATTGGAAAAGACGGTACGTTTAATAGCTTTATTGAATGCGTCTGTGTACGGTCAAATGAGCTTGCGAGCAAGACCAATAAAAGGACGAGTCCAATTAACCCTTATTATTCAGGGTGTCCGAAAAGTCTTAGTATTGGCAAATATTTTTGCTATTAGTGTAAGGTGTATCTTATTGGTTAATAAATCTATTTTTTATGTAATTTGACTTTTTGAACCCCCATGAGGGGTCATGCTAGGGAAAATTTTAAATGCTGTGTGGTGACTCATTTTAAAGGTCTTTAAAAAATAAACATTTTACCGCAAACCCGAGGTTCATATCCTAAGTCATTTTTAAACAGCAAGCCTTTAAAAATTAAAAATTGCGAAGAAAATTAAACATTTAAATACCTCTATTTCTCTTACTACTTTAAAAGTTGTTTAAAATGACTAAGTACCATGAACTACTTGGCAGTAATAAAGTCGATTTTGGAACTCACTTCTCACATTTTCGAGAATGGCAGGTGGCAGAGTTCCAAAATCGACTTTATTACTGCCAAAAAGTTGATGGTTGTTATTTTGAACAACTTTTAAAGTAATAACAGAAATAAATTTTTAATTTATTTTTGCGATTTTTAACTGTTTCTTGCGATTTTTCAGTAATTTTTAGCTAAAAAAATTAAATACCAATACTTAGTGAAAATATCACTATTTAATATGGCAGAGATTGCTTTAAATTTCGTTGCCTTCAGTTCTTTAAGCTCTTTTTGGTTATTGTCAAACATAATTTGCCAGACAGAAAATGGAAGTCAAAGTAGTTTCGATGGAGAAATGTCCGAGGACGTTAAAATTATTGCAAATGCTACAAAACAAATCTAAATAAGACTATCATTATTTACTGTTTAAGCAGATGCAGAAGGAGCAGAGCAGCGTTTATTTGGATTATTATAGAGACAAAAAGGCAAATCCGTCATTTCTCAAAAGTGAACTCACACCACTTTGGAAACAAACAGCTTATATACTGGTTTTAAATCCTAAAAAAAGCGGTTAGTTATGCTGCAGCTTTTTGCTTAAATTTATATTTTAAACAAGAGTGTTAATAGACCCACGTGTTAGTAAAAGCAGACAATAGTAGATTATACCACGAGTCAATAATGATAGCTATTATTCCCGAGGAATATTTACGAACCGAGCCGCGTAAGCGGCGAGGGAGTAAATATTCTGAGGTAATAATAGCCATTATTGTGAGTAGTATACTCTACTTTATCTACGACTAATTTATTAATTTGAGATTTTTAATGAACAACTTTATTTGTCAATAACATTAAATGTCTTAATTTCTTTCGAGGTCAGAGTGGAAGATTTCTTTGCTTGAAATCCTTCAGATTTTCTTTTTAAGAAAGCTCGTAGTTTTCCATATTTTTCCAGATCAACGTCATGGTTTATTCTTAACATAGATTTAATTATTGAATAAAATGACCATAATGAAGATGGTTTGTATTTTGCACTTAGTTCAGCGAAATAGGCTAGTAGAACATTTTCGGAAAATGAATTTGTGTTATTTCGAAGACGCCATTCGTTGAAGTTTGCGTATGTTTTATTATAAATAGATTTCGATGTTTCCGGTATTAAGGTAGATGTTGTTGCTGTAGCTAGTTGTACAATTTCTGGAGGTGTACAAGTAAAAGCCTCTTCATTTTCATCCATCCCAATACGAATACATAAACACTACGCGTTTGACAGTGACACTTTTGACTTGGTGTATTTTGTTTCCACGGTATTATTTGATTTGAGAAATTTTGTGATTGGAGCGGGAATAAGGACTATTAATCCCTTGTCATTATTCCCTAAGGGATTAATAGGTGGCATTATATTGCGAAAACTACAACTATAATACTTACATTATACATTAGTCGTAGATAAAATACTTTTTGTAATGAGCCTTTCGCTTTCTCATTGTATTGAAATTCCCACAAGAAGCCCTATTTATTGTAATTTAAACATTAAAAAGGCACTATCGAAGTAGAAAATAGTCTAATAACAATTCAACGACGCGCTGTGAACCAGTAAAATTTATATAGCTGTTAATTTAAAAGGTAAACTACTGTTCTGAAAAATATCAGCAGGATTGACCTATATGTACGACAATAAAATATACTGCAGCAATAACCCACACAGAGTGTTCGGAGAAAGCACCACGGAAATTAAGGGTAAATATATTCCAAGAAATAGATACCTATAATATAAAAGTGTGTCCACAAATGCTTTCCAGGGGAGCTAAACGCCTTTGAAGATGATATCCAAGAAATGGATTTTATTTGATAATAAATAAAGATCTTTTGGAGTAGGACAATCACAGCTTTGAAACGCGCAATTAAACAAGAAATTAATATTCGATTTATAATTGACAATATGACAGTAGACTAATGGTCTTGTTGGAATTTTCCTTATTGTTTGGAGAACATGCAACAATCACTTTAGAACGTTTTTTTTTTCGAAACAGGTTGATCCTACAGCTGTGCAACAAGAATACTCTTTTTACGTAAAATTGTCTAGATAATATTGTTTTAATACTAAGGTTAGCAAAGATCTACTGGCAAACTTTTTTTTGTTAAAATGCGATCGATCTATTTCGTTCGTTACTGTTTGTAATTTGGGCCACTTGTTACCTTCAAATAATGGCGCTCCTTTGTAATAACTTAATCCCCACGCTCATTGCCCTACTCCGAAAGGTTAGTAAGGTAAGTAAGTATCAAATAAAATATACCTTTTTGACATCATCTTCATGGACGTGCTGCTCCTCTAGGAAGCATTTGCCAATATACCATTTTCTGAAGCTCGGTCCAGCACCTTGTATATTCAATGTAGATTTACTACATGTAAAAGTTAAAAAAAAGATCCGTTAAAGAGAGGGGCCTTAAAATCAGTGGAAAAAAATAGGTACATGTAGTTTTATGGAGAAGTTTATTACAGACGAGGTAGAGAAAGATTACAGCAGGGATCAAGAGTCAAAAATAATTTTAAAAAAATGTTGAACAGAGGAAAAATCTCAGGACCAGTCACAATGAAGACGATTAATAAGGAACAATCGGTACCACATAAAGCTGGGAATAAACAAAGATCAAAAAGAAGAAGAAAAACAAGGACAAGAAGAACAAAGAAAATAACTTTCAATTTACTCACACATGTTAATAAATATCCTCGGCAAACATACGTTCTCTAATTTAAGAATAACCAGAACTACTTAAGTCTAGGTAATCTTGAAAATGGTATCAAATTTTTATATGACCACCAAAAAGTCGTAAAAAAATATCATCAGCATAAAAAAACCACCACATACCCTGCAATTAACGCTAAAGTTTAATTAGCATTTTATTAAACAGGTAAATTGCTGTTCTTGCGACTAATAGCAGAAATGCCCTACTTACCCTAACGGAATATACCGCAGTAATAACCTACACTACAAAACTTTTCCTGTTAATGAACACAATTTCAATAGTCGGTTGAAAACACAAATATTGTACACATACATATATTAAGAAATTAATTAATTAGAGTATGAATGAAATTAAAACAACATAAATAAATAAAGCATAAAAATGATTATGGAAATATTTAACTTATTTTTAGTTGTTTTTAATTATAAATAAGATTACTTTTTTGAGGATGTCAGCTAACCTATTTAAAAATATCCAATACTTTAATAATCATTTAAAAATATTCCTACTATCAGAAGAAATTTAATTTCTACTTAATCTTCATAAAAATGAAAATGTTTCGACCACTCCACAATATTTTCGATATATTAAATTTGGTATCGTCAATAAAATCCTTTACGGCTTTTCCTGTTGCAGGAAAATCATCTTTAGCACGTTCTTGCCAAATTACCAGCAGAAATTAAATTTATGTTAGCACAGCAGGTGTAAGTGGAGGAAAATTTATCTTTAGTTAAAGCTATAGTTGAATTTGACCCTAATTAAACAGGTAAACTGCTGTATCGTTAAGTAGCAGGACTGTCCTATTTACGCTAACAGAATGCACTGCAGTAGTAACCTACAATACAATACAATTTTTACCATTTTTACTATTAGTAAATAACTTAACTAAAGTAAAGCCTGATAATATGAAACATCTCTATTTTTGGACTTATTTAATGGAATATCATTAATAACTTTGTATAAGATCAGCTATAGAAGAAACCAGAAAAAATGAATTAAAATTATAAAACCAAGTAATTTTTAGCTATATTCTATTATCTTAGAGAATAACTTATTTTTTTTGATTTTTCAAATTAAAACTTTAAATTTGGAGCTACTTTTTAACGGAAACATCTTTTAGAAACTATGACCTACTATCAGCAGGAATTCAAATCGCACTTAATTTTCAATGAAACGTAAGCTAGTCCGATCACTACACATTGTTTTAAATATTTTCGATTTCACGCCGTCATTAAATATATTTTTAAATAGCGAACTATTTTTGTTGCAGCAAAATCACTTTTAGCGCGTTCTGTGTCAAATCAACAGCAGGAATTGGGTTTATGTTAGCAGAACCGGTCGAGTATGAAGCGGCCATCATTGAAAATAGAATATACGCAAGCGTCAACCCTCAGCAGCGTAGGGGATGGAGAATGAATTTAATGTTTATTTACCCCATATAGTTGTGAAACTTTAAAAGTGTTAGATAAAAGTGTTATTATATATATATTAATGTTACCGTAGGGAAAATACGATATGTTTTATACTATATAAATTATCTTTTTGCAAGAAATCTTCTAACTTATGATTCTAATATGAAGTCCAACGTCGATGTAAAATTAAGTGTTGTGGTGTACCAGCGAGTACATGCGTCTTTACTTGCATTTATTCCATGTATGTATAAGCACCCGTATTTGTAACAAACCCTGTGACGCCTGTCGGTGGCATTCCACACAGGGTGGTTTAGAAGTCTCGCATAAAATTAATATTTTTTTAATACGTTATTTTTGAGCAAAACACCGAAACACGTAAATTAATTGAACTGTAATTGAACTTCAAGCCTCTAACCCCCCAGTAACCGAAGTTTTTATTTTTTCAAATGGCATCCTATGTCAAATGTAGGCCTGTTATGAAGCATGTTAGAACCTGAACTTGAGCTTGACATTTTTTGGCGAGTTTTTTAAAAATGCTATAAAAATTTATAAGAGTAATAATGGTGCTTTGTATCGGGAAACCAACAAGAATGTTTAAATGTTTTGCATATTGTTTACCTGGTAAATAAAATAAGTCTTATTTATTTTTACGTATGTATGCCCTTTTTTATTCCTAATCTCTTTAGCTAGACAAATGAAATTCCAATAAATTAGGACTTTGCTTATTGAGTTTTAAAGCTGTTCTGTGTGCTTTACAAAAAATGATGTAGTCAGAGGGGCAACGTATTGAAATTTTGATGGTGTTGGGTTGCGGGACCAGAATACGGAGCGAGTGAAGTTTGCGTGTTATTTAATGCAATGTGTCCGGAAAATCCAATTATGCAGTCAATAATTGTGAGTAGGATAATTTATAAATTTAAGAAAAAACATACAGGTAGGGATTTTCCTAAAAGTGGTAGATCACCTGCCTTAAATGAATACAAAAAGATGATATAACTCTAGCTACTGATGAAAATCCTCATTCCTCAAATTAACTGGTTTAAGATTTGTAAAAAACCAAAAGTATCGCCCACATAAGGTGTATCTTGTACAGAAACTTTTGGAGGATGATTATAATAGAAGATTGTGAATCAATGAATGACTTAATAATAGTTCTGTGAAGAAATGATGGCAAGATGTGACGAAAATAGCGCATTTCCAAAAAAAATATTTTCTTTTTTTCTGCTGAGGCTACGTTTTATTTATGTAAATGGAGTGGTTAACAGACATAATTATTGATTATGGTCCAAGCAAAATTCACTCGGGATATGTAAAGCACATAACCAACCTCCTAAGAAAAGGTTTTAGGACTATATTTTTTTAAAACAATCTTACCAGCCATTTCGATTTCCTCACATTGGAGATTTTCAAGAGAGAAAGTTCTAATTATAATAATAAATGAACAAGTTATATGTACCAAGCATTGAAGAAGTTATATGTACCAAATATAATACATGGCAACGCTGCGACGAGGTAGATTGCTTGTGTACATGGATTTATTAAGAATGGATACGGGATGATTTAACAAACCATTCTAAATGACACTGTAAACACAATTTATAAACATTTGCCACATCTTAGTTTACCTTGTATTTTTGTACAAAAAATACGTTAGAAGCATCACAAGATTTACTAAAAGTAATAAAAGCCCTAAAATATTTAATTCTTCTGCTAAATAATAATAAATTTAAGTTAAAAAGGTTTTATTATTTATAGGTTATGATATTTCTAAAGGTGTTTATTTAAAGTCGCTCCGAGTCATTTATAAATCTATAAGTCACACTTTTTCTTTTCTAGTTCATTAGACAAAGACGTACGTGTAACCGAGCGATCGCAGACGTTTTTCCTAAGCAACCAGCAGACAGCAACACTTCTGAGCTTCAACACTCCAATGCTATTTTATCTCTTTCTACTATCATTCTTGATTCAATTACGTAGTAATTCGTAGTTCGTAAACTCTTCTCATAGGAGAAATGTTCTCATAACAAACAACAAAATATCGTTCACGTTCGATACCCTGACAGTATACGGACATCGAATCCTTTCTTAATAAATCTATGCTTGTGTAGGTTACCGTACACGGACGATGCATGTTATAGAAAATATTTCTCACGTACTCCATAAACATTTATTGTACCCAATTTCACTCCCTTAGTCAGTCGGGACTCTGCATTTTATATGTGGATATTTTTAAATTAAATTTTGAGCAGCATAAGAATCATATAACATAAATATAAAACATTTATTGGATTAAGGCCTTGTGTCCATGGAGCGTGTCGGTAAAGAGGCGTAATGGCTTCGTCTTGCAAGAACGATTTCTATTCACCGGCAGCCACATTGCTAATATTTGCTGACGAATACGAATTGTAGATTCAGGAATATTTCTCTTTGAATTTGGAATGCGTCGATGATGAGATGAGTAAAAATAATACCTGAGATTGAAAAATATATTCCACGTGTCATAACTTTTAAACTGGGTGATTATTTTTGTCACCTAATTTTAAATGGCAACAGCTGCCAGATATTTGCCTGGTGGTAGAAAAACTTCTTTTAGAAAAAAATTTGACAGACTATGTATTTTTTTCACTTCAAATTTGGTAATTGGCAAAACCAAAAGTGGAATTTTTTTGTCACCATGATGATTTTAATTGCAATCCAGATTTTTGATTTTGAAATTTGTGCAGTTTTGCCTACAAAGTCAAAGAACATCAAAACCATCATTGCTCTCTTAATAAGTGAGATAGAATCAAAACCAAAAAAAAAGAGCTGACTTGGGTACTTAAACGAATAATGATTGGTCCAGAGGCCACTAGAAAATTTACCGATCAGTTTAATTTCGTATATTTCGGGTGACCGAAAACGTGATCTCATTGGCTGCGTCGTCAAAAGTGAGCTTATGACTCATTATGTACATGGCGAATTCCAGTGTTGTAGGGTCATCGAAAAATCAATAAAAATGGCATCTAATGCGTAACTCATCCAATGAAATATCCCCGCACTTAAAGTAGAAGGTTCCTAAAATCTTATTCATGTATATTTTAACCCGAAATCGATACAGGAACCTTTCAATTTTGCAACAAAAACTAGAATTTCTGCGAAATTTTGACATATCATATCTTAATTATATCGAGTAAATAAACTGCAATTCTTTGTTTTCATGGCAATCTCGAAAATTCAAAAATTTTCAAATTTTGCATGCACCTGATGCAAATAAACCTATTTATTTATAACTTTAACGAAAAATAAGCGATCTAAATTAGTGGGAGGTATTCTTAGATAATTATAATTAACTGATAAAATAAACCCAAGAAGAATCAACTAAATAAGGAAAATAGTGTGGAATAAAGTCGGCTAAAAATAGGATTTGTCGGAAAAAATCAACAAAATCCGGTTTTTACCCCTTAGATGCGCTCCTAGATGACCCATTCGGTATTTATTTTATCCCTTTATAACATAGTGTTGAAAAATTAAGAAAAAATTTGATGGGAAAAAATACAGAGTGATTCAGATGTACCGATGTCGAGGTCAAAAAAGTAAAAAAATCGAAATTTAATCGGCGATTGCTCCCACCCTATAGAGAATGAAGAAACTAAAAAATATGGATATTATGTACTTCGACGAGTTCTTACCATATGGGATCCATATGGGCTTTTAATTTGAACCATTATGACCCCCCAAAAAATTAAAAACCGTGAAATATTTGGGTCAAAAATCTAAATTTCCAGTTTTTCCCAAATATATCCGTTTTACACTCATTTTAGGTTTAGGTAAATGTATCTGCTGCAAGAAAAGTATTTGAGATATTAAAGTTTCACTTATGAATCCGTTTTCGATCTGATGTTTTGTTTTCGAGTTATTAGGTACTAAAGAGGGGTCTGCAAATGGCTGCAACCTCCGAAAATTTACATCGATTTAATTCACTTTTGCTACCTGTACCCGATTTCAGGATATCGCGGATATTTCGACTTTGACATTTAATAGCTCCGAAACGAAACATCGTGTATAACTGAATTTTTTACTGGAGCTAGTTGAACTATTCCTCTATCAACTGAAAAAATTCGATTGCTCCCCCTCTGACTGTTGCCGAGAAAAACAAACATGTTCGACTTTAGGTTAAGCTTTGCGTTAACATGTAGATTGACACTTATTTTTGCTGATCTCCTGACGTCATTTTTCATTAAGGGCAAATGGCTACTTCTTAAATTGTAATAAATTATACCGAAAAGTAAACATTCTTTGTAGCTAAAGTATCCTAATAAGTTTCTTCAAAAAACTTTTTTTGGGTTTGTAATGACTTCCTTAAACGATGTATGCAATAAAAAAATATATGTGCATATTCCTTATTGCTAGGCAATAACAAGTTTATTTTACAATTTAGGTCACTTTTAAAATACCTTATGGATTTCTCACCACTCGCACCAAACAGATGTTACAATAAAAAATTCAGTTTGTTTTAACGTTTTGCCTTTGTTTCGTATCCTTATCTCTTGCCTTTTAAAAGCTCCTGGCTTAAAACTCCATAATAAATATTGTATTAGCTTTGTTGTCATATGAGTCGAGTTTTTTTCAATGTTTCCTATTCAAGCTTTATATTCAATAGCATTTACAGCAAAAAAATACACTCAAAAGACTATGTATATACTTTTTACATGAATATAATATAATATATAATTTACTTTACTACAGCGAGTATGAAATGTTCTTAGGATGAAAAATTAAATTTATATGTCTATCTTCTTTCTTATAAGTTATATTGGAAGGGCGTTCCAAAAGCAGTAAAAAACTAAATCTTTTTAGCTGTAGCCCAAAAAATAAAATGAGAAAATAAAATAATTTACTTAAGTTATTAGTAACTTAAGTTGGTCAAAAATTTTTGGGTGTCATCGTAATTAATATTCCTTGATATTTAGAAGTGTAACAAAAATATGGAATCTTCGAAATATCTTGCAAACCGTTTATCCGATTTTTATGAAATTTTGTATGCTTATGTAGGTACGAAATTACGCCCGATCCAATGGTATGTTCTGCATTCTTGTTAAGTCTACCGTGTTTTTGAAATCGACAGGAAGATTTTTTTTTAATTTTTAAATCGAATTCAGCTTAAAATTCTGAATCCTTCCTTTTGGGAACGTTTTATCCTAAAGTTATCAGTTTTTGAGAAAATGGTGGTCAAAAATCGTTACTTTATTGTATTTTACTTTTAAATGCCTGTACACGAAAGTTTACCTGAAAAATCTGACATTGTCAGTTTCGTTTATTTACATAAAACCCATGCAAAGAATTGAAATTTTAATATACTGGGCTGTGGGGAGAGGATGCGAACGCAACAAAAAGTTTGTAATATTTTTAATGACAAATATCCTGACAGAAATCCATTAACTCAATTTATTGTCAGTATAAAGTTTTAAAAAAAATTGTCAAACTGGAAACGTAAGAAACGCTATACGCTCTAACCGACCTAAAAGTTCAACAGATGGTGATAAGGCTCTGAATGTTTTAGAGAGTTTAGAGAAAAATTCCCATATTTCTACCAGAACACTGGGAAAAGAAAACAACGTTCCACACATGTCCGTAGACCGCCGCGCCGTCTGACAACGAAAAGTTTCATTTATTGCGCTTGGCGAGGTGGAGAAGCTGCAGCTTGCTTAACTGACTTTTTCCATTATGGAACAAATAATGCTGGTTCCCCGTATTTAGTAAAACCTGCCAAGGTGGTATGAGAAAGTGCACAGAAAGTAAATTTTTAATAGAAAACAATGACAATAACGTCTGTAAGAATATTTAACAAATTACTATCAAAAAGAGGATCTAATATTTAAACTAACCGATTATTTTTAAGATCAAATCGTTAAAAATAAGACTTATGCAAGAGCTCTCGGAAGATGATCACGACAGGCGTTTGGAATTTTGCGAAACCATGGCTGAACGTTGCAACGGCAATCCAGATTTTGGCCACCGAATAATTTTCTCTGATGAATCAACATTTTTTTTAATGGAAGAGTTAATAGGCATAATTTTTGATATTGGGCCAGGTAAATCCTCACTGGATATGCGAAAATCATATCCAGTTCCCTGAAAAGGTAATAGTTTGGGCTGGTATAATAGGCCGGGGAATAATTGGCCCCTTCTTTATGCAAGAGACATTAAATGGAGATAGATATTTGGATCTTCTAAGAAATAAAATTGTGTCGGCTCTTGCACAACTATTTCCAAATAATCGTAAGAAAGTGTTGTTACTTTATTTTATCTGGTGTACTGATTATTTGAATATGATTATTTAGGCAATCATCAAGCACCAAATGATGAAATATGGTTTCAGCAGGATGGTACCTCACCGCACTATGCCAATAAGGTTCGGCAATATCTCGATGTGTTTTTTTCAGAAGATGGATTGTACGTAGGGGTACAATCGAGTGATCAGCTCGGTCTCCGGACCTGACGCCCCTCGACTACTTGTGAGATGACCTCAAAAATGTTTTTAAAAGTAAGCAAAATGATCTCGATGATTTAAAGTTAAGGAAAGAAACAGAATGTAGAAGAATCGAGGAAACTGACATTCTTCTAAAAGATTTGCATGTTTTTCCGCAGTATTTTGCTTACTGACAAGAAGTAAATGGACAACATTTTAAACATTTGATTTAGATTTCTTCATCAGCTTTTAAATTATTTCCTCCTGTATTGTTTATTCTTGTACTAAATATCCAATTAGTACAGCGTTTACGTTTCCAGATTGACTAAATTGTTTAACACTAGATTTAGTTAATGGATTTCTGTCAGGATATTTGTCATTAAAAATATTACAAACTTCTTTTTGCGTTCACAGTCTGTCCTCATAACCCAGTATTATTAAAATATCAATTTTTTGAGTTTCTATTAAATGATCCATTTTTTGTAAATAAACTAAACTGACATTTCAGGTAAACTTTGGTGTAAAGGTATTTTAAGGTATTATACCATAAAATAACGATTTTTGACCACCATTTTCTCAAAAACTGCTTTACGTTTTAAGATATAATGTTCCCAACAACACTGTATAGTGGTTCATATTCATTCAGTACAAGAAAATTTGAAATAAACTTCACGTTCTATAAATTTTTTTCTACTTCCCACATACCACTGATATTGTATACAAAATTCAAATGAAATTGACAATAAACAAGTCAACATCTTTTTATTTGAGTTCTTTACGAAACAATTAGTTCCTGCCAGTTGTTAATTTGTACAAATATGCCATACAAATTGCAAAACTTTTCGCAAATTCGGAATCTGCACGAAAACTATCAAACGACGTTTGATTTTATGCAAATAGCTGCTCAGCCATTTAACAGAAGTCACACATGGACGAAATAAATTGGCAAACAAAGAGTTTGCGAAAAATGGTTGGTTGTCTATGAGCCACTTTGCACTTGAGATTTGTTAATAAATACAGGGTGAGATTTTTAAGTGTTAGAAGGCAGTATCTCGTATTTTAAAATATTTTTATAAAATTTTGTTGAGTAATAGGGAGATGGAGGGGCATATTTAAATATATTTTTAACATTAACCCACTCTCTCTATTTTTAGGGGTAGGGTGGAATATTAAATAGAATGTTGATATGTACAAAAACAGTTATTATTTGTTGTTTCGGGTACGGACGTATGGTTAACTAAATTTTAATTGAATTAAAAAAATTTTACCAACAAATTAAGTTCACTTATTTTAGAATTACTATTCGCGATATTTTTACTTGTCAGTTGAGAATTTTGACGTTTTAACGATTATTTCTCAGCTTATTGCTCAATCGAAAATGGAAGCGAATTTTAATGTGCAAGCTGATCTGTTGTTAATTTTGGGGAATTGCGGAAAAAACTATAGAGAATCTGCACTAGTGTGGGCGGAGAGATTTCCTAATAACCCGGAATCTCACATGTCACTTAAAAGGCTGGAAACCAGAAGTCGTACTACTGGCAGTCTGAACACGAAATTACGAGTTTGGAAACGAACTAAAACGGACGAAAATAGGGCAGTTGGCGTTTTAGGAGCGGTAGCTATTGACCCGCATGTAGGTACCAGACGGTTAGCTAGAGATGCTGGAATGAGTCAAAAATCAGTTGTGACCATATTGTACTTGTACAATCCTTATCCATACCACATTACATTCCACCAAGAGCTATATGGGAAAAAATTTGAAAATTGCGTTACTTTTTTTTAATTAGGTTACAAGACAAATGCAAGGAAATAACAGGTTCCTAATGAAAGTTTTTTTTTTGATATAATCATTGTGTGCAGGTAGGGTTTTAAGTTATATATAGAAATTTAATTTCCTTTTTTTTTTGTTTGATTGTTTTCTTTACGTAAATAGACACAACAGGAACTACTGTGCGTCGAAAATTCCCCACTGGATGAGGACGCTGCCCAATTATCATCCCTAGTCAATTAATGTCTGGTGTGGTATAATCGCGGATAGAGTTACAGGTTGGCATTTCTTTGAAGGACATTTAAATGGAGAAATATAAACATATTTTTAAGGAAACCAATTACCTCAATAATTATTATTAAACTAAAACATGAATCCTGATATATGGTGTGAACAAGACGGAACTCCACCCCATTATGCAATAGAGGCCCCTAATCATTTGAATGAAATATTTGAAAATAGGTGGGTTGGATGAGCTGGTCCGGTGAATTGGCCTGATAGGTCCCGAATTTCCCCCTTGACTTTTTCTTGTATGGTTCTATAAAGGACAAAGTAATAGCGACTTCACATACAACTTTAGATGATATGAAAGACCGAATCCGCTTTGTCTGCTTGTTCTTATTAGTTACACCTGAAATGTTACAGCTGGTACGAAATTCTTTTAGAAAAAGAGTGAGGAAGTGTTTGGAACTTGAAGGGGAATATTTATATCAACTTCTCAAGCATGACAGACGATAAATAAGTTGAAACTAGATAGTATATATTTTCTTTTGATTTATAACATAACAAATCATGCTACCGTGACCGAAAGAGAAAATTAAAAATAACAATTGTACACATGTACGTAGTTTTTTACGTAGATTCGAATTATACAGTGACAGGCAGAAAGTGTGCGACATAAATATGGGAAAAAAATTTATTATTAAATTTGGAAAAAAACAACTTGGCCATCTATCTCTCTGCATCACTTGAAACCCAAAAAACGATTCTGTGATGCCGACTGTCATTTGTCATTTGGCGGGAAATTTAAATTTTCTAAGGTTGTATAGCCAAAAGTCATTTGTAAAAATATCGAAAAATTTTATTTTAAAAAAGTGTTTATAATTTAATTTCATAGCCGTGTACAGTTGGGTTTGTTTGGGAAAAATTTAAAAATTGACACTTTTTTGTCAATAAAAATACTACCATTAATTAATTCTCTGTTTCCGCCTTTAAAATAGACCTTTTGTTCTTAAACAAATGTTTTGCGATCATCTGTGCCGATCTCCAGTTATTTAGTTTATTCTTATTGATAAATAACTGAAAATTGTTGTTTCAGAGAAATCCTAACTGTCGCCTAGGTGATTTTCTAATATTTTTAACGTATATTTTCAATTTTACGGATTTAGCTATTAAGAGATACTGCAAAGACGTAATTTATTACACAAAACTAAAGGAAAAACTCTATGCAGCGAATTGTCCGAGCATGTAGTTCTTTCAAAACATTTCTTAACATGTTCGCACCGTTGAGACAGCGGCATACGAGGGGCTTCCACAGTGGATGGCATCCAAACTTGCATCTTCACTGGTAACAGGCCTGTGATGAGAAACTTTGTATTTACTATCAACAGAACCATATTCGTTAAGTTTACTTAAAACCTTGAATGATGAACATTTTTTTCAGGATGTCTAGAATTAAATATTTCTGCAGCATGACGCGAACTTTGATAATTATCGCCACATATTAAAACTAACTCAATTTTTTCTTGAAGAGATAACTTGTCTGCAGCCATTGTACATTAAAATGACATCATCGCTTAACAAATTCACAGCCATCTATGTAAAAAGTTAGAGAAGATCTATTTTAAAGGCGGAAATAGGAAATTTATTATTGGTAGTATTTTTATTGACAAAAAAAGTGACAATTTTTAAATTTTTCCCAAACTAACCCAAATATTGTACGCAGTTTTAAAATTAAATTACAAACACTTTTTCAAATAAAATTTTTTGATATTTTTACAAATAGTGCGACTTTTGACTATACAACCCCAGAAAATTTAAGTTTCCCGCCAAATGACAAATGACAGTCGGCATCACAAAATCGTTTTTTGGGTTCCAAGTGATGCAGAGATAAAAGGCAAAGTTAATTTTTTTCCAAATTTAATAATAAAATTTTTTCCCATGTGTCGCACACTTTCTGCCTGTCACTGTATAAACAAAAGTGTGTTCATCACGTTTAAAATTCCAAAGTTACCCCCACCCCTCAAAATAGAGAGAGGAGGTAATTGTCAAAAATATATTTAAATATGTCCCCTCACCTCCCTATTAACTTACCAAAATTTAATGAAACTGCTTTAAACCGTTTTCGAGATATCGCCTTGTAACACCTTAAAAATCACCCTGTATAATGAGAACAAAATTTTTTGTACTTAATAAAAATCACCATTTTCAAATAATATTAGTCATTATTTATGGGTAGTGAATAATGATTCATTATTCATGCTCGGTGACCAATCACAACAAAGTATGTTTGTTACTCACAGTTCTTTGAACCAATCAAGAAGTAACTTTAACAAAATTTCTAAAACACCAAAGCAAGCTTATGAAAACAATTGCCAAATCATTGTGCCAAAGCAATATCGTTAACTGAAATTTTAACAGGTCAACAGTAATAATTGATAAAGATTGTAATAATTTAATTTTTAGGCTTTTTAATAAAACAGTCCTAGAAAAAGTATAGTATTCTACTCGCGGTATATCTATTATTTACTCGGATGAATTTTATCCTCGCAAATAATTGTTGTTATTACGCTCGTGAATAATATACTATTATTTTATTGTATATTCAAATTATTCTTGTATCATTGTCCTGCATTAAGGTTTACTCGGTAGCCCAGTTAACTTCAACTAGGGCAGTACTCACTATAGAGTACTCAGAAGAGCTCCTATTCATGTTTTTCCATGATCTGCCATATTAGGAATTGATTTTACTTTTCTAACAGTAAATAAATATTACTAATATATATTTTAAAGCCATAATCTCTGTTTTTTTTTTAATTTTTCTAGTGTTCTGTGCTAAAATTAGCAAAACCGAGCACTTCGGTGTCCTTTCGTCTGTCCGTCCGTCTGTACGTTCACGTGTCGGTCACAGGAGATTTTCTCTGAAACTATTCGACGTAAAAATATGAAATTTAGCACAGAGATGGAGTGTGGTGGCCTAATTGTAGACGTGAAGTATAAAAAGTTGAATTTTGATCTGGGGGTTAATTTCAGGGGGTAAAATGAAAAATAAAAAAAAATTCAAGGGTATCGTGTAGGGTGTCAAATGAAAGCTTATTGAAGCACGAATTCAATAATGCATATGGTGTTTTTTTTATGCATTTTTTAAAACACTTTTCGGGAAAAACGCTTAAAAATTGCTGTTCCCGACCCTTATCATGATCATTTAGAATTAGGTGTAGATTGAGCAAAAATTATCAGGAATAAAAATTTCAGCGCGATTAATTGTTATAAACAATTTAATTGTTTATTTCCTTATAACTGCTGAACCATTAGTTTTCGAGAAACAGTTTTTCGACACAACATATTTCTCACAATGTAAGAAAAAACTTTTGTCCTTACAAGTTTTTCCAAATTTTTCTTTTGAAACGCTCCGTACTCAGCTCCGCGCATACGTGATGTCATACGGCGTTGGTGCCGTCTGCGGCGGGTAGCGCGGCAGATGGGCGGAGATCAGGCGGCCGAGGTTTGCTCAGGTTAAGTGGAGACACTTGACCGAATTTCTTTTAATTGAACTCTTAAAGTCTCAATGTTTCAGTTCGACCGAAAGCTAATTGAATAAATATACGTTGATAAGTATCATAGAGCTGCTATTGCCGAAAGATGATACACTAGGATAGTTTAAAGGTATCAAAATAAAAAAATTGTGATTGAAAATACTCTAGGGCTCTAAAACACCCAACATCCAATTTTAAGGCGCCTAAACAGTTCTACATTAGTTTTATTTAAAAAAATTCTGGAAAACAAATTTATATCACTATCAAAAGGAGGTAAATACTGTAATATACATTATTTTTAACAGTAAAAACCATAAAATAAGGTAAAACAGGTAATTTATACAAATATAATAATAATGTCCACACTCCTAAGAATAACGATTACATTCTATATCCAAATCAACTCAATTCCAATTAATCCAGGTCCTCGCCAGATTAATTTAAAAAAATAACACTGGGTATTGATTAAATTAAGAGGTCTGTGATTAAATTTTCCTATTCAGAGTTGATTAAATTCACAGTTTATTCTTATTAAATTTTTAAATAATTTGATTAAATATTAGTGTATTGCTGGGCATTCCTTATTAAATATAGGTATATTGGTATGTCATTATAGGATGCCAGTTTTATAAAATAACTGTAGAGCATGAAGACGTAAAACAAAGACGTGCTTGTACAAACACAAAAAAGGCATTTTTAATTATTAACGAAAGGCAAAACCTGTGCAGTTGAATCATTGTAATATACCTACAATATAGATAGTTAATAAACAGACATCCCCATCGTTATTACAGAAGTAAAATAAAAGATATACAGGGAAATTTAATTATAAGAACATTATTTTTGTTTTCAGCAAACAAAATATTTATAAGTTATATACAGTACTCGGTATCATTTAATGGCTAAACATATAGTCCTCGTCAATCATAAGTCATATTGTTAGCTTTTATAAAAAAAACTCTCTAAAATAACTCGCATACCTAAGCAAAAAATAGCCAGCCGAGACAAGAATTTTAGTCCGGGCGCATGTATTAAATTCATTATACTTTTCGGCTATTGTACAAGGGCGGATTTAGCTTTCTGTCGTGGGGGGGGGGATACTGGGATAAGTTAGATTCTTGCATCTATGCAGTACTAAAATTGTTAAGCAATAAATCAATGTTTTCCAGTTACTACGATTGTTTGTTTTTTTATTGTTTTCATCACATCGTGAAGTAATATTTACTTGTTTGTTTTGTAGGTATCCAGGTATTCCTAAGTTCTGGGAGTTTGGAAAAATAAATTTTAATGAATTACAAAGTAAGAGAAACTAAAATATTTATTACAGCAGCAATTTTTTGTTATAGTTATAATTTTGGAATTCATGGGAGGGATAATTACCCCCTTCTACCGCCTCCCCGTAAATCCGCCCGTGTTATTGTATTATTCTAGTTTTTTTTGCAAGTTCAAAAGGCCTCAAAAAAGGTGTAAGTTAATTTAAATACAGTGCTTGCAATAAATTTAAACAATTGTTTTTTTTTGTACTTATAAGGGGTGCAGAGCTAGTTCGCCTCCTCGTGGTGCACCCTGGGTAACGCTAAATGAACTAGCACATACTGTCAGACAATCCTAGGAGCTCCTGACTATAAGACACATTCTCACGACAAGAAAGATCGGATATGAGGCCACATGATGCAAAAGGTTCTTCTCAGAACCCTTTGACCAGAAAGCTCGGACCCACCGTCCGAATTTGCCATATAAATATAGAAAACATAAGCTATGCAAAAAGCCAGTATCTATCGAAAATTTTAAAGAATGACAACATCGACCTAGTTGCCATACAGGACACACACTGTGAAAGTGTAGAACAACTCCAAAAAAGGGGCAAAGTCCCGGGCTATGAATTGTTAGGTGCAACACACCACCGCACGTACGGCGTCGCCACATATGTCAAACAGGATATTGAGAACGCCTCCCTTATTTCAACTTCTTCTGATAACAACATACACAACGTCACCATAAAAATCGGAAACATCACCGTTATCAACACTTATAAACCGCCTGCTATATCATGGCCTGCCCAAGCTGTTGAAACACATCCCCACCCAGCGGTGTACGTTGGAGATTATAATAGCCACCACGAGCAGTGAAAATACAGAAAAAATGATGCTAATGGTGACGCGTTGGTAAAATGGGCTGAAGATGAACAACTACACCTTGTCTTCGATGCCAAGGACCGACCTACATTCAGATCGGCGGCCTGGGACAGGAGTACAATCCTGACTTGTGCTTCGTCTCTACTGACAACGAAGGCCGACCACTAACAGTTGCAAGGAGGGTTCTTCCCGACTTTCCACACAGCCAACATCGCCCAGTTATCATAGAAGTGGGAACACAAATTCCTCTAATCACTTCACTACCTCGACCAAGATGGAACTTCAAACGGGCTGACTGGACCAAGTTTTCCACAGACCTTGATAAATGCCTAGGGTGGATACCGCCCACCAGCAGAAACTATGGCAGATTTGTTGGCGCCATAATAAGCACTGCTAAAAAATGCATACCCAGAGGGTACCGCAAAGAGTATATCCCTGGATGGTCTCAAAACAGTGAGGCCCTATACCAAAACTTCCTTGAAACCGCCGACCAGGAAATAGCGGACGAACTAATTCACAGCCTAAATGCGACGCGCCAACAAAAGTGGACTGAAACTGTCGAAAGCCTTAACTTTCAAACATCGAGCAGGCAAGCATGGTCATTGCTGAGGAAATTGGGAGGCGGAGCATCAAAGCAACGACAACCAATAGCCGTAAGTCCAAACACAGTAGCTTTACACATAGTAGCAACATCTAAAGCACCAAAAAACAAAGCTCACACATACAGGTAAAAAGAGAACTTAAAGCCCTAAAAGCCGAAGCTGCTGAAACGGAACACTCTCGTCCCTTTACCATTGAGGAAGTATCAAAGGCCCTTAATGAGGTCACGGCAGCAAAAGCTCCAGGATTCGACAATATCCACCCTGAGATCCTGATCAATTGTGGCAAGTACACCAAAGACTGGTTAGCTAAGTTTTTCACCGATATTATGCAGTCTGGTAACGTCCCATTGGAATTTAAACGGTCTAAGGTAATGGCCATACTAAAACCAGGCAAACCCGCCGACAGTCCAAAAAGCTACAGGCCAATCGCTCTACTGTCCGTGACCTACAAACTACTGGAGAGACCTGTTTATAACAGAATCGGTCCAGAGCTGCTGGGGGTTATACCAGTCGAGCAGGCGGGCTTCCGGCCAGAACGATGCTGCGCAGATCAGGTGTTATCACTTACAATATACATAGAAGCAGGATTCCAGAGAAACCTTAAAGCTTCAGCTGCATTTATCGACCTCTCGGCAGCTTACGACACCGTATGGAAACACGGAATGCTGTACAAGTTCCTCCGCAAAATCCCCTGCAAACCAACAGCTCGCCTGATAGCCAACATGCTCAGCGATCGGGTGTTTCAGGTAATGATGGGCACCGACATTAGCTCCCTAAAGAAACTTAACAATGGCCTGTCCCAAGGATCAGTGCTCGCTGCGCTCCTCTTCAGCTTATACATAGCGGACATGCCGGAAACACGGTCAAACAACTTCGGGTACGCCGACGACTGGGTACTCGCAACAAGATGTAGCTCAATCAAAACATCTGAAGAAATCCTAACAGCAGACTTGGAGACAGTGGGTGAATACTTTCGTAAATGGAGACTCCAACCAAATGCCTCCAAAACAGAGGCTACCTGCTTTCACCTGAACAACAAACTCGCTGGAGAGAAGCTTAATATACGGTTTGAAGGTACCATACTGAACCACAACAAAACACCGAAATACCTGGGCGTAACCCTTAATAGAACCCTATCCTTTAAAGAACACCTAACAAAAACTGCTGAGAAGTTGAAAACAAGAAACAACATTATTCAGAAACTGTGTGGTACCACCTGGGGAGCATCTTCTTCCACACTACGCTCTTCTGCCTTAGGGCTTGTTTTTTCGGCAGCTGAATACTGTGCCCCGGTCTGGCTTAACAGCCCACATGCAAAGAAGGTAGACGCTCAACTAAATAATACCATGAGAATGATCGCTGGTGTCATCAGATCGACCCCCACGCAATGGCTCCCAGTATTAAGCCATATTCCACCTCCACACCTGCGACGGATAAATGCCCTTACACGCGAGTACAAAAAAAGGATCATGGAAAATGGAAATCTGCCAATACACCAAGATATTGAGGACGCTAACCGCAATCGCCTCCGCTCTAGAAATCCACCAACTAAAACGGCAAGGGCAGCAATGCAAGAAGATTTCAACATCACCAATGTATGGACTCACGAATGGACCACTCAACAAGGTAACAACATGCCTTGCATTACCCAAAAGCCCCCAGGGTTTGACCTACCACGCAAAACCTGGTCCACACTCAACAGAATCAGAGCTCAACATCGCAGATGCGCATACCTTCTGCACAAATGGGGTAAACAGCCATCACCCCACTGCGACTGTGGAGAAAACAAACGATCAAACACATTATTGAGGAGTGCCCCATAAGATCCTATAATGGCAGTCCCGAAGACTTCCTGCTGGCAACTGCCAGGTCGATAGCTTATATTAATGAACTTGATGTTTGTCTGTAAACCTTTAACGTTTGTTTTATTAGTCAATCTATGTAAATTATTTTTAAGTTTTGTGTCTAAATTGCCATACGATAAATAAATAAATGTACTTATAACAAATTTATTTTATTATTTATTTAAATGGTTCGGAAAACCTATTTGCTTAGACTAAATACTGTAGATATCTTGGACAGCCGGCATATTCAAACAAAAAAAATCAGTTTTTATACGAATATGACTTATAATTGACGGGGACTCTGCTATGCATAATTGACTTAATTTAAGTAAAATATGGTACAATACCTTAATAATAAATTAGCAGCTACAAAATAAAACACACAACTTGAGTCCATTTTTGTCACTCGGCTGCTCTAGAAACGACTTCTGGAAGTTTCAATTTTTAGCATACTTTTTTACTTAAAAATTAATTTTCTTAATATTTGTACGACGTTAGAACGCACAGTTTGTTGAAAACTGTTTAATATTTAAGTAAAATGTATCGACTGAGAAGTAAAAGTAACCCGTTCCTGAGTCTCCGCATGCGCAGTAGGATCGACCTTGGTCGCGCAGGTGTGCTGTTATTATTTGACCTTGATATGCGCAGATGTTATTCCAAGGTCATGACCTTGAACGCGAGCTGCTGTTTCTTTTTTTGGTGATGGCAAGGTGTACGATGCTTGTTTCAAGGTTACATTTGTGGTGTATGTCTTGGAGGTCGCCGGATGTATTCCTCCCACCCTAAATAAATACTTGATCTTGAATTATTTCCTATTAAATATGGCTCAATTCGGAAATAGCTTTCACACATACATCATATGCGTTAACTGTTGCTTTGATATATAAAAATATTGTGTTTTTGGTTTGTTTTACAAGTGCTTAGTAAAGGTACTTGACAGTAATTGTTTTTATCACATTTTAAATCATGAGCCTTTCAAACCAGACGTTAGCCGAAATTAACAATATGATAAACCAAGATGTTCAATTTCTGGAACGTAGAAAATTCTCTATATTAACGGTGGGCAAAATTTATATGTTAAAAAATTTTTTTGACTGCACGTTTTGACAAGACTTAATATTAAGCGGCACATTGCAACCGGGTCGCCCAATTTTGATTGTTTTATCGAACTTAATGAAAAATAATTTAAAATATTTAGATATTTTTGTTTACTTAATTAGTATCGATTAACAGTCATCAAAAATTTTTATTTTGTATAAATAACAATAAAACTCGTAAAATTGATTTACAAATTAATAAAAAATTAAATTAAGTAATATAATAATAAAAATATAATCAGACAACTCTCGAGGATAATCAACTGATTTTTTTACCGTGTACCCAATGAACGAAAATATAATATAAAATAATTTACTAAATCAACAAATGAAAGACGAAATTACGAACATTATTTACATGAAAACCCACTTAGGCTATTTTACGTAATATAAATATTTCCTCTGTGTAACAGGTATTGTAACAATGTTTGTCAACCACTGTTACTGTAACATTAAAAGAATGAAAATAAACATTTGCTCGAAACGGAGCCCGTATTTAGCTCCTAGCTAACGAATTTTATTTAAAAAAAATCGTATTTACCCCCTTTTATTTTCCACAAAGCAAAATACGACTAATAACAATTGGGTTTTAGAATTTTGTTGTCCAAAGCATTGAGAGCATGAATATCTTTTATATTTATTTATTTGGTACCTTATGGAACCAGTGCATGAAACTCTTATATTTGCGAGTGGATTATTATTAATTTTTTCTTCAAGGGAACAAAGATGTTTCGATAATGGCTTGATGCTATTCTTAGTTTATTATTTTATTTAAAAATTGAAAATAATCGAAAATCTGATTTGTTAAATAATAAATATCGAACATTTTTTCGAAAGAAAATACGCCAAAAACCTAAACTTCCAAAAATCGTTTCTAGAACAGCCCAGCGACATAAATAGATGAAACTTGTGTGTCTTGTTTAGTGACTGCCAGTTACAAGGTGTCCAGCAATGGATTTTCCTTTTTAAACGCCAATAACTTGGCAACCGTGTAACGTAGCGGGGTCGGGTTAGTGGCATTCGATAGTGGATCGATGGATTTTTAGTAAATAATGGAGCATTGGTCACGTGCGCATCGCTCGTTCATTACTGAGCCATACTTTAAGAGTAACGATTATTACACAATTGAAAGACGAAGATTCTGTGCTCGCTCAATATTGGCGTGTGGCGGACGCCCCAAGTAAAAATTTGGTAAAATCGTGGGTGTGGAGATTTAGAGAAACGTCGTCAGCTGTAAATGTGAAACCCCGTGGTCGTTCAAGGTCTGCAACTGCTCCTGAGAATGTTGCGGCTGTGCGTGCTGCGATTATTCGCAATTCAAAGTGGACCAATTTCAAAAACATCACAAGCTTTGCAAATGCACAAATCATCTGTACATACAATTTAAAGTTACAAGATCTAAATAGTGCAAGAATTGAACCTAAATAGTATAAACCGTCGGCGCCGTTCTTTCGCTGAAACAATAATAGATAATTTTTGTAAACGACCTAATTAACAATGTTCTGTTCAGTGACTTTTACTTTCCCCTTTCAGGCCCAGTGATTAAGTACAATTGTCGCCATTGGACACTAACACGAAAAGCCCCTACATAGCCCAAAGGCATCTGTGTGGTGTGCGATGTCGACTTCGAGAACTATCGGTCAGACTTTTTTTAAAACCGACGCGGCGTAGCCATTACTGTAAACAGTGATCGTTATTGTGCGATGCTTCGGGATTTTTTGGTACCGCAGCTACAAGGATTTGATGACTTTAATCGGGATACATGGTTCTAGCAGAACGGGGCCACTGCACATATAGCCCAAGCGTCTATGAAAGTCATTATTATGTACACATAATATTATTATAAAATAATTATTCCTGGTAAGATCATCTCCCGCTTTGGAGATCTACGCTGGCCGGCTAGGTCTCCCGATCTTATCCTTTTAGACTTTTTTGTAGGGTTGCCTCACAAGTAAAGCCTGTGTTAATAGACCTCTCAGTTTGCAAGAGTTTAAACAAAAAATACGGGAAGAAATTAATGGAATACCACCTGAGATGTGTTTAGCAGTTTTTGACCCCATGAAGATGGCATTGCAAAAGTGTTTTGACCGAAATGGAAGGCACCTCGACAATATAATTTTTAAAACATAGAATCCACATATATTCTGTGTATTTTAGCCTTAATAAATTCTGTTGAAAACTTTAAATTGCTTTTTAGGAAAATTCATTCCTAGACACCTTGTATTATTAAGGTATTGTACTATATTTGATTTAAATTAGGTCAATTATGAGCACTATGCTTAGCCATTAAATTTGACCAAATATTGTATGTATATATAACCCTTCCAAATATTTTGTTCACTGAAAATAAAAATACTGTTCTTATAATAATTAAATTTTTCTGTACCTTTTATTTTATTTCTGTAACAACGATAAAGATGCTTGTTTTATTAAGTATGTATATTGCATATTACAATGATGCAACCGCATAGGATATTGTTAATTAAAAATGCTAAGTACAAGCACTTCTGGTTTTTATGTCTGCAAGCTCTACAGTTATTTCATAAAACTGACACTCTATAGTAAGACACCAATATACCTATGTATATTGGATAAGAAGTGGAAAGTAATACACTAATATTTAATACAAATCGATCCAAAATGCAATCTGAACTAACTGTCAATTTAATTAATATTAAATAATAAATTTAATCACAGATTTCTCGAAATTATTACCGTTCAACAAAAAATAATTTTTTTTCTGAGTCTGGGTTAAGACCTTTGTTTTCTTGTTCTACAGCACCAAAAACAAAGGAAATAGCTGGTTTTACGATCTAAAGTTTGATTGTATTATTACAATCACGATATTTCGAAAGAAAAAATGATGCTAAAACCGGAATAGAGGGAACCGTATACCCCCACTACGTTCCGTATATGCGGTTGGTCTGTTGGTCAATCGGTAGCATGAGCTTGATTGTCTGTGACTGCACGACTTGTTTATTTTGTCTGATTATTTAGTAGCATCTATGGCGCCTAAAGGTTGTAAACATCCTCCAGACTCATTTTGTTATGTCTGTGGTGAATTTATTAAAACAAGAGAGAAAAGGTTTTCTCTCATTACTAATTTAAAGTTGTGTGAGGCCTACGAAGCTTATTTTAATAAATAGAAATACAGAGAAAAATTTAAAAAATTTAAAGTTACTATTGTTTCTCAAATTTCATTGTAGCGATGTCCTGATCACAAAATCAAAATTTTCCGAAAAAAATAATTATTTTCTTATTGAAAAATGAAAAAACAATTAGAATAAAACATTGGCTATCCAGACTCAAAAATCGTGTTGATGGATTATAATCCATGTTAATTTTTTAAATCAATTTATTCGGTATTGTTTTTGATTTAAAATTTAATCATAATTTTTAAGAGTGTAGGAGGTTTTAATAGTTTAGATGCCGATAAAAAAAAAGCCTCACCAAACCCAGGCAAATCTGATCAAACCCAGACAGGCGAGTCTTATTTTTCTTCTTATTAACGTGTTCTCAGGTTTGCTTAGGTTTCAAAATTCGATTTGCGAGAAACTGCACTTTCGAAACCATGTATTTTTGAAAAATCGCCCTGTTGAAAATTTATTTGTCGAAAATTTTTCCTAGATCCAGTTCACATAATATTTTCCTTCTTAATTATTTTTAATCTTTAATATCGTCACAGGGTAAAATAAATATGAATTACATACACATAATATTATTAGTTATTACTCACAGTCACACACAATTTCCTTTAACCCGTAGTTTGGTTTAAGGCGACATTCTGCACGTGGCGTACACCTTGGCAAACTTAATATCATCTTAGTACATATTTTGCATTATTTTTCTATTGTATGAATACTGTGACAATATTAACCGTATATTCATATTCTATAGGTATTTTTTAGCGTATTAATAAAAGTTGATATGATGTATGTATGATTTCTTTTAGGAAAATAATAAGTAAAAGGAATATTGAGGTCCTAGTGACAGAAAAAATGTCCCCACAGATCTTTTAACATAATATATTAGTCTTCATGAAATCATTATATACGTTGAAAACTTAAATAATTGACTGAAAATTGCTTGTAGGATATGAATCTATATTTACTGAACCCACAATGTTATTGTTAAAACTTTTAAAGCCAAAACCATGTCAAAATGAAACTGGGTTGGCCAATGTGGACGCCACGTGAAAAATGCCGCCTTAAGTCTCTAACACACCATTAGAAACTTTAACATAATATTTGCTCAGATGTCTTTTTTCTTTTATATAATTTTCTAAGAGCTCGTGGAAGTTTTATTAGAACTAAAAATATATTGCACTCTTTAATATATTTTAAACTTTCCATTGCATTACATACAGAGTGTTATAAAATTCACTGCATATATTGGAATCGGTGACTCCTGGGGCAGTCTGGAGACACGCAATACTTTTTTTGGTTTATTTGAACAACTGCAAAATTATCTCTAACACCCGAAATCCAGACCATATGCGTGCCCGCTGCTACGCGACGTTGTCAAAATTTTATTTTCGAGGAGAATATTATGTTTTAAAATTGTTTAATGTGAATTAATATCAGGATTTATCAGGTTCAATATGCAGTGAGTTTCATTACACCCAGTGTATGCTTTAAAGATTACAAATAAATGGCAAAACATATCTTACGAACTTAATGTACCTTTTCAAGTCTGTCAATACGTCAAAAATGACTGACACATTGGCATGAAATGAATGTTAACAAGCTTTTAAACGGCATAAGATATTTCTTGCACTCATGTGCATTTTGGATCGGGATTGCCGAGACAGGCTTTCGAAAACATCGTCAATTGCCAAAAGAAAAACACTTTTATAAAGTATTTAATAGATATAAAATATTCCGAATAAAACGCTCGCACCATCTTCCCTATAATATTATCTTATTTCAAATGTAGGTTTTAAAATGTATTATCTCAGTAATAAATCTGAAAAATGTCAATTAATGTCAAAAATAATATGCTGATCCCAATAATATTTTAAAATGACAATAATATCGCCTGTCTTTACAAAGAAACCATTTTGACTTATTGCCAAAAGCCCAAGAAACTCTAGAAAACACAAATGTATTGTTAAGGGATAACAAGTTAAAGTTAATTCATGTGGAAAACATTTCTGCATGAATTATATACATATATAAATATAAAATTATTTATGAGTTTTCTTTAAATTATGTCCATGTAGAAAATATTAAATATGTAGATATAGTCTTCGTGGTTGCCAAAATCGGCATATAGTTTCGACTAACTTTTAAGCACAAACAAAAAACTGATTTGATTATGTCTCCAAAGATGTTTAAAAATACGTTATAAAGTTTTGTATTAATTAAGGAACATAATTTAATACAATAGAAATTAGATCTAATAAGGAGACTGACAAACTGGTCTTCGCCGATTTTAATTAAATTTGGTTTACAGGTAGACCATCGAAAAATAAGGGACAAGTATTTTTTGACCTACTGATATTTACATACATAGTAAAGCCGCACAACTTCATTTTCAAAAAGAGAAAGAAAAATTTTAATTTTTCTTTATCTTGTGACGGTGGAGGGGACACTAGTAAAAAAAATTAAAGTTCCAAAAATTTCTATTTACCAACCATAACTTTCTTAAGGTCAGGCAACATCATTTTCTAAAAAAAAAATTGTCATATGCCGTCGCTCCACCCTAGACTAGACCATCCACCACGACAGATATGCGCTGATTCTAGAAAACAGGTACATAGTTTGGAAGAAAGATTGCAAGAAGGAAATTTATTAAGAAGATATAGATAATAGATATATAGATATATAGATAAAAAATTGGACAATATACGTGTGATAAGACCTTACTAATGTTCTTGTCTGATTACCAGATTTCACACGCGTATATTAATAAGACTCATCTCCCAATTATATCATAAATATCTATTTTGAACGTGGTGTCCCATTTGAATAAACTTTATTTTAGTTGTAGGTTCATTGCTCAAGACTGTCAATGTGCATATGATCTTTGCTAAAAGGTCCATTTCCATTTTATACTGGGTGTAATAAGAAGTTGGTGTTCTTTTCCGAAATTTCAGCACTTTGTGGGGTATACTAGCAATCATAACCTTACGTGGTTGGAACAAAACATTAGTCTGAGAATTCCTTACCATTTTCCTTTTTCATTATTTTTTTTATTTCTGATATTTAATGAGATCTGCGGTTTCATTCAAGCTCAATTTGTTTATACATATTAACTTTTTTAGCATACCATGCACAGTTTTATGAATATCTTAATACTATTAAAACAACCTCGTTTAACTAACGAATCATTCGAATGCCTTCTGTATATCGAAATTGAATTTCTAACTTGATTTTGATTAATTTTACGCTAGATCTCAACAATCATAACTCTATTTCATGAAGGATAATAAGAAGCGGATGCTGAAGTAAATTATAAAACAATGAATCGTCCAGAGAATAGTCCAGATCTCAACCCAATTGAGCATGTGTGGCTTATTCTTGGTAGAAAATTAAGAAAGCAGCAGTCCCTCTTGTCACCCTTCATGACATTTAAGTAATGATGTTTGAGATTTTGAAAGAAATTATGGGTCAAAATTAAATTATAATTTGAGTATGCTTAGTCAATGTGAAGTCGATCAGAAGGAGAGAGAGGGCGATATACGCTATTGATTAGTTAATTAAATTGTGTTAATTTAGTAATGTTTACCATAAAGTTAGCGTAAAAGTATCAATAAAAAAGGGAAATATTAACGAAATATAAGGTTAGAGTTTCAACGAATTACTATACATATGATTTCTAGTATACTTCACAGAGTGTTACGAAATTTCGGACCAAATCACCAAATTCTTATTACACCTAGTAGGTATAATAAACAGATGAACTTCTTAAAAAAATTGCTACTATAGTAACATTCGTGAGGAATAAACCTGCCATGTAAAAAAAGGTTCATCAAATCGTACGATACACTGAAAAAACATTGTGGGACATTTCACTACAATTGTGTACCTTTTTCCAACAATTTGTTCTCAAAACCGTCCAAGACCAATTTGTAGAAAAATTTGCTACAATTGTATGAAAATGTATAAAAACTGTTGTAACTAATAATCCAATTAGAGTAAATTGCTATACAAAGACTTTGCCACAATTTTGTGTGAAAAAAAGTCCAAACGATTTTTTCCGTGTAGGTTCAGAAAATTAATAACATCAAAGTAAACGCAACTTTCTGGATAATTTAGCTGGTCAATTTATTTATTGAAAAATAATAAGCGTGTACATTTTATAATAAAATAACCATAAAAATTTTAAAGTCACTAAAAAAGAAACAATGAAAATATGTAGCGAAAAGGATTAATTTAAAAGACATGCATAATTTATAAACATATGACAAATTGTGAAATCTGAAATTCCACTATTTTATTTTTTCTGTCTAGTTTATTAATTATACGATGTATAATTCAAACCAATCACGCAAAGCAAAGCAATTAACTATACTTATACCTAAAAATGACTCTGTCGTAATATAAATAGCACCAGAAGTAACATATTATTTCTGGAACGACTTCACCTGACTTGGCGTAAATACCATTTATTATATTCAGATTCATTGCTTGCAAATTTTATATACAAATTATTCGTTTTTGCAATAATCAAAAAAATTGTCAAATCATAAGAAATAGCAGGTGGCCCGAATATCACTTTATAAACTAGATTTTTGCATTTTCAAATAAAAATTAAAACTCCACAATAAGGACAAATAAATGGTTTACTTTACAATACACTGTGTTAGAATCTTAGAAGTTATTAACTTTTATCATATAGCTATATTTAATCATGATGCTTAAATACAATCTACTTAAAATTTGGAGAGCTTTATATTTCTACAACACTATTATATAAAGTATTTTTAAAGCTAAAAATTGACCTTCAATATATTCTATTTACCTACTATTATAGAACTCTTGCCAAAGTTATTAATAACCTACAAAATAATAAAATCATAAAATGTATATCATATAACATTTAATTGTGTCCAAGTAATTGAGTAATAAAATGGTACCACCATGGTTTAATTTATTACAAACCACTAAATTTTATTATTGTAGAAATTGGTAAATATTTTAACAAAAAAATTACTTCTAAGTTAAACTCAAAATATTTGAAATTGTAAAACGCTAAGAAAAATAGTTTTAAGAAAAATGAGTTCCAATCATTAGTGAGAAATTGCAATTCGAGATCATCTATAATACACTATAGAATTGTAATTAAAATGTGTGATTTTTAAAGCTGACTCAATAGTCTATATGCAACGAGATAAAAACACTTTTACGTTCGTTTATTACTTACCAATAAAAATACTAATTAAGTATGCAACTCTGGTATGCACTTGCAACTTACCTGAAAAAGAAAAAATACATTAACAGACAAAACAACAGCAATTCAGACGCAAAAAAATATTTTAATAAAACTTGTACGGTACGTGGTACAAATGAAGTAAAAATAAATGAAAACTTATTTTTATCAGAACCCTTTATGTTATTTCTATGTCTTAACTGGAGATGGGATAAATATGCAAAAATTGAGAATAAATTCTCTAACCACCTGAAAATTCCTTATACAATAAGGATTTCAACAAATAATGGTAAAACAGCTATTCTCCGGGCTATATGCCCCTCCGAGCGCTGAATTACATACCAAAATTTGCCGTATTTTCTTCTAACACAGTTAGATAAGAAAATACTAATGTGTCAAATGCAAGAAACTACCAGGAAGAAGGAAGCTTTTTCTTTAGTTAGAATGTCGTCACCTGCAGACCGGTTTCGAACTCGTTGGTTCTCATCAGTACAGGATAGACGAACATACCAACTTTCCGAAAAAGTAATCCCTTAAAGCTACAACTGTCGTACTGCATAAGCAGGAGGACAGGAGGGGCATATAGCCCGGAGAATAGCTGTTTTACCATTATTTGTTGAAATCCTTATTGTATAAGGAATTTTCAGGTGGTTAGAGAATTTATTCTCAATTTTTGCATATTTATATGTACCCCTGACAAGTAGACTTTCATTCATACGTTTGGTAATTTTACCTTACGGTAAACTCTACTCTGAATGCTTGAAACTGCTAATGGATGGCGCTGCCTGTGTCTCACAGCTTATGCAGTACGACAGTTGTAGCTTTAAGGGATTACTTTTTCGGAAAGTTGGTATGTTCAGTCTATCCTGCACTGATGAGAACCAACGAGTTCGAAACCGGTCTGCAGGTGACGACATTCTAACTAAAGAAAAAGCTTCCTTCTTCCTGGTAGTTTCTTGCATTTGATACATTAGTATTTTCTTATCTAACTGTGTTAGAAGAAAATACGGCAAATTTTGGTATGTAATTCAGCGCTCGGAGGGGCATATAGCCCGGAGAATAGCTGTTTTACCATTATTTGTTGAAATCCTTATTGTATAAGGAATTTTCAGGTGGTTAGAGAATTTATTCTCAATTTTTGCATATTTATATGTACCCCTGACAAGTAGACTTTCATTCATACGTTTGATAATTTTACCTTACGGTAAACTCTACTCTGAATGCTTGAAACTGCTAATGGATGGCGCTGCCTGTGTCTCACTGCTTATGCAGTACGACAGTTGTAGCTTTAAGGGATTACTTTTTCGGAAAGTTGGTATGTTCGTCTATCCTGTACTGATGAGAACCAACGAGTTCGAAACCGGTCTGCAGGTGACGACATTCTAACTAAAGAAAAAGCTTCCTTCTTCCTGGTAGTTTCTTGCATTTGATACATTAGTATTTTCTTATCTAACTGTGTTAGAAGAAAATACGGCAAATTTTGGTATGTAATTCAGCGCTCGGAGGGGCATATAGCCCGGAGAATAGCTGTTTTACCATTATTTGTTGAAATCCTTATTGTATAAGGAATTTTCAGGTGGTTAGAGAATTTATTCTCAATTTTTGCATATTTATATGTACCCCTGACAAGTAGACTTTCATTCATTCGTAAGAGATGGGATAATTTGAATTAAAAATAATCAATAATATTAATTTATTGTTATAACAAAAAATTTAAATTCAAAAATTTAAATTACAAAAAGAAAGGATTTTAACTAGCAAGCAGTTTACAATGTATTAAACAAGGCTAGCTTCACTATTTTACTAAGAGAACTTTGTTTGCAATCCGTGATTCGAGGTGTTGCCACATTGTTTGCTCAAAGGTATAAAAAAACGTTTTAAATTTTTTCGATTTTATTATAGATCTTAACCACTAAAACATGTAGCAATACAAATGACATTTATGTGTCAAAAACTAAAAACTTAGCTAAGCTTAATTGAACATGAACTTAAACATATTAAAAAACAAACTTAATAAAAAGTGAAAAACTCTAAACTGTTAATAATCGGCAACAATGCGATTCGCTCCCCGCAGCAGCAGAAATTTAAATTATAAATAACATACACTGTGTTCAAAAGTTCCCGGAACCTACCAATATTTCGGAAACGTCGCCTCTGATCAAAAAATGTTTCAAATAACGTTTAAGATCTCTTTTTAGTCCATATTAAAAACAGTTTTTAAGTATACAGGGTGATTCACAAAGTCAGTACAGAGTCATGTACCATTTTTTTAATTGGAATAGTATTAGGTTTTGATTTTCTAATTCTACGCGAAGCTTGTTACATATCCTTCTGTTGTAATTCTATCTCTTAGTACTCAATATTTTCCGGTTTCGTTACATAAACTTTATTTTCTAATGGCCCCAAAGGAAAAAAACCATCGACGTAAGGTCAGGAGATCTGGGTGGCCATTCTATTTCACCTTTTGCCAATCCACCGATTCGGAAAAGTAGTATTTTAAAAATCTCCTTACATTTATGCCAAAATGTAGGGGCACCGTCTTGCTGAAACCATGTCGACTGAATATTGGGACCTCTTCTAACTATAACTTCGGGTAATGTTTAATTTTCAATAACATCAACAAATACTGGTCTGAATTTAAATTTCCATCAATAAAAAACGGACCTATTATTTGGTTTTGAATGATACCAACACAAAACGTTGAGTTTTTCACAGTATTGAGTACGTGCTTCGAGCATCCAACGAGGATTCTGATCAGCCCAATATCGGCCAAATTATGTCGATTAACTTGCCGTTCAGCATAAAGGTTGATTCGTGAGAAAAAATATGTTATTAAAGAAATTACGATTTCCTTCCCGTTTTTGCATGATAATTGCGGAAAATTCCATCCGGCGATCAAAATCATCTTCATAAAGTTCTTGGACCAATGTAATTTTATGGGGATGAAAACCGTCTTCACAAAGAATATTCTTTACAGATACGAGACCGACATCTGACTGGATGACCACGTTGCGTAAAGATAAATTTTGATTTTCTACAAAATGCTGCAATACCTCTAAACTCTTTTCTTCATCGGTAGCCCTTTTCGGTCTTCCCGAGCGTTCACGATCTTTGCAAGTCTCCGTTTGATGAAAACTCTGAATTGGCCTGATCACTGTAAATTATGGAATAGGAGGGCGGTCTGGAAATGTAGAATTAAAAAAATTTTGCGTTTCAATGTAAGATCGTTCGCGATCTCCGAATCCTCTGATTAAAAGCAGCGCAATCTGCTCTTTTTCAGTAAGGGACATAATTTAAATATTAATTCCAACTATCAAATCAAATTTAACAGAGTCAAAACATACTGTCACAAAAACGTTGTAAAAGTAAACGGTAAAATAATTAGGAAGTTATTTTATCTGAAGTTATAATTTGTTGTGACGTTATATCTTTTAAATTGATGGACTTAGGTATAGGATATGTAACAAAGGTTCGCGTAGAATTGGAAAACAAATCAAAAACTAACACTATTCCATTTAAAAAAATGGTACATTGCTCTGGAGTGCCTTTCTGAAGCACTCTGTATACTCAAAACTATTTTTTAATATATACTAAAAAAAGATCTATAAACTTTATTTAAAACAGTTTTTGATCAGAGGCGACGTTTTCGAAATATTGGTGGGGTTAGGGACTTTTTGAACACGGTGTATATCGATACGAATAAAGATTGATAATCCGAAATACGCCATATCTGAATTAAAATCTGATTAAAAATGATTTACAAAGTACCGAATAAAACCTTTAAAGAAAAGTTTTCAATCTTCGTTTTGTAAGTCGAAAATGAAAACAAATTCCGTTGTTATTGACAACAGATGATTAAAGCCTTATGCGTCATCCAACATCAGTATTGTAAGATCTCAATTAATTTTGGGAAATACTCCTGTATTCAATCTTGTCAAAAGGAATTTCCAATTAAGAAGTTAATAACATTTTTTATATTCATGATTCACTTGCTAAACTGTGAAATACTTTAGCGAATAAAAAAAAAGCATGACAAAGATTAATTGGAAAAGAAATAAGATTAAAAATACTTGTGCTGCCTTTATATTATTGTACAGAGTATCTCGTCATGAGGATGTTCAAAACGGGTTGATTTCTTTTCCCACGCCCATTATGAAAGTATACGTATTCACTAAACTTAATGAGAGTGAAAATTGATTATTTCAATTGTTTCTTTTTAAGTGTCCGCTATTTTTACACGTGTATATCAGAAAATATTACATTTTAGATTCTTTTGGCTTGGCAGTGCGAAGGGCATGTCAAAAATAAGTAGGCTGTGAAACAGAGAATTCTGACAAATTGTTTGTGATTGGTTGACAGGCAAATAACGCCTACTTCGATATTACTTAATAAGATAAATGTCATAAAGAATAATATATTGTACAAGTTTTAGAAATTACTCTTGTCACAAAAGGGAGACGTTAGTGTCGAAAACGTGTTGTACGCTATACTTTTTCTGCAGCAGTAATACTTTGTGCATTGCAACAGATGCTACATTTTTACGTAAATACAATATTTCTCCTAAAACCGAAGGAAGAGTTTTGGATACTGCTGCGGCTTTTTCTTCTATCTCTGGAGGGTAGATTCGAGATAATCTTTGTCGGGATTTTCATAGATCCTTTTTACCATTATTTTTACGAAGGTTTACTTTTATTCTACACAGGGTGTTATGAGTATCACTGCATAATGGATGACTCCTGGAGCAGTCTACAGAAATTCCCAGTACTTTTTTCGGATAACCGTGTATTTTTTTCGGCATTGTCTTTTAATTAGTAAGTGCCGTTAGCGAACCGTTTTTTACATTAATGGCTATACCTACTACTTTGGTAGTGTCGTATAAGTTTAACTTGAAACCTAACAAACCAATTCTATTTTCTTTGGTAAAGTTTTTCTACAGGAAATGTATTTTACAGAGATTTTACCCTAAAAGTAACAAAAACATTAGTTTTCGTTTTTAATAGTGCGGATAGTGACAAAAAACCCAACCCAACCCAACCTGTGTAGAAATTTAAATGAAATGTACTCCACTGAATGTCGTAGATACAGCAAAAAATATACTCTTAAAATAACTACCTCAAATATATTAGGTATTAAATATTATGTTAAAAGTAATTTATAAAAAAGTGTCTGCTTTCTTGTTTTGGATATTAAGTTGTTTGAAAAATATTTTACAAAACTAGCCGGAATGCTATTTAACACGCTCGTTTGATTTCCGCAACGTAAATGACATTAATTCTTACTATTTAAATGGGAAATTCTTACATTTCCTATAAATTATAATAAAGTGTGTTTGTTTCCCTATAAAAAATGCTTGTTTTATTTTTAAATTTTCTTTATTGACAACACTGAATTTAGTAGAATTCATTATTCAATTACTGCCTGATCTGTAGCAATTTAAGTGTCCCATGTTTTGAGTATGTGACCAAAAAGGACGGAGAGACTTTCAAATAATGTGACAAAGAGTGGCACTATTACAAAACCTTTATTTATTTTAGAATATGCCTTTCTTATGTAGCATAGTATTTCAAAAAATAAATGTCGTAAATAATAAACCTCAAGCATGATATGATTTTTTAAATAAATTTCTTTTTGTTGGAAAGGTATTGTTAAATATTTGAAATTTCTTCGAAATACGATTTGATGCGGATGTCTTTTTTACTTACTTACTTCAAAATATTTGTCCGTAGTGGCACTTCACATACAAGACACGTAATCTGATAAACGTAATATGGCCACATTCAAGACAAGTTGTAAACAGAAATGAGCAAAGTTGTTTCCCAAGAAACTTTAGGGTCAATAACACTGTCGTAGCTTAGGTGATTGAAAAGAAATTAATAAATAAGGAAAATAAATTTTAGTAATTTCTATTGCGAAATAGATTTTCTGTAAAATATTTTATATGCGAAAAAATTTTCTCATAAGTTTCTTTTAAAGTTTTGTTAAAGGATATTTTATCGTAAATCATGTTCTAAATAATGTTTTACGAAAACACAGAGAATATGACCTACTAGCCAAGTTTATATATATATATATATATATATATATATATATATATATATATATATATATATATATATATATATATATATATATATACAGTGTGTCCGCTTAAGTTCTGTACATATGAGAAACTTTTTTATTATTACTTTTACGAAAAAAAGTTACTCTTTATAAAAAGTTCTGCTTCCTGAGAAAATGATATTAAACTATTTAAACTTGAGATACTATGTACAGGATAGTCAAAAATTAAAAAAACTCAAAATTGGCCTAGGAGAGAAGTACCTTTAATTTTAATTTTAGAGCAAATTTGAATAAGAAAATGTTGCTTGGCGTTAAAAATTATATCTGTTTATACTCTTAATTTTAACTATTATTAAAAATGAAAATTATTTCAGTTTTATCTTGCATACTCAATTTCAACGGCATATTGATCTACTTAAATAGTCAAATTGATGTTTCAGACAAATACCATAGCTGACAGTTACAATTCAAATTCAGGTGGGAAATTGTGGCAAGATATTGGACATGCCATTAAGAATCAAGATTTAATTTTTTAAGTTTATTTTTAATAATAGTATACTAAGGGTATATGTAGATATAGTTTTTAATGCCAAGCAACATTTTCTTATTCCATTTTGCTCTAAAACTAAAATTAAGGGTACTTCTCTCTTAGGCCAATTTTGATTTTTTTAGTTTTTGACTGTCCTGTACATACTATCTCAAGTTTGAATAGTTTAATACTATTTTCTCAGGAAGCAGAACTTTTTATAAAGAGTAACTTTTTTTAGTAAAATTAATAATAAAAAAGTTTCCCATATGTACAGAACTTAAGCGGACACACTGTATATATATATATATATATATATATATATATATATATATATATATATATATATATATATATATATATATATATATATATATATATTCTTTTTTATTCTTTAGCCATACATAATATATTTTTATAGGAAGTATTCTTGGGTATAGGCTATTTTGTAAACCATATATAAAATTTAAAAACACACAACGTTTCGCACATTGTACAATATTTTGCTTCTTCAGGCTTCTTAAATGCTTGGAAAGTGTGCATTCATACGGTTTTAAAAATGCTTGTGCTTTCTAAACCGTATAAATGCACACTTTCCAAGTGTTTAAGAAGCCTGAAGAAGCACAATATTGTACAATGTGTGAAACGTTGTGTGTTTTTAAATTTTATATATGGTTTACAAAATAGCCTATACCTAAGAATACTTCCTATAATATATATATATATATATATATATATATATATATATATATATATATATATATATATATATATATAAACAAGAGTATATTTTGGGGTATCAGCCAGAGGTATTAGGGCTCAATGAATAAGAAGAACTCTTATTTACTACGCTAAGCTTTCGGAAGCATTTATTCCTTTTTCAAAGCTACAAATATGGAGTACACTAGATATATTATGTCTAATAACATTATTACTTATTATTACCCGGGTGTAAGTGAGTTTCAATAAAATGAAAAAAAGCAACTCATCTTCACAGCAATCTTAATGCAGGAATTATTGACTAAATTGTGCAATGATACTACAAAATCTTGTTGAAAACTTCAAAGTGACAATTGTCAATTGTCATTGTCAATTGTCATTCTGTTGAGAAGGAGAGTTTTTTACAATGGTGGATTATTTAAATATTACAGGTTGCTAATTCAAAGTAGTAGATAGGTTGCTTCTATATATATATATATATATATATATATATATATATATATATATATATATATATATATATATATATATATAATTATGAAACAAATGGGTCTGTTGCACTCAATCGAATATGAATATTATTTATAAGTAAAACAAGAGTGAGTAGGGTGCAATTTAAGAAAATAAAATAAGATTTTTCTAAAAACATGTCTACGGCAATATATTGAACGTGAAAATTTGAAAAAAAATTTAAAATCCCGCCATTTTTCACACCAATAAAATAATATATCGATTTGCGCTGTTGTCATAATATCTGACAAAGGATTAGATATAAAACTGTTTCATACCTCTCAATCAACATAAAGTTCCGAGGTAATCAAAGATTTATGTCCGACTCATCAATATTACCAATATTACTCATTATTAGAAAAGGATAGCTTAACACTGTTATCGGCTTTGAATCGAGAAGTCCGTAATGAATGTAATCTTGGAACAAACGATTTCTGCCAGGTAAGGTGACAGTTGTGAAACAATGTCAATATAACCTAACAAATCTTTTGAACTTTGCGTTTGTTTTGTTTTCGTTGGTTTTGAAAGAAAATTTCTTCGTTTGTATAAGTGTCTTCACAATTCCTACATAGCTTATTAAGTGGAAAATGGATCAAAAGCTGATTCGGGCAATTTGCCCAAGGTGGACATGATATATGAATATTTACTTTCAAATGCAGAATATTTTAGCGCTGAAATACGGAATCTGAAGTTAAAATGGTTAGTACAAAAAATCTACGCTTCTGACAATGTTCTCTAAAATTATCTATATTTCCTAGGAATACTTTTTTCGTAATAAGCACATTTATGTTGAGGCAGACATTTAGAATGCCAGCTCGATTGACGAACGATTCGGCAATATTGCAAAAGTTTACCAAATCAAAATGCAGGGAAATGATGACATCACTCGCCTATGTAAGAAAGCTCGCCAAAGTTTAACTCGATTTTTAGGGCATTTCCCGCTTCCCAAAAAAATCCAAAAAAATATCTTAGCACTTCATTTTGACCATAAATTCTATCTAATAGACCAATAAAAAAAATTGTGCTATAAACTCATTGCCTGTCGAGGTCCTTTCGTCTCCACCAAACCTATAATTCTTTAAATCTCGGCTTGAAGTCTACGTAGGCTGTCCAAGATAAAAAAAATACAGTGCGAACCTAATATGAGGCACTCTGTACAGTTTATCGTATTTTGCATTACAGACAGAGGCTGTGAAAAGATAATAGTATATTCTGTAACAAGGTTAGAATGAAAAAACTCGATACGAGTGGAAAATTCCGAACGCGAGCGCTAGCGAGCGTGAGGAACCACGAGTATCGCGTTTTTTCATTCTAACTGAGTAACAGACTATATTTTCTCCACGACCAGAAAGTATGAATCAAAAACAATTAAATTAAATTTGAACAAAACAAGTTATTTATTGAGATTTACATTACATTGTATTAATATTTATATTTATACTGTTGGTACAGTTGCTAAAATTAAAAGTAGGTAGGAATTGGAAATATTTTCCGTAATATTTTTCAAAACAGATTGATTTGTAGAGGCGGAGATTTTTCATTCATTATTATTTCATTTAAACTGAAGCTTTTCTGAAAAAAATTATGACGCCGCCACCATTTGCATCTGTCACTGACAATTTTGAAATCCACGGCAATCTATGTCGTTTGGTTCGATTACGGAATATTCATACCGTACCTTGTTATGGAATGAAAATACATGCGAAACACATAAGAAGTAAGTGTTTCAGAATAAATATTCTAACTCAAGAGTAAGAATGTATATGTTCTATTATTAAAAATGATTTCGGAATTTCTACATTCTTTAATGGTTGTGGAGAAATAGATTTCCTTTGTCCTGTTTCTCGTACGTGGTACATAAGCAAACCCATTAAGAGATATTTATTAGAATAAACACAGTACTCAAAGATTTAACATATGTATCAAGTTACTAGATTGAATTGCTTATTTATAATTTATGTACTAGACAGTGCTTAATCTACCATTCAAATGATCAAAGACATTTTAATTCAAATCCTCTTAGTATAGTTGGAGAAATACATTTAGTTGACATATTAGTGAAGAATTTAATACATTATGTATATGTTAAAGATGTATTATTGTGTTGTATGTGGTGTCTTAGTCATTAGAAATTAAAATGCTTAAGCAGGCCCGTAGTCAGGTTTTGATTTCAGAGGGGGCAACTAAAGTTTTAGGGGCTGGCAAACTTATGATGTAATATTTTTCTAGTAGACAAGACAATGATTTCGGTGATTTTCTAAAGGGCTTATAACTCTGAGCTATCACAGAAATAATAGTAAAACCAAAAAATCCTTGTGAAATAACCTCAGCGTGTAATGGCTTTTTGCCTTCGTCGTTCCGTGAATTATGGTTGGTTTTTTTGTTGCTTATACATATTATACATAAATATCCGTTTTAGCTTACTAAATATTGTGCGTTGACTGTTTCCTCCGTTCTCTTATTATTTTCGTATAATCGTTCACTATAAATTTCGAATATTATGTTTTTTTTTAAAACTGAATTGGACAACATAACCTCGATGACCAACTTAATGTTATAGCGGTGGTTTTGGGTGTAATTTTGCGCGCCAATGTTTAATTGATTTCTTAAATTTGGGCCGCCCATCAGGGGACTACGTCTACTACGTCAGAGACCATCTCCCCGTTTTATCATAAGCGATGTTTGATCGCTATTTTGAGGGTGAATTTGATTAGAAAAAAATTTAAAAATTTTGGGGATAATAAATTTCGAATGTACATACTCCTTCTGTGTTATGAAATAAAAAAAATTCTGGATAAGCCCATTGCGCTAATATAAATTGTTTGCTTTATGTTTTTTTAGTTTATTTATTAATGAATCCATTGATGTCGGCAATATCAACGAATGTTTGACCACATTTTCGCGGCCTATTTTTAGACATCATCATAAAAACTTATCTTGCCTAACACTATACGCTCCCGTCACAAATTTAGTTTAAGCCATTTAATATCACACATTATTATTACTGTATAAAATTTATATACCTTACAATATTTCCTAATTCATTATCGCTTAAACAGTCCATTTTAACTGAATAACTTGGATCAAAAAAAAAAAAAAATTAAAATGCCTTCAAGTTAATAAACAAACTAAAAATGACTAAATCCTTTTTGACAATCTGACGGATCGGCAAACAACAAATAATAGAGCGGTTGCCCGACAACGCAATGCCATGGTGACTAGATCTTAAAACGCACAATTTGTATAGCCTGAAAGAAATGTGTTTATTCATTGCATTACTTTATTTTGTCCCCTGTATAATGGGAAATTGGAAATGTGGACATTCGGTATACATTTTGAGGCTAACTAAATAAAAGTTTGTATGATTATCAATGGAAATATTGTTATTGGTGAAATTGTAGCGGAATTTTAAAATTTCTTTTATAAACATAATCATATTCATCCAGATTCTCAAACGCTAGTCCGGTCTAGTTTGACAACCAAAAGCTCTAAACTGACAAGTGTAGGAATAAGACAACTAAGTTTCATACTATGAATTAATTTCTGAGCTTTTTGTCAAATTTATAAAGAAATGGGCAATTTTAGTACGTACTTTCGACAATAATAAAACTAAATTCATTACAGCAACTCGATCCAAGATGAAAATCAGTTGGAAACTAATAAGCGAATCGCTAAAATATCAGAATAATTCGTAAGTTTTTAATGACGACATACATATTAACAATGACAGGACAAAAATCTGTCAAAACATAACTGATCAACTATAAGATCTTAATTTAAACCAGTACTAAATCTTAAACCTTCTTAGTGAATCTGAACGTTAATGTTTATTTAAAGTTTCATGTAAATAAATATGATTAAGACATCTATCATAGTAAAATTTTTTTGTGGTAAATTATTATTACTTTGTCTACGAAGCCAACGTGATAGGACTAATTAATGCAAAATGAGAAACTTGAAAATTATTCACATGTTCATTTAAATTCATTTTCATGTCACTGTCATCATTATCTAGAAAACCATGTTCCGTTGGTATCATTAATTAATTACTAGTTGTTAAAAATTTAATTTAGATGGGCAAACTGGTAAAATTTTACTTTTTATTTAGTGGTAAAATTAACAAAATGAAACACTTCGGTGTCCGTCCGTCCGTCCATCCGTCGGTCACCGGCGATATTCTCTGAAACTATTCGACGTAAAAATTTGAAATTTAGCACAGAGATAGAGTGTGGTAGCCCAATTATAGACGTTAAGGATAAAAAGTTGAATTTTTTTCGGGAAAAACGCTTAAAAATTGCTATCCCAATCACCAAAAGAATCTCAAAAAAAATCATGAACATTGAGAATTGGGTGTAGATTGAGCCAAAATTATCAGGATTGAAATATTCTAGCGCGATCAATTATTATAAAAAATCTAATTGTTTATTTCCTTATAACTGCTGAACAATGCACTGGTTTAGAGAAATTTTTAGTATATCTGGGTTCCAACACCATAGATAATGAAATCCTGGATTTAGAAATAACACGCAGTACGCAAGCGGGGTGCAATAATTGGAACAAGGCGTGCTTTGTGCTTATTAAGATGCGGTAGCTTGGGATAACAAGAGGAGACAAAATTAGAAATAAAACAATAGTCAGAATAGTGAAAATCCATGATGAGATATAGGAAAGGAATCTACAGTGGTATAAGAAGCAGGGAGATTGCATATTATGATGTTTACTGATTGTAAAATCTGGAGATATCATTCAATTTAATAGGGTTATCAATTCCATCCTTAAGTTTTTGGTATTTTCATTTTCTTGACGAGTAGTTTAGTTGGCCAACTGTTGTTTAAAATATATGTATAACACAATTTTTTAAAAAAAATTTACACATCTAACGCCGGGTCCACACTGACGCGAACAATGTTCACTAATATTGTTAGCTAACAGTGTTCGCGAACATTGTAGCGAGGACAGATATTCAATAAGATCCCGTACTAACATTTGCTTTTATGACAACATTGTTCGATAACAAAAATTGATGTTCGCTAACAAACATCGGTGTTCGCTAAATGAGCGGTAAACTTCAAAGAAAAATTTGTTATTTGTATGTTATTTCAGCTTTTTACGGTGCAATTGTATTTAAACCTGACTATTTTTTATAACCTGCGTTCTATTCTATTTAGTTTGGGTTAAGTTTAGTGTACGGTACGCAATCATGGAGTGGAGCACAGAAAAATGTGTAGACTTAATAAAAGAGTATGTAAAACACCAGTGTTTATGGAATGTTCAGATTGAGGAATATAAAAATGTTGTAAAGAAAATTTCACGAGCTCGTCTTCGCTACTTGACAATATAATTCGATTAATTTAGATTGTTTAAGCACAAAGTACAATTATTCACAAACATTGTTGGCGAACTTTTTGTTAGCTAACAATGTGTTGGCGAATATTGTTCGCGCCAATGTGGACCCGGCGTAAGGAACATTGTTAAATGTTACAATTTCTAGCAGACTATGACAACATTATTATAGATTTAAAATATGCTTAATTTACTCTTTTTTTTTGTTCAAGTAACAGCTAAATTTTATTAATAACCAGAGGTTTATCATACAAATCATTTTTATTTTTCTTTTAATTCATAAAAATGTTTTCTAAATGCGACTTTCATTAAAGCAGTATGTTTGGTCGGACCGTCTGCTGCTCGCCACCTACCGAGCGTAGGTCGAACTATTTGTAATTTATTACTGTCAGCAAGCGGTATGTGGAGATTGCGAAATCAGTGGCGCCACAAATGTATTCCTGGTAAAAAATAAATTAAGAATGTTTCAGATTAAACATTTTAAACACAAATATACAGGGTGTTCAAAAAGTTTTAGTATGGGCAAATATCTTTGCTATTAGTAAAGATAGAGACACCAAATTTTGGGTGTATCTTATTGACTGAAAAATCTACTTTTTTATGTAATTTAACTTTTTAAACACGCTGGGGAGTTGAGGTCAAAAATATTTAATACAACCTTATGCCGTGTGATACCTTATTTTAAAGGTCTTCAAAATAGAAACATTTTACGGCAAAGCAGAGGTTTGCATCTTACTGCGTTTTTAAATGGCAACCCTTTAAAAATTAGAAATCGTGAAAAAAAATTAACGTTCAGATTCACTAAAATGTTTAAAATTTAGTACTGATTTAAATTAAAATCTTATAGCTGATCAGTTACGTTTTGACAGGTTTTTATCCTGTCATTGTTAATAAGTCGTCATTAAAAACGTATGAATTATTCTGATATAATCAGATACTTCGGCTATTTGATTGGTTTCCAAATGATTTTCATCGTGAATTTTTCAATATGAATCTAGTTCTATTGTTGTCAAAAGTACGTACTGAAATTGCCCTTTTCTGTATAAATTTGCGAAAAAGCTCAGAAAATTCATAGTATAAAACTTAGTTGTTTTATTAATATACATATGTCAGTTTAAAACTTTTAGTTGTCAAATTAGACCAGACTAACGTTGGAGAATTTGGCGGTAAAATTTAAATACCTTTATCTGTCTTACTACTTTAAAAATTGTTTAAAAATGACCACTATGAACTTCTTGGCAGTAATAAAGTCGATTTTGGAACTCGCTTCTCACATTTTCGAGGATGGCAGGTTTTACTTCTTGGCATATTTATTTAAAACATCACGACTATTAGGTAAACAATTAAAAACAATAATTTAATTTAAAAAACAATTTCATAAATTAGTATCTTCGGATAAAAAAAAGTGTGATTTAAAGAAAATACAAAAAATATTTTAAATAAAACGCAAATAAATCATCGACAAATAAAGTTAGTCTCGGACACCGCCTTTTCAAACGGGATTTTCAATTTGTTTCGGTTCTTCTTTTTCTCGCTTTATGTTGGAATGTCGGAGCTTTAACTAAAAAGCCACCGGTAGACGAAATTAATGTAAGTTTCTAAATTTACAAATAAAATTACTTTTACAATTATATAAATTGACTACTTGCTCCGGTGGCAATGTTTTTTTCCAGTTGGTATAAAGCAGTTACAAACAGTTAATAACGTCTAGTAAAATTAATTACTGATAGTTTTAACAAATGAAACAGTACCTATAAACTTGAATTACAGGTTATCAATATCAACTAAAAATGGAATTACTATTATTTTGTAAATGTTATATGTTGTATGGGACATTCAATTTTACGTATAACACAAAGGTATAATAGCTTTTATACATAGTTTTCGCTATAATAAGATTTATAATAGGTTGTTTATCATGTTATGACTAATTATATCGTCATTTCTGCAATAGGGTTGAAAGTACCCTTTTAAAAATTAGATGTCCCCACAAATTTTGAATATTGAACAGGTATATTACCAGAATTAGCTGTATAACATTATATTAAACACCTACGCATATCCTGCAGTGAAGTTATAAATAACACACTGCTCGATTGCCGACTAGAGGTTGATTATTTGTATATTTCATGCAGGACAAAGGTGGTAAATTTAATATTTTTTTCCAGAGACATATAATATAAAGAGTGCAATAGTTTGCATGCAAATAAAATACTCCCACAGTTACCAGTGTTACTAGTCTGGTAGGGAAATGGGCTTGTGCTATTTCGTGTTTTCAATAAATATATTAATATTGTTAATTTTAATTTTTTGTATTTTTTCTAAAGTCGCATACCTTTTTTATTATATTATTTATTTTGTATTTCGAAAACCATTCCATGTGCTACAATAATTGTAGCACGATAATATGCAACTATTGCATATTATCGTTGGCCAAGCAATTATTTTATGAACCCTGAATGGTTTATGCTGTGTGACAGGTCATTTTTGTCACCGAATTAGATTTGTTCTAATAATTAGTTTATTCACGAACGCCTGTTTTCTTAGTTATTTACCTTGATTCAGAAGATCTATTTTCGTTCTTCCGCTATGTGGCCCCCTTCCCTTGCTGTCCAGGCTACCCCCTGGGGGTGTTGATTGCCCTTTTATCTGGTCCAAATCGGCTTAACCTGAGCTTGTCCATCTGTTGTAGTCTGCTTTAAAATCTTTCTTTCTGGCTTGGGCCTGAATTTTCGCCTTGCTTAAGGCCTTCCTGTGTGTACAGACAGTCGCCTTTAGTCTATTTATGATAACATATTTTTAGAGAATAAATTTTAAAAGAGTACCTACATTTTGAATGAGATTTAATCCCGGTGTTTTCCACTGCCTTCACTGTCCTGGATTTCTGAATCTAGCGTTCCCTATTAATTAAAGTCCGAGATTTCCTTCTCTTTTCCTTTCCAAGATCTTTTTTTTTGAATTTTGTAAACATTTAATTGAGTTGTGAATGGGGTGTGTGGGTTTTCGTCGGACGGAACTTTAAGGCGTGTAGAGATGGTGCATCGGGGTGGGAACCGACTGACCTGTTCGCATACACGAACAGTCCCAAAGCGCTTTTGGAAGCCGTCGATTTATGAACACGGCTGGTGCAGTAGCATTTTCGAGTGTGGGAAGGTTGGAATTTAGTAGCACTACGTCATCGTTTTCCTTTCTGTAGTTTCGACATTCGGGGTTTCAGCTGTTAGTATTTGGATGCATCGTACTGAAATAGTGCGTCTCGATCAGTGCCGGCGTAGGTATAACTTTCTGTATTTCCGTAACTTTATGGTTTCACGCAAGAGGCCTCTGCTGATTTCAGTACCCTTGTTTGGTGGCGCGGCGACGATTGGAGTTCTAAGTTTCGGTGTTTTTTTTGCGTTTGTTTCTCGGTTTGGGGTCGGAGACTTGTGCCATTCTGCATTCGGGGTCATTTGAGGGAGCAGCTTCTGGTCCATGCTTGGTTTTGGTTTGGATTTCGTAGTTCTTGCCGGTATGCCGTGGCGCCATCTTTAGACTATCAACTACTGTCATTCCGGTCAGTGTAGTTGCTTTCGCCCCGATCATCTTCCGTGTTCTGTGGGTCCTTTTTGGCGCTGGCGCAAATATTAATGTAAGAACCATTTTGTTCGGAAGGGCGGTCCACTGTCGGGCATTTCCACTTTGGTCTTCAACGAAGGTAGCAGTATCGCGGTGTCGGTTTCAGCCATTTTGAAGGCACAAGTTTATGGATTAAGTTCCGGGACTGCGATTAAAAATTCATCTGAATTGTTGCTTACTGGGCAAGATTTTATCTGCATCTTCGTTTGATAACATCATATCAGGTGAGCTAGTTTTTTTTATATATAGATGAGTTTTTTTGCGAGTCTGCTTCGTGATGCCACGTGCATGTAAAATTGTCGTGTCTAAGGGTTTTCTCTCTTTTATTTCCTCCAGCCATTACATCGGCCTGACGATCTGGAGACCGCTGGTAGCTGCCCCCGTTTTTGGTGTTTTGTATGGGGAGTCTGGAGTGTCTAACCCTCCTGCTACGGGGTAAGTCACTTTGAAGCCTTTTTTTGCCCCGTGTTTCTCTAATACTTATTAATCGTTTATTTTTTTTTACGCCCATACATTGTAATTTAAATTTCAGCGGTCAATGGTTATCGAAAATGCTGCTTCACAGCACTATTTTCTAAGACTAGTTTTTGTAGCTCGGTGTACTGCCTCTTATTTTGACTGATAATAACCACTCACCGCTCAATTTGCTAATAGTAAAATTACATTATCTAATTTTTCATTCTTTTGAACGCGGGACTATATTTTTGAAGCTTGAATAGTGTGAAGTAAATTTCATACAATCTGTAAGCTATGTTTAGGGCCTCTTTATACCAGCTTATGGGCCAGCGGGAACAGCTAAGCTTGGATTTAAGTAGTCAGTCACTCGCGTAGTAAATGTAGATTGTTTTATCAAGTTTTTTTATTGACTGTCGCCAAGCACATACAGTGGTTATTGGGCTATCTGTAGCGTTAAGTTTCAAGCGGTAATTTATAGATAAAGAGATTTGTGGTACTGGTTAGCTTGACATTGACAAGCCTGTCATATACCTCCGTTGAAGATTAAAGCGTCATAGCCAGTGTTTTTTTAAATTTATTAATTTGTGATTATTATTTTAGTCGCCATCTTATCAGGAAGGCTTCTTTTAATGTACTTAAATAAATTAAATCAAATAATATTAATGTAAGTGCCACAGATCTTTATTCTTTTTTATAAGTTAAAAGGTGTGTTTCGGGCTTTATGCTTATGAAGCTGGAAAGTGTAGATTTATTTTAGCTTTTATTTATATCGATTGGTTGAGTAATTTTTTTATGTGTTCAGAGGGGTTAACTTGCTATTTAATTTTCAAATTTGTCACTATTGTTTTGGGGAAATAACCTTATTAGGCTCATACACATTTTACATCTATTTATTATATCGTACCGCTTGGAACTTAGGGTAGTTTAGCTGCATAGATGCTATATAATTAGTTAAACCTGCTTTTGTTGTATCGTATTATTTGCATTGGGAACCTAAGGTACTTAATTAGCTGCTTGAATAGTACTGATATAATTGCTTGTAACTTAAGCTTTGTGTCTTATAAATGTACATAAGGGGTATATTTTTGATTAATTTTATTTAAGCGGTCGATCCCTATAAGGGGTGATTTCTCTTCCTGTCAATGACCAAAATTTTTCTGAAAGCAATTATTATGTTTTTTTTTTATGTTATCTTACATTGTTACGGTTTACTCGATTAGTGCTAAACTTAAACGTTTTAAGTCAAGCTAACTGGGGTTTCATTTTTAGTTATTTTTACTGTCTTCGCTCAGGTCTTTTGCTTTGTTTATACCTGTAATCTTGCTTGAACTTGTAATTTAGTTATCAATTATTTTTGCTTTTGTTGTACTTTTATTATTTTTTTTTATTGTTAATGTAAGATAGCATAATGAAGTGTTAAACTGGTCAGTTGATGAACATTTAATTTTTGTAAATATTAACGCTTATCGCTGAGTATCAAGGAACTGTACAATTTTATTTAGTTATCAATGCCCTTGCGTAATAATTTCTTTTGTTTAGTAACGTAACTTTTTTTAAATCTTACCATGAGTTTGTTTAAATTTTGCAATCTGGTTTTCAGCGATTACTTATTTTATTGATAGTTTTTTTTTTAACTAAAGTAACTTCACACTTTGTTTTTTCTAACTTAACTAAAATTCTGCGATTGATTTCAGGCCACTGGCCTTCTCATTTATTATTAGCCTTTTATCTAATATTCTTAAATTTTGCGGATTAGTTTCAGTAAATTATTTATCCAAATATTAACTTTGTTTATTAAGGTAACTTTTTAATATTATCCTAAGCTCGTTTAAATTTTGCAAATAATTACTTTCTCTTTTATTAGTGGTTTTTTTTTTATATTGACCTAGCTTCTTATTTTTACATATTTTCCTACTTATCCAAATTTTTCGATTCAGTTTAAGCCAATGGCTTTCTCTTTTAATATTAAATTAATTAATTAATATAAAAAAAAAATTGTTAGATTTCGGCGCTTTAATTCAAGTCAATTGTCTCTCTCTGAATAGTAATCTTTTCTATTAACGTAACTTTTGTTTTTAATTATTAACGCAACTTCAAATATATTTTTTTTATTGATTACATTTGAATTACTGTAATTACTGGGAATTGTTTTATTCCTAGGGTCCTTGGTGGGGGCCACGAACCTCCCTACTTCTTCCGTAGGGGCTACAAAACATCCCTATTCATTTTTGGTGGGCGCTAACCAGCCTTCATATTTACTACAGGGGGCGCTAAGGAGCCACCCTATGATTATGTGTATGTGAGGCAGACTTCCTCACGAAGATTTTATTTTATTTTTTTTCCTGTTTGGAGTAAAATTAATTGGTCTATTTTGCGAGGGCAAACCGCCCAACCATATTTGTAACCATTTTTTTTTTTTGTAACCATTTTTTGTGTACAATAGATGTATATAGGGTTAAACGTTGTTTTTATCCAGCTCACTGCGCCCTCTGTTTAATTTTTAATTATGAATAGCGGGATTGTTGTGTGAGAAGCAGGTCCCTAGACCAACTAGGCGACTTCCAGTTTGTGTCGGTGTAAAAACTGGTGGCGTCCAATAGAACCTACCCAGCCTAACTGAGCTGAGGGCTAATTTGCAACGCGCTCTACTACACCTGCTTCCCTCAGAACACCCTGTTGTTCCTGTGTTTTTCTCTAGAGTACCTTTAAGAGTGATTGTAATGTTTTCAAGTTAAGCGGTAAGTACTTGGTCAATGATACTCATCATAGTATCTTTGACGGTTTTTAATCAAACACTTTTTTTTTTGAACAAAGTGCGTCGCAAATTTTTGGCGCCCAACGTGGGGCCTATTTAAAAAAATTACCGCTTTTTTTTTCCCTAATTTTACTCTTGTGCGTCTAGTGAGCTGGATGGAACTTTGAAGATTTCCATCAATTTTAACTCTAACTGTACTAGCCCTGTATTACTGCATTTGATTTTGGCGATTTATTATCGATTTTATTTTTCTTATTACGTAACTTTGATTTTCTTTGATTTGGCGATTTATTACCGATTTTAATTTACTTGTGTACGTAACTTTGTCTTTGAATTTGTGGTATATTACCGATTTTATTTTGCGTATTACGTAACTTTGATTGTCTTTGAATTTGTGGTTTATTACCGATTTTATTTTACCTATTACGTAACTTTGATTTTTTTGATATTGCGATTTCTTATCGATTTTATTTTATTCATTTACGTGACTTTGATTATCTTTGCGTACTGAATTATGATTGCTGGTTTACGTGATTTACCTTTTTATTATTTCTTGCTATTTTCGCTGATTTAATTACCTTTATTTGCTATATTTGACTACACTATTGGTGTAGTTTTGCTAAATTTATTCGATTTACGCGATTGTACCTAGATTTGACTTTTTACGTTGACTTTTGAGTTGCTGTTGTTTTTGTTCACTCCAAAATGGATTATAATATGCAGGTTAACCATCTTAGGAAAGAAATGCTAATTTATGAACTTACGATTCGTGGAGTACCGGCTAGTTATGCCAATACGGTAAAAGAACTTATAGTAGCGTTACGTCCAATTTTAGAAATGGAAAGGAAAGGTAAAATTTTTGCGCGTATAGCCTATACTTGTGTTTTTGTCGATGAATATAACTATATAACTAGAACCTTACAAAATATTGACAGCGCGATTAAAAATGTCTCCGGTGAATCCGCTCAAGAAAAATTTGAACGTTTACAATCTCAGCTTGTTCACTTATTTACACGCGTTCATCGTATCCCGGTTGAGAACCTTAGCGCCGCGGAATCACAAACTCGTTCTGATTTGTTGCTCCAAATTTTAGGCAAATTAAACTGTTTGGACAGTCTCTTAAAACAAGATCCAAATTTAAGAATCTTGCTCGGTCAAGCTCATTCGGACGGTTCGGATTCGAATGCGTCGGATTCAGATGCGTCAGGAAATATCAATGCGTCCAACAGTCGACCACGACACTCGCGCTCGTCGCCTAAAGTCAACCAACCGGCAGTTAATCACAACATAACCACTACCACTTCCGTTCGCCATCACTCGTGTTGTAAAACGCAACGTATTGAAAAGTGGGGTATTAAATTTACCGGCGAGGCTGGACAGATGTCCGTGCATAATTTCTTGGAGCGAGTTTCGGAACTACGCGAAGCTCGAGGTTTTTCTGAAAGTGAACTATTTGTATCTGCTATCGATTTATTTACTGGTAAAGCATTGAAGTGGTTTCGCGCTAATCGTCATCGATTTTCGGACTGGTCTAGTTTGTCTGACCTTCTCTGTAAACATTTCGAACCGCCAGACTATCGTCATCGGTTATTTAAGGAAATTCTAGATAGGACTCAGGATTCGACTGAGAATATCGTCGACTACCTTTCTAATATGAGTGCGTTGTTTAGAAGACATGGCTTCATCTCAGAGGACGTTCAACTTGACATCATTATACGCAACTTGTCACCTTTTTATACTACCCAACTTCCGGTAGTCAGCAAGTTAGAAGAATTAGAAGGAGAATGTCTCAAGTTGGAGTTAAAGAAATATCGCGCCGAGAACTATGTACCACCTCCTAGAAAAAGTGATAATTTTGTAGAGCCAGACTTTGCGTTCATTGCTGCTGAAACATCAGGCTTCAAAGATGATGAAGAGTTACCAATCGTTGACGTGGTGACCGAATCATCTCCGGCACCATCAACTTCTCGAAACGTGAGACAGTTACCCAGAGAGACACGTCCACCATCCCTAAAAATCTCTAGATCAATCTTGTGCTGGAACTGTAATAAGCCAGGTCATCGAAATAGCCAGTGCACTGAACAGCGCAGAATTCATTGTTACCGCTGTGGTGCACCAAATGTGACCAGTAAAAACTGCCCTAAGTGTTCGCCGCCAGAGAAACGATTCTCAGAAGAGCCGATACGTCGCGAGACTGCTCCCCTTATTCTCACTTCACCGACCAACAACTTTCCTTCCGATAAAAACGCTGCCGTTAACAACAACTCTGTTCCCGACGAAAACCTTTTACCGAGCAACATCTTTCGTTCTAACAAAAACCATTCACCCCCTGACAATTCTGCCCCCAACAAAAATCTTTCGCCAACCAACCACTTTCTTTCTGATGAAAACCTTTCGTCGACCAATAACTCTCTTTCCAGCAAAAATCATTCACATGCTAATAACCCTTTTCCAAATAAAAAACTATTAGATCCTATCATAGCTCATGCGCATGGCGACCAGCGCCCCTATTTAGAAATTTCGATTTTAGGTTACAAAATATTAGGCTTATTAGATTCTGGAGCATCACGCACTATTGTAGGTCAACCCGGTTTCCGAATTTTGGAAAGTCTGGGATTAAAACTTATTAGGCAACAGACTGATTGTACTGTCGCGAATGGCCAAACTTGCTCCAGTTTGGGCTATTTTCAGGTTCCTGTGACCTTATTAAATAGAACTCGGGTTATCGATATTTTAGTTCTTCCAGAACTGTCCCACCAACTGATTTTAGGAATCGACTTTTGGAGAACCATGGAAGTGATCCCCGACTTGAAGCAGGATGTCTGGCATTTTTCCACTGACGATCAACCTACGGAAATTTGTAGCGTTATAGATGGCAACTCTTTATCTGAAACCGACCGAGCGTGTTTAAATGCACTAGTTAAGGAGAAAATATCGGAAATGGGTACTGGTCTTGGCTGCTGCAAGGTAGCAGAACACGTCATTGAGCTTGAACCCGGCACTAGGCCAATTAAACAGCGTTACTACCCAGTTTCTCCATACAAGCAAAGGATTATGGACGAGGAAATCGACGAGATGTCGAAACTTGGCGTGATTGAACCTTCTAAAAGTCCTTGGTCCAGTCCAGTGTGTTTGGTACGCAAGAAAGATGACAGCTATAGGTTTTGCATAGATTTTAGAAAGCTTAATACAAAAACTAAGAAAGACGCATATCCTATACCTTATATCTCCGCCATTTTGGATCGCCTCAGAGACGCCCGCTACATTAGCTCCATCGACATAAAATCAGCGTTCTGGCAGGTACCTCTTAGTGAGTCCTCACGTGAATTAACTGCTTTCACTGTTCCAGGTAGGAATCTTTATCATTTTCTGCGCATGCCCTTTGGCTTGACCAATGCGCCAGCCACCTGGCAACGTATAGTGGACCGTGTATTAGGCGTTGATTTGGAAAATCACGTGATGGTGTATCTTGATGATATAATTATCATCTCCAGAACCTTTCCTGAACACCTCAGAATTCTGGGCCTAGTTTTTGACCGTTTGAGAGATGCAGGACTCATAGTTTCCGAGGAGAAATGTCACTTTTGTAAGCCTGAATTACGATACCTTGGCTACATCGTAGACGCTCAAGGTTTAAGACCTGATCCTGAGAAAGTGCAGGCCATTGTGAATATAGCACCTCCACGAAATATCACCGAAATTCGTCGTTTTATTGGCACCGCTTCTTGGTACCGGCGTTTTGTGCCGAACTTTTCAGCTATCATAGCCCCAATTACTCGGCTTACCAGGAAGAATATCAATTGGGAATGGACTTCTGAGTGCCATCAGTCATTCAACTTGATTAAAGAAGCTCTTATTACAGCTCCCGTGCTTACATGTCCAGATTTTAATCGCACATTTACCTTACAGACTGATGCCTCATTTTATGGCCTAGGAGCAGTTCTGACTCAGCAATTTGATGACGGGGAAAAAGTTATTTCCTATCTTTCACGTTCTCTCACCAAACAAGAGATGAAATTAACCGTCACCGAAAAAGAGTGCCTTGCCGTAATTTGGAGTGTAGAAAAGCTTCGTCACTACCTGGAGGGTGTACACTTTAAAGTTATAACAGATCACCATTCTTTGTTATGGCTGCATAATTTGAAAGATCCACAAGGACGCCTCGCTCGATGGGCTCTCCGTTTACAACCTTACGACCTTGAATTGATCCACCGTAAAGGCCGAGATCACGTCGTGCCAGATTTTCTTTCTAGGTCAGTGCCAGTGACTACTGATTCTGTCGCAGCTGTTGACGAACCACCGTCATCATTTTCTGACACCTCAGACAAATGGTACAAAGGCATGATGCAGAAACTAGAAGAACGTCCTGATAAATATCCTTGCTGGCGAGTCGAGAATGGCAATCTCTTTAAATATGTTAAGACCAACAATCCTAGTTTTCCAGATCATTCTACCTACTGGAAAATAGTAGTGCCGAAGGATAAACGAAAAGAGATACTACTTCGATGCCATGATAATCCAGCAGCAGGGCACGTGGGTGTTTTTAAAACATTTTGGAAGGTCGCCGAGAGATATTATTGGCCGAAAATGAGATCTGACGTTGCTAGTTATGTCCGTGCTTGTAGAACTTGTGCTCAGAACAAAGTAGAGCAGAAACGTCCAGCTGGTCTAATGGGTAACCGCCCAGACATAAAAGAGCCTTGGCAAGCCATCAGCCTAGACTACATAGGTCCTTTACCTCGTTCTAAACAAGGTAACACTCATATTTTGGTGGTCACCGATTATTTTAGCAAGTACGTCGTGTTATTCCCGTGTCGATCGGCAACAGCAAAATCGTTGGTAAAGTGTGTCGAAGACGGCATCTTCTTAGTTTACGGAGCCCCTCAATTCTTAACGTGCGACAACGGAACTCAAATGAAATCCAAAGAATTTCAAGCCCTTTGCGATAAATATGAGGTTAGAATATTTTACACTGCCAATTATTATCCTAGAGCAGATCATACTGAACGCGTTAATAGAGTTATTAAAACGATGTTGCGCTCTTACGTTCAACAAAATAACCATCGAACTTGGGAAGATAATTTAACTGCTATCGGTTGCGCCATTCGCACTTCGCGACACGAAACTACGGGCTTCACCCCATACTGCGTTAATTTTGGCAGGGAACACAAGCTATTCGGTTCGGACTATGCTGAGGGTGTTCCTCAAGTAGAAACTGAGCGTCAAAATTACATTCGGGAACGAATAGAAGCTTTCAAACAATTATTTAGAAAAGTCCACACTAAAATCGAAGCTTCTCGTGTTAAAAATCGACATAACTATAATTTGCGCCGACGCCCAGTAAGCTTTGTTCCTGGTCAAGAAGTCTGGCGTAAGAATAAAAGTATATCCGATGCAGCGAAGTATTATAGCGCAAAGTTGGCTCCGGAATTTGTAGGTCCGTTCAAGATCGTAGAAAAGACCGGCACGTGTACTTATGAGCTTGAAGATGAACACGGTGTTAGTAAGGGCATTTGGCATGTACAAGACCTTAAACCGGTATATGCCGAAACTGCATTTGGTGGTCCGTAGGAGTGAATAAATTGTTAGGCAACTCAAAGTCATTATTTACTTTATTACATTCCGTTGATTTTACTGTCATTAATTTAATATTACGTTTTACGTGTCATTTTGCTTCAATTTATTTATCAATCTATTGATTTCTGAATTTATTAACTTTCGAGTCCATAGCTTCAATTTGGTTAATTACATTTAATTTTTTTCCCCTTCTTCTTTCGGTAATAATGGCTTTAGTGAGTTTTCTTTTATCGTTGCGTTAATTTTGACTTTTGGCCCAGTTTAAATTCTTGTTTTTTTTTTTACTTTCCTTGCTCAGTCGTGAGCAATTTTCATGCCCTGCAGTATGGGCGTGATGGTGTCTGAATCCATGTTGGCTCGAAGCTTGATGGATTTGGACACTATCGCTTAGAATAGTACTGCACTGGGTTAACTAGTTGAGGTAGGAGTCCTCTGAGTGCCGTTTATGCTCTGCAGTGTGGGCGTGATTGTGTTTGGATCCATCTGGGCGCGAGACTTGAGGGATTTGGACACTGTCACTTAGAATAGCGCTGCACTGGGTTTACTAGGTGGGGTAGGAGTCCCCTGAAAGCCGTGGCAAGGTAAGCCTTCAGCTGCCTTGCTTCTATTGTTTGTAGTAGGTAAGCCCTCAGCTGCCTTACTACTTTCACTTGCCAACACCGCCTTACGCCTCGTTATCTTTTATCTGTCATTACCTGATTATCTTTACCTTATCGTCACTTGGTTTATAGTATAGTAACGTATAGTAACGTTTATGGTCATTTACTGTAGCTTACCTTTTTGCGTTTATCAGTCTCACGCAGATACCCATCTCGGCGCGAGACGAGATGAGGGTCGGTGTGTCACATGGTAATTTAAGTTTGATTACTTGGTTAGAAGGCGGTGATTAATTAATTTTGGACCTAATTTTCTTTATCGTTTTTTTTTATCTGCATTCACTATTAAGGTTTTTTTTTTTTACTAAAGACTAGGGCCAAAAGTCTTTATTTATTATCTTAATTGGACCTTTTTTTTTCCTTGATTTGACGTATTTACCTTGATGTGACCTTTTACTTTGATTTGGCTTAATTTTCTCTACCTTGACGTGATTTTATTATTATTCCCTACTTGTGTCTGGAAATTTCGGTTACTTGAACTAGTATGTGTTTTTGCTCGAGTACGACTTTGTCTTTCCTTTGGGGATTTAGAGTAGAAACACAATTTTCTTTCTCTCCTTTTGCTGATTTTGTGAAGTTGAGAATACCACTTATGGTGGGATTCACTGCTAGTTGTTGGCAAGTAACCCAATTTTCTTTATCTCGATTTGCGAACCTTTAGTTTGATGTACTTGTTTCATTTACTTTTGGTTAATTACCTTTTTTTTTATATTTGCGTTTGTCTTTGCGATAATTTACTTACCTTTGCGATAAATTTGCTTACTTTTGCGATAAATTTTCTTACCTTTGCGATAATTTGCTTACCTTTGCGGAATTTTGAATACATTTACTTTGGTTTATTTCGATTACCTTGTATCTTGATTTACTTACCTTTATTTTGATTTACTTACCTTACCGTGATTGGCCTTTGATAGGCTTTAATTTGCTTTGATACCTTTGGGTTTTTTTCCTCTATTATTTGGATTTGTTTTGTAGGTCTAGGTTTTGGTAGGACTATATGTTAGTCTCCGGCCATCTCAGTTTAACTGGTTTTGCGCCTAGGTCCTTATTGATATATTTCGTCTATTCACCTTTTAGACGAAATAAAACTATCCCGATTGCGACTTTACTTTATCTTGACTTTATATCGATTTAGACATTTGTCCCTATCTCGTTTTACAGGCTGCACGGTGTTGGGTGCTACCGGATGTCGCTTCGACGCTCTTTGTTAGATCATGGATCCTTCGGAGAGCAGACCGACTGGAAGGGCTGTTCAGGGGGGGCGGAAGTCTGACCCCTGGGGTAACAGTTTGCCCATCGAACTTGTTCGGCGGGCCAGGGGAGGACCAAGCTACTTTGTTCGGCCTGAGCTCAAGTCGGCCTATTAGGTTGCGACAGGCCGGTGGCAGTGCCACCGCTCAGAACACCCTGATTAATTTTTTTTGTTGTATACAGGGACCGATGTGCTTCCCATTTGGTACATCTTTTAGCTTGGTGGGTGCTACAATCCACTGTTTCCACCAGCTGTTGTATGGTGGATCATCTGGGCTATCCCTCTTTTCTTATCATTTTACTTATGTTGTATTATATTTATCTTTTCCTTTTTAGTTGTCCACCCTTTGGTTGGTTTGACGCATGTCAATTGGTGATTTAATTCGGGACGATTCTACGGTGTGAGGCTAGTAAACGAGGTTCCCCACAATATTTTTGGGTGTAACGCAATGCTAGCTCCCTTACCAACTTAGGGTTTACGTTCCACACCGAATCTTCCTGGAGACGATCACTGGGTGACTAGTGGCAAAGGGACCAAAGATTTCTTTGAGTATTGAGTTATTTTAAGATTAAGTTATCCGTCTTGTTAGTTAGTATTAGTTATATGGTACTACCTTGGGTTCCCACGTATCTTCACTTATGTTTTTTTTTATTGGCGCCAGCATAGCGCAGTTAATTTATTTTCTTTTTCGATTTTCTTGTATCATACAGAGAGCCTCTGATCCTTATCGTCGGTTAATTTTCATTGGAAAATTTCCCTCCTTTCGTAGGAGAGGGGGAGTTGTGACAGGTCATTTTTGTCACCGAATTAGATTTGTTCTAATAATTAGTTTATTCACGAACGCCTGTTTTCTTAGTTATTTACCTTGATTCAGAAGATCTATTTTCGTTCTTCCGCTATGTGGCCCCCTTCCCTTGCTGTCCAGGCTACCCCCTGGGGGTGTTGATTGCCCTTTTATCTGGTCCAAATCGGCTTAACCTGAGCTTGTCCATCTGTTGTAGTCTGCTTTAAAATCTTTCTTTCTGGCTTGGGCCTGAATTTTCGCCTTGCTTAAGGCCTTCCTGTGTGTACAGACAGTCGCCTTTAGTCTATTTATGATAACATATTTTTAGAGAATAAATTTTAAAAGACTACCTACATTTTGAATGAGATTTAATCCCGGTGTTTTCCACTGCCTTCACTGTCCTGGATTTCTGAATCTAGCGTTCCCTATTAATTAAAGTCCGAGATTTCCTTCTCTTTTCCTTTCCAAGATCTTTTTTTTTGAATTTTGTAAACATTTAATTGAGTTGTGAATGGGGTGTGTGGGTTTTCGTCGGACGGAACTTTAAGGCGTGTAGAGATGGTGCATCGGGGTGGGAACCGACTGACCTGTTCGCATACACGAACAGTCCCAAAGCGCTTTTGGAAGCCGTCGATTTATGAACACGGCTGGTGCAGTAGCATTTTCGAGTGTGGGAAGGTTGGAATTTAGTAGCACTACGTCATCGTTTTCCTTTCTGTAGTTTCGACATTCGGGGTTTCAGCTGTTAGTATTTGGATGCATCGTACTGAAATAGTGCGTCTCGATCAGTGCCGGCGTAGGTATAACTTTCTGTATTTCCGTAACTTTATGGTTTCACGCAAGAGGCCTCTGTATGATTTCAGTACCCTTGTTTGGTGGCGCGGCGACGATTGGAGTTCTAAGTTTCGGTGTTTTTTTTGCGTTTGTTTCTCGGTTTGGGGTCGGAGACTTGTGCCATTCTGCATTCGGGGTCATTTGAGGGAGCAGCTTCTGGTCCATGCTTGGTTTTGGTTTGGATTTCGTAGTTCTTGCCGGTATGCCGTGGCGCCATCTTTAGACTATCAACTACTGTCATTCCGGTCAGTGTAGTTGCTTTCGCCCCGATCATCTTCCGTGTTCTGTGGGTCCTTTTTGGCGCTGGCGCAAATATTAATGTAAGAACCATTTTGTTCGGAAGGGCGGTCCACTGTCGGGCATTTCCACTTTGGTCTTCAACGAAGGTAGCAGTATCGCGGTGTCGGTTTCAGCCATTTTGAAGGCACAAGTTTATGGATTAAGTTCCGGGACTGCGATTAAAAATTCATCTGAATTATTGCTTACTGGGCAAGATTTTATCTGCATCTTCGTTTGATAACATCATATCAGGTGAGCTAGTTTTTTTTATATATAGATGAGTTTTTTTGCAAGTCTGCTTCGTGATGCCACGTGCATGTAAAATTGTCGTGTCTAAGGGTTTTCTCTCTTTTATTTCCTCCAGCCATTACATCGGCCTGACGATCTGGAGACCGCTGGTAGCTGCCCCCGTTTTTGGTGTTTTGTATGGGGAGTCTGGAGTGTCTAACCCTCCTGCTACGGGGTAAGTCACTTTGAAGCCTTTTTTTGCCCCGTGTTTCTCTAATACTTATTAATCGTTTATTTTTTTTTACGCCCATACATTGTAATTTAAATTTCAGCGGTCAATGGTTATCGAAAATGCTGCTTCACAGCACTATTTTCTAAGACTAGTTTTTGTAGCTCGGTGTACTGCCTCTTATTTTGACTGATAATAACCACTCACCGCTCAATTTGCTAATAGTAAAATTACATTATCTAATTTTTCATTCTTTTGAACGCGGGACTATATTTTTGAAGCTTGAATAGTGTGAAGTAAATTTCATACAATCTGTAAGCTATGTTTAGGGCCTCTTTATACCAGCTTATGGGCCAGCGGGAACAGCTAAGCTTGGATTTAAGTAGTCAGTCACTCGCGTAGTAAATGTAGATTGTTTTATCAAGTTTTTTTATTGACTGTCGCCAAGCACATACAGTGGTTATTGGGCTATCTGTAGCGTTAAGTTTCAAGCGGTAATTTATAGATAAAGAGATTTGTGGTACTGGTTAGCTTGACATTGACAAGCCTGTCATATACCTCCGTTGAAGATTAAAGCGTCATAGCCAGTGTTTTTTTAAATTTATTAATTTGTGATTATTATTTTAGTCGCCATCTTATCAGGAAGGCTTCTTTTAATGTACTTAAATAAATTAAATCAAATAATATTAATGTAAGTGCCACAGATCTTTATTCTTTTTTATAAGTTAAAAGGTGTGTTTCGGGCTTTATGCTTATGAAGCTGGAAAGTGTAGATTTATTTTAGCTTTTATTTATATCGATTGGTTGAGTAATTTTTTTATGTGTTCAGAGGGGTTAACTTGCTATTTAATTTTCAAATTTGTCACTATTGTTTTGGGGAAATAACCTTATTAGGCTCATACACATTTTACATCTATTTATTATATCGTACCGCTTGGAACTTAGGGTAGTTTAGCTGCATAGATGCTATATAATTAGTTAAACCTGCTTTTGTTATATCGTATTATTTGCATTGGGAACCTAAGGTACTTAATTAGCTGCTTGAATAGTACTGATATAATTGCTTGTAACTTAAGCTTTGTGTCTTATAAATGTACATAAGGGGTATATTTTTGATTAATTTTATTTAAGCGGTCGATCCCTATAAGGGGTGATTTCTCTTCCTGTCAATGACCAAAATTTTTCTGAAAGCAATTATTATGTTTTTTTTTTATGTTATCTTACATTGTTACGGTTTACTCGATTAGTGCTAAACTTAAACGTTTTAAGTCAAGCTAACTGGGGTTTCATTTTTAGTTATTTTTACTGTCTTCGCTCAGGTCTTTTGCTTTGTTTATACCTGTAATCTTGCTTGAACTTGTAATTTAGTTATCAATTATTTTTGCTTTTGTTGTACTTTTATTATTTTTTTTTATTGTTAATGTAAGATAGCATAATGAAGTGTTAAACTGGTCAGTTGATGAACATTTAATTTTTGTAAATATTAACGCTTATCGCTGAGTATCAAGGAACTGTACAATTTTATTTAGTTATCAATGCCCTTGCGTAATAATTTCTTTTGTTTAGTAACGTAACTTTTTTTAAATCTTACCATGAGTTTGTTTAAGTTTTGCAATCTGGTTTTCAGCGATTACTTATTTTATTGATAGTTTTTTTTTAACTAAAGTAACTTCACACTTTGTTTTTTCTAACTTAACTAAAATTCTGCGATTGATTTCAGGCCACTGGCCTTCTCATTTATTATTAGCCTTTTATCTAATATTCTTAAATTTTGCGGATTAGTTTCGGTAAATTATTTATCCAAATATTAACTTTGTTTATTAAGGTAACTTTTTAATATTATCCTAAGCTCGTTTAAATTTTGCAAATAATTACTTTCTCTTTTATTAGTGGTTTTTTTTTATATTGACCTAGCTTCTTATTTTTACATATTTTCCTACTTATCCAAATTTTTCGATTCAGTTTAAGCCAATGGCTTTCTCTTTTAATATTAAATTAATTAATTAATATAAAAAAAAAATTGTTAGATTTCGGCGCTTTAATTCAAGTCAATTGTCTCTCTCTGAATAGTAATCGTTTCTATTAACGTAACTTTTGTTTTTAATTATTAACGCAACTTCAAATATATTTTTTTTATTGATTACATTTGAATTACTGTAATTACTGGGAATTGTTTTATTCCTAGGGTCCTTGGTGGGGGCCACGAACCTCCCTACTTCTTCCGTAGGGGCTACAAAACATCCCTATTCATTTTTGGTGGGCGCTAACCAGCCTTCATATTTACTACAGGGGGCGCTAAGGAGCCACCCTATGATTATGTGTATGTGAGGCAGACTTCCTCACGAAGATTTTATTTTATTTTTTTTCCTGTTTGGAGTAAAATTAATTGGTCTATTTTGCGAGGGCAAACCGCCCAACCATATTTGTAACCATTTTTTTTTTTGTAACCATTTTTTGTGTACAATAGATGTATATAGGGTTAAACGTTGTTTTTATCCAGCTCACTGCGCCCTCTGTTTAATTTTTAATTATGAATAGCGGGATTGTTGTGTGAGAAGCAGGTCCCTAGACCAACTAGGCGACTTCCAGTTTGTGTCGGTGTAAAAACTGGTGGCGTCCAATAGAACCTACCCAGCCTAACTGAGCTGAGGGCTAATTTGCAACGCGCTCTACTACACCTGCTTCCCTCAGAACACCCTGTTGTTCCTGTGTTTTTCTCTAGAGTACCTTTAAGAGTGATTGTAATGTTTTCAAGTTAAGCGGTAAGTACTTGGTCAATGATACTCATCATAGTATCTTTGACGGTTTTTAATCAAACACTTTTTTTTTTGAACAAAGTGCGTCGCAGCTGTTTGTATAAACTGTTCTTTAGGGATTTATATACTTATGTACCATCGTGCTAGGACAGCAAAATTTCCTTTTTTCTCATAGACTATTAGGAATTATTTACTATCGAGTCTGGAACCACTAAAATTTCATTTGAAAATTTTACATGTCAATATAGATTGTCACTTTATCATTAACTTCTCAATCACATTTTTCTCTAAAAATATGCCACAATTAACCCCCTAGCAAAAGGCTATCATATCTAGGTATATTGCAGACGAACTGGGAGTAAACAAGAATACCATCCTGTTGGCAAAATAAAAAATAGCAAGGCGGCCTTGCTACTTTTTGACTTGCATTGCAAGGCATGGGACTATTATTAGAAAAGCAGGTTCAGGTCCTCCCAAAATTTGTACTGAAGATCAAGATTGAAGACTGCTTAATAATCTAAGGGATCATCCATTCGAAACTGCAGTAAAGGCGAAAGAAGAGATGAACTTTCCAGGTTCTGCAAATACTGCTAGAGACAGGGTTCGAAATTCCGATATACGAAGTCATTATGCAGCTAATAAAACATTTTTCATGGAAAGAAATAAACAGGGCAGGTAAGAATTTGCACATGAATATTTAAATCAGAATAATTTCTGAGAAACAGATATATTTTCTGACGAGAACACTGTTCAATCATGTAATAATGGGAGAATTCGGGTGTATAGGTCTTCCGGCATGGTATGATGAGATATACATCCACAAAACCCAGCAAAGTGGGCGTTTCTCTATAAATTTTTACGATTGGATTAGCGCTAGAGGGCCAGGAGTTTGCCAAATCGTGGAAGGAAGACTAACTGTACTCGTATACGTTAATATGCTAAATGAAGCGATGATACCATCGACAAACGCTTTTTATTGCTACCGGGTGACAGCGACGTTAAAACATGGTTCCATCATGATTTATAAAATAAAATAATATTTAAAGCGAAGCGTTCTAATAATTTTTTTTTTAATATCATTAGGTGTAGTAATAAGTATTTACATGCAAATAAACAAACTTACCATTACATTAGTGTTAACATAATCAAAGTTATCTTAAAATATGTAAATAGCAAATTTGCTGTTAGCTGTAACTTCTTTAATAATTTATCCTCGAATAAAACATTTGGGAAATATATCCATTTATATTGTTATAAATACAGATCTATAATCATTGATGTCGAAGCAAATTGATGCCGTTGCATCATAAATACCTACGCATATGACGGGCGATTCCCAACTCCGCCCGGCGCCAGGTACACGAGGACAGACAGTACCCATCTCCGCCCCGAAATATTTTCGCTCCCTTATCTAACTACCTAACTCCGCTCCTAATCCTTAATGCGAAATAAAACAAACAAATCAATTAGGAACCTTTAATGTATATAAAATTACAAATTTACACTTTGATTGTACTGGTAAGAAACAATCTTCCTTCCTCCTTAACAATTAAGTAGAATATGCATATAATAATTTTGTAATCTTCTTTAAATGCAGTAAACACAATTTATATTATTTTATTACTTTAATACTCTAATCGGATTTTCCCAAACTCGCAAAAATAAAGTAAATACGCTCGGGGCGGAATTGGGGTGCAGGATTAACATACCTGAGAGATCACTATTTTTGGAATAATTATGCGGGCGGAGTTAGGCACTGCTCCATATGACTGAGGATTAATAAAATATATCATTATTTTTCGTGGTCATAAATTTTTTAATTTAATTTTATTGGATGGTGACGAAATTTAGAATAAGAGTGGCAACGTCGCTTCACGGAGCGTCGTCTGCTTTCGAAACGCGTAATTTTGTTTGCACCTTTAAGGCAGGGCGCAATATATGTGTATAGTGATATTTTACATGATTTTTGGTTTCTCCCAAAAGAACTTTATCCATAAACTCTTCGGAATGATACGTCAGTGCCAACTGTGTGGAAAAATAGATTATTTTCATCCGGAACTGTCTTTTCAGAGGTTTGCTTAGTAGAATACAGAACACAGGAAACCCATTACGGTGGCACGCTGAGACGGAATGATAGCGGTTGATCCATCCTATACACCCACAATGTATGAAGCAAACCAATGGCTAGTTGTGAATGAATGCTGTCTTCTATTAGAGGTTAGTGTGTTCCCGCGCGGAATAGGCATGGAGTATCAATAAAAGCATCGCCGCTTGCCGTCAACAAAGTCAACATGTCCCCAGTCGATTTCCGAGTCGGGGCGGCGCGCGGCGGTTATTTGCGGGAACAGTTATACCGCTCTAATTATACATACTTGATACTAGTAAATAATTGAGGTGGTACAACTGTTATTTGCCGGTTCCGTTCCATACCTGTTTCGCTTACGGAACAGCCCAAAAACCTGTTACTTTTAACAGTTCCAACATTGGAACCTTGAGATTCTCGGAATAGCTTGTAACATGCAACGGTATTGAAATTTACAATCAACAGAACGCGGAATAGGAATAGTACTGAGATAGAATTATGACCGATGTGTAAATAACTTCGGATTTAAAATTCTTCATGTTAAAAAGGAGTATATTGTTACTTGTCATGTACATACATATTATGTGTATATTATTCGGATTGCCTTGTGAATTAATTCTTAGTAGGTACTGTTCTGCCCTCCTTAATTAAAACGTCCTAACTACATTTTTTCCATTTTCGGCTTATATGCATAATATATTGGTTGTCCGACACCATATTAAACTGCCCTAACTGTAAATTTTGATCAAGTTAGGACTATTTATTTGTATAAATGCTAAATTGGACGTTCTAAACTAGGGAGAATATATGAATAGATGAATATAGTATCGGACAATCAATAAGTATATAAGTGGAAAATGGAAAAAATGAAGTTAGGACGTTTTAACTAAGGAGGGCGGTGTTATTCAAGTATAATAATTTTCAGGTAATTAATTTTTTCCAAACAAAAGAAATAAATTTATAATGATAGATTCAAAATAAACTATTATAGAAAATAAATAAGAAAAAGTGGATCTTAACAATATATCAAAAAGCGATACAGAGAAAACAAAACGCTCATCCTGACTTCCTGACAGAAAACGTCTAAGTACTGAAAATATCAGATCAACAGGAACAGGCCAGCAATAATTTTAAATGCAAAAGGGACAGTTTCGCAGAATGCGACAAAACCAAATTAATATTATTCCAGCACAGTGAAGAATTCAATATTATTTACTTGCAGTATTAGTTGATAATGCACGATTTCACGTGCGAGTTTGCGAGCCAAATACCAAATATGTATTAAATAAATAATGGCGTAAAAGCATGAAACGATATTCGACAATATTGACGTTCTTTATTCAATAAGGCGCAATATCGTATGCGACGCATGTTAATGTTATTGCGTGAGACCAAAATATACTTTATTATGTACAACGTGCGCTAGTCGTAGCCGGCCGATGAGATGAAAATGAGTAACTGTTGGAATTACAATGCTGTCAATTGAGAATGGTTTCTTAATGCAGAACGTCCGTTTTGTTACTCGGAACAGTCGAGGTCTTGGAACAGGTATTTTATTAAACTGACAACTGTTATAAGCTGTTATAATCTGTTCATCGTTCGTAACTGTTCCAAAATATCTGTTCCTAGTATTTTGTATCATAATTGTAAATAAGTGTAGTAACTCTCTGGAATGACGGTCCAACATTTGTCGGGGTATAATAATGAAAGTGTTATGAGTTCTAAATAGTTGTAGCAGCGTCCTGCTATGTGACAGCACTTATTTTAATTTCATTGCCATATGTCAATGTCAACTAAATTTATAAGTCGATTAAAAAATTTAGGAACTGCTTTATAACAGCACAACTTTTCAGACAAGAAAACACTGACACTGAAAATATATAAAAATAATTTTTAATAAAATTAGGCGGAAAATTCAGTCAGTTTTACAGTTAATTTGACTGTAACATCAATTAGATTTTAAAAGCGTCATATGGTGCTCGAAATTGCTGTAGATAATCAGATTTTAATTGTTGTTTGCTGAAAATTTCCTAAATTGAACCAAATTACTTTGACTGTTAAGTCAATATCTCTCTTTTCGATCCGACAAATAGACTAGTTGGTGAACTAAATTTGTTCGAACCCGTATTTGAAACGTTTTGTGGAAAACCCCGCTTATTGACGAGTGGCGTATATACTTAATACTGTTCAATAAATTAACTATGTTTTTTATAAAAATTAGTTTAGGCTCAATAAATACGTGCAGATACCTGAATTTAAAGTGAGTTTCTAACTTTGAGGACCGACTATTTATTGTCTTTTCAACATTGTTTCAATAAAATCAATAAAATTATGTATACAGTTGCTAGTGGCAAATCTTTCTGGTTATTTTTGCTTAGAAATAGACAAAAAATTAGTTTTCTATTTATTTACGTATTCCTATAAACACTAAAACTGGACATAATGGTCTAGAGGGTGAGTTTTTAAAAGTGTTATAAGGCAATATCAACCACTATGGAAATCATAAGCGGAAATAGCATGTACTGGTGCTATTTCATGTGCAGTTTCCGTTTGATACGTTACAATATTTTCAAGGATTTGTAGCAGTTATTTTTATTGAGCGAAATATTTAAAAAAAGTAGCATCGTACAGACCAAGTCCCAATCCAAACCAACGCCAACTCCAATGAATGTGCCAGTTGGCGTTGGGATTGGAAACAATTGGAAAGCATTTTACGATGTCGTCCACACCGCGTTTGTAGCAGCCCCATGAAACTTCTTATGGCAAGTATCGCAACACGCTTAGTTACGACATACGTACCGGCCAGACTTTTATCGAATAAAGTTCGGACATACAAATTTTTCTTTGTCTCTTTTTAAATGTCCAACCAACGATACTACAGAAAGAGATGGGTGCGTTAGGCGACCAATCCAACAATCAACAATTTCATTATTTTACCACCCTACTTCCCGGTCTGGCCGACTGGAAGTCTGGAAGCTAAAATGGCTGCTGGTCATTTTTGACTTTGCTGGAGCTTTTTATTTAATTATAGCATTCTAACAAGAAGATGGATTATTTTTTCTCTTCCAGGTAAGTAATTAAAATATTTTGTTTGTAGTATGGGTTACTTTTATTACAATACCATTGTTCTTCAAGAGAAATGCTGTGGAATGTATGATGACGTAAAGGAAAGGAAGTGATGAAATTTTTCATTTATAAGCAATTAATAGTTAGGACAACTCTTTGCTGTTAAGCTTCAAAAACACAATTCGAATATTGCACCAATGATTTCGTGTGTTGCATTGAGTGCTGGATAAGGCTGCCAGTAGAATTTTTAAAGTAGTGTTTCAGTGAAATCTTTTAAATAAAATACTCACAATCATCGTTGTTAAAATACCTATCTTGTATTATTATGATGGCATATAACTTGTTTTCTTTAAAGCAAAAATAAGGTAAACTACTAAAAGGTTTGGTGAGTATATACCGGCAGCAATTTTCTTTTGTACCTTCATATTACGTGAAAAAATGTTGATATACAATTGATCAGCCTTGTACGAAAACTGTGCAATGAACATAACTTTTTTATTGGCAATAGTAGTAATAGATCAATTATTGTAGCCATCATGTATTTAGTGAATTTTTATTATACAGATAAAATTGTTGTAAAAGTAACCTTCCAGTATATTTCCTAAATAAGTTGCGTGTTATAATTTAGGTACTTACAGTGTTAATAGTCATGTACTCATTAATTTTAGGTTTCTTGTTGAATTGTGGGTAGGATCACAACAGGCAAACAAGTATATTGCAGCAGAGACTATTATAGATTTTGTTGTAATGTAGCTTTATTTCATATCTAAGTTTCTCAGTGGTATATTTTACAGTGTCTAAGTATTCAGTGTTTGTGTTTTAGTTCTAGTGCATTATCACGTTTAGGTTTTACAGCTTTCAATACTCTAAAAAATTATTGCAAATATTCTTTTGACAAAAATTCCAATTGTAGTTTCATAGAAGAATATCAGACTGAGCAAACGAGACAAATGTTGTAATGTATTGTATTATAAAAACCTGAAATCCTTTTTTCTTTTTCATGTCATACGAGGACTCCAAAAGCAATCAAAGGCTAACTTATTTGGTTTGACATTATTTGGTTGACAAGTTATGTCTATTTTTTGACAGGATTGTGATTAAGGACTTTTTCTTAGGTATACTCAGTGTACATGTCTTATTTCTTCTGTATGCCTTAAATTAATTTTGAGAAAATCGTGTTCTTGGTTATGTTATACATATATAAAAAAAAATGACCAGAATATAATGTATATTGTTTTTGATTTCTATAAATTTTGTTGTCTTAAAATTTAGGTATGGGTGAGTGTCTATAAAGTGTTGCATCGTTTTAAGCTATTTATGAAATGTTTATATTTGTGTTTCTTTTTGATAATAAAGTTACGATCTCAACTTCATTAAGTTTGATTTTCCTTTTCATATTCATGCTAGACGTTATATTTTAAAGTGGATTTAAAACTTATGGATTTATTTGGCATCAAACCTATTTGGTTTTGATTCCAAATAATTTTGTAAGTTTTATTTGCTACTTTAAAATATTTAAAATAACCAAAAATATGAAGTTTTAAATTGCGCCTGCGCCACCTTTAGTTCCCAATCCCACCGTTCCCAAAAGCGGCCAGACCAATTAGTGTCGCTTGACGTTTGATTGACATTTCATATGACCTTCGACTCGATCCGTGCTGCGACAAATAACAACGCTAGTTGGTATTCTTCCTGTATTAGTATTCGTTGGTTTGTAGTTTCGAATTGGATACCGTTGGATAGGGTTCGGTCATTTTCCACGGAAAGAGGTATTTTAATATGTCATCTAGTGATGATGAGTGATGAGTCATTATGTAAAAGTGCCGCCTTTTTAATTGTAAATTCTTTACTTAACAATAAGAAAAAGAAACGTCGACCAAGGCGCTGGTGGATGACACCATATAAAAACAGAAAAGTTTTATAACACAAGTAAGTTGCTGGAGGAATTTCGGAGTGAACAGGGATCATTTCAGAACCTTCTCTCTATTTTTTTTCTTTATTTCAGCAACCTTGCACCTTGCCCCTAAATTCAGTAGCAATGCTGTGCCAAATATCTATCTTCTTTTTGGGGAGTTTATAATTTATATTGCTAGGATCCCATAATATAGGGTTATCCCGGTATAGTTCAATTAGTTTAAGGCTAAATCATCTGTCCATTTCATATCAAAAGGCGAAATAAACAAAATATTTGTCAAAAACAAAACGCACAGACCCGAGGAATACTTGCCAACGACTGAAAACATTCAAATCTCGTCTACACCAAATCAAACATCTCTTTGAAGTACCGCTCAACGACCGAACGCAAGCCAACGCCAAGGGTCGCCTTGGAAACCGTTGGAATGCGTTGGGATATGTTCGCCAAAGCCGTACACACCAATTTCCAAGCTTCCGAATTTCTAGTCACATGTGCCTTGGTGTGCGTTGGAACTTCGGTCTGTACGCGGCTTTAGGAAACACATTCTATTGAATCCTGCTGGTTTGTTATCCCTTCAGCTATTCCTTTCACCCGTCCAAGTGGTATGTCATGGATGTATTTGAGTAACTTAGGCAATTAGTTAATGCTTTATCGAATGATAATTACTCTTCGTACAAAAAATTCTAAAATATATAAAAATGATTTTTAATAAAATTAGGCAGAAAATTTAGTCAGTTGTCCAGTTAATTCTATTGCAACTTCAATTCGATTTTAAAAGCGTCATATGGTGCGCGAAATTGTTGGAGATAATCAGATTTAGCCACTTTTTTGGAAAAATTAGTTTAGGCTCAATAAATAAGTATGGATACTTGAATCCAATGTGAATTTCTTACTTTCATTCCAGTCATACTTAATGATTACGTATGGCAAAATATATCAAGCATTTTAAATTGAATTCTAGAATACATTTAACCATACTAATATCCAGTTCTAATAGAACACGTACGAAATTTACTTATAAATCATGCTCAAATCCAATTTAAAGTTCAACTTTCAAATATATTAAACTAAAGAATCAAGTTCACAGTGTAGATTGAGATAGGTCAGCTAGTCGCGAGGGTGCGCCTTTTTCACGTGACGTAAACAAGACGTCACGAGGTCAGGCACCAATAGCAGGTTGCAATAAAAATCTTTATTGCTTTTTTAGCTGTGTAAGTATGTGTTCTCGTGCCGTCGTCAGATAAGGTGAAGAAAATGGGGAGTATGTATGTGTTGGTTGATATTGTTTGACTTTGTTGTCATTTTACGAATATAATGGCAAGGAATAATAATATCTTTTTAATTTAGTTACCCTAGAAAGTAGATATAATAAATTAAGGACGTTCTGGTAAAGTTAAATTTGAATGTTATTTAATACACAGCACCTTAACGACCAATTGACAAGTGTAAAAATAAGACAAATATGTTTTGAATTATAAATTTAGCTCTGAGCTTTTTATGCAAATCTATGAAGACAAGGGCAGTTTGAGTCTGTATTTTTCGCAATAGTGTCACTGAATTTTTTTAGTATGAAACATGTTTCAAAACAAAAAGCATTTGAAAACTAAGCAAATCACCGAAATAATGGAGTAACTCATACGTTTTTAATAACGAATTTTAACAATGACAGGAAAAAACCTTTCAAAACGTAATTGAACAACCAGATTTAAACTGGTATTACGTTTAAAACCATGTTAGTGAATTTCGGGATAAATTTTTAATTAATGTTGTATTTTATATTCTAATGACGAATAAACCATATATCAAAAAATATGGAGAAATGGAAACTAGCAAATAACATGAGAACAACGTCTCCAGCTAAACTACTTCGAAGTTAAAAAATACTAAAATAGTTACCGTTGGGGGTGTACCCTGAAACTTGGTCCACATGGGCAACAAATGGAAGACTGTCCAGCTGAAGTCCTTTTCCTTTTCTTTTTCAAGCACCAATGTTGACCCATAACTGTCAGTCTTATATTTCCGTAAAAATTGTTTTATAACACTACACTTAATGATTTGTTTCTAATACTTTTCCTATTACTTTTAGTCATGCTTTCGTAATCTTTTGTTTTTTAATTTTTAGGGTTTTTTTAATTAGATAGACAATACAAAAGCTAAAAATAATATCATTTACTATTCTTTATTTTTACATTACTATAATAAACATTGTAATAATTTTACTCGAAATATCTCGTCGTTTTATATTTGATGTTTTGACGATAACAAATAGTTTGTTTAGACATGCATTAAAATGAAGACAATTCTCCAAATAAATAATACTAAAGTTACATTACTTTTAAAATTCGCGGAGTTCAAAAATTCACATATAATGTTTCTACATCGACATACAGCCCACAACTGGCTAAATTTTCCTTCGTTCTCCAAGATGTTCTCTATTAACCGTGGTAATGGCTTTGCTAATGACTTGAAGATATAACTTAAGTGATGACGACCGATTTGCTACTTTTAGAAGTTAGAAAGTCATTTAAGTAGATCCCAAAGGACAGAAAAATAAGAAAGTATTTAGGCATTTTGCAGTTTTCAAAAAAGTGCCTATCATATATAGTAAAATTGTGACTACACGAAAAAATGTGTATCATTAAAGAATATATAGTGAAGATTAGTTTTATTAAAGCGCCATCGTGTAACGTCTGTACAATATTATTTTCAACATTATTGTTGTTGAGTCATTTGGTGTAAAAACCAATGATTTTTCGCCATGGACTTAAAAAAGACGTGTAATTTGTCAGAGAAATCAAAACTTTATTTTGATCTTTTTCTTTAAACACCTATTCCGCAAAAATTCAATACGCCTATCTTCTCTTTTAAAGCCGCCGACTTTTTACTCTTAAAGCATTAAACTAAATAAGCTCATATCAGGCACAGAGTTTTCCTAATATTTTAACAGTTGTGGCTTTTAACTGAGTATTTAAATGATCTATCTCATAAATAATTGTTTTTTTAAATGAACAAAACATAAATAAACAAAAAATATACAATCAATCGGAGGTAAAGTCTCAAACCTGTACTATTGATGCACTTTTGCAAGATATTTACTGAATATTATGAAACGAGTTTATTAAGTGTCGTAGAGCTTTAAAAGAATACGTGCTTATTGCATTGAAACGTCTATGCGTACACTAACAAGTTTATTTTACTAGACTAAACCCGGATTTTCTTTGAATCGCACTCTTGCACTAAAATCAAGTATGCAAAGTTTAGATATACACTACATTTTACAGCCAAAGCAAATCCAAAACTTCAGAAAGTTTATTTTTAAAATACAAGTCATGCGAGCAACTGACTTCGGTTTTAGTTCAGACCTGTGGCTTCAAAATTATAATAATAAAACCATTAGAGTTTAAACGACGTCGCACAGGAGTATAAGAATACTGCAGTTCTAAGAGAATGGGTTTGGAGGATAACAAGAACTTTTGCGAAAATGGGTTATAGATAAAAATAAATATACCCTTTGTGCTTGTAAATGCGTCTATTTTAGATAACTGGGAATGAATAGTTTAGAGAACCAGAAAATATAATGGGAATAATTCTGACAATTTATCTAGAAAATGTTGCTTGGGTTTGATTGATTTTGGTAAGATATTAATACAGGTTAATATTTTAACTGCTCTCTTACTCTAAAGGTAGCCGGCAAATTAAACGGTTGAGGAAAAAATATATTATTTTTAATATTCTTATGAGCTGCAAATTACACAGCGACAAAAATAACTCAAAGCCAGCTAAAAATATCGATAGCAGGATAACTAATACTGTAATAAAAGATGTGAAATTGGTACAAAAGACGCTTTAAATTTCACATTTTTTACATAAACGAAACTAAGTTTTGTATAAATTTAAAGCTGATTTTTAAAAATAGTTATTTATTATATAAGGGAAAAAAGTAATAAATTTTTAAAACGTTAAACGTTTAAAACGTAAAACATATCGAGCACCAAAATCTTCCTTTTTTTTCGTGTATAATATATTTTTGTTGTGTGACGGTACAATGACGGCTGCAAACCCAACCTAATAAAATTGGAAAATTAAGTGATGTGAAATATGATGTCTAGATCTAGTAGCTTGTGGTAGCGACAATTCATGTTGTCTCGGCAACAGTTTTTATTGTTTATATTGGCATTATAAAAGTCAGCAGTTTTACTTTTCGTTGATTTTCAAAAGTGCAAGAATGGAAAGCGCTTTTGTGTTTTCGTGCACTTCACCGAAGTCAGAAGAAGCAGCAAAGGAAGCTTTATTGAAAATATTGCCAAGCAATTTTAGAAAAGTGCATTAAACTGCGCATTCAAAGTTTATACGGCAAGCAGATAAAAGGTGCAGTCCTTTCTCAGAGACCGTGTTGTAAGAAACATATTTTTCAGACCTGGCGCAACAAGTGAGCACGTTACAGATAAACAACAATGTAGCTATTTCAAAATATGTTAAATTCATTTCATATCTAAAGCAGAATTCAAAAGATTACGTAGATCAATCGGTATCACAAAGAAGAGAAATTGCTAACAAAGTAATAAGAAAATGTTACAGCTCATCAGGTAAATCAAATTTTCAAGCCAGTACATTAAAAATAGTTGTGTCGAGCTTAACAAATGTTGCTAAACATTTTAAACGTTATTAACGTTGAAGAAACTTCAGTAGAAACTTCATCAAGTATTGACAATGAAAATGAACCTTTAACAACAACGGTTGTTTTAATGTTAATAAAATGTAAAATTAGGCATTAATGTTAGTTTTTCCACAAGGGAAAAATTCTTTCCTAGGAAAAAAGATTTTTCCCTTGGTAACAAATGTTACAGTTTTGCACCTGTCAAGAGGGGAACTCAAATTGTTTTGTTAAATATTTCCTCACAGGATCCACACCCGCTACGTCTTGTAGAAAGAAATGAAAATCCTACACTATTAGAAAACCTAAGTTTGTTGGTCTAAAATATACGGGAGTAAAATTTAAAATTTACAAATTTTTTAAATCATTTTTACTATTTTGTGTTTAGTGGTAGAAGATTTCTTCCTCGACCGAGGTGGTACCACCCCCACACGTCCTCTTGAAGGGCTGGTGAAGTCTATACGGAAGTTTCTAGGTCTGGATGTGTTAGCCGGATTTCTCCAGTTTACCCACGGTACATAGTACTGAGACTTCGATCTTCGTGGGCTGTCAGAACATAAAACAAGCTAAGTCATATAAGTGACTTGCGTCTAAATCAAAATATTATTCTCCTGTTTGCAAATGATACAAAAATTTCAATTGAACTGTTTTAAGTTATTTTACCCTACCTTACATTAGCTTTATCTCACCACTATTTTTCGACACCAAATATCTTTAAATACTAGATCCAACTTTTATCATTTTAAGACGATAATTGCTAGTAAGAAAGTTACGGAGAGTAGTACAGTAATTTTCAGATATGTGTTAAGTGATCAAGGTAAAGTAAAATAATGAATAGAAAGAGTGTCGATAGCTGAAAAACGCCATTGGGTTCTTATGCCAAGAAACGTTGATAATGTCAATTTGTTACTCTTACCAAATAATAGTACCAAATTTATAGTCAAACGTTGATTTGTGCTTAAATTTCATATTTAACTGAATCTTGAATAATTAAATTAACACATACAAGAGAGCGGGATTTCCGGGACGCCAAAAAACGTTAAATTCAACACTTTTCTTCTTATACTGTTAAAAGTCTTTGGATAATCCTTAAATTGTCTAAGAACTAAAATCTTTACTTAAACTTAGTAAATTTGTTCGCCGCGTCTCATAAACCGTGACTAAGCCCGTAAGGAAGGACTGCCAGGATTAAAACTTTGCCGGCAGTTAACTATAAAAGGTCATCAAGTTAATAAAAGTAAATGTCGACTTTTATATTATAGTTTCAAGTTTATGACGAAACGAAAACAATTTGTAATTTTCTTCATAATATTTACGCGAAAGAAGCAAGTTGGTGTACTCTATCAAGTGGAACGAAAAAAAAACTATTTCTAAAGAAAATCGAATCAGGTAGATAAGAAATCGTTATTTTGCTGAATCTCTCCTTGTCCAGTTTTGCAGTAAAGAATTATCTTACGATTTTTTTTTAATTAAAAGAACATTATAAGATTTTTATTAAATGGTTTATCATTACTTTTTTATATGAGACTGCCCACGCAGACTTCAAACCTAAGTACTAATCTACCGTGGGCATTCTTTAATACTCAATTCTTAAAAGTTAGGAACTTTCCAAAGTTGTTCTTACAAATTAAATAAAGAATTAAGAAATTGGATAAATGCCCTCATTTAAAAACATGTTGTTAACTCCTTACGAATTAAGAATAAGAAATATAACCTGGGTAAAATCCGGGCGTAAATTTAACACAAATCGTATACAAATATAATAAATGGGACATTTTTTAATAAAATTGTTCTACGTACCTTACTTATATTTTTGTTTAATAGTCTAAATATTAACTTAACTTGCGACGACATAAAGAAATCGATCGTGCCCTGTTTAATGTTTTTTTTAAGTGAGGTTAAACCACGGCAAAACGATGTAGAGTTCTGTTAATAAAAAACCCGTACAAGTCTTATGACTAGTTTTTGGATTGTTAAAGCTGTTAGACACAGGCTTTTGATTATTTCTTTGAGGTTATCATACCTACATATATGTTAAAGGTTATATGCGAAAGATGCAAGGATTGTTGTCGATCAAATAAATAAAAAATTCAAGTCAAATGGTAAAGTAATACTTAATTTTATGATAATGCGAACAAATTAAAAACAAGAACAAGATATTTAAAAAATCAATATTTGGTGATTGAACCTTGTTTTCCGATCACGTGAGCTAATCCGTTACTCATCGAGTATTCGAGTGAATTAAATTTATTATAACAGTTGGGTAAAGCTTTTTTAAACATTCATGGATTATTTCCCACAATTCATTCGAATTTTGAGGCAAAAAATTGCAGTTATATAGTTTGTTTTTGCAATTATAGCCACACATTCTCTACTGGATTAATATCCGGACTGAAAGAAGGCCACGGTAACACTTCTACATTATTATTTTGAAATCAGTCTTTCGCAGCATTTGCAGTGTGCACTGGATAATTATACTACTGGTAAATAAAATAATTATTCAGGTAAACATACTGAACAGATGGGACCATAATATGTTTCAGAACATTAGGATAATTTTTAGCATTGAATCTGTCCTCCAATCGTCAGCATACGCCAAGTCCATGGGTACTTATCCAACCCCATACATTGACAGAAAAGCGCCCAGGTCTAAAAGCAAGATCGCTAGTGTAACGCTCTTCGAATCTTGTTCGGCCTGGTCGATTCACACGAATTTGTCCTTTAAAAGTCGTTTGGAACGTATTTTCATCCATGAATACTACCCTGTTTCAAAATCGAGATTCGCAATATATATAATTTAATGCACAAAGTAACCGCGACTACCTTCGATCTTCTCTTAATTTAATTTTTTTCACAGCCACGCGGTTTTTTAATTATGATCAATTGATTCTTCTATTGGCGGTAGGTCGAGAGCCAGAAAATCCTGTGCCAGTCATAGCTTGCCTCACGGTTTCAAAGGAATTACCTCTATGTGCCCCAGGAGCACAGCATCCTCTTCGGAACTGGCAATGCTAGTACGACCGGAACCACCTTTCTTGCTCCCAGCGCTATTTAATTTCTGGGGCTGTGCTCTTATTTCTACCATGTAATTGTCCTGGAGCACGAATTGGCCATCCTTCTTCAATTTTTGTTACCATTTGTGCCTTCTCAACTTCTGTTAAATGACTGTGCATTTTAAAAGTTTTGAGGTCGATCAACAATAATTGCCACCATTCACTTTTAAAAGTATATGTCAAAAATAAAAGAGAACCACTTACACCATCACAAACTAGGTGTATAGGTTTTCTACGAAAAATTACAAAATTTATCAATCAGAAAAACATAAAACAAATAATTCACTAGGAAAATTTCTGAAAAATTCAAAAAGTAAAACTAATAAAAATAATAAATCAGGTATATATCAGTTAACAAGTGGATCAAGTCCGAAAAGATACATAGGATAAATAGGCAGATCATTTTTAACACGTATAAGAGAACATAAAAGAAGTTTTAGTGGTAATAAAAATAATTCTACATATTCCAACCATATTTTACAGAATCGACATATATTTTGTGACAGCGAAGTCGAATTAAATTTGTAATTAAGTTTAAGTAATAAGCAATAAACAAACCTACGCAAAACTGAGCAAACCTAAATGTTGTAATCATTAGTAATTTAACAAAATTTTATTTTATCTAAAATTACTCCAAATTTAAAACACTCGCCTTTTAGAAATATTCTAATATTTATATTTATATTTATCGAGATACTAACCATTTTGTGATAAGGCAACGAAAGAGCTTGAAACAAGCTTCACAATGGGTGTCTAAAAAAAATTGTGCGGATTTTAGAGATTGAAGGTTGAGAGGGAAAATCCTTTGCAGGCAATGTTTTCCTGATCTGGTATGAATTAGCAAGAGAAGTGAGATGTTTTAGGTTTTTGCATCTAGATAGTAAAGGAAATATGTAATGCGCTTCCTGTTATTTAGCAACAGTCAAGGGGAAAACGAAAGCTGTTAGTTCTCTTGAGAAAGTTCGGCGATATAATCTGTTAAAACAAGACGGATGTGGGAACAGCATTCTAGATTATGTTTTATTTGAGAAACATAGCGAGTGTAAAAGTTGGAAGGAGAAAAATATATATTTTCAGACTCGGAAAACCCATTTTTCTTAAAAAATAGCTTCTTTTACTTGATGACGTAGACCCAGTTGCAGTCACCACATAAATTAAAAAACCGATTCGCAAAAGAAACAAATTGCAAAATTCCAAATTATAAAAATAAGAAAAAACAATATCTTTTAAATGATGCTTTCAAACAGCGACACAAAGAATATTTCTACAGTGGTCATAATAAAAAGTTTCCATGTCAATGTAAACCATTCTAATTCTTGAAATCTCAACAAAAATGTACTTCCCAACTTTTTAAATCCCCTTTAGACTTTTTACATTTTCCGAGTTGTCTGGTACGCTGTCCTGGAATTTCTTGGAAATAAAAATAGCGTATTGATTAAAATGTTCCAGAAAATTACAAATTATCACATCCGGTTCTTTCCATAGGAAAGAAATGAGGAAAAGTTGTTTCGTTTTATTTTTTAGATTTGTATTTCAGATAGCACAGGAAGAATATCAAGTTAGAACAAAAGTATGGAGATTAAAATAGCGGTTTAATAAATCTCATAGAACTTGCTAATTTGAAAGTATAACAGTAAGTTTATTTATAAATAGAACTTTTATACGCCTTGAATTTGCAGGTAATATTGCAGTAATTCTATATAATAATTACCACTTGAAATCTGATGTCCGATTTCCAGCCAAAAATATCTCAAAAACCGTAAGATCTATAAAATTTAAATTTTGCAGTGAGGTAGCCGTCCAAAGAGGTGCATTCGGTTTTAAAAACTTTGGCCATTGCTTGCTTCGTCTGGGAAGTTACCCCTAACTTAGACTCGATAGTGAATTAACGAAAAACCCTAAAGGATAAGGATAAGTGACATTAAATTGGCAGAGATGTCTACAGGGGGTAAAAACTTCAGTTAATTAATCTCGAAAGATATCTAATTATATTTTCTTATTAAGTTTTTTAATTCAATTATTAGTCAATCCGTCAATTTTATGATTATTATTGATACTGATGTATTTTTGATTACTTTTAATCGAATAAGTGAACAAAAATATGCAGATATTTTAAATCATTTCGTATTAAGTTCGACAAAACAATCCCGCTTGTTGAATAAAGCTACTGTTGCCCTGTTGCAATATGGCGCTTGATATTAAGTCTTGTCAGGTGGTGCCCACAAAGAATCAGTGAAATTTTACTTAAGTATTAATAATACTGACTAACACATATTTGGCCCCCGAGATAACAATAGTAGTATTTTAGCAGTATTAGTAACCCTCAGTTGGTTCGCATTTCCTAGAAAATTTCTAAAAGAGAAGTTTTATTACCTAATTAGCCAGCCCGAACCTATTTCTTCGAAAATATTGAGTTTTATTTCTTTAGGAACGCATTTCCTGGAAAGAGTTGAAAAAGCCGTGATTGTCATTATAAACATTAGGAGTTCGAGGTGTATAATATAAGAAAACTTAAATAACTTATTTTAGTCATTCGAAAACCTTCAATTTCGGTTGGTGTTAAAACTTTTATGGTATTTGTACTCCCTTGGATAAGGGCAAAAGATATTTCTCAGAATCTTTGTGAAATACATCAACTCTTCTTCGGAATTCCTGCACGGCAGCAAGACAAGCCATGGGTTAGACATGTATTTTGTAGAACTTGTGCTAAATACTTATGTGCGTGGAAAGCGCACCAGTTTGGCAATTGGTGTACTAATGATATGGATAGAGCAAGCAGATCATGACAATGACTGGTATTTTTACAAAAATAAAGCGCAAGGGCTAAATGTATATAAAAGAAAGACTATTGAATACGTGGAGACTTCAGCAGCACGAAGCCCTCGACCATACGATGAAAACCATCCTGTGCCTCAGATCCCAGCAACCTCGTCCCACCAATATATAGAAGTGATAGTTCAGAAAGCCCTAGTGAGACCTCTAAACACCCAGCATTTAGCCATCTGCGTCCATGGAACCCCATTTATTTAACCAAGATGAATTAAATGACTCATTAAGGGATTTACAATTATCAAAGTCTCAAGCAGAATTGCTCGCATCGCTTCTACAACGGTGGCATCTTTTGGAGAAAAAAACAAAAGTTGCTATATTTCACCATCGTTGTGGATGCATTCTGATTTAGTCTACTATAATTAATATAAGAAATGACACGCCCAGGGAACAGTTCTCCTAAAGTGTTCATAACAGCAGCGGTGGTATGTTTCGCGGCCCCATCTTGTTGGAATCACAGGGCTGGATTCCTGTTAATTCTTAGTTTCAGTTTCGCCAGGTAAAAAGTTCTGGAGCATATCAAGATACCGATATGAATTTATAGATAGGGTTTCTCCATTTTCTTCAAAGAAGTAAGGACCAAGGACTCCAAAAACAGCTACAAAGAATATAGTTTAAAAATCTAAAAAAAATACTATACGACAGTCCTTAAAACTTTAATTATAAGAACTAAATGCTTTTTAATGGTTTTTATGGCCAACACACTAGTCTGTAAGGCTAGGTTTCTAGGTTGGTTTTGCTCAAAATAAAAAAATTGACCTACCCAAGTAGGATTTAAATCCAAGTCTCTTGCGACTGACGCCGCTGTTCTACTCACGTCTCACGTGGTCACAAAGCCTTAAAAAATGGAGTCGACCCAGAAATATTCTGTCGAGCAATTTACTTTAACTATTCGTTTTTAGTGTTTTGTGAAACGGAATACTTATGGGATCACTTCGGTGTCCGTTCGTGTGTCGGTCACAGGCGATTTTCTCTGAAACTATTCGACGTAAAAATTTGAATTTAGCACAGTATAAAGTATAAAAAGTTGAATTTTGATTCTGGGAGTTAGTTCCAGGGCGTAAATTGGAAAATGGAAAAAAAATTCAAGGGCATCGTGTATGGTGTCAAATGAAATCTTATTGAAGCACGAATTTAACAATATATATTTTTTATTCATTTTTTTTAGGGAAAAACGTTTAAAAATTGCAGTTCCCCACCCCAAGTACCAAAAGGATCGCTCAGAAAAATCTGAGAAAAATCATGAACATTGAGAATTAGGTCTAGATTGAGGGAAAATTATCAAAAAGTTGAATTGTGATTCTGGGGGTTAATTTCAGGGGGTAGATAGGGAAATGGAAAAAAAAATTAAGGGCATCGTGTAGTATGTGAAATGAAAATTCTTCTATCCCTGATACCAAAAAGTCCTTCGGTCTGGATGGCATACCAGCAATTGTCTTAAAAAATGCGCTCCAGAACTTGCACCCATTATACTCATCTTTTCCAGATCTCTTATGACAAGGGTATCTTCCCAGATAGCTGGAAGACTGCTCGTGTGCAGCCTGTCCCGAAGAAAGGTTCCAAGTCCCTTCCATACAATTATAGACATATCTCTCTTCTCTTCGTTGTCAGCAAAGTTATGGAGAAAGTGATCAATTTTCAAATTCTAAAATATCTGGAAACACACAAAATCATTCATGACACGTCACCAAAGATCCACAGCTGATCTCCTTAGCTTTGTCACACATAACTGGAACAAGTCTCTCGAATTTTATGGCGAATCTCAGATTTTTGCTCTCGATATTTCCAAGGTCTTTGACCAAGTATGGCATGCCGCACTCCTCAACAAACTACCTTCCTACGGTCTTCCTCCTAAACTATGTACCTGGACTGGATCGGTAGCTTCCTCTCTAGTCGGCGCATATCTGTTGTGGTTGACGGTCACTCATCTAACTTCCAACCTATCAATGCTGGCGTCCCCCAAGGTTCGGTCCTGGAACCAACTCTATTTCTTCATCACATTAATGACCTGCTCTCTTCAATAACCAATCCTATCCAGTTATGCTGACGATAGTACTCTTCACTCCAATATTGATTTTTCCAGACAAGTTTCGAATCAAGAGTTGGATAATAGACGCAGATCTATATACCTATCCCTTTCCCAAGATCTCCAATTAATCTTAGACTGAGGTGCCAAGAACCTTGTTCAGTTGAACGCCTCCAAAACCCAGACTTGCTCCTTGTCACGCAACAAATTTGGCAATGCTTACCCCATCCACATGAATGGCTAAGCCCTACAAAACAATGAAACATTCGATCTTGTTGGCGATACTTTTGTCCATGATATCAGCTGGCACAAACACATTACTTCAGTAGCCACATCGGCAGCTAAAAAGCTTGGTTTTCTCTTTCGAGCCAGAAAATACTTCTCCCCTTCCAACTTGTACACTCTCTATGTTTCCCAAATAAGACCTAACCTAGAGTACAGCTCCCACGTCTGGGGAGCGGCATTACCTTCACTTAACGTCCTGGATTCTATCCAAAAGAGAACCATTCGACTTATCAATGACCCAGCCCTCACGAGAAAACTCCCTTCTCCCGGTCATCGCCGCGCTGTTGGGGATTTATCCCTTTTCTACCGCTACTTCCACGGATTTTGCTCTGAAGAACTAGCCGGCATTATTCCCCTCTTGACTGTTCCTAACAGAACAACAAGAGGCGCGTTACGTATGCATCCCTGTACTGTCCATCTACAAAAGCCTAGAACAGACCACTTCTCTCGCTCATTCATACCTAGGGTCTCCAGAATATGGAACAAATTGCCTGCAGATGTTTTCCCTTCCCGTCCCAACCTCCAATCCTTCAAATACCGTGTCAATAGACTACATTTCCCTTCTCTTCAGACGCCCACGGTACGTTAGTACTTAGGCTTGAAGTCTACGTGGGATGTCTTAGATAAAACAAAGCTTATTAAAGCACGAATTCAACAATATATGAGGCATGTCACAGCAAAGTGAGCAATGTCCCATTGTAAATTTCATAAGAAAATTGGCGTTCGCTGCATAATTTGCTATCTCCGAAATACATGTCAAACCGGACAATATGCCATTTTTAATGTTGTTTATGAACAGTGGAAGTGTTTAGCGGGCGCCGAAATACGTTTTTTTGCAAAAGTTGTTTTAATAAACATAATTTTAATTTTTTTTTGTGCGGACCAATAGAAAACTTTCCAGAATTTGTAGTTTAAGTTTTTTTATGAAATAATTTTGTAAGCAATAAAAATCCTAAAATTTAATATCTTTTTTCAAATAAAATAACAATATTCTAATCGGCCTCATAACTTTCAATCGAGTAGTTTACAACAAAATGATCAATATTCCACAAACAAAATAAACAATGTCCAGCCGTTTATATCAAAGTCGCCAATCTCCATCTTTAAAATAATGTTTTGAAACAACTATGTTTTTTGGAGAAGTGAAACTGTACGTGCTTGCTCAAAAACATGATATCTTTACATCTATGCAAATAAACCTCAAAAATTTAAGGTTTCTAATGCTGAAACAGTTTTTCGCCATTTACTCAGCTTTAACAAAGTGGGAGATTGTTAGTTTTGATACGACGCGCCTCATATATGATGATTTTTTTATGCATTTCTTTAAACATTTTTAGAAAAAACGCTGAAAAATTGCTGTCCCCCACCCCTATCACCAAAAGGATCACTTAGAAAAATCATGAATATTGAGAATTTGGTCTAGATTGAGCCAAAATTATCAGGATTGAAAAATTTTAGCGCAATGAATTGTTATAAACAATTTAATTGTGTATTTCCTTTTAACTGATAAATCATTGGTTTTAGAAAAAAATTAATTAGAAAAAAAAGTATTTCCCACCATGATCTAAGGAACAACTTTTGTTATACGTTTTTCAATGCTCTGCGCATACACGATGTAATACGGCGTTTGAACGGTGGGTGGCGAGTAGCGCGGCATATGGGCGGAGATCGGGCGACCAAGGTTTGCTCAGGTTAAGTTGGCACGGAGCACTAATTGTGCAAGTATAGATTGCACTTGACCGATTTTTTTTATTTTTGACATTTTCTTAATAAAGCTGTTTCAATTTCAATATTGGTAAAAACAATTTATAAAAATTAGCTCTTTGCACCGTTAATTTTTCAACTTAAAACAATACCTAGAAAGAATGAAAAATTTGCATGCGTGGTATCTAACAGAGTTGTTACTATGCGAAATTACAGATATGAAAATCATCGGGGAGTCTAAAAATACCCTAATCATTTGTAATGACTAACATTAGTTAATTAAATTTTAAATGATCATCTGAAAATAATTAATTTATATGCCTAATAGGGTATGAAAAGGGTGGGCTAACTTAATAATGTTAAAATTAAAAGTTATTTTGTTTTATGCAATAATATGACCCTAAAATAACTCGCCTAAAATGCTAATACATAACTTGAACCGTTGGAATATCAACTTAGTTGATTTATACATTTTTTTTTTCAAAAGGATTTTTTTAGCAATATATTGTCATAGTTATGTTATCATGGATTATTTTATTAATTATTTTTAAAATCACACTGTATCTATATAAAGATTATTTTGACAATAACGATGAATAGACACTCTGTTAGTCGGTGAACTTGGCGACGACATTGAAGGTCAGCTTGGTTTTGTTTAACTTTATTGAGTAAGTCAAGGTATGCTGACCTAGCAATGCACGGATTGTCGATAACTGGAGGATAGAGTGATTAGGTGGTCGTTCTTAAGATGTCGAGACAAGACATGTGCCCGTTGGTCGGGAGAAGAGCCGCCCTTACAGAGAAGATGTAAGAGAAGTAAATTAGTAAGTGTCTCATTTTATTTATTTAAAGCCAAACTTTATTTTATTTTTATTATTGTTGATTAATTATTAAATACTGTTTTTTATAACCTGCTTTAACTTCATTCCCTCCATACGATCCCAGAGACTATTACTTAGTCTCAGTCGCAACAACCCCCGTTGTGACATATGGTGGAGGCGCCGGGCTATAATATAAACAATATTTCTAAATCAATAACAACTAAGCGAATTAGAATTAAAGAAAAAATTAATTGAGCTATTAAACTGTATTACCTCCACATTGATTTATTAAACAAATATGTTTTTAATTCTTTTTTAAATTTCCTTATATTACATTGATTTTTATTAAAATTGTTTGGACTATTAAATTTTTTTATTCCTGTATGAAAAACTGATTTATATTCTATATTGCATGATACACTATTTAAAAAGAAAATTTTGTTTGTTTCTTGTATTATATTGATGATTATTTATCTAAGTTGTGTGATAAAAATTCCAAAAGTTTTGCTGGTAAAAGATTATTTTTAATTTTAAAAATAAAACACATACGCAAAAAAAGAAAATAATGCCTCACATTTAACCATTTCATTTTTTTTAACATACATTTAATTGGCGTATATTTATCTACATTGAGAATTATTCTTATTGCTTTATTTTGTAATACTTGTAATTTAAAAAACAAATGTCTTCGTTTGGAATGTATAATATTGCTGAACAGTATACAAAATGAAGTAAACTAATAGAATTATATACAGTCTTTTTAGAGAAAAATGGTAAATTTGAACCAATTCTTTTTAAATACTTAATTTTGGTGGCTTTGATATGTAATTTGATTATAATGATCATTATATTTTAATTTTGAAACCATTGTTATCCACATATATTTGTATCTACAATTTGTAATTTTTCACCCTCTATTTCAATATCAGTCAGTGTTGAAGCCACACATTTTTTTCCGGGGGCGCTGGAGGGTGGAGAAACATTTTTACTGGGGGGGGGGGGTATATAGGAAAAATTTTGTTTAAGTGCATTCAATTTTAATTTATTTTAATAACAATATAATTTTGAATCCATTTGTAAAGCTCATCACTTTGGGTTCACCACCATTAGTATCTGACAAATAAAATTAACGAAAACAGGTCAACGCAAGTACAGTTGTGTTCATAAATCTATAATATACATGTTTTAGTACAGTGTAAACCGGTTTTCGAAATTGTCATCAGATGTCTCGCTGACAATGACTGAGGAATTGTCAACATCACTTATTTTTGTAAATAAGACCATTTTTTGACAAAAAATAGAATGCCACAGCTGAACACCGTTCAAAAGGTTCAAATTATTGCAATATATATACCTGTGAGAGACGTCGCGCAAGTAATGCATGTAAACAAAACACAGTTTAGAAAATAAAACATCGATGGGACACGCATGTAACATTAGATAATAAAAAGCCAACGGAAAGACCAAGGACCACGACACAAGAAGAAGATAGCTCTCCCGTGCATTTTTCAGAAGAAAACCCATTTCACGTAGCGGTAAAAGTCATGACGGAAACAAATTTTCTTGCGTGGAAATCCACAGCTTGTCGAAGAATACAAGAATCGCCCTTAAAAAATTATATTGCTGCCAAGAAAATAATTTTACATCAGGAACAGAAACAAACAAGAATTGATATTTTCGAACTAAATAAAATATTGCGGGAAGACTGGAACAGGGTAATTTTCACTGATGAGAAAGTTTTCCAGTTGTCATTCAACGGTCATAATGGAGTTTATAGACCTCGTAGAACTAGATTTGACGAACAATACACCAATAATTCAGAAAGATCTGGAAGATTTTTAGTAAATATGTGGGCTTGGCTTAGCTATCAAGATCTGGGAGTTTGTTGGATAATAGATGAAATGTTTACAGTGCTCTGTTATAGGAACATTTTGGAAAATGTTATGTTCAAAAGGTTCAAATTATTGCAAAATTAACCCCAGAATCAAAATTCAGCTTTTTTATATTTGACGTCTATAATTGGGTCACCACACTGTATCTCTGTGCTAAATTTCAAATTTTTACGTCGAATAGTTTTAGAGAAAATCGCTTGTGATAGATGGACGGACGGACGAATACTGAAGTTCCGTAAGTGTTCCGTTTTGCTAAGTTTAGCACGGAACACTAAAAAGAAGAAGATCTAAAAATTATTATTGAAAGAAAGGGGAAAACATCGTAAATAAAATCACAAAGTCTAAACTGGGCATGACAGATAATAAGGAAAAACCAACAGATACTATTAGGAGAATAACAGAATGGATCCGGCTTTGGCCCAAAAGAAGAGGAAGATCTAGGACGGACTGAAGAAAAAAATGTAAAGGTAGAAAGGAGTCGAAGAAAATAACAAAATTAGCCAGGACTCATAATAATTTCTGCAATAACAATGAATAAGAGGAGTAATCCACCTCAGAAAATGGATAAAAGAACACGCTATAAGCGTTAGCCGTAATCCGACAGGATTGAACGGCTTGATGATGATGATGATTATGAAATATTTTTATATTCCTAGAAAAAGCAAAAAAACTACTAAAATCAGTAGCTTCTTAGGTTAGAGTAGTGTTATATTTTAAACTATAACATAAGGAAAACAACAATAAACTCTATTAATTCACCAAACCCAGTTTCTTCAAAAGCCCTTAATCCCAAGTTCCTGCAATCTTGGGCCACCCATACTTTTACGGAGAGAAAAGCGATGTAAATTTTCACCCCCTCCGGGGTGCTTTCTTGCCCTTTCTTACCCTCCGGGAGTTTATGCTGCCAGCCGCTCACGCGAGCTGTTGGCGTCACAGTTAAATGAAATAACGTGCAATTTTATGCATTATAAATAATATTTGCAGATGTAGAACGTTGAGTTCTGTTGAAAGCGTTAATTTAAATAGTTTGTTAAGCACCATTAATGCAAATTTGCCCTTTATATAAGCTTTGGAGTTTCAGTGCCAACTTCTCCTTAGCATCGTCATTTTAAAATTAAGAAACCATAAATATAAAGAATTTTTTACCTTTTTCGAAAGGAGTCCCATTGTCTCTAACATTAGTTTGTTAGAAAGAAAAACGTATATTTAAAACGCTGTTCATAAAATGTATTGTCAAAAATGCTGTTTTCGAAAAATTATTAAAAAAAAAAATTTGTATCCATTTTAAAAGTTTCAATATACTAATTTTGTTGTTAGTCATCATTCTCTGTTGACTTCTGTCACACGTTTTATGTGTTCTTTCAAGCTAAAACCTTTATAAATATTTTCAAAAATGTGAAGAGTAAATCCGAGCGTTTTATTTTTTATTTTATTCCTAGAAATACCTACTGGTCAGCTTTCATTATAGAAACGTAAGAATAGGACGAATAAAAAAATTAACACTCCTAAAAGTATCTATGTTAATTCCAGTGTTTTCGTGAGAAACAAGTTAATTATTAAAATAAGTACTAAGAGTCCTTGCAACGTCCTGATATCAAGAAAAATTATCCAAAATTATATTGTTATTGATTTATGAGTATACGATTTTTTTTTGCTTAAGTATTTATAATGTTAAATAGGACAATAAAAGCTTACTTTGTTTAGAAAAAGGTATGTTAAAAATGTGATTTTTTTAAAATCTTTAAACGTAAGTTATTAATACATTTTTAAAAGATCTCCAAATGCATAATCATAAAATCATGTTTTTAATTTTCTTTGACAACCAAAAGTTCTGAACCGAATGTTCATATTTTGCTTAAATTGTTAAAAATTGTTAAATATTGATATGTATATGTAGGATTTATTATGTATGTAACATATTATGTTGTATATATGAAATCTAACAGTATTATTAGGGCAAAGCTTTTTGGATCTATGGAACAATCTACAACATTCTAGTATGAATGGCATTAATAATTATTCTAAGCTCTATTTAATTCCATTTCTTAGAACATGCCCTGCAGCCATGCAAATTCGTTTCTAACATAACCTCTAAACCAGTACAAATAATTGCTCTCTCTCTCTTTCTCTCTCTAATAATAACATTTGTTGCTAATTTAAAAACAAAAAATGCTATGCATTTAAAAATCTTAAAAGGTACTTTTTTACTGCACATTGTAAATGTCACATTTATAACCCTCAAATTTTGTTCCGGAATTTTTCGCACGCAAGCGGATAAACTATCTGAAAATTAGGGTTAGAAAACAAACACAATTTAAGAGTGGTAAGCAGCGATAGGTTCGGTTTTGTTTACAAAATCACGGTGACATAAAACACGTTTTTCTGCGGCGTCGTTACCAATTCTCTCCTCTTTGGGTGAGCGTGCCAATTTGCGACGTTGCCGGTTTCAAGTTAGGACAAAAAATTTTCTGTCTACTTTATAAATTCAACTGCCGAGATTTATTATATATATTTATAGAAATTGTTTTCTTGGATCTCTGGATATATATATATATATATATATATATATATATATATATATATATATATATATATATATATATATATATATAAGTATATATATATATATATATATATATATATATATATATATATATATATATATATATATATATATATATAAGTATATATATATATATATATATATATATATATATATATATATATATATATATATATATATATATAATATAAAAAAGGTTTCAACGTCCGTCGTAGTAATAAATTAAAAATAAAAGTAATGACTATTCGGATTGAAAGACAGTAAGTTATGATTCTGCATCAAAGTACGGGGAGTCCAAGATCTAATGAACAACCCCGGGCTGGCAGCTTTCACCCTTGTTGGGGATCATCAGACTGACGTAGCCTTTAGGCAGCTTCCCCAATAGCAGCTTCGCCTATTCAAGTATATCGTTTGGAAAAACGACGAAACCACTTCAATGCAAGAACAGATCTCACTCGAGTAAAGCTCTGCCGTACTAAAGCAGAACATAGTAACTCGAGTTACTAGGTTTTAAAAAATTATGTGTTTTTGCATTCAGCTCGTAAACCTACATCTGCCCATATTTTTTTCATATTTTTCTATCTTAAGGTTGCTCCAATAGAGCTCTTTCTTTTTCTAGTAACTTCAAAATTCCTGTATATCTGCTTCGGCAAAATACAGTAACTAAAGTTACTACCAGTAGTAGTAGTAGGATCTTATAAATGTTTGCGTTGCGGAGAACATAGTAACTCCAGTTACTATGTTTTTCACCCTTAAATATATCTACAGTACAATTAGGAACTAAAGTTACTGCAAGTATTATGAGGATTCTGCAAACTCGTATTAACATAAACATTAGTAACTAAACATTTGAGAATTTTTGAACACAACCGGAATATTACTACAATGTTTATATGAGTTATGAACAAAAGAAAAGTTACTATAAGTTTACTAATCTATACTAATTATGCTGTAGAATTTCTATAACTAATGATGCTATGTTTTCTTAACGTCCACAAATTACTTACTAGCAGTATATTCCTTGGGCAAAACCTAGTAACACATTTTTCACGGCAAATTACATAGAATTCGTGAGTTTTATATAGGGCATGTAAATCCTCGTCAAAAACAATGCCGATAGCCCCCAATAAATATAGTTATTTCTTTATCTCTTAAAACGGCTAGAGAACTTTAGAAAAACCGCTCTCCTGAAAAGTGTTAAATTCAGAGTTACTAGGTTCTGCTTTAGTACGGCAGAGCTGCTACCGATATACAAGTAGCTAGTAAAAACAATGCGGCATCGGAATCGATTTTTGAGCATCACCGCAGATCCCCACAGTTTTGTGGCTTACACTAGGGATCGCACACACAATCCCACCGGGAAGCCGTGCAACCCCGCCTACGAAAGCCAAGCACTATAGAATCGATCCGATCGATTCCGATACCGGGTGTCATGCTCCCGCATTGTTTTTATTAGCTACCTATATTATTGGTGGCAGCTTTACTCGAGTGAGATCTGTTCTTTCATTGAAGTGGTTTCCTATAGATGGTGCTCTCGTGTGTTCTGTATCGTCGTCTTTCAAAACGATATACTAGAATAGGCGAAGCTGCTATTGGGGAAGCTGCCTAAAGGCTACGTCAGTCTGATGATCCCCAACAAGGGTGAAATCTTACTGTCTGTCAGCCCGGGGTTGTCCATTAGATCTTGGACTCCCCGTACTTTGATGCAAAAACATAACTTACTGTCTTTCAGTCCGAATAGCCATTATATATATATATATATATATATATATATATATATATATATATATATATATATATATATATATATATTACATAACTCTATGCTCTATTTCCCTACCTACTGAATGTATTTCTCAGTCATTTCGCAAATTTAAGCACAAGTTAAGTATGTATTTTCCACAATTCAACAAATTTATTTAAGCAAGAACTTCTACGATAAAAATCATTTGAAAATTAAGTAAATCGCAGATAGAGAATATGAGTAGAATAACCCATAAGCTCTGAATCTAGGGGTAGAAGTAATTGACTTATAGAATTTGTAATTCATTCAACTTGTACCCACGTCTTACAACAGTCTTAATTTAAATATAGGCGCTACAACTGGTGTCAGGTGTGGGGTGGATTTATTAACCCGAGGGAAAAGAAGACGTTTGGGCCAATGCAAGTGAAATTTTTCACTAGTTAATTACAATATTAACACACAGAGAATTCCAAAAAGATGACATACCCAGTTTCTCGATAACCGTGTCTAAAACTGATTTTCGTGGATCAGCATTACACGTAATCAAAGGAAATCCCATAATAAGATTCCTTTATAATGCATTTGGAAATAAAAATCGTATAAACCATATCTACCACAGAGGGGTCTCACAACTCCTCTTTGGACATTTAAAGCAAAACGAACACAACGTACTCCGTTTATTTTCAACTGTCTTGAAAGCACCAGACAAAAGAAATTCCCCTTTTCTTTTTTATTAACTTTTGATTTTAATAATTATAAAATAACCTGACTGTTTCAGACTGTAACGAAACCATGTGGCCCAAACCTCAGGGTAATCTAAAAGAAATTATGTAATTGCAATAACGTATATTTAAACTGTAAGACCTGGGTTGGAGTGTTTGCCCTTTTGTGCTAGATGTAACGAAGATTATTTTAACTCACTTTGCACCCTAGGTAATGTTCAACATAATGTAAATTAATTAAGTTACTAACCGTACTCTGTGTTGTAGTCTTGATAAAAAGAATAAACGTTTTCGAAAGCTTGGCGTAGTAAAAAAAGAGTTTTACTTCCAATGCCCGAATATGTATGTGTGTATACGCTAAAATGTACTTTGAATTAGCATTGTTCTATCAACGTTGCTAAGTGACATTTTCGAAAATGATTAACAACTTGTTGGTTTAGGTTATCTGGTGGCTTTCGATATAAAATATATAAAAACAAAAGCATTATCTGCTATTTCTAGAGCACGTAGGCGTGGCTTATCAAATTGTAAATAAAAATATGTTTTCCTTAAATATTTGAAAACCAAGGTTTAAAAAATATGTAGAATATGTGTATGAAGTGGAAGGTAATGTTACTAATGTGTTGAATAGTCTACTACTCTCATTCTTTTGCTGAACTGATACGTCAGTAAAGTGGTCTATAACACATAACTTATATACACACATTAAGTTGTAGGTCTCGAATTCAAAGCTAATTATGTAAATTACGGCAACGTCGATATCTATTCAACGCCCCCTTCAGGGGGCAGCCCGCACCTTGGTAGTGGCAGCCATTTTGGATAGATCACAGCATCCCTCTGAACAATCTCCACCCGCTACAACTTACACCCCGCAATCGTAGTCGCGGTCATGTACAGGGATGTATGAAAAAGTTTGGTGCAGTTAATAAGATGGCTATGTAACTCGAAGAGAACGTTTTAAATATTTAGTTCTTATAAGAATAGGTTAGCGGAAATAATTGTGTAATCACAATATTAATCGATTCCTTTAAAATTATTTTGGTTGCCAAGCAATGAGCTTTAATATGAGAAAACGCCTGCTTAGTTCACAAAAGTTAGTCTAGTTCTTACGTGGCAAACTGTCTTGTTGGCCAGCTTAGTTGTTGCTTATGTTATTTAGCGCCATATGATTTTTTTTATAGACGCGTTGTTACGAAAATAGAAAATGCTTTATTGACAACAATATTTTTGTAAAAATTATTTTCTTCATAAATATATAAACTCCTAAAGCTTATTTAGTAAAAAAAAATGTTTCGTTATACTTGTAAACAATTCTTACACACAGCTAATAAATTAAAATATAAGTAAATATCTCTGTACTATCATTATTCCTTACTCTTGAAACATAAAGAATACAAAAGGATATTTTTCCGAAACATTATTGGCATATTTTATTTTTATGTTGGAAAACCAATTTTCTTGGAAAAATTCTGGCTTGAAGTGCCATTTAAATAAATTTTGATTTTACAAGTCTGTAGCGCCATCTATCACCCGGATTTTAAAGCACGTAACAAAGCATAAAATGCCTAACGGACAAAAGTGTATGTATAATGGTTCGGTTCGATAAAGTTAGCCAAGAGCATTGTTCCTCTACCTTGTACTGTACAAACTAAATTTGTGATTTTTTTGCGTATATAGTTGTTGCCATTGATTTTCTATATACGATTCTGCAGAACTGCAAAACATCCAGCCAGATATAGGAATTTTATTACTGCTGAATCGGCTATGGCGTTGTTTTTGTGACCGGTTCACAGATGGCGCGAGAGTGCCCGTGTGAATTTTATATCTGGGTATGAACAATAGGTTTGAAAAATTGAAAAAAGAAAGATAGGGTATTCAGAACTTAGAAGTTATATTTTTTAATCATTTAGGAAGTTTTTTTACGTATTTTCTTGAAAACTGATGAAAACTATTTTTAGTGATGACAAAAAGTAATCCGTTCCCAATTTAGAAGAGTACTACTTCTACACAGTGATTTTCATTTCTAGCTTTTATCAAAAATAAAACCACATTTGGCCAAAATGTTTTTCTCCAGAAGTATGCGGAATTTTCCCAATTTCTAAACGACGTATAAACTCACAGTGAAAAATACTGCCATAATTTAAACATATTATTTGTGTCTCTTATCATCTACGAGATTTTCCTTGAACTGGTACAGCTCAAGTAGACTTACAGTCTATGTACTAATATATCGCGAGAGATCTATTTATTTATTTATTTATTTAATATCATACCACTTGTTGCTACGCCACGAATTGAACCTTAAACTTAACTGGTTGAAATTTCAACTAGTGTTCGTTACAAGTAATCCATGCCTACATACGTGTTTAGTGTTGGTTATGGTAAAAGTGTTTTTTTTATGTGAAACCATTTCAGAATTTTTTTGTCATTAGATAGTTAACTACAACAAAACACCAAAAATTTTTGTGTAGGTATTAATTATATTTTACATATGCTTTTGCGGAAAGATAATATTTCAATTATACTATACCCAACCTCAAATATTCAAGAAATCTAGGTGATTTATGTTGTTCCAATGCCGCAAACGCGCAGTTGTCATAGTGCAACGTCGACTACCAAATATCGTGGGTTGTTGGAGGGGTCAGAATCGACATTTTGACACATTTTATATTCTTTTCCAGATGGAAAACCAGCGTTAATATGGAAAAAGAAATGGCATAAATGGATACCGGTCGAAAAATAAACCTGCTGAGAAAAAATCTAAAAATAACTTTTTCTTTTAAATCTATAAATATATGTTATTTCAGTAGCGAAATAAATGAAACCCACTTAATAAAAACCTTAAATTAATGCTCTGTCCTATAAAAGGTTAAAATATTTTTACAGCTAGATTCTCCAACGCTAGTCGGGTAAGCGATTTAAATTGTGTAAAATGTGGGAGGTATTCTTAAAAAATTAACGGATAAAATAAACCCAAAAAGAATCACAAAATAATTAAAACAGTGTGGAATAATGTCGGTTAAAAATAGCATCTGTCGGAAAAAATCAAGAAAATTCGATTTTTACCCCTTAAATACGCTACTGGATAACCCATTCGGTATTCATTTTAAAGTGTAATTATCCGTAAATAAGTATAAGTAGTCTTGAGAAATGGGGAAAAATAAGATAGAAAAAATACAGAATGATTCAAATGTACCGATGTCGAGGTCGATTGTTTCCTCCTATAAAGAAAGAATAAACTAAAATACATTGAAATCACGTATTTCGACGAGCTCTTTCCGATGACGTATATGGCATTTTAATTTGAACCATTTTGATCCCACAAAAAATTAAAAACCGTGAAACATTTGGATCGAAAATCGAAATTTCCAGTTTTTCAAAAATATATTCGTTTCACAGTGATTTTAGGTTTAGGTAAACGTATTGAAAAATTTATTTGAGAATTTAAAGTTTAATTTATGAATCCGTTTTTCGATCTGACGTTTTGTTTTCGAGTTATTAGGTAGGTACCAAAAAGGCAAACGGCATTTTTAGAACTAAAAAAATTCAAAAGAATTACTTGCCATTTTCCGATTCTCATCAGTTTCAATAGAGTTCTGACGCTCCGGATCCTCCGGACCTGTAACCGATTTAAACGAAAATCACGGAAATTTGACATTTAATAGCTTCGAAACGAAACATCCTTATAACTGATTTTTTTACCAAAGCTAGTTGCACTATTCCTTTATCAGCCCAAAAAATTCGATTGCTCCCCCTCTGACTATTTCCGAGAAAAACAAACCTGTTCGATTTTAGGTTAACATTTACATTGACACTTATTTTTGCTGATCTCCTAACGTCATTATTCACTAAGGACAAATGGCTGATTTTTCAATTGTAATAAATTATACCGAAAAGTAAATATTCTTGTAGCTAAATTATCCTTGTAATTTTCTTCAAAATATTTGTTTTTGAGTCTGTAATGACTTCCTTAAACGATTGATGCAATAAAAAAAATATGTGCATATTTCTTATTAGAAAATCCATTGTTGAATATGTACAGGGTGTCCGGATTTCGTTGTATTTATTTGCGGGTTATCTCAGTTATTAGTAGAGATAGGAGGTTGCGGTTTGCACGTCATGGCGCTACTTTTTTGTGTAACGAAAAATGCCATAAACAGAATTTTCATAGCTTTCTTTGTTTTCGAGCTACAGGGTGATTTTGAAAATTTTTACTTTTTGAGCATCCCTTGTATCTCGGCTATGCCGCATCGTATCAAAATAGGAAAAACTGGCCTTTATGCAGAATGTTACGTAGAATACGATGACGTAGTTAGTTTTTTTCTAAATATTATAATTTTCGAGTAATGGTATAAAGTTGTAGTTTTTTAAATGGGACACCCTGTATATTTATACATCGTTACATTCCGCTTATCGAGGGCTTTTTGAAAATATATAACACATGATATTTATTTTTTCACTGAAGCCGTTAAATCACAATTTTTAATAAAAATGTCAATTTTTATATAGTAGGCTTTGGCTTACAAAACAATTGACACACATTTTAGAAATCTTGTATGTTAAGTTGTTGATATCATCCATTTTAACAATTTGATGTTATCGTCAGTTTTTTTATTATTGCCAATTAATTTTTGTAATATCGTTTATTACTTTACTTATAGTTTGTTATTTTTGTTAGCACTCATTATATTAATATGGCTGCAAGCGAGAGTTTTAAAAATTTTGAAATTTTTTTTTAAATATTTTTATATATTTTTTCAGCAAGGCGGACCTCCTGATCATAATTCTCACGTTATAAAAAGTTATCTGGAAAATCAGTTTCCTGGTCACTGGATTCGCACAATAAGATGGCCTCACAGGTCACCTGATTTGTCAGTCCTGGACTTTTTTTGTGGGGTTCTTTGGAAAATAAAATATTTCATACCCGGCGTCAAACGATAGAAGCATTGCGTAATGCTACTGAAATGGAATTCAGAAATTTGCAAGCACGGCCAGTTATTCTTTTAATTGCTTTAGGAAGAATAAAAAATGTGACAATATTGTGTTCAGAATAACGGAAATCAATGCGAACAATCTCTGTAATGTGTAGGTATACGTTTTACTTCATGGCCTACTATAAAATATTGACATTTTTATTAAAATTGTGATTTAACGGCTTCAATGAAAAAATAAATATCATGTGTTATATATTTTCAAAAAGCCCCCGATAAGCGGAATGTAACGATGTATATACAGGGTGTCCCATTTAAAAAACTACAACTTTATACCATTACTCGAAAATTATAATATCTAGAAAAAAACCAACTACGTGATCGTATTCTACGTAACATTTTGCATAAAAGCCAGTTCTTACTATTTTGATATGATGCGGCATAGCCGAGATACAAGGGGTGCTCAAAAAGGGAAAATTTTCAAAATCACCCTGTAGCTCGAAAACAACCTTCTATCTCTTCTAATAACTGAGATAACCCGCAAATACAACGAAATCCGGACACCCTGTACTGTAAATGATGGACCAGTCTATGAATTACTATGCTGTGAATAGTTTTCAAGGAACTGTTATACTCTTCTTTCAGCATTAATTAATCAAGTTTAAAATAGTCTATCCTAGAAAATTAGAGCAATTATTATCGTATAATCGAATTTTTCCTCCATTTCTAACCCTTATTCCAAAGAGTTATTGTATAATCAAACACTTGCAGCTAATAACAAAAGCTCTTTGTGCTCAGCTAAGCTCCTTAACTTTGCCAGAATTATAGAGCTCTATTTTCAAGATTCCTCTCTACGATATATACACCTACTTATACGAATATAGTCGAATCATGAACGCGCCTTTAAAATAACTGTAGAGTAAATTTTGTAAGTTTTGACGGCTTTAGCTAGATGGTGTTTTATAATAGGGTAAGCTGGGTTAGATTCGAATATGAGTTCTACAGCATCTACAGTTTTCGGCAGTTAAATCAGATTGGGAATCTTACCCTGGGAGTCGGGAGAGATGACGAACAGTTTCGGCGGCATTTAAACAAATTTCAAAAATTGAAACGCTTTCTGCCGCCGCCGACGTATAAGAAAACCGTAAAATAAATCAAGAAGGACCATTTTTGATTCTGGCCTAGGAGACCTCCTGCTATCGCGATTTCTGGGTCATTGCCTTTATTAGGCTGGCTTCCACCCAGGGTGTCTCGAGTACAGACGCTTTCACCAGAATCAAAATGAGACCTATATGAATCGGTTCATTTTGGATGAAATCAAAATCAAATCAAAACATGCTTTAACCCCTGTTACAAAAGTTTTGAGAAAAAGTTTGGCCTTAGTTACTTTTCTAAAACTGAATAAACTTTTATTGTACAACAATATATTTATAACATCAATTGTTACTCTACAAAAATCATCTAGTTTAATGCCGCTAAGGGTCCGTGTTCTTCAACAACTCTCAGTATATGTCGAACTGGTCTCATGAGGTTTTGGGCGTCATGTATATTCATTTCTCTTATTTTCCGGATGATTCGCTGCCGAAGTTCCTGCTCGTTTCTGGCCTCCCAACCGTCATTGTAGACTTTCTGCGCCAATCGAGCCCAAAAAGTTTCAATTGGTCTGGCTTGGGGAAGATTCGGGGGATTATCAATCCTGGGCACATACGGAATGTTTCTTGCTTCCAACCAGTCAAGTGTAGCTCTAGCATAATGTGCTGATGCTAGATCCGGCCAAAACATATAATTTCCATCTGCGTGATGCTGGTTGATAAAATCAACTAATTTTGTGAGACAGTCTCTGATATAGACTTCAGCATTCACTGCCTCTCCTCTTACACGACTAACAAAAGGCCTGGATATTCCCCTTTCGGATATGGCACACCAAACCAATAGTTTTTCTGAAAATTTAGCTTTGGCTTTATATCTAACTTCATTTGGGGTCTCCTCTATGTTGTCGGTATAAAATCCAGAATTTCCAGGTAAGGGTGAAATATTTTTCATCATCCATGACAACGCATCTGTTGTTCGCGAAGTGAATTCGTCTTAAATTGCGGCAGCATCTGGGTATCCTTGCTATCTGGGCATCGGTATATTTGGGCGCCTTTTTTCTCTTTCGGTATTTTATACCGCTCCTAGCATTATAATGACAAACGGTGGCGTTGGAAATTCGGAAACGAGGAGCAACCTTTCTTGTAGATTTTCCAATGGAATTTTTCATTATTCGAGCTAACCTGTTCTGCTGTGCTTGAGATAACTTGCGTGGTCGACCAGTTTTTGGGAGGTTCACACAAGGGATTCCTTCTTCACATTCCCGAATTGTTCGATATATCGTTGTTTTTGAAATATTTTCGCCTTGAAAAAGTCTTACTATTTCCTTTTTGGGTATTTGCCCAACAAGTCTATAAATACTTCTGCGAATATCTAACTTGTATGCCATTGCGAAAAGAACTGTCAACAATTTGACATGTCTAACAAAATGGCAAAACCCGTAGCAACAGTAAATTCCAAGGATGACTTGATGTACTGCATCCCTATTTTTGGACAGCACCTTAATTTTTTTTCTCAAAACTTTTGTAACAGGGGTTATTGTCAAAAACGACATAAAATCTTTATAGACAAAGCTAAAAACTAAAAATATAAAACAGGTACATATATAAATCAATAATATTATAAATCTAATTATAATACAAAATGATTTAATTAAATGATCGTGACAAAGTATCTTCAAAATACTTATTTAATGAGTAAAATGCTTTCTCCAATAATAATTTCTTAACAACTTTTCTAAATTTTTTAAATACCAAAATATTTTTGATACATAAAGTTTATTAAAAATCTATTTAGAATCATCTTCTATTGATTTTTTTACAAGACTAGAGCAATGTATAGGTAGACAAAAATTAGAATTTTGTCTTGTATTATATTGAATGCAATTATTAAATCGATTTTTATATTTTCTATGCAGTCAACAAACAGTTTCAAGTATAAAAATTAGAGTTAAAATTTTGTGAGAGATAAATAAAGGTCTACAAGAATCTTTAGAATTTGTTTTACAAATGTATCTAATAGATCTTTTTTTGTAAAAGAAATACATATAGAGTGAATAAGGTATTGACTAGAATTTCCCCAGAAGAAAATTCCATATCTTAAGAAGGATTCAATTAAAGAATGGTAATCATTTTTACCAACAATAAAGTCAAGTTATTTTGAAAGAAGTCTCAGTGCATAACGACCTGATGATAATTTTTTACAAGTTTTTCAATATGGTCATTAAAGGTAAGATTTTGATTTATGTGAATTCCTCGAAACTTTGTAAATTTTGGGATATTAATAATTTGATTGTCAAAGATAATATCTGTAAGTTTACATTTAAAATGTAATATATTAGTTTTACTAATATTAAAAGAAAGCAGGTTAGAGTCACACCACTCTTTAACTTTAAACAAGTCAATGTCTATAATTTTTTTAATGCAATACCTTTTTTACGATTCCAAAGCATTGTAGTATCATCTGCAAAAATTGTAAATTTTTAATTTTTTTAATTTTTTTTTTTTATTTTTTATTCAGTTTTTTAAGTAACTGTTGACGTAACTGCACTTTCGAAAGATCAATGTGAACAACTTAAATAAGTAATAAAAAAATGTACTGATTCATTTTCATGTAAAAGTACAAAGGTAAACGTACTAACACTTATTAATTGATACCTAATATAACTGAAGAGAATCAATAACGAATAAATCTGCGCCTCTGATTAACTTGTTTATTTAAGTGCCTCAAGTAAACAGCAGGAACAAATTAATTCCTGCTTGCATTATTAGGTATTCATATCGAGAGTAGACACGTTGATAAAACAGAACGAAGCCTTTGTTGTTTTCCTGCCGAGCTCCACAAACTAAACTGGCTTATTAATTAATTTAAATATAACATTTTATACAATTAATTTTGCTTACATAACTTCTTATGTAATAAGAGATGTAGTCTAAACCTACATAGATTTTCATGAAAGGTTAGACTAATTTTGTGTTGTAAATCCGGTCTCAGTCACTAATATCAGAGTCTGACTGACGAGCCCCGTTGCACGTCTATAGTGTGGCACAAGAAGAAAATGTAAAATTATTTTTTAATTACCCAACCAAACAAATATAACCCAAACAAAATTAAGCATTATGAGAATCTTAAAAAGTTAAAGAGCAAATGCTGATTGCTGGTGTAAAAATATTTTTTAAAATTACGTTACGTAATGTACTAGGGAATACTATATACCAAGAATAATCCTCACGCCAAGATAGTCTATAAGAGAATTCAATAAGTAAAAAGGCCTATTCAGTTTTAGACATATATAGTCAACAGTGTCGCACCGAGACATGTGACAGTCCAAGACAATACCCAAATACTTTACAGATTACAAAATTTTTATCTTAGCCGAATCAATGTAAAGATTCACATTTGCCAAGATTTCTTTGCTTTTTAAAAAAACTTTATCAAAACGGCCTTCTCATGATTGTTCTAAAAGCGCCATTATTGAAAGCTTTCTAGGAGAGTTTCTAATTTTCGTTGTACCTCAATAGTATTACTATCGCTAACAATAAGAAAAATATCATCCGCGTACAGAAAAACCTTAACGTAGTTAATATACATCATTTATAAATAAAACAAATTTGAAGGGACCAATCACCCTGCCCTGGGATGCACCTATACTGAACTTAAAATTTTCGGAAATGTCATCGTCGGCTCTGACCAATATTCTACGATTACGCAGAAAAGATGTAACCCAGTCGTTAACATGTACACGAATACCGAGCACCTTTATTTTTTTCGAAACAAAGTCAACCCTTAGAGTGTTGAAAGCCTTTGCAAGGTCAAATAACAGCCCAAAAAACAAAGCGTTTCCATCCATTTTATCAAAAATATATTTGAAACTTGATTTTGCTTGTGTCACAAAATTGTAAATCAGGTTTGAAACAACCGTTTCCACCATCTTGGAGAGGAAGCAATAGGTCTGTACAAACACGATACACTTACAACGGTATGCTACGTTATGACGTCACTTTGAGGGAACATCTTAAATTGACTAGGCGCTTACCTGAGCAAATGAAATATGACAATAATATTTCAATAAACGTCAACTGAACACACTACCCGACAATAAACTGACCTGTACTTATGTACAAGAGGTGCAAGCTTCTAGTCAATTTAGGATTTTCCCTCGAAGTGACGTCATAGCGTAGCATACCGTTGTAAGTGTATCGTGGGTCTGTATTTTTTAATGTGTTGGTGGTTACCAGTTTTTGGGATTGGAACAACAATAGCGGTTTTAGACAATTAGGAAAAATTACACTAGTAACTGATAGGTTGACTAATTAGTTAAAAATAAATAACTTTATGTAAATACAGTCATTTTATCATTTTGAAAGACAACTACTAGTTTTTATCAAACCTTTAATGATGATGTACAGTCATTTTATCATTTTGAAAGACAACTACTAGGTTTTATCAAACCTTTAATGACGACGGGTGTTCTATATGTGATTATGCTTTATTGGAAAGTTGTTACGAAAAATGTAACTTTAACTTAGGACGTTATTGATTTTTTGTTGTTTTTCTTTGGTTCTGTTTAATATGGAAAGTGTAAAAGTTCCACGACAAGAATAAAGTAAGTTAAAAGCAAAATGGTGTTATTATTGATAGCTTAAGTGACGATAACATACACATATGTTTAAAGTTTTTAAAAAGGACCTTACTTGAACGAAAGAAGAATACCAAAACAATTCACTTATTTTTATGTAAAAGATATATCTATTTTATAACTTTCTGGAGTTTCTGATTCCTATATTGGAAAGTCATTCGACAGGGTGTCGCTCCCCTCCTAGAAAAGAATTTTTACAATAGAAATTGTACGGCAAATGCAAATTATTGGGTTTAAATTTACCAAAAATTTCTACTCTTAATAAAAAATTACAGTCAAGTGTTTCTATATTTTAGCCAAAATTATAGTATTATGATTTTTTTTTTATTTTGGTTTCATATCAAAGCTTTTTCGATATCTTTTTTAGTATCATAATAAGCTTTTTATTAAATCGTTTTTAATCTTTTAAAATTTGGTAATGCGGTATGTATACATGTATAATAAAATTATTTGTTAACTTATCAATGCTGCTGTGGTACATAATTTGTAATTGCAAACAAATTTTTACATAAACATTTACAAAATTTGTGTCATGTTTTCTTTTTAAATATGCATTTTATTATTGAAAATAATGCAAAATAGAAAAAATAGTATAAAGTACATGTTTTATAAAGCTATTACCGCACTTGTCTAATATGGACGCATGCTCTAAAATTATGCTTTATAAAACTTGTACTTTAAGATACTACTTCAACGCCAGAGATAAAGGAAACTTAATTTTGTATAAAAATTACAGTGACCAGCAGGAAAATATAAAACTTCTTTACTACCATAGCAAAGTAATTTCACAAAATTACTTTTATAACAGTTTTATTACATTTACCTCTAAATATGTAGATTCTCTCTCGCTCACCTTTTGCAACCAATTTTAATAATCGCCGTAAATCTACTATAACTCTTTTCCGTGAAGAGTAAAGTACCCTCAAATTTTGAGATAGGAGGATATGAATTTAAATTCGAGCATAACTTGTAATTTTGAAAAGTATATTAAGCTAGCTCACCATGGTCACGTCGCGCATTTCTAACCTAATGGATATTTAGTTGCTAATTAGTTGCTAATTAGTTACGCCAATCCCGATTTAGTTGCTATTCATCCCTCCAAGATACACGCGGTGAGATAACTTAAATATTAATCTAGCAGACCAATTGCTATAACTCGGGTTCTGATCAACTTATCGACTTTGTTCAGCCGCCATATTTAGTTGCTAATTAGTTGCTGGAAGATAGCATAGTTTATTTTACCCCCCGTCAACCCCTAACTCCAGGATCGGCACCCCTAAAGGCATGAATTTCAATATGGCTCTGTAGGTAATTATAAATGGTTCTATATTTAGTTGCTAATTAGTTGCTGACGTTTTATGCTTTTTATTTTTTTTCCCTCCCCATTATACCCGATAACTACGGTGGTGCTAGAATAATTGTTTGTCTATTCAACCCTTCCGCGCAACTTTTGATCAATGAGAGATATCGACTTGGTTCAACCGCCATATTTAGTTGCTAATTCGTTGCTGGAAGATAGCGTAGTTTATTTTACCCCCCGTCAACCCCTAACTCCAGGATCGGCACACCTAAAGGCATGAATTTCAATATGGCTCTGTAGGTAATTATAAATGGTTCTATATTTACTTGCTAATTAGTTGCTGACGTTTTATGATTTTTATTGTTTTCCCTCTCCACTTTACCCGATAACTACGGTGGTGCTAGAATAATTGTTTGTCTATTCAACCCTTCCGCGCAACTTTTGATCAATGAGAGATCGACTTCGTTCAACCGCCATATTTAGTTGCTAATTAGTTGCTGAAAGATAGCGTAGTTTATTTTACCCCCCGTCAACCCCTAACTCCAGGATCGGCACCCCTAAAGGCATGAATGTCAATATGGCTCTGTAGGTAATTATAAATGGTTCTATATTTAGTTGCTAATTAGTTGCTGACGTTTTATGATTTTTATTTTTTTCCCTCCCCATTATACCCGAAAACTGCCGTGGTGCTAGAATAATTGTTTGTCTATTCAACCCTTCCGCGCAACTTTTGATCAATGAGAGATATCGACTTCGTTCAACCGCCATATTTAGTTGCTAATTAGTTGCTGGAAGATAGCGTAGTTTATTTTACCCCCCGTTAACCCCTAACTCCAGGATCGGCACCCCTAAAGGGATGAATTTCAATATGGCTCTGTAGGTAATTATAAATGGTTCTATATTTAGTTGCTAACTAGTTGCTGACGTTTTATGATTTTTATTTTTTCCCTCCCCATTATAACCGAAAACTACGATGGTGCTAAAATAACTGTTTGTCTATTCAACCCTTCCGCGCAACTTTTGATCTATGAGAGATATCGACTTCGTTCAACCGAGATATTTAGTTGCTAATTAGTTGCTGGAAGATAGCGTAGTTTATTTTACCCCCGGTCAACCCTTAACTCCAGGATCGGCACCCCTAAAGGGATGAATTTCAAAATGGCTCTGTATATATACGCAGATATTTATAATTACCTACAGAGCCATATTTAAATTGATGCCTTTAGGGGTGCCGATCCTGGAGTTAAGGGTTGACCGGGGGTAAAATAAACTACGCTATCTTCCAGCAACTAATTAGCAACTAAATATGGCGGCTGAACGAAGTCGATATCTCTCATAGATCAAAAGTTGCGCGGAAGGGTTGAATAGACAAACAGTTATTTTAGCACCATCGTAGTTTTCGGTTATAATGGGGAGGGAAAAAAATAAAAATCATAAAACGTCAGCAACTAATTAGCAACTAAATATAGAACCATTTATAATTACCTACAGAGCCATATTGAAATTCATCCCTTTAGGGGTGCCGATCCTGGAGTTAGGGGTTGGCGGGGGGTAAAATAAACTACGCTATCTTCCAGCAACTAATTAGCAACCAAATATGGCGGTTGAACGAAGTCGATATCTCTCATTGATCAAAAGTTGCGCGGAAGGGTTGAATAGACAAACAATTATTCTAGCACCACCGCAGTTTTCGGGTATAATGGGGAGGGAAACAAATAAAAATCATATAACGTCAGCAACTAATTAGCAACTAAATATAGAACCATTTATAATTACCTACAGAGCCATATTGAAATTCATGCCTTTAGGGGTGCCGATCCTGGAGTTAGGGGTTGACGGGGGGTAAAATAAACGACGCTATCTTCCAGCAACTAATTAGCAACTAAATATGGCGGTTGAACGAAGTCGATATCTCTCATTGATCAAAAGTTGCGCGGAAGGGTTGAATAGACAAACAATTATTCTAGCACCACCGTAGTTATCGGGTATAATGGGGAGGAAAAAAAAATAAAAATCATGAAACGTCAGCAACTAATTAGCAACTAAATATAGAACCGTTTATAATTACCTACAGAGCCATATTGAAATTCATGCCTTTAGGGGTGCCGATCCTGGAGTTAGGGGTTGACGGGGGGTAAAATAAACTACGCTATCTTCCAGCAACTAACTAGCAACTAAATATGGCGGTTGAACGAAGTCGATATCTCTCATTGATCAAAAGTTGCGCGGAAGGGTTGAATAGACAAACAATTATTCTAGCACCACCGTAGTTATCGGGTATAATGGGAGGGAAAAAAAATAAAAAGCATAAAACGTCAGCAACTAATTAGCAACTAAATATAGAACCATTTATAATTACCTACAGAGCCATATTGAAATTCATGCCTTTAGGGGTGCCGATCCTGGAGTTAGGGGTTGACGGGGGGTAAAATAAACTACGCTATCTTCCAGCAACTAATTAGCAACTAAATATGGCGGTTGAACGAAGTCGATATCTCTCATTTATCAAAAGTTGCGCGGAAGGGTTGAATAGACAAACAATTATTCTAGCACCACCGTAGTTATCGGGTATAATGGGGAGGAAGAAAAAATAAAAATCATAAAACGTCAGCAACTAATTAGCAACTAAATATAGAACCGTTTATAATTACCTACAGAGCCATATTGAAATTCATGCCTTTAGGGGTGCCGATCCTGGAGTTGGGGGTTGACGGGGGGTAAAATAAACTACCCTATATTCCAGCAACTAATTAGCAACTAAATATGGCGGTTGAACGAAGTCGATATCTCTCATTGATCAAAAGTTGCGCGGAAGGGTTGAATAGACAAACAATTATTCTAGCACCACCGTAGTTATCGGGTATAATGGGGAGGGAAAAAAATAAAAAGCATAAAACGTCAGCAACTAATTAGCAACTAAATATAGAACCATTTATAATTACCTACAGAGCCATATTGAAATTCATGCCTTTAGGGGTGCCGATCCTGGAGTTAGGGGTTGACGGGGGGTAAAATAAACTACGCTATCTTCCAGCAACTAATTAGCAACTAAATATGGCGGTTGAACGAAGTCGATATCTCTCATTGATCAAAAGTTGCGCGGAAGAGTTGAATAGACAATCAATTATTCTAGCACCACCGTAGTTATCGGGTATAATGGGGAGGGAAAAAAAATAAAAAGCATAAAACGTCAGCAACTAATTAGCAACTAAATATAGAACCATTTATAATTACCTACAGAGCCATATTGAAATTTATGCCTTTAGGGGTGCCGATCCTGGAGTTAAGGGTTGATGGGGAGTAAAATAAACTATGCTATCTTCCAGCAACTAATTAGCAACTAAATATGGCGGCTGAACAAAGTCGATAAGTTGATCAGAACCCGAGTTATAGTAATTGGTCTGCTAGATTAATATTTAAGTTAGCTCACCGCGTGTATCTTGGAGGGATGAATAGCAACTAAATCGGGATTAGCGTAACTAATTAGCAACTAAATATCCATTAGGTTAGAAATGCGCGACGTGACCATGGTGAGCTAGCTTAATATACTTAATTTTGAAGCAGTGTTTCCTAGTAACATTTTTCCGTATTTTTAAAAATAAGGGTACTTTACTTTTAAAAAATTTCGTAGATTTGTCTTTCCTCCCTGTATCTTGCAATCTCTTGGTCTATTAAATTAATAAAGAGCAAAGTGATTTAATGCAAAATAATTAAAACAAAATATAATGTTTATCGGATAAGGGTATAAAGAGAATCTTATTTCTACTCGGCAGTCGCATTAAAATATTATCTTAATTATGTTTCTTGACTTAGGTTCATGTAATGTGAGATAATGGTATGGTCTCAAAGAAATCGTTCAACACGGTTTTGTTAAATATCCTCTTACTATGTAAGGCATATTTGATTAAAACCTACCCCTTTTAGAGAAGGTAAATAATTAATAGGATGGACTTTAGGGAATACAGGAGAGGAAAACGCCCAATAAGTAAACAGATGAATAAAAGGGTAGTGCCACTTTTGGCGTCAGATGTTGAGTTAGTAACAGTAATACTACAACTGAAACAGAGCAATGTCAGAAAAGGGTGTATAAATGTAATTTTGAAGCAACCCTTCCTAATACAAATTTTTCGTACTTTTAAAAATAAGGGTACTTGAACCTAAACGATTTCGAAGATTTTTCTCTCCTCCCTGTATGTGTGACTTTTTATGATTCTGTTAACGGTTAATTTTTTTTTCAGGTGTTCATCAACTCCATAACTTCCATAAACTCAATAATAAAATAATTTCACATTTGTTTGGAACATCTTAGACCATTTTGTAGAAGCGCAATAAGGCTCTCCAGCCAGAGTCTGCTATTAGTGACTAATACCAGCTTTACAACACAAAAGGTCTGGATATTTTCATGAAAAAAGTATGTGGGATTTGACTTCGTAATTATTTCGTCTATTACATTAATACAGAGTAAAGTAATTTGACGGAAAATCATTAAAATGAAATATAATATTTATTGTAAAGTGTATAAAGAGAAACTTATTTTTACTCGGCAGTCTCATTAACTCATTTTCTTAATTATGTTAAAACACTTGCTTTAGGTTTATGAAATGTGAGGAAATGGTAATATCACAAAGGAATTGTTCAACAAGTTTTATTAAATATCCTTTTACTATGTACACAGTAAAAAATCCAGTTGATTAACCACAAGAGATGTCTGATTTTATTGGCCGGATTAAATTTTTTGATTTAATTTGTAATTATTTTCTAAATCAGTTTCATAATCTTCGTTATGATTCAAACAAATTACTCATTCTCGATTACTTTAAATCGATACTGATCAAATGCATAAAAAAGACAAACATTTTAAATCATATTTCCTTGTTAAAATAATCACAATAATCAGTATCAATCACCTACTGACTAAAAAATACTCAAACTTCTAAACCAAGCCGCCAACACATGCGCAGTACGCAACCTTTTAATCACAAGGGAGTACCGATATCCATCCACCCCGCTGCAATCTGCAAAAATTCCATTTAATCGGCAGTAGGTATGGCGGTTTCTGTGGTAGTGCAATGTGCAATGTGAGGTTATAACGAATGAAGTGGTCTACCTGTTCTAAAATTTTACGAATATTCTTTTAAAAACTTTGTTGTTACATCATGTTGGTGAAATTATGTTTCAAAAACAAAAGAAATACGCAAAAATCTCAGATCTTGAATCCAATCCCTTGGAGGAACTCATGCACTAATGTAAGTTATTTTCCATGTATTTTCAAAGAAAAGATTTGTCATGCCAGGTCTTCATTAGTGTTTTATGTATTTATTTACAGATGAGTAAATAATTTTCGTGATTTTACTTCATATAATTATTTTCAACTTTTACACTGTAAAAAAAAATATTAAATTTTAAATCAAATTCAACCCAATTTTGACTAAATCCAGGTCCACGCCTCACCTCCCCGGATTTTTGTTTATGATATGGGACAAACAATTCCCATGCTTTGGGAATTTGCATTACCTATCTTTTATATAATTTCATCCGTTTGTTCTTTAATGTGTTCCCTTTTCTTATGTATTATAGTATTGTCATTTAATAAATAAAACCGACGCCCTAATCAGGTACTTTATAGGGCGGAGAGGGGAAGGGCGGTGCTACTGATGATTGCATATCAATCACATTGGATTTAAGATTTAATAAAAAATGATTAGAGTATTATGGAAATTTAATCACTATGGAAGAAAATTTTAATAAAAATTGATTTAGATGTAATCAGAATTAATTGTTAGGTTAATCAATTTTGAATAAGAAAATTTAATCACAGATCCTTCGATTTAATCAATATGCAGTGTTAATTTTTTCAATCAATCTGGCGTGGACCTGGATTTAGTCAAAATTGGGTTGAATTTGATTTAAAATTTAATCATTTTTTTTACAGTGTAAGGAATATATCTGATTAAAGACGGTAAATGATAAATAGGACTTTGGGGAACAAAGGCAAGGGAGACGCCCAATAAGTAAATAGAGAAGTCGAAGCGTGATGCCACTTTTGGTGTCAGGTGTGGGGTTAGTAAGAATAATACTACAACAAAACACAGTGATGCCAGAAAAAGCTGTACAAATTTTAATGTAATTTTGAAGCAACTTTCCCTATTTTTTCCTTATTTTTAAAAATAAGCTCCCTTTATGCAGTTTGATTTTTCACATTTCTAATGGTTAATTTTGTTTTCAGGTGTCCACCAACTTTTTGTAATACCCACATTTAATTCAACTTAGTAATAAAATAATTGCACATTTGTTTGGAACTTTTTGGACCACTCTGTAGAAGCGCAATAGGGCTCGCCAGCAAGACTCTGCTATTAGTGACTAATACCGGCTTTACAACACAAAAGCTCTGGGTACTTTCGTGCAAAAAGTATGTGGGATTTGACTTCGCAATTTCTTAGTCTATTACATTATAGAGAGTAAAGTAATTTGATGCAAAATCGTTAAAACGAAATAAAATATTTATTATAAAAGGGTATAAAAAATTTCCACTCGGCAGTCGCATTAAAACATTTTCTTAATTATGTTAAACCACTTGATTTAGGTTCATGTAGTGTGAGGGAATGGTAATGTCTCAAAGGAATTGTTCAACACGGTTTTGTTAAATATCCCTTTACTATGTAAGGGATATTTGATTAAAATTTACCTCTAAAGAAGGAAAATGATAAATAGGATAGACTCTGTGGGATAAGGGAAAGGCAGACACCCAATGAGTAAATGGTAGCAGGTCTGGGGATAGTAACTAGTAACACTAAAACTGAGACATAAAAAGGTGTATAAATAAACTATTTCAAGATATAGCGAAAAAAAGATATGTCTCAAGGCGTTTGCTATGTAAATACGCGGAGATGCTTAAGTTTAATTATCTGAAATGTTTAATCTACGACAGTTAGATTATGACACATTTAGCATTGCCATTTGGATGTCATTATGGCCTTCATAATAACACTCAGTGTCATTATGAATAATTATTGGACGCCAGTAATGAAGTTGCCAAAGTCAAAATTGAAACAATCAACAAGCGCGGTTACCATGACATCGACTATATGGGCACCTGATAATTTTGAATTTTAATTTATGAAAATATTGCTGGAATTTTAAGATAAAATCGACTGAAATCTATTTGAACCGTCATAGTTTAAATTTTGAATGATACACGTTCGATATGAACTTTGTTATAATGAAACTTGTATAAATAAACCACTCGGCTGACGCCTCGTGGTTTAACGTTACACGCGTTTCATTATAGTGTTCATATCGAACTAGTATCATTAGTAACTATAATAACATGTCTTATGCAAACGCTGAAAATGGTATTAGGACCTACTTTGTTAACGTGGCGTTTTGGGAAAAAAGGGACCGAAGTTAAATGGTTTCCAGGAAGTGGGTGTTTCGACAGCAAGAAGTGTTGGTACCTTGAGACTACAGAGAACAAAGAAATTTCTAAGAATACAGGGTGTCTCAAACTCATATTATGGGCAATATCTTTGCTATTTGTAGAGGTAGAGACATCAAATTTTAGACATATCTTAATGGTTAATAAATCTGTTTTTCTATGTAATTTAACTTTTTCAATTCCCTTGAGGGCTGACGCTAGGGAGTTAAGGCCAAAATTTTAAAAGCAACCCTATCCGGTGTGGTACCTCATTTTAAAGGTTTTTAGAAAAGAAACATGTTACTTACTAAACCCGAGGTCCCTATGATTCGTTTTTAAATGGCAAGCCTACAAAAACTAAAAATCATAAAAAAATTTAAAAATTTGGTACCTTTACTTCTCATTACATCAAAAATTGTTCAAAATGACCACCATGAATTTCTTGGCAGTAATAAAGTCGATTTTGGAACTCTGCCAAGAAGTAATACCTGACATTGTCAAAAATGTGAGATGTAAGTTCCAAAATCGACTTTAGTACTGCCAAGAAGTTCATGGTGGTCATTTTCAACAACTTTTAAAGTTATAAGAGAAATAAAGGTATTTAAATTTTTAATATTTTTGTACATGATTTTTAATCTTTAGAGGCTTGGCATTTAAAAACGAATCAAGATACGGACCTCGGGTTTACGGTCAGTGTTGTAAATATCCGTATTCTTTAGGTATCCGAATAATACGGAATCGGAATCGGCTAATCCATTATCTGAATACGTATCCATTTCTTGACTCGCGCGAAAGCGGTTACAAATCATGTATACGTATGCAACACTAAAACATTTTCTATCCGGATACGGCTAGGTAGGTCGATGCAGTGATATAATCATATCATTCGAAGTCGACGGTTAAGGATAAGAAGGCACCGTCGTTTGTTCTCGTTTGAATTCGGTTCGGGTGAGGCGGGCCAAGTTTAACCAATGGGTCTCATCCCATATGATACTCGTTACCTCGATCACTATGCTATCTTTTTTTAGGAAATGTCATTAGAAAGAGAAAGCATAAGATCAAATTTGCCAAATCGCAGAGCGTGTTGTTCGCTTACACTCGATTCCGATTCCGTTTTCTCTTTGCACTTTGCATTAGTAACCACCCGATGCAAATCTATTTTGATTTCGAATCAAGTTCTCGGCCGGTTACGGATAATCCGGATGCTTTTAATATTCGGATCCAACAGATTTTTGGATACGTATCCTTACATCACTATTTACGTTAAATATTTCTTTTTATAGACCTTTAAAATGAGGTATCACAGGTTGCACTTAAAATTTTGGCCTGAACTCCCTAGCGTCACCTCTCAAGGTGGTTGAAAAAGTTAAATTACCTAAAAAAGTAGATTTATTAACCAATAAGACACACCAAAAATTTACTGTCTCCATCTTTACTAATAGCCCATACTAAGACTTCCCCAATACCCTGCACGTTTGCCTTAAATTTCAAATAAGAGTAAACTAGACGTCATTACGTCACGAATTAAGAATAATAGATAATTTGGATATAGATAAGAATCACTTGATTTAAAAATCATAATACAAATGCTAATCGGAAACTTCGAGTAATGCGAGAAGAGAAAGACGGAATTTTAAGGAGCAAGTACACAATGTATTAAACAAGGTTAGCCTCACTAGATCGAGCGATCATTTTAATAATAAATAAACCTTCTTTCGTAATCCATTATTCGAAGTGTCGCCGTTTCTTGCTCGATGATAGGAAAGCGATTTAATTTTTTTTTACTTTATTAATATTCCTAAACACGAAAATATGTTATAATAGAATAATATGTATGTCGAAAACTAAAATCCTAGCTCGACTTAATTAAAAGTAAAAATAAACCTGTTTAAAAACAATAAATCTAATAGAGTAAAATAAAAACTGAAAACTGCAGCAGCGAACATTTAAATTATACTCATTTTGGTTTTATTAAAAAATGAAAATATTTTCTATTACAAAACTTGTAAAACGTGATTCTATTCGCTGTGATGTCACATTACATTAAAGTAAAAGTGTTTTCATGGCTGGTGTATTATAAATTCGAGTGCTAATTTATTTTCTTGTTTGTGCTCCGAAAATTAGGGGATCTCGTGAATAGCAAACATTACGTTTGGTTAAAAAGAATCTTCAATAATGACCTTAATGGGATTTCTGCACTGCAATAGAATAATTTGCTTAAAGTTGATGCATTTATGATGACTGATTTTTCTACGAATCCTGACTACTTATATCCGCTGAATTTAAAGAAATAAAAGTTTAAATGTGTTTTCTGAAAAAAATATTGTCATTTGCTAATACGCTTTTAATAAGGACATCTTTTCATTTTTTATTTTACCCAATATTTTGACATTGTCAACTCATAACCTCAACATTTGTCTAACTTCATTAAATAAATGTTTAACCAGCCAAACAGGCTTACCTGAATTTGGTTATACTAACACTTGATGTTATTTATGGTAAATTTTTAAATTTGCACTTGTTTCTGCTAACTTCAGCTGTTACTGGCACAAGAAAAATAGTTTGCTTTTGGTATTTACAGTCATGCTTTTGCATACAGTACTTGTAGAGTAGGCATTCCAAAGATTTAGTACAAATAATTAAAACATTCGGTCAAGTGCAAGCTATACTTGTACAATTAGTGTTCCGTGACATCAGCCTCCCAATTAACCAGAGCAAACCTTGGCCGCTCGACCTCCGCCCAACTACCGGGCTAGCCGCTGCCGACGGCACGAACGTCGTAAAACATCGCGTATGCGCGGAGCTGAGTGCTGAACGTCTCGACTGAGCCTAATTAAAAATTTTGAAAAACGTGCAAGGACAAAAGTTGTATATGAGTCCAAAACCCAAAAAAATCAAACTCGTGCTAAACGAAAATAATTTTTACATCATTGATGACGAAAGCACAGATGCCTGTGGTCGCTATCTCGTGCATCCTATGACTGGAGTCCTATAAGAAGATGAACTAGAAGAGCCGTACTTAACTGCATCAAAAGAGTTCCATAGAACCAACAACCTGACTGTAGCTCGTGATATTCACCAATCTACATAGTCTCACTTGAAAAGTTTTTAGTGTTTTTGTCCGACGCAGCACCTTATATGTTCAAAGTGGGACAAAATCTAAAAATTCACGTTACCTGCCTGCTACATGGATTAAACCATAGAGAAAATATATAATAGAGAAATAATGTCAATATGCGAATGTGGCAAATTTACCAAGCTGAATCCGTAAACACAGACAGTCTTCTGCGGGCTTGCGCCTTGTCGAACGTTTGCCTTGTGATAGACAGGACCGTACTTCAAAATTTATTTCAAATGACGTGAATCTTTTATCGAGTAATAAATGCTAAATATATTACTTGTAATTATTCTTTTTATTAATGACAAAAATGTACCCATTAGTGAGATTTTAACAAAAATTGTATAGTTTGTTGTCTTAAATCTGAGTTTTCTTGCTATACAAAACTGTCGATAATGGCGATATATATATATATATATATATATATATATATATATATATATATATATATATATATATATATATATATATATATACATATATATATATATATATATATATATATATATATATATATATATATATATATATATATATTATAGTCCTCGAAAATAGCTCAGTTTATAAATATACAGTGCGTCTCTTTAATGTCCCCTTCTTAATTTGTGAAACGTTACATTTACAAAATTGAAAGTTGAAATAAAATATAAACATAGTATTCTAAACAACAGAAATAAAATATGCAACTGTTTTAAGAAGTACATAAAATAGTAAATAAAAAAATTACCAAAACTATGTGTATATTTTATTGGATTGGCATCCCATCCTGTATAATTATTGAATAGACCAAGTTCTATGGTACCTAAGATGTAAATATTTGGACACCTATTTATAGTGTGTGCGCTTGATACTTTGGTGAAAGCGCTACTTACTTACGGCCCCATGTCAATCTAATCCACTGATATCTTAGCGATCCTTTGGCGAAAGCGCTTTTTTCTTTCGCTAACCCTTTTAAAATACTCCCCTCTACCATAATCCACTAGTATTTTTAGGGCCCCTTTGGCGAAAACGCTACTTACTTACGGCCCCATATCAATCTAATCCACTGATATCTTAGCGATCCTTTGGCGAAAGCGCTTTTTTCTTTCGCCATCCCTTTTAAAATACTCCCCTCTACCCTAATCCACTAGTATTTTTAGTTCCCCTTTGGCGAAAGCGCAAATATGCCTTTTGGACACTCACCCTTATGCAATATATGGGAAGGAGGCATTGTCACTATATATATGACCTTCTTACACCACCTTACCCCTTATACAATGCCCATAATACACACACACTCCATCAGTGCCTTTCTGACACCTTGACCACACTCAATATACGTCACTGATAAATATTTCTACTTCTCCGTGTGTGTATTCACTTCAACACCGGTGTGCATTGAAGATAAATCATATATTTTACCAACTATTCTTTCACATATTGATATAATTTAAATTTGGAATTAAACTATTTGTATTTATGCACTAATTGTAAGAACTAGACTACAAAATAATTCCTTATATTTAAAAGTTTGATACATAATTGGCGAAACATATGAAATCTCTTTAACACTTTGTAAAGAATATTTTTGTATCGAAATATCAAGATTCAGAGGTTCGCTATATGCGCCACCCCAACCAAAAATACCATAACATAAAAATGACTGCGATTTTTTCGGCCCGGTTCTGATCGCCGAGTTGCGTTATCGAGTTCAATAACCACTTTTGCGAGACGTCCCGAGTGCGCATGCCTCGAGAGAACCGTCGTTTAAAAACCTGACTGGCGCCATATGTGTACAAACGCACTTTTTCGCCCATACATTGGACGGCTTCAGCTGGTGTCGCGAATACGTTGTGATGGTCTAAATATATTTTGTCTGTGGATTAAACCGAGTCGCTAAATCAGTCAAAATTGTGTACCCCTTAGTAAATCAATTAATTTCGAATATAAAAAGTGTTTTTAAAAGCACCTTTGAGAGAACAACTATATAAGGAAAAATTTCCAGGAATTAACTTACCTCCGGAACCCGTAATCAACCACTAGGGAACATGGATTAAAGCGGCAATATTCTACGCAGACCATTTTAAAATAATCAAGGAATTAATTGTGGATATACACGATACCTCACAGTGTGCGGTGCAAGTCGAGAAATGTGAAAAAATCCGGCAACTTATGTTTATAAAGGTTAATTTTAGTTTTATACCCGACTATATAGTTTCCGTAGAAAATAGAAATTTAAGTTTAAGAGCCTCCATTGATCTACTTAAAACATTTTATGATAAATGTAAAAATATTCCCAGCGATATATGTAGGTGTTAAAATAACACAAAAATTACATGCAACTCTAGAAAAAGTGAGAGCTTTAAATATAAATTAAACGAAGAAGTTGTGACGCCCTGGTTTTAAGGGTGCAACTAGTGCACTAGTGCCCTTTACCACTCTTGTCTTTCAGATCGCCCTATTACCTAGTCAGCAATTTCCCCCTTTTTTGAGGAGCGTTGACTTTAGGTCAGAAACCTCGATAGTGCTGACTCGATAATTAGACGTCGCGTCGTTTAAATAAATTATTTCGCGTAATTATTTGATTTTATGAAGGAACTATAATTTTTCATAGTTGCAATTTGCATGTATATTCAATAAATAAGCTACATCCTGCCAATGTAGAGGGCAATAACTTATGATTAAGTAAAATAGGATTATAGTTTACTTATTGAACTTCCAAATATTGATCTATGAAATATTATTGGTTTTTCCACTTGTGACAATATCAAATTGGCGTGTTGTCTGATTACATCAGTAGATGCTGAAATAAGTTTTTTTGGTAGCTAAACATAATTTTACGGACAGAAGGCAAACCTTTTTAGTAGAAAATTTTGAAAAGCATTTAATTATAAACTTTTGTTATAATAGATACATCAAACTGAAATTTTGGCCTAGCTATAACTATTATTATTGTATTCTTTGAATTTAAACATAAATGCTGCTTATTGTCAAAAGCAATTACGGTGTGATTTTTATCTTATAACCCATATATGTTTCATGTTTAGGTAAAATTGTTACATATTTTTAAAAAAATTATTGCTATTACATTTTTTTTATTTAAAAATAAAGGTTGGGCTTTCAAAATCAATTGTATGTGTTTTTTTATATTTCTAATTTATAGGCATTTTGCATATTTAGATTAAATTGTTGCATATCTTTGTTAAAAATGATGCATATTTATTTATGTGCATATTTTGATTAAATGTAGATGCATATATTCTGCTGTCTAGTCATAATATAAATGAATATTAATTATTTATATTATAGATACATTAAAAATTCCAAGTCAAGCAACATTTCCAGTGTTCTATCGACGACCCCCTCCCCCAAATATTTTAATACGAATTTTTACAAGGTAAACCCAAAAACTTAGTTACCAACATTAGTTACCTTTGTGATATATTATCTATAAATTATTCTATTTCTTCAATGCTTGCGGCTTTTAAGCGTAGTTGTGGCATTGGCCCAAACTAATAGATGTAGGTAAGTAAAACATACTAACAACCTGCGGTCTGCCTTTGCTGGACGAAGCCTACGTAAAGGATATTGTTTTGAGAATTAGGTTACAAAGGTAGTCTTAAAATAAATCTTTAGAAATATTTAAAATTTTTCATTTTTCGAGAAAAAGATTCAGCAATGGTAATCTAATTTTTAATTTTGTTTCTTTAGTTATGTACCCGAGGCGAAATCATAATAACGATTGTTGTGTGCAAACCTTAGCAAAGTTTCCCCTACTCGTCAATTTTTATTGCTTCCATTATCAGTTGCGTGCCTACGATTCAGAACCTAGTAACAGTTTTTATATTTGCTTATTTGGGGATACTTTTATTTTAAAAATTAACTTAACATCGCAAACTCAGAATAAATGATACTTGAGACCTTCAATGTCGGCTCTTATGTTAAGTGCTTTTGGTTCTAAGAAAATTTCAACCATTTCCAAAAACCGCCACTTACTGTCGTTCACCTCATTACACACGACTTGGGTCTCGTTATATTTAAATATATGTCCTAGTTCATTTGTGTGTTTAGAAGGAGCATATCATTTTTATTTATTCTACAATCACTTTTGTGTTATGTGATTCTGTCTTTTAACACCCTACAAGTCTGCCCCATGTAAAAACCATCACGCTCAGAACAAGGAACACTGTATACGACATTTGATCTCATTGTGGCTTCATTGTTATCTTTAAGTTCGTTGAAAGTTGTTCCTATTGTTTTTGTATGTTTAAAAGCAATTTAGATGGTTGGTTCACATTTGAACAACTTACTTACTTTTGGTGCTATTTCCTTAATGTACGGTACAGAATAATTAAAAATATGGTTGTCTTCAAAAAAAGGGCTAATTTCTGGCGAGATATCGTAGTTCTCAGGGCCACGGAGAAAATACTAGTGTTAAATAATAATTTTTTCAACATATTTGGCGGATGAGCGTTGGTCAAAAGAATGTTATAGAGTTTTAAAATTATTGTTTAACAATGTTTATATAATATGTACCTATATTTAAATTTATGACATTTTTTATTCGAAATAAACGAATAATTATCGTAACTGATGTCCAATAAATCTGTTTTATGTTTAATACAATCACTATAAATATTCTCAACAAAATCGATCTATCACCAGTTAAACTGTATGAAAACCCTATTAATATGTATGTTTTATTCTGTTGTGGCCGGGTTGCTCAGGTTTGTTGATGATAGTTGGATGATAATAATGTGAGAATGCATCTATTTTCAAACACAATAGTTTTATAATTAATTACAGTTTAGTATAATCCTAATAAATTTACAGATAATCGTTTTGAAATACATTGGTGATAGAATTTTGAACACCAATCTACAGTTCTAGGCACAATTTTTATTATTTGATTATTAATTAAGTTTTCAGGTGATTTTACTCAAATTTACAGATAATTGCTTTAAAATACTTTGGAGTTAACAAGTTGGTGATATTCTGAAAACATCTTGTTATTTTGTAAAGAAAAAGTAAATTAATTGGTGACCGAAAATATCACACCCAATATAAAATAGATTGAAAAATTAGGCCTAGCCGACCTTTTGTTTGGTTAATTAGGACCCCAGTATTAGAGTATAACTACATACTTTTATAATAGAAGTTCATTAATTTAGGATCATATTTCGGTCATTATTCAAATATATAATTCCTTCTGTGAAGTAACTGAAAACAAATTGTTTACATCCTATTATCCATATTGTGTATAAAATTATACACATTACTGATAGTAATTGTGTTTTGATTGTTAGTAATTACAATCAGAAAATTTTGACGTGCTGTTGTAAACCTTTTAAAAAAATGTTTGCTAACTCTTGTCCTAAGGTTTTACGAGCTCACCCACTTAAATGAAATATAACCACCAGGATATACAAAAAAGGTTTAAGGCACAGTCGTGATGGACATTTAGATATTCTGGTTAATCAATTATATTCTGACAAGTGTTTTGTAAAATGAATTTTAATTACGACTAATTAAATTTCCTAACTGTTATTATATGTAAATATTAATTAGAAACGGTAGAAACGGTGGTAGAGCAGACGACTAGAACGGTTTGCCTAACTGTCTAACTTAAAACCGCTAGAACTTATAAATTATTAGTTATAGAGGAAAAATATGGGAAATTTTGTCTTCTACAAAGTCGATAACAGTCATTTTTATTTTAGAGCTCATCTATGAGAATATATTAAAAAAAAACTGATTCCTCACGACTTTTTTCCAAGTTGTGTAATTTTTGAGGTTATAGTCGTCCATTAAGACCCCTTTATTGGAGTTTAACTAATATTTACAATAAAACTTAATTAATTTAAGACCATATTTCGGTCAAAACACATTGAAAACAAATTATTTACATCCTAAAATCCATATTGTGTATAAAATTATACCCTTTACTGACAGTAATTGCGTTTTGATTGTTAGCAATTACAAACAGAAACTTTTTTTGTGCTACTTTTACCTATTAAAAAATCTTTGCTTACTCTTGTCCTCAGGTTCTATGAGCTTACCCATTTAAATAAAATAATAACCCCCAGATATACGGAAATGGTTTACAACTCAGTCATTATTGACATTTAGATTCTCTGGTGAATCAGTTCGATTTTAACGAGTTTATGTCCCGTCACTGGTAATAAATCGACAATAACTACTTATGAGTTATTCTGTTATTATGTGATTTGCTTCTAAATGAGTTTGATTGTGGAATTTGTTGGTAAAATGAATTTAGTTCTATTGCTGTAGACAATAAATACTTATATTGCATTTTTTATAAATTTGCGAAAATACTCAGCAAAACAGTCATGGTACAAGATTTAGCTGTCTAACGCTTATATTTGTTAGTTTAAGTAATTGATTGTCACATTAAACCAGACTTTGCAATAGTAAATTTGACCGTTATTGTTTAAAATGCTCATCATGTACTTATATATAATATGCAGTTACTTATTTTGTCATAATGTAGATGTGTATGAAATGCATTTATTTAATTAATCCAGCCTAGGCATTTAGTAGTTCAATATAAAACTTAATTTTAGAAGTATTTGGATTATTTGTAAAGTATCTTGAATGAATTCTCAGATATAGTAGGCTAAATATCAGCAAAAACAAAAAAATAAGTCATCACAAAAAATCATTGGTAGGATTTATACTGTTTTTCCATTGTTTAATAAGTTTAAAACACCGTGGTTACCTAGTATTTTTGAACCGCCAATAAAAAATTAAAACAAACCTTAAATACTGGTTATATTTATACAGGGTGGTCTGTAATGAATGCGCCAAAAAGCAATCCTAGATTAATCTCGTGAAAATAATGATATTGAGCCAAATATGCCTTAATAAAATGTCGCTCATTAATGAGATACAGGGTGTTAAAGTTCAGTTCTCAGAATTGTTATTTCTTTATAGCTCAAGTCGTTTTTGAGATATCGACACGAAAACTGGGAATCGGGGGTTTTCAGGGATGGGGAATACGATGGTATTCCATTTATTGTCATAATATGTAGAGGGCGCTATTTACACCTTATACACTCATTATTTCATGCCATAACTTTCTTATTAGTACCGTCCTTTTATTTTTTATTGAAAATTTTGAAAGAGTGACGTTTTTTCAGATAAAAAGGTATACTAAATTTATTTCGATTACATAAGCCATTTTCGAAATATTTGCATTTATTCGTTCTATTGCATAGCCAAAAAATATTAAACATTAAAACTGAGATAACAGATTGACTAACGAATAATGAAGTGATCATGCACAAATAGCAAAAAATCACTTCAACAAATGCGAAAAATGTCCACCATTCACTTCTACGCATTTTCTTAATCCCTTTACCAAATAGCGTCGTACTAGGAATAAAGTTCCTGGCTTATTCCTGATAACATTGGTGGAACCATGAATTTTTTGCAAAAGTTGCTCACGGGTACGGATTTCTTCTGTGTACACTAAAGATTTGATAAACCCCCAAAGGAAGAAATCCAAAGGATTAAGATCCGGGCTACGCGGCGGCCATGGAATTTCACTGCCACGACCAAACCATCTATGAGGCAGCCAGCCATTCATCTAGATAGTTGCGAACTGCAACTGGATAATGTGGTGGAGCACCATCGTGCATAAACCACATGTTTTGTCGTAAATTTAAGGGTATATCATCGAGTAGATCCCGCAAAACATTTTGAAGAAACTGCAAGTACTGGTTACCATTAACCAGTTGCAGTTCGCAACTCTCTAGATGAATGGCTGCCTCATAGATGGTTTGGTCGTGGCAGTGAAATTCCATGGCCGCCGCGTAGCCCAGATCTTAATCCTTTGGATTTCTTCCTATGGGGTTTTATCAAATCCTTAGTGTACACAGAAGAAATCCGTACCCGTGAGCAATTTTTGCAAAAAATTCATGGTTCCACCAATGTTATCAGGAATAAGCAAGGAACTTTATTCCAACTACGGCGCTATTTGGTGAAGGGATTAAGAATATGCATAGAAGTGAATGGTGGACATTTTTCGCATTTGTTGAAGTGATTTTTTGTTATTTGTTGATGATCAATTCATTATTCGTTAGTCAAGTCTGTTATCTCAGTTTTAATGTTTAATATTTTTTGACTATGCAACAAAACGAATAAATTCAAATATTTCGAAAACGGCTTATTTAATCGAAATAAATGTAGTATACCTTTTTTTCTTAGAAAACATCACTATTTCAAAATTTTCAATAAAAAATAAAAGAACGGTACTAATAAGAAAGTTATGGCATGAAATAATGAGTGTATAGGGTGTAAATAGCGCCCTCTACAAATTATGTCAATCAATGGAATACCATCGTATTCCTCATCCCTGAAAACCCCTGATTCCCAGTTTTCATGTCGATATCTCAAAAACGACTTGAGCTATGAAGAAATAACAATTCTGAGAACTGAACTTTAACACCCTGTATCTCATTAATGGGCGACATTTTATTAAGGCATATTTGGCTCAATATCATTATTTTCACGAGATTAATCTAGGATTGCTTTTTGGCGCATTAATTACAGACCACCCTGTATAACCGTCGTTGCTGGTTTTAAGCAAATAGCTATTTCAATTACTTAAAGTCAATAATTGGCTTCCTGAAAATAATGTGTGAAATAAACATATCTGAGGATTTTTTTCCTGTTCCAATGCCGCTCCTTGTGTAGAGTTGGACATGCTTTACTTTGCTTTATTTTTACTTGACAAATAAAAACTGCCACTGTGCCAATGTGCCACGTTAAAATAGTCTAATTTGTAGGTCAAGAAACCTTGATCAAAATATTCTAAGCATGATAGCATTTAATCCACTCAAAATCGAATAAAACCTAAGCCTAGTCGTTATACTTGGCTCATAATGTTGTATTAAGATGTTTTAACTGTAACGTAGGGATTATATTACAAACAGCTGCACTCCCAACGAACAAATCTTAAAAATGAATGAAAATTTAGAACGTTGTCTAAACTAACGCACATTAAGTAACGTCTAGTGAAACAGTGAAGCAGTTGCTTATAATGACAGCAAAAATGAATCTGGAAAAACAACCGACAAAAGCTTGGTATGTTAACGCGTAGTGGCTTCGTAATAGTCAAGCCTTAAGAATATTTTCACACAATGCAAAACGTTTAGCAAATAAAATTCAACTAAACTGCATTCATAATACATGATCATAATATAATATGTATCTCAGAGAATGTACGAAATACTTAATAGCATAAAAAAAACTTACCTCCTTGGAGGGTTTTAGATGCCAAGATAGACGAAACAAAAGGGACTGCCTTAAGTACGCTAAGTCTCCCGTGGGATATAGGTAGTGATGGCTCTTGAAAGGAACACAAAAGGAACCCTTAGAGAGTAAGGTTTCAACCAGAACAAAAAAGGCACGTATAACGTATAAATATTAAAAAATATAATTAAGGAAAAAACTCGGTCTTCTTAACGTCACACCAAATCAAGGCCTCAAATCTCCATACTAAGCAGATAAATTTCATCACAGAAATTTAAAAAAAAATCGGTCCCATGCTAAATCCAACACGTGCCGTAAAACGGCGTACCTGATCGACGACCTCGTTGACCTCCGAAGCTACTCAGTTTAGGTAACAGAAACACCCACTCGCAACGGAAAGTCATAACGGTAATTACCCAGATAAAAAAGGTTTATTATATAAACCTTATAAATAACACTTCATACTGGCAAGAATTTCTGTTTTTCGTCCAATCATAAGCCCTTGTTCCAAGCCCGTCATATAAACGATCCAGAATCCAAGATTGCTAAGGTTATTGGCCCCAAACAAGGAGACAAACGCAATAACCATCGGAACCATAAACTCAAATTGTTTCCGCTCAACCATACAAAGACACTAAAATCGACCAGAGACCTCTAGCGTGAACTAATAAACTCATTAAACTACAGAAAATAGAACCAACACAACGTGAGTTAGAAAAAAATTAAACATGAAGTTCAAGGTCAAAAGGATATTAAAACAAAGGGTTCCAGAAAGTAAGCAGCGATTCGCAGCATTTCAGGAATAAGGGAGTATTAAGAAAAAGGTCAAACACTGTGACTAAATTGAACTGTCAAAACGTGTAATTACTACTAACTCTTAAGCATTCTCTCTCAACGAAATATTCTGAAACGCAAATTCCAAAAATACTTGTTTACTTAAGATTACAATTCCCGTCTGAGTATCCTTTATTCTAAAATATCTTTCCCTCAAATCACCTTAACTTTGACCACAATATTCACAAAGTGTACGTTTCCAAACGGTTGTTTAAGGTTGTTATGGAATTTTGCCCAGAGCTGATCGATATGACTTGACAGGTCGAAATTTAATATTGATGAAGTTCAATCCAACTTGTGGTTTTGCTACTTACGGCAGAGTTTTCGTAGAAGTTGTTCGTTTAAACTTCCAATTTTCAAAAAACTTTTTATATGTTATGTTTTATTAAAGTGTGTGTAAAGTTAAAGGGAAAAAGACTAAAGAGTGTATTGATTTTAAAATACTTTGTCAATGAAATGGTGAACTGATTCTCTAGCCTTGTGTTTTGTGGATATTGTATTTACATTTATGCTGAAATTCTAGGTATTTCCGCTAGTTTACAAGCGCGGCGTGGTCGGTCCTATTATTGTTCTTATTATCTGTCTGCCTATTACGTTGTCGAGTTACGTGTGCTTTTCCTAATTTTACCCCAATAAAATAAAACGAGTATCCACAGATACTTTAGTTCCATTAACGCCTTTTGTTTGTGCTTTTTATTGATGCACTAAAACTCAGTGTGTGAAACAATGAATATAGAGGAGCTTTTAAGGAATGCGGAAATCTAAAGTGATGATTTATATGCTTTTCCTTAAATCGGTGGCCAATTCACTTATACAAAGGTATTATAGTGAATTGAGAGAAAAAATAAAAGGGAAAATATGGTCAAAGACATGGGCTTCCCACTTTAAAGAAATATTTCTTTGAATTATATTCAAGACAAGATTTACACATTTTAAATAATTTTCTTTTTCTCAAGTGTTCCTTTTTTTGCGTGCACTAGATTTGATTGTTTGAAACATTGTTCTCTGTTTATTAATACAGTAGATTAAGGCAAACTGTATGTCCGATGGTTACAAAAATAGTCACACATCAAGAAGCTTGTCTTTACTGCAGGGTCTAGCCGGTTAACCATATGAAAAGTGCCCCAACGTCGTTTCCATGTTCTTACCTCGTAAATTATTGTTTGTTTGACAGAAACATTTTTACACCAAGTAATGAGGGAGATATGGGGGTGGCAACCCTTAACTTGAAAATTGATTATCTTTAAAACTATTTGAGATATTTCAATGAAATTTTAACTGTGCATAGTTATTTATAAGGTTTATATAATGTAACTTTTTCAGATTTTTATCTCATTAACAAATGGTAAAAAACAAGATGTTTAATTTTTAGGGGTGGTTTATCATACTTACCCCCGGAGCGACACCAACTAAAAAAAGTTAGTATAATCGTCTATTCCCTCGTAATAACATAAAACAATTACACAAAGCTCGAATAGGTGGAACATTGTTAAAAGAAATAAAAATCAATGTGATATCCCCGATTCCTTCATTTGTATGACTTATACTTACATTAATTCGCCAAAATATATGCTTCATTTTGTATGTCACATTGATTTTTATTTTTTTTAACAATGTTCCACCTATTCGAGCTTTGTGTAATTTTTTTATGTTATTACTAGAGAATAGACGATTATACTAATTTTTTTTAGTTGGTGTCACTCCGGGGGCACGTATAATAAACCACCCCTAAAAATTAAACATCTTGTTTTTTACCATTTATTAAAGAGATAAAAATCTGAAAAAATTATATTATATAAACCTTATAAATAACTATGCACAGTTAAAATTTCATTGAGATATCTCAAATAGTTTTAAAGATAATGAATTTTTAAATTAAGGGTTGCCATCCCCATATCTCCCTCATTACTGAGAGGAGGGTTTTGAAATTTGGTGTAAAAATGTTTCTGTCAAAGAACAATAATTTACGAGGTAAGAACATGGAAACGACGTTGGGGCACTTTTCATATAGTTAACCGGCTAGACTCTTTGTAAACTATATCAACCAACTGGTTACAATACTAATAACAAAAAAAAAAAAATATGAAAATAAACATACTTAATAGTTTCTTGTCACCAGTTTAGGAAAATCTAACGCTCTGATTCTCTAGGCTAAGGATTCAGTACTGGTTTAAAGGAGGATCTTCTTGTTGATTAGTTAGGTTTTGACAGGCTTTTGTCCTGTCATTGTTAATGCGTCCTCATTAGTAACGCATGAGTTATTCTAATATTTCAGCGACTTGCTTGGTTTCCAAATGATTTTTACCTGTGAACGTGTTGCTAACATAAATTTAGTTATGCAAAAATTGAGAATAAATTCTCTAACCACCTGAAAATTCCTTATACAATAAGGATTTCAACAAATAATGGCAAAACAGCTATTCTCCGGGCTATATGCCCCTCCGAGCGCTGAATTACATGCCAAAATTTGCCGTATTTTCTTCTAACACAGTTAGATAAGAAAATACTAATGTTTCGAATGCAAGAAACTACCAGGAAGAAGGAAGCTTTTTCTTTAGTTAGAATGTCGTCACCTGCAGACTGGTTTCGAACTCGTTGGTTCTCATCAGTACAGGATAGACGAACATACCAACCTTCCGAAAAAGTAATCCCTTAAAGCTACAACTGTCGTACTGCATAAGCAGTGAGACACAGGCAGCGCCATCCATTAGCAGTTTCAAGCATTCAGAGTAGAGTTTACCGTAAGGTAAAATTTTCAAACGTATGAATGAAAGTCTACTTGTCAGGGGTACATGTATCCCTGACAAGTAGACTTTCATTCATACGTTTGATAAATTTAGTTCTATTATTGTGAAAAGTACATACTGAAATTGCACTGTTCTTTATAAATTTTCGAAAAAAGTTGGAAATAAATTAGTAGTATCAAACTTAGTTGTCTTATTCTTACACTTGTCAGTTTAAAGCTTTTGGTTGTCAAATTAGACCGGTCTAGAGTTGGAGAATCCAGCTGTAATCATATCTAATTAGATCTATCTGTAAAAAACAAATTACCATAAGTATATCTGTAAATTTCGAAAATCTATAACAATATAAAAACTGAAGATACTGGATCCTTGCAAAAAATTTTGGCATACCGGACAAAAAAGGCAGTGTGTTCTGCTCTTGCATTAAAGTACGGAGCAAACTTAATGTTCACTGTTTACCCGGCTCAAGGTTTTTCATTAAAAACCCCGAGTCTGACGTAACCGTTCAGGCAGCCTCAATAGCAATCTCGAATAGTTAGTAATTTTTTTAAAATAGAAACTGTACAGAATATGCGTGAGCACCATATATAGGAACTGCTGTAAATCAAGAACAGATCTCACTAAAGTAAAGCAATTACTGTCATATAGGCAGCACATAAAACAAGAACACGAACGGAAGCACACCAGGGACTGGAATCGAATTTTTGCGCTACGCTTTAGAACTCCACAATCTTTGTGGGCTCACCAGGGCTCTCACAACACTATTCCATCGGAAGCTGTGCTAGTCCGTGTAGATATGTAATAAATGTAAAACAATAAACACGTTCGTGACCTAGCAGACAAAACAGTGTTCTGCTCTTGCATTAAAGTACGGGGCATCCAAAAATTAATGAAAAACTCAAGGCAGGGTAGACTGTAAGTATTCACTGCTCCCCAACAAGGGTCAAAGCTTACTGTCTACCCGATCCGGGGTCCTTAATTAGTTCTTGGATACCCCATAATTCAATTTTCTTTACACTTTTTACCTAATACTATAAAAGACCTTGGTGTAGTACCTGACTCTAAATCGTTGTTTCTGAATCATATTGAATATGTGGTTATTTATGCATCTAAAGGGTTGGGTTTGATAGTGCGAAACTCTAGGAAATTTCGACGGACCTCTACTCTTCGCGCTCTGTATATGACCTTTGTGAGATCACGACTTGAGTACGCGTCTGTTGCGTGGAATCCGATCTACCAGGTTCACATTTCTAGCTTGGAGAAAATTCAACATAAATTTATGAAAACATCTATTTTTACATTGGATGGCTTCTGGCCAGCGATCGTACTCCCGCACAATGTTCTGCTCGGCAGATTTAATTTGACTGAATTAACTACTGGTGATCAATTTATTCTGTCTTGTTCTTGGCTAGGATACTGAATAATGAAATTAAATGAATATGCCTCACAGCTTATATAAAAATTAGGGTGCCCAGATTGCTAGGAGGTCTAATCTCTTTCTACTAACAACACCGCGGAGAGATATCCTTATTTCGTCACCGTTTTATCAAATGTTCAAGAATTTTAAAGCTATAGAAAACAGCGTATATATTTCGTTATAACCTTGCTCAAATTAAAAGGATATTTGTCTATTTTTCCTTAATAGTATAAGTATAGATTACTATTGTTATTATTAATTTTTTTAATATTATGGTAACACGGCAGGCTGTCCTTAAAGGCGGCCTTCCACCAAAGCAACCTTTCAACATGCAACAGACAACATGTTGCTTTTCAACGAAGTCAGGAAGGCAACAGGGAAACACGTTTTGATCATCAAACCCAATCAAACAACACCGTTGAAAGCAACGAAATTATCTCGTCGAACGCAACCAAAACCATTTCCACCGATTCTACAAATATTTTAGTAGTCGGCAACAAGATGTCAAAGCAAACGGTAGCTGCTGCAGCGTTTTTAATTCTTATTAATAAGCGCAAAAAAAGAAGGCATCGATGGTGGACAAGACAACTGTATATTAGAAATTATACGGAACAGAATGCTTTTTTTGACAAACTGTTAGCCGACGACGAAGCACTGTTCAAAAACTTTTCCCGGATGAGTTCCGATGACTTCAATTACCTGTTGGCAAAAGTTTCTTTTCTTCTTTCTTTCTTTCTTTCTTTTTACTTCCCGAGGACCCCGATTTTTTTTCTGTAATACTTTTGTGTTCGCGACGAAAAGAGGTTCGTAGGTTTTTAATTTTTTTTTTAATGAAGGCCACATCACAATTGAATTTTTGGGCTAGTTTTTGGTGGGCATCCAGTTTGGCCTTATTGTTTTTGTACTCGGGCAAGCGTATATTCCACAATACCTCCAGCTCCCTATATTGTTCTATGAAATCACACATTATTTCTTGGCTCCACTCCATCGTTGCTTTCAACCGAGACTGTTTCCCGACACTATCGGGTCCGAGGCAACGCGTAGAAACGTGTAGAACGTTGCCCGTTCAACGGATACATGTTGCCATCCGTCGCATGCAACGTGTGGAACGCCACACGTTGCTTTGGTGTAAATGCATTTTGTTCTTTCAACGCTGTTGCTGTTGACACGTTGCCGAAATGTTGCCTCGGTGGAAGGCCGCCTTAACAAACTTTAAATGAGCCTAAAAACCACCCGACATTTTTTTGCTGGATATGATAGAGGGTTCCCACAGAAACATTTTCCGACAAAAACTAAAAGATTTTACATAGCCGTTTTTTAACTCGTTGTAAACAATGAAAAAAGGGTCTTCATATTTTTCTTGATATTTTTTAAATATTTGAGTGTTTTTTGTTTCCATTAGATATTTAAGGATTTTATGATAAAAGCATCTTGTATGAAAAATATTTTATCCCTAAATAAAATGATCAATCTAATTAATGTGTTCATATAACTGGTGAGGCCATTATATATAGCCAATTATACAGAGGCATTTATATTAGATTTGACGAACAGCTTCTCGTATCTTTTTTTTTTAATTTTTTATTCTTTTTATTTATTTCCTTACTTATAAATATATAGCGGCAAAGCCCTTTTGTACAATACATCCCTTATAGTGATTATAGTATTATATTTGTTACATTGTGCCGTTTACGCAAAGAATAATACTATATACTGTTTGCTCGTCATGTCTGAAACTTGATATACTTTTTACAAAAATAGAAAAGTCATGACTTGAATACCTTTTCTCTTGATCGCATTTTAGACCTAAGGTATAAAAATGTTTTAAAGGTGCATTAATTACTTTCGTAATGCGCAGGCAATTAGGCCTAATGATAGCGATAAGCCAAATCATCAGACATTAAGTGTTATGCCGGCGATAATCTATATGTTCTACCGAAATGATGCTAGTATTAGTATTTTGATAACCAATAGTTCATCTAAGTGTTGATATGGACTACAGGTTATTAAAAACTAATAACATTTTGGTAAAATATGTAGATTATCGCCGGCATAACATTTAATGTCTGATGATTTGGCTTATCGCTGTCATTGCCTGCGCATTACAGAATTGCACCTTTAAAGAATTTATTAATACCTTAGTCCCAAAACGCGATCAACAGGAAAGGTATCTAGGTCATTACTTTCCTATATTTATGAAAAGTATATCAAGTTTCAGGCATCACGAGCAAACAGTAGATATTATCGGCACAATGTGACAACTATATATGGGTTATACAGAATGTATTGTACAAAAGGGCGCTTTGCCAGTATATATATATATATATATATATATATCTGTACCTCAGAGCCAGACTAGGTTAAGTCCAAATATTGCTATATGGAGGTTAATATGATAAGTCACATATATTTTAGCCTAGTTTTATTATCTATTTTCATATTGGATCTATCCTAAACAATAAATAAACTAGCTTGTTTTAAACTAGGTTAAGTCCTCAGGTGGCTGGGAGCAAAAGAAGGTTAAGTCGCTAACGTCATAATATGTCATAGTTTAGCGCGCCGATAATTTTTAGTTTACTAGGTTACGTCCATCTGTATGGGTCGCTTGATAATTTCTACCTTGTAAAAAGTTTTTTAGTTATAAAATTAGTTAAACCAGTTTGTGTTTAAAGTGTTTGGTGGCGTTATGTATTCCAGATCTAAGAAAATAGTGAATATGGCTAGAATATTGAGACAAAATGACGAACCTTATCCGGAAGGACCCAGTAGTAGTTTTGCAATAACAGGTGAGTCTATTGAATAGCTAATTACTGAAAAGAGGCTAAAATGATGTTTTGCAAAATGAATACGACCACCACCTTTCAGATACAAATAACAGATACACCCTAAAATCAGACGACAAAAAAAAATCAAGGCAAAATCTAGTAGAAGAAAAGGTTATTATGATTGATCTTCAAAAATGTTTGCCCACTCCTGATCTACAAAATTTTCAGACCTTTTATTCTTTGAAATTGTGGACATACAATTTGACCCTACATGATTCCACTGCAGAAGATACTTTTTGTATGATGTGGGATGAGAGTGTAGGTATCAGGATGGGGAGGAAACGAAGTGTCGTCGTGCTTAATTAAATGGTTAGAAAATAATGTTTCTGACACAGTAATCGAGCTGACTATATGGTCAGATAACTGTCCTAGTCAGAACAGAAACATATTGATGATAATGTGTTACTTTTGGGCATTACACAGAAAACCTTCTCTTCAGCTTATTAATCACAAATTCCTCTCAAGAGGCCATACGCATCTTGAAGCAGACTCAATTCATTCTGTTATTGAACGTAATAGAAAAAAATTGCCAAGTTCCAAATTATGACACCATGGGATTGGCAGCAAATGGTTAGAATGGCGGGCATAAAAAAACAATTTACAGTCATAAATATGGAAACTTCTGACTTTAAACAATTTAAAACTCTTTTTGAAGGACCATCAGCACCTTACATCAGCAAAAAAAAGAATTCAGTTGGAACAGATTTCCTTATATCCCAAGTATGTTATATGCAGGTACGCAAAGACACTCCTGGTATTCTTTATTACAGGAAAGATTTTTGAGAAGACTTTTCACAAGTGGATTTCAACAGAACGACACGCCGAAAAGGGTGCTACCCTTTAGATCTTCAAAGCATTAGAGATTGCCCCAAGCCCATTTCTGATTAGAAGTACAACCATTTGCAAAAATTCCTTGTTTGGGTTCCAAAAAGGTTCCACGAATATTATAATGGTTTAAGTCACGAAAATGCGACGGATAGTGATTAACTTGAGTTTTTAAAAAAATAAGTTTGTTTTTGTTTTAAAGTTCAAAATGTTAAGAATGTAAAAAAATAATAATAATTGTCATTATTTTGAAATAAATAAAGAAAACCCAAAAAAAGGTTAACAGCGAGAAAGTATCAGTTGTTTTATTTTTTGGTTTATTTAAAATTTTATGGACTTATGTAATAGTTTAAGTCCCCTTTAAATATTATATCTCCATTAGATAGGACTTATTATATATACTAAGTCCCGAAATATTTTTTTTTGCGTAAGCCAAACTAGATTAAGTCACAAAAAAAGAAAATAAATATTCATAGCTATATTTTTTTTTTGCTATATGTTCTTAATCATTAAAGATAAACACTCGTAAAGTTTTAAACAATTCCGATATATATTGTCGAAGCAATAGCCAAATTTACATTACATAAAAATTAAATCCTCTCTATCTCAAAATCATATTTTTGGACTTAACCTAGTCTGGCTCTGACATACAGATATATATATATATATATATATATATATATATATATATATATATATATATATATATATATATATATATATATATATATAGAATAAAAAATAAATAAAAAGACGAATTCTAAGCTGTCGCTCAAGTCTAATATTAATATTGCCTCTTTAATTAGTTATATGAACAAATTAATTAGATTGATCATTTTATTTCGGGATAAAATATTTTTCATACAAGATTTCTTTTTATAATAAAATCCTTAAATTATTAACACATGCAAGAAAAAGCACTCTAATATTAAAAAAAATATATTTACATTTACATTATTAAGAAAAATATACCGTTTCCTTACTGTTTACAGCGAGTTAAAAAAAACGGCTAAACAAAGTTTTTAAATTTTTATCGGGTAGTTTCTTGGGGGTCTCTCTGTCAAGCAAAAAAATGGCGTGTGGTTTTTAGGCTCATTTAAAGTTGGTTAAGAGCAGCCGTATTAATTTTATGTTTTCTATTTCCTTATCCTACAATTGGTTAACCTGTTGGATGCTGTAAATTAAAAAAATATATTACGGACACTAAACTATACTTGTATTGCTTTCTCAAAATCGACAAGCAATAATGCATCCTAGAATGTCATTTATATTCAAAGCGTCTACAAATAGCATTAACCTTTGGCACCTGTGAAAGCCCTCTTTGAAAAGGTCTTCTCTTACACCTCGTGCAGTGATCGATTTCTTTTTGACAAATATTTGCATTCTGTGCATTTAAAAGCAGAAAAAATATTATTGAATGCAAGTCAGTGAAGGCCATTATATTGACTATTTCAACAAGAATGTACAGGGTTATCATTGGACGCCGAATTGGTCAGTCATAATTGGACACATTTTGTTAAGACTGTTATGAGAAAAATTGTTTTTATCTGAGTGCCCACATAGACTTCAAGTCTAAGTACTAAAGTATCGTGGGCACTTCGAAAGAAGGGAAATGTTATTTGTTGATAAGGGATTGAAGAGAAATATTTTATTAAATTTACAGGACCTATTTCAATACGCAAAAATAAAACAGAAATGTTAGAAGACAAATACATTTTATATTCTTTTAAACATACTTTATCATGTTAAGGCTAGAACTTTAATGGAAATTTAAATAACAATGTTATAATCGTGTGCGAGATGCGGTTTTATCAATCTATGCCAACCATATAATAGCAAACAAAAGATGTAAATTTTAGTGAACAAGAAGTTTAGTTTAGTTTGAGTAGTTTTTAATAGAGAACGTAGGAAGGCAAAGTAAGCAGAAAGGCATTATTTGTTAAGGAAAATTTTCCTAAACAAATTATTGCCATAATTAATGGGTTCATAACATCCAGACTGTCAAAAACTGTTATTTATGAGTATTATTAAAACATACATTTAATTTCATCATCTTTATGCTTCACCAATTTCTACAAAATATAGAGTTTTATCAAAAAAATTCTGAATATTTTAAGTACCCTTTCCTTTTGAACTTCAGTACAGTGTTATTTTTATACCTGTCAGTTGCTCAAATTAGACAGTTTATTGTAAAAATAGGTCTGGATGGATAAGGCTTTATCTAAACCCTACCTCCACCTTACTGTAAACTATTTCTATAGGTTGCTGGTCCATTTTCATCTGAATGCGCAATCTCTGGCAGCTGCGACTTGTAGACAGTAAAAGGCATCAATTTCCCTAAACACTTTGTTTATTTACAGTTATTTACATATTTATATAACACACCTCTGGATTCTGACAATTGTACGAAAGTTCAGTCTTCATAACATTGCGAGATTTAACTGAATTTAAGAAGAAATCAGGACTTTGCCTGGATTTAAGGGGGTTCTGAACCCAAGAAGAAAACAGGACTCTGTCTGGATTTAAAGGGGTTCTGGACCCAAGAAGAAATCAGGACTCTGCCTGGATTTAAGGGGGTTCTCTGACCCAATAACAGGTCTTTGCCTGAAGAAACGGGGGTTCTTACGACCCGGAGAATGAGAGAGGACTTTTTCCCGCACTCACTACTTCACACCGAATTTGTGTGAACTTCTGGTCACACTTGACCGACCTTTGTTTTCATGCCCCGGGCACAACGGACTTACTTCGAGTTGTCTCGTCAACTAGCTTGTCTTCCCAACGGGAACCAAGTCGAAATGAAATGTACCACCCTTCGGAGAGCCGCCCAGGCCAATTACAAACAATTTCGCGATGACGCGAGTCTAGTCTGACCATTTGAGAATAGGAAGAGGCTGAGCTTGATCCCCGGTACGGTTAAGACACGTAAGGGGGTTGATATCTGTTGCCATGGTTACTGGTTTTTTATGCATTTAAGAGAAATGTATTTTTAGGACGCTACAGCAATAGAACTAAAAGATAGGAAATTTGCTATGGAAACTAAGGCCTTTGCAGTGCGCCGACAAAGTGCCGATTTTCGAAGAACTAAATTAAAGGAAACATTTTCTTTAGATATTTTAGCCGAAATGGTCTTTGTGTTTTACCGATAACTGTGTATTTTTATGCAAGTTAAATAAACAAGAGATATGAGTTTGAATATTATTCTTTGAAAGGGATTTTTTATACCTACTTGGTTACTAATATTCATTTGGAGATAAAAATAGAAATATATAAATTAAACGAACGGTTGGGTGTTCCCAACAAGGTCACTCATGGATATTATTGAATCTCTTTGTGAAAATGTAGTTTCACATCTGCTGCCCTGTCTGGATAAGGGAACATAAACCTCAGGGATAATTTATAGCTGATACAAAATCTGTGTGACTTATTTCTAATCCTACGTGCTCAGCTTCCAACTGTTAAACTGTGATCATAAGTTACAGTTTATAAAACATAACTCCTTATTTCCATTAAGCTTTATCGACATTCTGGCTATTTTATTATAGCTGAGGTAGTCCAGATCAAGCAAACATCTAGTCGTCCATTTTATAGCAAGACAAATATTTGCAAAGCTTTTATTATAATACTGCATTTTAAATATGTTTGTTTTAGCAGAAAGGGTTTTTAGGGCAAAGTCTCCTTAAATTTTAAAAATTCTCATAAATATTTATTAAAAAATTTATTGTTATTTGTAAAGTACAAGTTTTGTTGAAGATTGCATGTTAATATAAAGATAATTATAATTTTTATACACGTTATAGGCAAGACTAGACCCATTTTAACCTTAATATTTTATAGTTCTTGTTCCCTTGTTACAAACTGTACCCAATAAAAACAACGTTCATTCTCAAATAAACTTCTTACACAGGTTTGCTCCGCTTAGGTAATAGGACTCTTTTTTTGTCTATGTAATAACTTATTCATCTATGTAATAACATTGGACAGTAACAAAGTAGTTGCTTAAAAATAATATCATGCACATAGAATATAGAAGCCTGAACTGATTACATTTTAGTGGAAAAGAAATATTAATTATGACTTTTTGGTCAACTCTGGTTAAAGGTTCTTTCAAAGTACCTTATAAAAATGGTTTTATCTAGCCAGTTTTGATATAATACGAGTTTAACAAGAAGACTGTTCGATTTCACTTTTTTACTTAATAGCAATTCTATTTATTTTAAAACATTTCATTATTTTTCAGCTGTAAAATGCATCGATAATAAAAAAGGTTGCTTTAATATTGTTGGAATTCACTAAACATTGTACAGAATGAATAAAAGCAAAATAATTACAAAAGATTTAAGATTTAAGTACATAGATATATCGTATTATTTAGATATTTAGTTATGTCAAAAGGGTTATGTAATTTTATCTTATTAGATTAAAAATGTTATAATGACACGTAAAGTGAAATACTATTGTTGATTACTATTTTGTTTCTATAGAAACGTGAGCAACCACTAATTTTTCAAACCGACACAAACTGGAAGTCGCCTTGTTGATCTAGGAACCTGCTTCGCACACAACAAACTTCATAATTCATAATAATCGAAATAAATAAATTAGATGGAATGAGCGAAATTAAACCAGAGCATCGTCGTAATCTTAATCTATATTTACAAAAAAATAATTAAAATTGTTGAGGTGATTCCTCAAAGAAAAAAGAAACTTCCCTTGGAAAGTTGTCCCTCCGAGAAGGGTACTCTGGGGAGATTTCGGTCCTCGCCCAAAAGGTTCTTTTGGAAAGGTTCATCCCCTAGAAAAAAAGCTCGGGGCAATATTTAGCCCCCCTGGGGGAAAAATCCACCTTGGAGGGATTTAGGTGCAAAGCCTGATGAAACAAAAACAAAAGGGACCGCCTCAAGCACGCTGAGTGTCCGGTGCCATATAGATGGTGATGACTTTGGCATCACATCAAATCAAGGCCTTAAATATCTACACTAGGCAGATAAATTTAATCTCAGAAATTAAAAATATCGGTTTCAGGCTAAATCCAACACATGCAGTAAAACGACGGTGCCTGTGCCGACGACCTGGTTGACCGCCAAAACGAAAAGTGACATGGCTAAACACCGTTTAACCTGAATGACGATGTACGATCCTGCTCCGAAAACGAACACAGAGAGGCTACTTAGTTTAGGGAACAAAAACACAAACTTGCAACGGAAGGTCCTAACGGAAATTACCCAGATGAAAAGGTGGCGCCACTTCATACTGGCAAGAACTGCTCACATCCACCAAATCATAAAATCGCAACACCAACGGCAGCAACGTTCACAAACACGCGGCATCATAAACGCGCTCCGGAACTACTCGTACACTCTAAGCGCCAGCCTGTCCTACTCGAATTAGCAAAGCGAATAAACAAACTGTCAAAACTGACATAACTCTAATGACGGTTTCAAAAGTAAATATTATAGAATGAAATAAACATTAAATATTTTCAGGTAAGAACAGGGTAAGTTAAACTAGAGAATTAGCAAAAACTAAATTAAGTGCAACTTCTCATCAATAGTGAAAACCTGGACACGGCGACAAAATGAAGTTTAGGGCCAAGAGAAAAGAAAGTTAAATTAAATTACGGACCCCTATACCATAAGCCACTAAAGCCAGGGAACAAGGAGACTTAGACGAGAAACAAGGCGATCAATTAAAGTGAAACTCCTAGGACCTAAATTGGAGACAAGGCAAGAAAACTTATGCAGCGTAATCGTATCATGGAGGCACAGCAGTACAACAAAGGTAGGAAGGAATTGAATAGGCATTTATAATAAGAGTAATTAGTGAAAATGGGCAAAGCACTGTGATGAAATTGAACCTTCACAAGTTGTTATTACAATCTTATACGTTATTGTAATATTTATACACTGTCTAAGTGAGCAAAATCCTTCTAAAAGTCCTGCAAACTAGAAATCAGCAGTGAGTGGGAACTTAATACTTTTTACGAGCTGCAATAATAATCTCAAATCATTGGGTGGAATTAGGCCGTAATTGCTGTATCTAAACATTTTAGACTCAATTGTAACCTTAAGGTACAACAAATAAAGGGCAAATGTTATTTTGTACACAATATGGATAATAGGGGTAAATAAGGCTTAATTATTTCAAAGTTTATGTTTTGTCCTAAATACGACCCCAAATTAATGGAATTAAGGTAACTAAGTTTTAAAAGGAATTTACAAATATAGAGGGTTAAGCTTGTATTTGTGGGAAGCGAACAGTGGGTCTGTTTTACAATTTCTATTTGATTATTAGAAAGTGCCGTCAAAATTATATTAAAATTTTTCGATTTCTTTGGTCAAAAAGGCTGAAGAACTTATATAAAAGTTCAAGTTTTCTAGGTCAATAGCATTTTAGGCGAGTAATGTCATCACTTTTGGACAGTTTTATTATTTACTTTACAAGGCGATTGAACAATTTTATTGATGTCGTAATTTTTTACGTGTTTTGAAATCATGTTGAACGATGACGCACGATCTGGAACTACAATTCTGCCGACTGGGATGATCTGTGATAAAGCCAGGCTCAAAAAAGTGAAAGCTCACAAAAGGATTCTTTAAAACCCTACACCCGCAAACCGTCAAATTTTCACCGAAGCTAGAAATCAATACAATCTTAGAGTCAAAAAATGCGTTTAACAGTGGTATAAAGGATAAATTGCTTTCCTGTTCCAACGGCAGCAAATCTTTCTCATCACTTGCTAAAAAATTAGCCAAAACTTGTGTAGAAGCACTATCGCTCCTCTGACCTCTAACAACGAAAATATATCCACAGCTAAAGGGAAAGCTAAACTATTTGCCTAACATTTCGCAGTCAATTCCACCCTTATTCCTCCTGCCAATTCGCTATTCCAACCCCTAAGTCTGTACCCCACAAAATGTCCGACATTATACTTAAGGTCAAAAAATGCTTCTATCTCTCACACCAAAAAGTCCTCCGGTCTGGACGGCATACTAGCAATTGTTTTAAAAAAATGCTCTCCAGAACTTGCACCTATCTTAACTCGTCCTTTCCAGATCTCTAATGACAAGGGTATCTTCTCAGATAGTTGGAGGACTGCTCGTGTGCAGCCTGTCCGAAGAAAGGTTCCACGTCCTTCCCATCTAATTATAGACCTACATCTCTTTTCTCTCTTGTCACTAAAGTCATTGAGAAAGTCATCAACTTGCACATTTTACAAAACACAAAATCATTCATGACAGATAGTACGGATTTCGTGACCAAAGATAGACAGCTGATATCCTTACTTTTTTCGCACATAACTGGAACAAATCTCTTGAATTTTATAGCGAATCCCAAATACTTACTCCTGATATTTCCAAGGCCTTTGACCAAGTATCACATGCCGCACTCACCAACAAACTAACTATTTACGGTCTTTCTCTCAAACTATGTACCTGGATCAGTAGCTTTCTTTCTAATCAGCGCATATCCGTCGTGATGGACGGTTACTCATCCAACTTCCATCCTATCAATGCTGGCTTACCCCAAAGTTCAGTTCTGGCACCAAACCCATTTCTTCTTTACATTAATGACCTGCTCGCTTTAACAACCAATCCCATCCACAGTTATGCTGACGATAATACTTTTCAATAATCATTTTTCCAGACAAGCCTTAAATCAAGGGCTAGATAATAGACGCAGATCTATGCACCTATCGCTCTCCCAAGATCTTCAATTAATCTTAGACTGGAGTGCCAATAACCTTGTTCAGTTCAACGCTTCCAAAACCCAGTCTTGCTCACTGTCACGCAAAAAATCCGGCAACACTCACTCCACCCACATGAATGTCCAGGCCCTACAGAATAATGAAACGTTCGTACTTATTGGCATCTCCTTCGAACATGATCACGGCTGACACAAACACATTACCTCAATAGCCACAACGGCAGCTAAAAAGCTTGGTTTTCTCCTGCGAGCCTGAAAATACTTCTCCCCTTCCCCCAACATACATACTCTTTATGTTTCCCAAATAAGATCTAACCTAGGGTACTGTTCCCACATCTGGGAAGCGGCACCTGCTTCGACACTTAACATCCTGGATTCTTTCAAAAGATTCGACTGATCAATGGGATTGGGGATTTATTCCTTTTCTACCGATACTTCCACGTTTTTTGCTCTGAAGAACTAGCTGCTATACTTCCCCCTTGACTGTTCCTAACAGAACAGGAGGCACGTTACGCATGCATCCCTTTACTGCCCAGCTACAAAAACCTAGAACGTTCCAATGTTTTTTACTTTTGTAATACAGTAATTTTCTTTTTGATTTGGTATAAGGACAAAAATAATTAAAAAAAAAAATAACTACCTCTATGGCTAAATGAGAGAGACAAGGAAAAATTACCTGCCAATTCAGAAGTGTTGAGGAAAAGTAACCAAAATGAAATTTGGCAGAATATCTATATTTTTATACAAGGAAAATTGTTTTAATTATAATATAGTTAAAAAAATAATAGTTTAAAACCAAGAAGAGTTCCAGCAATAGAATATTATTTTTGCACAAGTCTAACAACAAAATAATGGTATAAAGTGTAATGTTGGGATGTTATTGAAGATGAAAGGTATATTTTTTAGTAAAATTGACATGTTAAATGATGAACCTTTTTTTCCTACATTTTTTATTAAGGTGTATAAAGGTAGATATCTACTTAGTAAGCATTATGATAAATTAGATGTCCATCTGCAGGAAAAGTGTATATAGTTTTATTGTAAAACATTAAAGAAAGGATTTTGCTTTCAATTTCTTGTATTGGAACAGAAAATTTTGCCAAAGTAACCAATATTTTATGAAAAATGTTACCAAAAACTTTACTTTAAATACACCTGTAATTAGTTTAATTCATCACTAGGTTTTCTTTTCGTTAAAAACAAATGAAAAAGGAAACAACGCAAAGTTTCATAAAATACAAATAATTTTATACTGTCATACAACAATGACAATTTTTCTGTTTCTGCCTTATTTCTGTTTTTTATTGCTTCATTTTTATACAAATTTTCAGTTATTAAAAGTGGGATATGGTACTCTCGAAAACTGAATTTTTTAAAATATTATTTTCAAACGGAAATATTTTTGAGAAAAAAATTCGGCAAATAAGGTTTTAAAAAGAAAATATGCAACTAGAAAGTTTATTATATAATAGGAAAAATGAAGAAAAGGGATCCTGAGCAAACCTAAACAAACCTGAGTAAATCTCAGAGATTCGTCTATTTTTGGGTTTGCTCAGGTTAGCTTCGGATTTTTATGGCTTTGTTATTATTACATCTCGAAATTTAAAATTGTTCACTGTAAAAGAATGAATTATAAATAAAATTATCGCCACAATATATTTTAGTGGTAATAATTAAAAAATTTTGTCCCACGTTGTGAAATGATTTAGGGCCTGAAAAATGGAACATTCCCTTAAACAGTCGTAACGTAGATACCTGTATACCTACCTAGGAAGTCATAACAACCGTTAGGTAGGTAGGAAGATTTCGCGATGAAAGAAAATAAAAGTCGGAACATTTGACATGGAAGGCCAATAACTTTACAGAATTGTTTGGACTTGGTCGTTATCAACTATCTTCTTTTATTGCATGCAAACTACCTACCATGCCTTATAACAAGAAAAAGCCTTTTCTGTATGCATTACGCAGTACCAGGCGATAGTCAAAGTTGTTGCGTAGTAAATAGTAATTTCAAAGTAACTAAACTGAGTAAAAGTAAAAAACAAACTAGAATGACTGATTCCATATTCCGATATATTATTTGAAAGTAAACAAGGCGTATGGTATTCAGCATGTAACTCTGACTTTCTGTGCACTAAGTATAGCATAGAGCGCCATGTAACCGGTTCAAAGAATTTAGAAAAAATGAAGATATAATCTCATCCTGGCCATCCAAACCAAGGCCACATGATATAACGCAAAAAGTATTCTACATGGATTCCTCTGTAAACCCTTGTTGCAACTAATATCCTATTTCATTAAAAAAAAATTATATTTTTGAAATTTTTTGAAAAAATACTGCACCCACACAGTACCAGATGAATCCACACTTCGCAAGAGTTATGTTGAGAAACTTTACCACTGATGCCAATCATTCAAACTTGTTTTGGCCTACGTGACATAGAGAAAACATCATGCTCCGCTGGGCATGGAAGCCGCGGACTGCCGAAGTCTCGTGTTCAGGTTCAGCAAAAAGTAATAAAATTAAAAAGTTTATTAAACTTTATCATATCACACACAACACTTTGATCATACTTAATGAATACTGACATTAAATTTAATATTAAATAATATTACAATATATTGTATTTAAATAAAGCGTAAAAGCTTATTTACAAATGCAGCTTAATATTTTTGTAAAAAACTTATTATTATTATACATTTATTTCCCTTAAATTTCAATAAGCAATCAGAGAGTAAATTTTTAAGGTAAAATTGAGTTTGCACAGTGTAACATTTTTAGCCCGCTTATTTTTTCCCCTTATCGCATTCTGTTTAAATTGTCAATTCTTCATTTTATGATATTGAGTTCTTTCTCCTCAGTAGTACAAACGATATGATACATAATATTCTTGATAGAAACAAAATTGGGTTACTAAATATTTAGAAATGGATACAGTTCTGCAAATAATTTCACAATATATCTTTTGTATTATTTTTTATTTCTGTTGTGGCTTTATTGTTGGCATCAAAAAATAATAATTGTTAGAGTAAATACCAAGATGTTTGACAATAAGTCATTGACTAGCTCTAAATAGTGGGGCCGTTTACTTTACGGGGCAATTTACTAATTTTTGTTCATTTACGCCACATGATGACGACCTATCATATACTTGCCAAAAATAAATATACACTCCTTAACATCATTGGTTCAAACCAGAAAATAAATTTAATTTGGCTCAACCTACAGTATTATAAATGTATTAAATAGAGTTATGAAAAGTAACTCAAAAAGTGTATATTATAACAAAACAACGATAAAAGTAATTTAAATGTTTAATTTAAAGAAAGAAAGGTATCGTAGAATACGAATGAGATGTATGTAATAAAAAGGAAAATAATAATCTTTCAGCTAGCTCTAGAAAGTTGCAACACTTTAATAGTGCTATAATACTATGTTAATCAGTTTTCTTTATAAATATACTTATTTAGAACATCTGGCTTTTCATAATGATTATAAAATAAGTACTTATCTTGTTGATGTCATTTAAAACTCGGACCTTGGAACACCAAGTGTCGATACCAAAATTTAAAAATATTGGTTGTGGGGCTTGGAGAGAGACACGTCCAAGAATTCTCTAAACTATCAAGGATCTCATGAAGGGACGGTCAAAAACATCAGAAAACCGACTTCGAAACACCGTCACTCATCATGGTGAATCCAATAACTTAATTCAATAAGCTAATTAAATAAACCGGGTCATCTTTTTTTAGAGTCCCTAACAAAGATTCACCTGTCTAAACAGGAGGGACGAAACTAGATTTTAATTACCTTCAGAAAAGGGGCTTTTCTCTATCTCCCGTCATTTAGAATCTCATCGGAAAAATGACAGCTCTAAAATCACAAACGTCAACCTGGACGGTATGACTAGTACTTGTACGTTTTGGACCAAGTTCATGCAATCGCGAATACACGCGTTCCATTCGCTCATGCTCGAAAATAACCAAAACTTAATTGGCAATTGAATTACTTGAAACTATAACAGTAACAAACGTTACAGTGCCTATAAAAAGCTACACAACCAAAGTATTTGGGATTTACACAGTTTCTTTGAATCAACCATGCTAGTTGTGTAGACCATAGTAAATAACACCCAAAATATAAAGGTAACTCTTATGAGATCACGTGAGGAAGTTTTATACACAGACAGATATACGAACCAGAGTGGGGAGGTTTAATACTGAGGGCGCAAGTATTAATGTTCGCATTTTAGATCAATAGGTGGCAGGGGATAAAAGCCACAGTATTATTATATATGCAGAGATGTTAGATGTATCGATACTAAGCAGATCTATAGATTTATTCTGTATAATTTATCGAACTCTGGTTTAATCACAGAATCTACCCGTAAGGGAGAAAAGCAGTTTATTTGTTAATTGAACTAACAAATAATTCTGTGCAACACCGGATTTAAAAGCATTTTTCTCCAAAAACAGTTGCGACATTAATAAAGTATACCCTTTTTAAGTGGAAAAGTTATACTAAATAAAAATTTGTATTCAGAAATTGTGTACGCAAAAGGACAAAAACTGATGTTTTAAAATGGCATTTACTATAAGCCCCCAAAAAATACCGAAAATACTGCAAAAACCCCGTCTCTGAAACATAAACCTACGCTCAACTATAAAAATGACACTTAAATACGGAGAATATGCAAGCTAATCAACATTAAGGGGTTATATAGGTACAGTTAGAATTTTCAAAAAATCGATTTTTTTAATTTCATTTTCGTAATGTACATATATTCCAGTACACACACAGAAAATTTCAAGGCAATCCGGCGATTATTTTCGAAGTTATACGCATATTTGTAAAGACGTGTCAGAGCGATTGTACGCTATGTAAAGTGCTTTTGAAACTTTAAACGCGTTTTTCTCAAAACTGTGTTTTTATAGTCGGTGACGAAGATTTCTCGGAAACGGCTGAACCGATCAGTCTCAAATTTTAACACAAGCGTCTTAAGTATATTTTTTAGTAATCAATCGAAGGTTTTTTCTCACCGATAAATATTTTTTTATATAAACAATTTAAGACCAAAATTTTGGTCAAAAACCGATTTTTTTTTGAGAAGCCATTTTGTCAAAAAATTTTATTTTGCTTATTCCTTCGATTAATTAGAAGACTATACATTACTCTAACGAAATCCGTTAGGTTTTTTCATTTTCGATGATCCAGTCCAGAGATATCGTTGTCACCGCAAGATGCCTTTTTTGAGAGGAACTCCTGGAGATCAGCTATAGCAGCTTTCAAATTTATTATTTTTACAAATACAAAAATCTTAAAATACAGTTAAAAGTTGCCATAATATGTGTACAAATTTTCACATTAATAAATTTAAAAGTCTTCTCAGGAAAAATTCTTGAAAAATCGCTTTTTTTAGGCCTCCTGACTGTATATATCCCCTTAAACAATAAATAAAATATGCGACTAATACACTACCCTGTAAAGTCAGCAAAAAAAATTAAGAAAATATAAATATAATAACAAGAAAGTTATCTATTCACCTTCTAACTAAACCTACAAAATGTATTGGAAGTTAAATCAGTTCAAGGATGAACTCATTAAGTGAGTATGAGAATAGTTTAACCCGAGTCGATTACGGGTTTATAGCACGCGATAGCTCTGCTGCATTCTGCAGAGGTTTGAAATTCAATTATTTAAGTGTAAAACGAGATATGAACTTTGCAGAAGACATTAAGTAAATATCATTTGGTCAAGCATGAGTTTGTGTTAATTACGTTCTTAAACTATTAATTATTTATATGAAATAGCTCTAGAATTATAATAAAGATTAGAGTTTTAAGTTCAATTTGCTTAGATTAAAATTAAAAAGAAGCATTCTCAAAATTTATTAAATTCTTAATAAGCTTAGAAAATTCGGAACGCGTTTTACTTTCTCCAGGAATAGACATGACTCTTAAAAATGATTAAACTTAAAAAAATAAATACTGGGTAATAATTAAATGATGAGATACAACGAGATATTAACTTTGCAGAAGATATTTAGTAAATATCATTTGGTCAAGCATTATCTTGTTTCAATTGCGTTCTTCTAAAACTAATAAATACTTATAAGAACTACTTCCAGAATTATAATAAAGGTTAGATGTTAAAGTTCGATTTGCTTATATTATTATATTAAAATCAAGAAGAAGCATTCTCAAAATTTTTTAAATTCTTCATAAGCTTAGAAAATGCCGGACGAATTCTACTTTCTGTAGAAATAGACATCACTCTTAAAAATGATTAAATACCAAAAATTAACACCGGTTATTAATCAAATTAAGAGATGAAACGGGATATGAACTTCAAAGAAGACTTTTAGTAAATATCACTTGGTCAAGTATTATTTTGTTTTTTTAATTAAGTTCTTCTAAAACTACTAATTATTGATAATAAATAGCTCCAGTATTCTAATAAAGGTTAGAGTTTAAAGTACAATTTGCTTATTTTAAAATAAAAGGAAACATTCTCAAAATTTTTAAAATTCTTGGTAAGCTTAAAAATGCGGGACACGTTTTACTTTCTCCAGAAAAAAATTAAATTTTAAAAATTAACATTGGGTATTAATTAAATTAAGAGATGAAACGAGATATAAAATTGCAGAATACATTCAGTAAATATCATTTGGTCAAGTATTATTCGGTTTTAATTACGTGCTAAACCTACTCATTATAAATAAGAAACAGCTTCAGAATTATAATAAAGATTAGAGTTTAAGTTCAATTTGCTTATATTAAAATTAAAAAGCATTCTCAAAATTTTTTAAATTCCTCATAGGCTAAAAAATGCGGGACAAGTTTTACTTTTTCCAGAAATAGGCATTGGAAGGGTAAGGCTCTAGTTTAAACCCTACCTCCACTTATAATACTGTAATATATTTCCGTTAGGTAACTGGTTCACTGTCATCCAAATGCGCGATCTCCTGCAGCCGCGACTTGTTTCATTAAAATACATTGATTTCACTAAACAATTGTGTATATTTATTACTTTTAAATATGGGTATTTTATACACTATTGGTTTTGACAGGCAACTGATATAAATTAGTCATAATCTGGTGTTACGAGATGTTATTGATTTATAGGACCATGCCTAATAGAAAACTGAGATTTTTCCCACACTGGTACACCTAAATTGTGACACTTATTGAAGTTTATAGGACTATGCCTCAGAGAATCAAAGGGACTTTTCCCACACTGGTACACCTACTTTGTGTCACTGATTGAAGTTTATAGGACTATGCCTCAGAGAAATACTGGGACTTTTCGTTTCCCGCACTACTTAGTCCGCTAGACCTTTGGTCTACAAGAACTTCGCAATTCTGTCGCGTCAAGGGACGCGACAGTCTTTCTTTGTGGTAGGTGATGTTGTTTCCTCGCCGGGAGCTAAGTTAAACTGAAATGGACCACCCATTTGAGATGGGTGTGACCGAACTCGGCCTATTGCCGATCACTTCGCGATGACGTTGATGCATCATATTTAGGCAGATGCCATCGCATTGGTGGAGGCGTTGAACTGATACTTCGGTATAAAGAAGTGAAGCGCTAGAGGGGTTGAAGCCGGCAGCCATACTTGCTGCATTCGCTAGTAATATATTTTTAGAATGTCACGGTAATAAACTAGGAGATAAGAGAACTTCAAAGGAAACTAGGTCTTTGAAGTTGTGCCGACAACGTGCCGGTGTTTTAGAACTAAATTAAAAGAAAGATTTATTTGACATTTTAGCTGAAATAGTCTTTGTATTTTGCCGATGACTGCGTATTTTAAGCGAGTTAAATTTCCAAGAAAGACAAGTTTGAGCTTATGTATTTTGTGGGGGATTTTATACCTGCTTGGTTATTGATATTTATTTGGAAATAAAAATAGAGATATATAAATTAAATAAACGGTTGGGTTTCCCCAACAGGCATTACTCTTAAAATGGTTAAATTTTAGAAATTAGCACTAGGTATTAATTAAATTAGGAGATGAAGTGAGATATGAACTTTTAGAAGACATTTAATTAATATTGTTTGGTCAAGTATTCATTTTGTTTTAATTACGTTCTGCTAGAACTATTAATTATCTAAAAATGAGAATTATTTCTCTAAACCACCTGAAGATGCCTTATACTATACGGATTTGGACAAATAATGTTAAAACAACTATTCTCCGGGCTGTATGCCCCTCTGAGCGCTGGATTACATACCAAAATTTGCCGTATTCTGACTAACACTGTTAGACAACAAAATACTTAGACTATAAGAAGCTATTCTCCGGCCTATATGCCCCTCCGAGCGCTGGATTATATACCAAAATTTGCCGTATTTTGACTGACACTGTTAGATAACAAAATACTTAGTTTGACTGCAAGAAACTACCAGGAAAGGTAGTTTCTTGCAATAATAATTGATTTACAGATTGAATAAAAATTAAACCAAGAAACTCAATTAAAAAATATAATCAGACATTTCTCGAGGTTAATCAATTATTATTTTTTTACTGTGTAGAAATTTAACTCTAGTAGTACATTATAATAATTATAAATTCTCCAAATTACTTTCACGACTACAAAACTTTAAACTTAATGTAATTTGTAATCCAATATATTTTGCTAAATCCAGGAAATATTTCTACCGACTGTGTAATCTTATTGTTTGTAAACACGCAAAAGCTCAACTAAATATTCCGTGTCGTCACAGTAAATTTAAAAACGCCTAAAGATCTTATCCTTCCTGAAAATAGATTAACCGTGTAAGATAGAAAGACAAGTCAAAATCGAGTGTGACACATGTTTAATTAATGACCCTGTTTTATCTTTAAAGTGATCGAAAATGTATAGCGTTTTGTTGTATATTAATATACAAAGCAGAATCTTTGACCTGGTTTAAAAGTTCGATGAAAAATGTATTTTGTACTATATAAGTCAATGGAAATAAACTATAACCCAAGAAAGACCAAAATGTGCAAGTTTAGCAAAGTTTGTTGTTCAGGATCTTTTTTGTCTTATTTTATCACATCTCCTAAACCACTAGCGTTTAAAGTTAAATTTTCAGAAAAGTGAATTTCCCAAAAAAAATATACTTTAAAAAAATTATTTTCCAAAATTTTTTTGTTACAATATAATAGAAGCCATTTTGAACTATATACAAGCAATAGAATTAACGTCGATACTTATATTAATTAATATTTGGTCCCTATTAATTGAAATCTAATTATATTCTGCTAGCCAGCTGATTGCCCTCTGTGATCTACTTACTAGCCCCTTAATTGCTTTGGCCCTACTAGGGCATCGCGCTGTCGAAGCTGGAAGGACAGTAATCATATTATGTTTTAATTAAAAATATATATATATATATATATATATATAAGGATTTTTAACTTTATAAACTCAATCTGATAGAAAAAAACCTTTGTATACTTACAGTTTCTGGAAGAGATTTTATTAATTGACTGGACACTTACCTAGAAGAAGAAAAAAAGCAATTTAGTAATAAAATAATTTTAAAAAAGAAGTTGGTTTTCGAGCATTAATTTATGGGCAAGGCAGTATTCTAAAAATTATATCAGTAAAGTTGTTGTCATACTGCTAACTCTTATTTATGCTAAGGTGTTTTTACAATTTCAGTCCTGCTTAGCAATTAAACTTTTCATGTATTTGACTTCTGGAATCTCAGATTAAACATCGTAAAGGAAAATATATGACATGAGCAAGGAATGAGTCCGTGAAATAGAATGAAATGCAAATAGAATAGGAAGTTTGTTATTTGACGATGGTTAAAATTCTCAAAATATTCTTTAGATATCCCACCACCAACTCGAAGATTTTCGATGGTCTCAGGTAGTTTACCGAGTGGATATCTCTTTTGATTAGCGATATGTTTGGTGCATTTTCAGCGCCTCCCTATCGCAAACTTTTGTCTATTCTTGGACAAAACACTCGCCGTGCTTTCGATATTCGCATTTCCTCTCTTATGAGAAGTATTTAATTTGAGTATTAAATAGGCAACCTGGTATATAATCAAAAGAAATATTCTTTGTATACTTTATCTACATATTATTATGTATAGTTGGTATTCATTTATTATGATTTTTATTTGGAAATAATATGTCAAGTAAACATGAATTCAAGAGTTAATTTACCTACTTTTGTTAATTGTTTTCCAAAAATTGTTGTGGATGGGACACATTGTACTGTTCAACAATGATCGAAACGAGAATTTAGCAAGGATAATTTGGATAATTTGCTAAATGTTGAAGCATTTAGGACGACTGCTTATTTACCTTCCTAGAAATTTTTACTTCACATCTGCCGAAATTAAAGGATTCAAATGACAATTTTTCGTTTTATTTATTTTATGTCATTCTTTGACAGTGATAAATAATAACCTCAAAATTTATTTTTAAACATTCGTTACAAATATTATTTAATATAACATTAAAGCTGCAGCAAAATATGCTTTCTTGTATTTTTCTTTATTTGTTATTTAGTGATACACAATTTTTGGTTAACTTTACACTTTGATTTCTACTGTTCATGGGACGTAAAAAAGGCATGTTCTTGAAACACTAGCAATGGTATTTTTATGCATTGGTACAATACAATACTTATAGGGTAGTTTAGGGGAGACCGGGGCTCACAACTGGGCAACACCGCCACCGGAAGTTGTCCGATGCGGCATACAATATTTCCGGTAATTCAAAGAACGATTGCAGTTAGTATGAACATAACTGTGGTCAAAGCAGGTTCACGCGGCAGCAGATTGTGAACGAGCTGGTGGTGACTAAATTTTTCCGACTAGAGTTGGTGTTTTCTTATAGCATACCATTAGTGAAAGTATTGGTTGACGTCTATTTAGCTATGATTTGATGCTTTTGTTTTAACTTATTTCTGAAGTTATTAACCTCAAAATATTATATCAGGTGGTGGGGCGCGTTGTCACAAATTTAATAGGACTTTTTGTCACATGTGACAAGCAGCCCCGCATGTGAGAAGAAGCCCTACTGCAGGCACACATAGGGTGACTTAGTCTTTTTTTTAGAACGCATAATCATAGTTCGAAATTCCGAAAGATAATCTGATAAGGGAAATGCCCCTGTCTACCAAGTTCCTGCTGCTAATTCCCTAAATACGATGGAGTTGGTAAATTAAGACAGTTTATAGATATAAATAAATTTGAACATTTTAGAACTAATGTCCTTTTGCCGACGTCTTAGCGAATATAAGTAGGTAGGTACTTTTTTCAAAATTTAAATTTTCCCTTTTCCCACTTAAAATACACGTGACAACCCACCCCACCCACACCCCTACAAACCTCGTAACGGGGTAAGTTGTCACACTTGTCACTGAATTTTGAAAAATTAAAAAATGGTTAAAAAAGTATATCTACAATCCTGCAAATTTTACATAGCATTCCCATAACTAGAAACTAAATAATGGTATATAAAGTTCGAAAATTCTTCCCAAATTATAAAAAATATACATATGTGACATCATAATCAAAAAACGAACTTAATGCAAACAACAACAATTACTGTTTACGTATCATATGACGTGACTCGAAGCGCGCGAAAATAGCGGCTGTTTAAACTTTAATAAGGTAATAAAAAACCAAGTAATTTTATCCTTAGTTAAATTATCTTAGTATAATACACAATACATCCATAATAACTCTTATTTGAGTTTATTTAATTTCATTTTAAAAACTTAAAGATGACATATGACAACAAAACAATAATGGTATCCAGTTATTTAGTTGGATAAATAAATTTATCGAGCAACAAGCTAAAATATTTCCAACATTACACCGCATTGCTTTCTCATACTAGTTTGTATCAGTATGTTCAGTATAGGGAAAGATGGCCACATTCCAATGGAACATAGTAGTATTTTTATTACTGTAAATGTAATTTTATAGGCCCATTAATGCTCTGCATGAACTTGTCAAGCGCACTTTTGCCGTTACTAAAGCCAATATTATGTTGTCTATGCTATATAAAAGTAGTTTATTACGAGTACAGAATACTTGCAGTTTGGTAAGACCATGGTTAACCAATAATATTTGATTTTTTTTATTATTGTTAAATACTAGAATAACACGTGCTATATTGTAATGCTTAATATGTTCTTAGTTGAAAATAAAGTGAAATATTAACAAAAAAGGAAAAACAATGTCAATATCTGTATAAACCTAATTAGGGCAGCATTCTCCACGTGGCCTCCACGTTGGCTAACTTAATTTAATTTTAGTAGGTACAATGTTTTGCTTTATTTTTCATCTGTATGAATACTGTGACAATATTAACCGTAGATTCATATTCTCTAGGTATTATTAAGCATATTAATAAAAGCTTCAAGATATTTTTTGATTAATTTTAGGAAAACAATATTTGCAAAATATATTGAGGTCTCTTTAACATATTAGTCGTGTAAATGAAATCATTACACACGTTGAAACTTTAAATAATTGACCAAAAATTGCATACACGATATGAATATATACTAAATATACTTATAATGTTATTGTTAAAAATTTTAAAGCCGAAAAAACGTGTCAAAACGAAATTGGATTGGCCAACGTGATCGCCACGTGGAGAATGCCGCCTTGCAAACAGTGTGCTCCGATTTACTTGGGTTTGCAGTATTAAAATATAAGCAACCAAAATAAAATTATTACTACATGACACAAAGTAAATAAAATATTATTTCACAATTTTCTTAAGAAATATGTTTGTTAGTTTTGAGATGAATATCATAATTTGCGAGTGTATGACATACTTCGCTCAAACTTTTCATGCTGATATTTTTATTATTGCCAAATATTATAATAACACGTTTCATAGTTTAATGCCTAATATGTTCTTGATTGGAATAAAATAAAAATATTAAAAGAAAGAAAAACCATCTCAATATATTTGTAAACTAAAATAAAAGCAGTGTGATCTGATTTGCTTGGATTTGCAATATTAAAATATAAGCAACCAAAATAAAATTATTACTACATGACCCAAAGTAAATAAAGTATTATTCCACAATTTTCTTTAGAAATATTATGTTTGTTAGTTTTGAGATGACTATCATAATTTGTGTGTGTATGACATACTTCTCTCAAACTTTTCATGCTGATATTTTTTTATAATTGCTAAATAATAGAATAACACGTTTTACATTTTAATGCCTAATATGTTCTTGATTGGAATGAAATAAAAATATTAAAAAAAAAAGAAAAACCATGTCAATAACTTTGTAAACTAAAAAACAATGTGATCTGATTTGCTTGAGTTTACAATATTGAAAATGAAGCAACATAAATAACCAAAATAAAATTATTACTAGATGTCACAAAGTAAATAAAGTATTAGTTGACAATTTTCTTTAGAAATATGTGGGTTAGCTTTGAGAACAATATCATAATTTGTGAGTGTATGACATACTCTGTGTAAGGGTAAATGCCGCCACAGACGCTCAATGTTGCATATCCGTTTATTTGCGCTAACTTCATTTGTAAGGTTGACTGAACCCGAAATACCCCATATTGTTTAAAATTGAAACAACTTATTCAAGGGGAATGATATTAGGTGAACATAGTTTTAGATAACGACTGTTAAACTAATTTTTTTAAATTTGACAAACTGTTTATAGATGAATTTAATAAATATTAAACATAAAATGCTTAAACATTAGACTTATATGCATGACTGAAGCCGAAATCAAATAACCCACTTACAGTTTAGTCTTTTCTATCCATTTACATTCAGTTTAGGTATTAGTATGGCTCGAATCGCTGATCTTACATATTTTAAACAGTACAAAACAAAAAACAAATGCAAACGAATAGAAAAACTGAAACCCAAGTCGTACCTAGACACACACGTTCCAACTTGCTTGTACTCGCACGAAAATTTCAAGCAATTCCCAATTTCGTTCAAGCCAAACTCATGTTTGAACCGAGTAACAAAGTCTGCCGATTTGTACGACACTGACATATCTTACAACTTATGTTTGCGCAAGCAAATTGATCCATAAGAGTGTGGCGGCCTATACTTCTCTCAAACCTTTCATGCAGATTGCACCATATAAGCCCGTATTCTCCATAGTGTTTTAAGTTGGCTTATGGTTAAATCTGGCTTAAATTCCTATTATGAAACCATTACTTATTTAAGCCGATTTACTTATAAGCTTACCTATACCACTACAGAGAACATGGGCATTTGTTCCTTAATCATGTTGTAACGGGTTAATTTCCCCATTACATAGATTTTTGAAGAATTTGGTGAACTCCGCCTTTTTCTAGCTTATGAACGCGCCTGAATCGGACCTATATTTGCAGTCTGTCTTTTACGCTTCATGCGTTTTTTTAATGTTTGAATATGTTCTGGAATAGTGTACTCTAGAACAGGTTCTGTATATTTGTTTTATTAAAAAGGCGACTTTATAGTATTATGGTTTTATAACATCTTCTCCAGTTTTCAATAACATATTGAATGGCAGTTTCGGTTAAGTGATTTCTTACAAAACCAGCTTAAGATGAAACTAGAATTTTGCTATCTTCCATAAATTCTAACAATTGGTCATACACGATAGCTTCAAGAAGTTTTTCTACATCCCAAAGAACATAGGAAATTTCTTGTATTTTTTATTTTTGGAACTTGTGTTATATAAGAGCATTTTAACTTATCAGGGATTACTAAATTTTTTAGACAGAAATGTATGAAATTTAAAGATATCCTACAATTTCAAAAGTCCCTTTAATTAATTTTTTATTCAAAACTTCATTATAGTTATTATTGGAGTTTGAAAGTAAAATTTGTCTTCTTAGTTCTGTTACAAAAATTTCATAAAAACTTAATTACGTTCTATCATATATTAACATTTCCGGTAATTGGTAGTTTTGCTTGTCCAATTGGTATTGAATAAACAATATCTCGAATACTTTTTAAATAATATTATGTATTTAGTCTCTCAGCCATAATTTTATTATCAGTTTCCTTTTTATCTTGAATAACAATTTCTTTATCTGATATTTTTGTTGAGGATTAATTAAATTTTGAAGGTCTTCCACATCTTCCTGCTGGTATGTTTATTATTATAGGTATATTTAATTTTCAAAATATTTTTATTTCTCTTATCTTCAAACATTTTAAAAATTATTTCTAAGTTTTTTGTCTTTCCAGTCTTCATCTTGCTTAGTTCAGAAAATTTCTGATAACTAAAATCCCTTTTTTGTTTTGCTTCAAATATTTCCTTATGCATGGTGTTGAAACACTACGCAAATTTTTAATTTTTCCTCTTTGAATGAATTTAATGAATATTAAACATAATATGATTAAACATTAGACTTATATCCAAAATAGCATTACTCCAGAAATATGGATCTAGTTCTGTTGATAATTTTCTGTAGTCTATAAATGTTTTTATTTTTATTGTAATAAAAAAGTTTATACCAGCATTAAGATTTCTTCCATATCTCTTTAATATATTATTATTATTACACCTAAGGAATTCACTTGAAGGAATGAAAGTTTAATTTCAAATTACATAATGCAATATCTTCACATTAAACTAAGAAATAGAGCTCTTTATCACCTTAAGGATGCATTTATAGTCCTTATTGCTTTTAATACGTGTTAAAGTTAACGGCATCGGCTCCGATATTGGAGTTTATATAACGGACTGATAAGTTATATTACGGACTTTAGGATAGATAAATCTTCTTAATGGCCAATTTCAAGAAATTATTATGAGGAATCTGCCAATATTTGAGGAGAAACGCACGGGCCTAAACTAATTTTTTTCACCCCTTTGAATGACTGAAAACTCTTGTTAAAAATGTGGTGAAAATGGTTGCCTTTTGTAACTTTAATCCATAAATATTAGTCGTTACCCGGTGAAAATGTACTCGTACGTTAAGCCTTGTTTACTTTAGATTTGCTCAAGTTTTTATTTGGAATGAAAAATTGAGCAAGTCTGAGTAAACCAATGGAAATCCAACGTTATCGACTAATATTTGAAATTTAAGAATACTAAATGCACCCACTGTATGTACATTAGTACTTAGCCTGCTGTATTTGTAGGTTGTACGAAGACAAAAGTAAATGTTACTTTTTACGATGCAGAAAAATCATTTTCTAATAATTATATTCAAACATTTTCACAATAAAGCCAATAAGCCAAGCACAGTAATTACGAACTGAGCTTCTGAACCTTCTCTTAAGTTCTTTCTTTTTTTTGTTGTTCATCATTTCCACCTTTCAAAACTGAGCAAATCGTATACAGTGATTTTTTAAATCGGACCAAAGGGTTTTGAATATTAAATTGTAAACCACATGTTCTATTAGAAGTACAGAGATGCATAGGTATTTTTCAGAGTCTTAAGATTATGTTAATTTGCCAATTATGCCAAAAGAGCACCAAAAATAACTAAAAAATGCATTTTGTATTACTAACCTGACAAATCGCCATTATTTACTCAATTTCTCCAGTGAGAAGCTATATTTCTCTCTATAGGTAACTAACTATAATAAAAATTCACCTGGGTTAGTATAGAAAAACTTTCTATATTTTCATGAAATCCAACAAATCATTAAGTAAATTTTACTCCGAAATTCACAAAAACTCTGAAATTACCGTACGATTGTTTACAATCCTAAGATTATAGTATAATGTTCGTTACTGTTGTATTTTCAAGTGGTTCGAATGAATCGCATGGATTGGCGAGAGCATGAACTCAATTAAGAAGTGTCAGGTCGTGCCGCCAGGTGAATGTTTACAACTTTTGAGGTATTATTTGTTCGCTGTGATTTTTCCGACAGCATTTTGACTTTGGCAGGGCTGGGCAAAAGCCTTTTCTTAGAAGAAACTAAGAGCCAGTTTCATCCCTAGGAGCTCTAAAGGGTGAGTAGGGACAATTTTTCTTAATTTTATTATATATTTTGGATAGACCTATAATTTTATGTGTTGGAATTTGACCTTGTTCGAAAGACCCAGCCTACTTACCTTATGGTTAAGTGACCTAATGGCTTAATTATAAAACCGGCCTAATTGCCTAGTTAGTTCATATTATGAACTTACCTTGTTAAGTCACCGTGTTGCGAGGTCTGCCAATTAAAAGATGCATTTATGTACAGTCTCTTTGATTTTTCTGGCAACAAATTGCAATTTACGCTATTTGCAGCCTCTCTAATTTCAGGCGGGGTATAAACGTACATTTCTAAATCACCACTCATTTTTTGCTCAAAAAACCTTTTAGATAGCGTCTATTTTCTGCAAACTGACCTTTAAAACCGCATTTTACTAGTTTTACAACTAAACTCTCAGAATAATTGATATTTCTCTGCTAGATAAATAATGGATAATAAAAAATATCCTAGGTAAATAATGGAGCTGACATAATCGCATATCATTAACTTAAGCTTGACAACTGAACTTACAGGCTACTTGATATATCAACATATTTCAAAAATAAGAGGAAAATGGCTATTATAAAGATTTAAAAGAATAAAATATGTAATTTTTCAGCGTAAGTAGTAAAAAAATTCTATATATACCTGAGTTGAGAATACTATTAAAAACATCACGCATTATATCGCGGTCGGTACATAATAGTTCACATCTCAACCTAGGTATATACATTGCTCAAAAAAATTAGAGGAACACTTCTTTGTATCTCTATAACTTTTATTGTGGAAATGATATACATATGAAACATTTAAATTTCTAAAGCCACATATGTTATCCTATTAAATAAATGAACTTAAGAATTAAGAATGCAATAATTATTAAGATATGATTAGGAATTTAAAAAAAATACAAAAATCAAAGTGGCGATAGATGCATTTTCTTTGCAAAACATTTGTGGAATTCCCTTCGTATAAGAATCAGTATCTCGTGTGTCCTCCACCAGCACAAATAACTTCATGACACCTCCTTGCCATGCTTCTTATAATTCTTCGAATATTTTCTTGGGGTATACTTTCCCATTCTTCGATTAAGGCTTCTTCTAGGCGCAGGAGAGTTTGGAATGCATTTGGACGCTTCCGAATGCGTCTGTCCAACAAATCCCAAACGTGTTCGATAGGATTTAAATCGGGACTAATCGCAGGCCAATCCATGATTTGAATACCTCGTTCATGTAGGAAGTTTATGGCAATGGCTGCTGTATGTGCTTTCGCATTATCTTGCATCAGTATGAAATTTGGACCTACACCGTAAGCTACAGGTACAACATGTTCTTCTAGCACATTATCGATGTAACGTTGAGCGTTTAGACTTTCATGAATTACCACAAGGTCGGTTTTTCCTTCAAGACTTATCCCTCCCCAAACCATTATCGACCCGCCACCAAACCTTTGCACTTCTCTTACTGCAGCAGCAGAATACCGTTCGCCGGGACGTCTGTAAACACGTGCTCGACCATCACAACGTGTAAGACGAAATCTTGACTCGTCGGTGAAGAGTACTTGTGTCCAATGTCGAAGTTGCCAATTAATACGCTCACGAGCAAAATTTAAACGGCATATTTTGTGACGCCTTGTCAAAATGGGTTTTCGCACGGGTCTACTGGGTCTCAAGTTAGCTTCTCTTAATCGATTTCTAACAGTCTGGTCGGAAATATCTAGTCCATGAGTCACCCTAAAAGCACTTTGAAGATCATTTGCTGTTAGTATGCGATTACGCAATGATGAAAGAACTAAATATCGATCTTGATTTTGGGTAGTTTTCCTCTTACGACCTTGCCCGATGCGTCTTTTGTACTGACCAGTTTCCCTAAAACGATCCCACACACGTTTTATAACAGAAGGACTGCGATTAAACATTCTTGCAACTTGCCGGATACGGAACCCATTTTCAATCAAAGAAACAGCACGAGCAACTTCAACTTCACTAAGATGCCGCATTTTATTTTTCGTGATGTCTAATTGACTTTTGCAACAATATGTTGCTGTTACCATGCCTACTAAATCTCGAAACTAAGCATAGGTCACTTTATCGCCACTTTGATTTTTGTATTTTTTTTTAAATTCCTAATCATATCTTAATAATTATTGCATTCTTAATTCTTAAGTTCATTTATTTAATAGGATAACATATGTGGCTTTAGAAATTTAAATGTTTCATATGTATATCATTTCCACAATAGAAGTTATAGAGATACAAAGAAGTGTTCCTCTAATTTTTTTGAGCAGTGTACATTTCTAAATCACCTTCACTAATTTTTTACTCAAAAAACCTTTTAGATAGCGTCTATTTTTTGCAAACTGACCTTTAAAACCGCATTTTACTAGTTTTACAACTAAATATAATAATAATATTTCTCTGCTAGATAAATAATGGTAATAAAAAATATCCTAGGGAAATAATGGAACTAACATAATCGCATATCATTAATTTTAGTTTGACAACTGAACTTCCAGGCTACTTGATATTTCAAAATATTTCAAAAATAAGAGGAAAATTACTATTATAAAGATTTAAAAGAATCAAATATATAATTTTTCAGCGTAAATAGTAAAAAAAATTCTATCTATACCCCAGTAGAGAATACTATTAAAAACCTCACGCATTATATCGCGATCGGTACATAATAGTTCACTTCTCAACCTAGGTATATACATTTCTAAATCACCTTCACTAATTTTTTACTCAAAAAACCTTTTAGATAGCGTCTATTTTTTGCAAACTGACCTTTAAAACCGCATTTTACTAGTTTTACAACTAAATATAATAATAATATTTCTCTGCTAGATAAATAATGATAATAAAAAATATCCTAGGGAAATAATGGAACTAACATAATCGCATATCATTAATTTTAGTTTGACAACTGAACTTCCAGGCTACTTGATATTTCAAAATATTTCAAAAATAAGAGGAAAATTACTATTATAAAGATTTAAAAGAATCAAATATATAATTTTTCAGCGTAAATAGTAAAAAAAATTCTATCTATACCTCAGTAGAGAATACTATTAAAAACCTCACGCATTATATCGCGATCGGTACATAATAGTTCACTTCTCAACCTAGGTATATACATTTCTAAATCACCTTCACTAATTTTTTACTCAAAAAACCTTTTAGATAGCGTCTATTTTTTGCAAACTGACCTTTAAAACCGCATTTTACTAGTTTTACAACTAAATATAATAATAATATTTCTCTGCTAGATAAATAATGATAATAAAAAATATCCTAGGGAAATAATGGAACTAACATAATCGCATATCATTAATTTTAGTTTGACAACTGAACTTCCAGGCTATTTGATATTTCAAAATATTTCAAAAATAAGAGGAAAATTACTATTATAAAGATTTAAAAGAATCAAATATATAATTTTTCAGCGTAAATAGTAAAAACAATTCTATTTATACCTCAGTAGAGAATACTATTAAAAACCTCACGCATTATATCGCGATCGGTACATAATAGTTCACTTCTCAACCTAGGTATATACATTTCTAAATCACCTTCACTAATTTTTTACTCAAAAAACCTTTTAGATAGGGTCTATTTTTTGCAAACTGACCTTTAAAACCGCATTTTACTAGTTTTACAACTAAATATAATAATAATATTTCTCTGCTAGATAAATAATGATAATAAAAAATATCCTAGGGAAATAATGGAACTAACATAATCGCATATCATTAATTTTAGTTTGACAACTGAACTTCCAGGCTACTTGATATTTCAAAATATTTCAAAAATAAGAGGAAAATTACTATTATAAAGATTTAAAAGAATCAAATATATAATTTTTCAGCGTAAATAGTAAAAAAAATTCTATCTATACCTCAGTAGAGAATACTATTAAAAACCTCACGCATTATATCGCGATCGGTACATAATAGTTCACTTCTCAACCTAGGTATATACATTTCTAAATCACCTTCACTAATTTTTTACTCAAAAAACCTTTTAGATAGCGTCTATTTTTTGCAAACTGACCTTTAAAACCGCATTTTACTAGTTTTACAACTAAATATAATAATAATATTTCTCTGCTAGATAAATAATGATAATAAAAAATATCCTAGGGAAATAATGGAACTAACATAATCGCATATCATTAATTTTAGTTTGGCAACTGAACTTCCAGGCTATTTGATATTTCAAAATATTTCAAAAATAAGAGGAAAATTACTATTATAAAGATTTAAAAGAATCAAATATATAATTTTTCAGCGTAAATAGTAAAAACAATTCTATTTATACCTCAGTAGAGAATACTATTAAAAACCTCACGCATTATATCGCGATCGGTACATAATAGTTCACTTCTCAACCTAGGTATATACATTTCTAAATCACCTTCACTAATTTTTTACTCAAAAAACCTTTTAGATAGGGTCTATTTTTTGCAAACTGACCTTTAAAACCGCATTTTACTAGTTTTACAACTAAATATAATAATAATATTTCTCTGCTAGATAAATAATGATAATAAAAAATATCCTAGGGAAATAATGGAACTAACATAATCGCATATCATTAATTTTAGTTTGACAACTGAACTTCCAGGCTACTTGATATTTCAAAATATTTCAAAAATAAGAGGAAAATTACTATTATAAAGATTTAAAAGAATCAAATATATAATTTTTCAGCGTAAACAGTAAAAAAAATTCTATCTATACCTCAGTAGAGAATACTATTAAAAACCTCACGCATTATATCGCGATCGGTACATAATAGTTCACTTCTCAACCTAGGTATATACATTTCTAAATCACCTTCACTAATTTTTTACTCAAAAAACCTTTTAGATAGCGTCTATTTTTTGCAAACTGACCTTAAAACCGCATTTTACTAGTTTTACAACTAAATATAATAATAATATTTCTCTGCTAGATAAATAATGATAATAAAAAATATCCTAGGGAAATAATGGAACTAACATAATCGCATATCATTAATTTTAGTTTGACAACTGAACTTCCAGGCTACTTGATATTTCAAAATATTTCAAAAATAAGAGGAAAATTACTATTATAAAGATTTAAAAGAATCAAATATATAATTTTTCAGCGTAAATAGTAAAAAAAATTCTATCTATACCTCAGTAGAGAATACTATTAAAAACCTCACGCATTATATCGCGATCGGTACATAATAGTTCACTTCTCAACCTAGGTATATACATTTCTAAATCATCTTCACTAATTTTTTACTCAAAAAACCTTTTAGATAGCGTCTATTTTTTGCAAACTGACCTTTAAAACCGCATTTTACTAGTTTTACAACTAAATATAATAATAATATTTCTCTGCTAGATAAATAATGATAATAAAAAATATCCTAGGGAAATAATGGAACTAACATAATCGCATATCATTAATTTTAGTTTGACAACTGAACTTCCAGGCTACTTGATATTTCAAAATATTTCAAAAATAAGAGGAAAATTACTATTATAAAGATTTAAAAGAATCAAATATATAATTTTTCAGCGTAAATAGTAAAAAAAATTCTATCTATACCTCAGTAGAGAATACTATTAAAAACCTCACGCATTATATCGCGATCGGTACATAATAGTTCACTTCTCAACCTAGGTATATACATTTCTAAATCACCTTCACTAATTTTTTACTCCAAAAACCTTTTAGATAGCGTCTATTTTTTGCAAACTGACCTTTAAAACCGCATTTTACTAGTTTTACAACTAAATATAATAATAATATTTCTCTGCTAGATAAATAATGATAATAAAAAATATCCTAGGGAAATAATGGAACTAACATAATCGCATATCATTAATTTTAGTTTGACAACTGAACTTCCAGGCTACTTGATATTTCAAAATATTTCAAAAATAAGAGGAAAATTACTATTAGAAAGATTTAAAAGAATCAAATATATAATTTTTCAGCGTAAATAGTAAAAAAAATTCTATCTATACCTCAGTAGAGAATACTATTAAAAACCTCACGCATTATATCGCGATCGGTACATAATAGTTCACTTCTCAACCTAGGTATATACATTTCTAAATCACCTTCACTAATTTTTTACTCAAAAAACCTTTTAGATAGCGTCTATTTTTTGCAAACTGACCTTTAAAACCGCATTTTACTAGTTTTACAACTAAATATAATAATAATATTTCTCTGCTAGATAAATAATGATAATAAAAAATATCCTAGGGAAATAATGGAACTAACATAATCGCATATCATTAATTTTAGTTTGACAACTGAACTTCCAGGCTACATGATATTTCAAAATATTTCAAAAATAAGAGGAAAATTACTATTATAAAGATTTAAAAGAATCAAATATATAATTTCTCAGCGTAAATAGTAAAAAAAATTCTATCTATACCTCAGTGGAGAATACTATTAAAAACCTCACGCATTATATCGCGATCGGTACATAATAGTTCACTTCTCAACCTAGGTATATACATTTCTAAATCACCTTCACTAATTTTTTACTCAAAAAACCTTTTAGATAGCGTCTATTTTTTGCAAACTGACCTTTAAAACCGCATTTTACTAGTTTTACAACTAAATATAATAATAATATTTCTCTGCTAGATAAATAATGATAATAAAAAATATCCTAGGTAAATAATGGAGCTGACATAATCGCATATCATTAACTTAAGCTTGACAACTGAACTTACAGGCTACTTGATATATCAACATATTTCAAAAATAAGAGGAAAATGGCAAAGATTTAAAAAAATAAAATATGTAATTTTTCAGCGTAAGTAGTAAAAAAATTCTATATATACCTGAGTTGAGAATACTATTAAAAACATCACGCATTATATCGCGGTCGGTACATAATAGTTCACTTCTCAACCTAGGTATATAGCATACCATATTATTGTTGAGAAAACATTAATTTTTCATACACTAATATTATTGATATTTGCCTTTTTGTATCAAGTGAAAGTAACACAACAACAATTTTAAAAACATTACAATTCTAAATGCATTTTTTAGCATTCTTTGCAGATTTTTTGACATATTTGGGAAATGAACGTATTTTTAATGACTGAAATTTAGCTATGCCAAGTTTTATCTCTATATTTCTAATAGAACATGGGTTTAAAAATTTAACATGTATGATCCGCTTTAAGAAAATTACACTGTAGATTAGTAAAACACATTATTTCGTAGGTCAGAAACCTTCTTTAGAAACCCCTGACAATAAATATAGATTAGATGTAAACATTTCAGCAATAAAAAACAAATCAGCTGATTAAAAAGCTAATTTAAAACCCATCAAGTCTGATATCTTAATTTCTAGAATACCTAGCTTTAAACTTATTTCAGCATCCCGTAATTTGAATCTAAAAATACTCTGATACAAAATTAAAAACGTTACAGCATCAAGGTAATATCCGGATCAAAAATTACTCATTTAAATGTTTCGGAATTCCTTACAAGAATGCTTAAAAACATTTAATAAAACATTTAATTACAAAAAGTTTGTGATTGCTAAATCTAAGGTACCAAAAACACTGCCATTATAGCTATTATATTTCATTTAAGTGTACAGTTTATTAAAAAAGTTTGTTGATTTCATGAACGTTTATGGAAAGCTTGGAAATTGAAAAATTTTTATTTCAAGACTGACAGTACGATGAGTTTTTAAAATCTCGAAGTTCATTTTGTTTATTATACGTCTCAAGAATAAACAACCCCTTTTTTTTTAATTTTTAATTAAAATTTGTGTTTCTATTAGCAAACAGTTAATTTTACAGTAAATAAAATTCAAAGAAAAAATTACTGTAAAACGGAGTCAAATTCTTGTGCCTTGGGGAAGAACGTGATTACTTAGTTATTCCACCAAATAATCTCTTTTAAAAATTATATCTTACACATTGTTCCAAATTGTAATACATTTTATTACATTAATTTCATTACTGTGATTTAGATAACCTCTTGACGTGTTACCAGTGGCGGCTGGTGCAATTTCAAAGTTGTATATCTCTGTTCCTACTTACAGCACCCGTACCAAATTTAGGGCTTTTAATAGTGAGCCCACTGGGAATGTTTTGGTAAAGAAAAAGATCATTTTGTAATTTGCGAAAAAAAGTTGAATTTTGGGTGTGCCCCTCCTAAGAAAAAAATGAACACGTCTAGGTATTTTATTTATTCTTTTTTCTAAACAAATTTTACATCATTCTGTCGATAGTTTTTAAATTTTGAGAGAAAAATATGTGTTAGTAGAAAGTTATAGTCATTTGAATTTATTTTTAAATTATATTTTAGGCTTAAAAAAATTCAAATGACTATAACTTTCTACTAACACAGTTTTTACCCTCAAAATTTAAAAACTGTCGACAAAATGCTATAAAATTTGTGTAGAAAAATAATAAATAAAATACCTAGACGTATTCATTTTTTTCTTAGGAGGGGCACACCAAAAATTCAACTTTTTTTCGCAAATTACAAAATGTTTTTTTTTCTTTACCAAAACATTCCCAGTGGGCTCACTATTAAAACCCCTAAATTTGGTACGGGCCCTGTAAGTAAGAACAGAGATATACAACTTCGAAATTTCACCAGCCGCCACTGCGTGTTACAACTGCATATCGTTGACCTCCAGCAGGCAGTGGTGCAGCCAGAAATTTGGTTCGGAGGGGGCCCGGACTAAATGTCTCTACAATTTTTTTTTAAGACGTTGAGTTTTAAATGAGTAAGAATGGGTTAGGAATTAGAGGTACATTCCATAACTATAAACTGTGTATATTAAGTTCCAAACCGACACATAAAAATATGTAAAATACAAAAAAAATCTACCTAGTTACGTAATTAGGCTGGATGTACAGAATCTCGGGGGGCCCCCCCCCCCCCCCCCCCCCTGGCTGCGCCTCTGCCAGCAGGTGTTTGGCATTAATCAACTAAATTTTTAATTAACTAATTACCTGATTAAAAAATTAGTTATTCAATTATTGCAATTAAATTTAGTTACAATTATCATTAATTGTAAATTACAATCTACATTTAATTGCTAATAAATAATTTAATTGTCGATTAGAATTAAATTTAGTTGCAATTAATTAAACTTAAATGCAATTTACTAATTGTCAATAGCAATTAACTACTTTAATTACGATTAGCAAAAGCAACTATCAAAACAATCACAATTAATATATACATTTTATGCAAAAATTGCAAATATTACTATTGGTTGTTTTTGTCCTTATCAAAAGAAGATTTATACACGGTGTCCACGATAAGAAGGGCCGGTATGGGGATCTCGTTAATTGTTAGACATACAAAATTGGGTTAAATTCCAAAATTTTTCAGATGAGTTTTCATTTTCAACTTCTTCTGAAAACACTAAATTTTAGAATTTTTAATTAAATTTTTTTCTGGCGTTAATGTGAAAGGTAGGGCAAAACTAATAAAACTTCTATGTAGCAACATTTAGTGAACTTAAAGACTACGTTATCAATTTTTTTATTCGTCATTTCGTCTTGTTAAGGCTTTTGTGATTTAATGAAAAAAGTGATGAACCATACAAATCTTTTTAATTTCTTATTTCAATTATCGCTTGTAGTAAATAAGAAAAATATTCAATTAATTACTGTTGAAATGATTACTAAGGATTTAAAACATAGAGTTGTCATAATCCTCAAAAGGATTCCTCCCACAAACATAATTTCTAATGATTTGAGGTTAGGTTTTTTATTATCCACGTATGTGCTTTGTTCATTTATTTTTTGTGTATTGTTAATAGTAATTGGGTTTTTATTAAATTAATGTTCCCTACTAATTATAAAAAAATGCATTTCAATACTTTAATGTATTTAAAAATGGTTATCTTACTGCTTGCGGTATGAACTTAAAACTTGTTAATAATGGTCAAAAAAGGTTCAAAACCAATTTAAACCATAATATGTGGTACACTGGTCTTGGGATATTTTACAACAGTAATTAATTGATTTTTTTTCTTATTTACAAGCCATAATTAAAATAAAAAATTACAAAGATTGAGAAGGTTTCATTATTTTCTTCATTAAATTACAAAAGCTGGAACAATGTATGAAATGCTTAGAAGACCAATATCACAAATTTTTTTTAGTAATGGTCAAAAAAAGGCTCAAAACGGAATTTAACATTTGACATCAAAAAATCAAAACCGTATTTAAAAAAATGAAGTTAATGATTGCTGCTCAAAGACGAAACGTCGAATAAAACAAATGATAACGTAATCTTTCAGTTCATTAAAAGTCGATATAAAAAATTTTATTACTTTTCAAATTAACGAAAGAAAAAAATTTAATTAAAAATTCGAAAATTTATTTTTTTTCAAAATAACTCGAAAATGAAATATCTGAAAAATTTCGTAACATTTCATTAGTACTTTAATTACGCAACTTTTTTCCTTTAACCGATTTTGTATTTCTTACTATTAATGAGAACCCCATACTGGCCCTCCTTATCTTGGACACCGTGTATGCTCAGTATTCCACGCAAGCGTGACCGCATGTACTAATTATGTTTAGTCTATTACACTTAGAGAGGTCAAAGCTATTCAGAAATAAAAAAAAATTGTATGGGTTTATTTTATTAGTTTCCTAAATTTTATGATGTATCCCACGGGAGTGAAGTGGTGGGTAACATTTACAATATAGCTAAAGGTTTACACTATACAACGGTGAGAGCCAAATACGTCAATTCGTGTAGATGTGGTCGTACTACAAATGACCATATATGTTTTATTACAATTTAATTAGTAATAATTGTAAATACAATTAATAATAATATACTAATTAATTTCGGTGTGTCTTGAGTCCCATGCGTGAAAATATCAAACCATCAAAACCGTTTTTTTAGAATATGGATTACTTCTTAAAAATGTCTAATTATAATAATCTATCTATTTTTAAGATAGGTTCAACTCAAATTGTGTCAACAGGAATATGCGAAACCAAGCAATGAAAATTACTTTAAAAATATTTTAATTTTCTCAGTAGACTATTTTTTGAAAAATAAGGTCAATGCAACTCCGGTATTCTGAAATTTACTTATCGAGGAAGCAACAACGTATTTATACCGTTTACGACGAAATTCACTTCAATACTTCAAGGTTTGTTCGCAGCAGCGATTTGACCTTTATACGCTCCCTGCAGCGGGACCTTTAGATGATAAATAACTGTTGAGAATGTAGTTTTTTACTTCGAAACCACCGAGGCAAAAAGCATTAAGAGCGCAAATGATACATCTATTTCTAATAAAATAATAATTTAAAGTAATAGAATGGGAATTCGTTATACTGATAGTTTAGAAAATGGCGAATCTCAATTATATTATGCCAAGGTGCTCCGTCCTGTTGCCATAAAGTACGCCGATGTTCTTCAAGTGGCAATTCGTCGAGCATATCTTCGATTTCATTTTCTAAAAAATTAAGATAGCGCTGGCCAGTCAATGCTCCCCGAAAAAACAGTGGTCCTAGAATTTTATTTTGTAATATCCCACATCAAACGTTAATTGAATTACGCCCCTAAAAAGCAATATCTTCGACAGTAAAATGATTTTCATCCGACCAAACATGAACATTTCGTCTATTAAACGTTCCTGCAGGTGAGAAAGTTGCTTCGTCTGTCCAAGCGATATTATGAAATAAATTAGGATCTTGCCGCATTCTTTCGTTAATATTTGTGACAAAAGTATATCTTCTATCTTTTTGAGCGGCACTAAGCTTTTGAACTGGCATAATTGTATATGGTCTATACTTAAAATACTTGAATGTTCTTTGAACTGTTCCATAAGTCAACATTTTATCTCTTCTTCCATATCTGAGTTGCCGCACACAATAGGGAATTGATTTTTTTGGAGTCTCTTGAAAATATAATAAAATCGCTAGGCCCTTTCTTCATTTCTTTCCCTTCTTCTTTTTCCATTGTCCAGAATTCCTCTTTCTTCTAGTCTTCTATTTGTTTTTATTATGGTATTTAATGATGGAGTTATTTGTCCCTCTTCATTACTTTCGTCATATTGTCGTTAAGCCGCTCTAACATTATTGTTATTTTTTAAATATAATTTTAACATTTTGTATCTCTCATTAATAGAATAACTTATTTTGCATAAAAATAAAATTATAAATTCACGGTGACTTAAGTATTATTGTCAACCTTGACATTAACTTTGACTTAACTACGAAGAAAATTTAAAAAGGTAGCAGGTATTTCGTTCGCAACCTGGACAGTTACGTTTAAAGTATATTTATGCGAAATCATTTTTTAATTTGAAATATTTCAAAAACGATTGAAAAATCGCCTAGGGTATATTATACAAAATATCTGGCACTTCTCCTAGAATCAAAAAATATGACAAAAATCATACCATCCAATTTAAAATAAGCGAGAAAATCGATTATATATTTTTTTATTCGATGTTCAATTGTTTTGCTGATAAGATATATGAATGATCCATAAAAATCTCCAAAACTTTCATATTTAACATGTTTTATCATCTTTAAAAATAAAAAGTTATAAGGCATGTTCACTTTTATTTTGATATCCCTGTATATACCTGTGTTAATATGTCGATATGCGTGTTAAATAAAAAGTAGATTCTAAAATATTTATTATTACTACGCATTTTCAGAAGACCTACAAGAATAATGCTTGTATAATTTGTTTGTTTGTGTATATCTTTAAATCACCCTTTTAAAAACGATGTTCCCCATAAAATTAACCCAGTAAAAAACAGCTATTGTAAAAACCTAAGGGGAAATCCCCCAAATTACTACTGGGATTGTAACGAGTTCGTTAAGCAGAAAATGCTGTATTTTGTAACAGAAAGTACAGTGTGTATGACAGAAATGTGTTGCAGGTTTCAGCTGATGAGAAATCAATAACCAATCACATGCATGAATGGCACGGCGGGCACTCACATTAACGTATCCTGCCAACGACACAGTTTACCTGCGGAATTTCAAATATATAACTACATACGATCGATTAATGAAATGTATATAGTATAATGGTGCCGATTTTTATTATAAATGTCATTAATTTTTCATTAAAAAAGTATATAATGCTATAATAGTTATTCATAAACCAAGTGTGTAAAGAAACACTTTTCTATTTTCTACGAATGGGAATTTGAGGGGAACATGATCTCATGTTTGAAAAAATAGTACTTGTATTATAATTATATCAAGGGACTAAAGTAGGTCTTTTAATCCTTAGGGAAAAATTTGGTACCCGAGCCGTAGGCAAGGGCACCAATTGCACGAGGGACTGACATGCCCTTAAGTCCCGTGGTATATACGCTATTTGTTGCACTCCAAAAATTAGGACACAAAATTAACAAATATTTTTTAGTATTATTTTTAAAATCATTTTGCACACCAATTAAGACACATGTATACCTGTAATAATCGTTTGTTATCAAATCATAATGGTTTTTCTACTATGGAAACTAAGATTTTGTTTAAAACTGACAAATAATTTTTGAGTTTTTTCCCGAAAATTCGAAACTATGAGTGATTTTTTCATTAATGAAATTGAGAGAGATGCTGCTTAGCTTATTGCTGCCCAAATCAAGAAAAATATATGAAAACAATACGAAGATTTTGCCACCTGGTGTCATTTCAAGACAATAACTGAATATACAGACAACTTACTCCTAGCATATTTTCTTCAAAAATCGAGGCCACTACGAAGCTCGACCTTATGGTCACAGTATTCAATGCAAAGCGATGCTCCAGGTTAAAAATAATATAGACATTGGTAAATTTTCCAAACTAATATCATTTTTAAAAAGAAAAGGTGATGGGTACAAACCTAAGAAATCTAAGGAAACAGTAATCTTAACCAATTTAGGGATCAATTTTCAACACAGACCGCTTCTATTCGTACATCCGAAGAAATAAACCGACTATTAAAATTTTTACATTCTAATAATGTTCATATAAACGTAAATATATTAATCACCAATAATTATTCGTTATACGTAGGCAAAGAATATAGGTATAACTACCACTTTCTTTGATCTAGATAATTTGTGACTTTTTAAATTGGTAGGTTGTCAATGTTTTAATAAAATAAAATATTGTGTCTCTAATGATACTTTTTAGAATTTTTGCTGTTACAGGGATTAAAAATATCTTTTAAAGTAATTTAAAGTATTTTTAGCCTCTCAGGAAAAAAGTGACACTTTAGTCCTTTAAAATAGGGACTAAAATAGCCTTTTTTAACTACGGAGTGCGTAAAGGTACTTTACACAATAATTACACCAATATCTTTTTCACGGCCGGTAGTAAATCAATTTCTTTGATGTCAAATGATCTATGATGTCAATGTTAATAGTATATTGTACAACCAATTTTGAAAAGGACTCCTTTCATACGAGTAAGACGTTTGTCGAACGAGTGTAAAAAGCTATTTCGTGTTATACATTATACTTTTTCTACAACTGCAGCACTGATATTTTGTGCATTGCATCAGATGCTAATTTTTTACGTACATATGTATAAATCTTTCTCTTGAACGGAAGGAAGGAGATTTTGGGATACATCTGCGGCTTCCTCTGCTACCTCTGGAGGAGTAGAATCGAGATAATCTTCGTCGAGATTTTTCAAGATCATTTTTATTATTATCTTAATGAAATTTTACTTTTGTTCTATATAGTTAAATCTTGTCGACTCTTTTGGTGGAGATTGAGATATCGCCATCAATAATTAAACAAATAAAACTGGTTGCCAGAGGACAGCTTTCAAATTGTGACTTTTCTGCAAGACTGCATGGAAGATAGGTCTGGCAAATGGTTGGTTGCATAATAGTTGTTTCTTGCAGCGTGCATAAAAGTTTTTGCATGCTGTTTAAAATAATTGATTTTCAGATGAAGTGAGAAGTATGTTTTTAGGTATTTTTAAAGCGGCTGTAGAAAACATAATTTTCATACATCGTAGTTTGTACAAACAAACCTTAAATCTGTTCCCTATTGATTAGGGTTGGTAATTTACGGAAAATTCCATTATTTTGTTGATCAATAATCCACACACAAATAACCGCGGAATGAATGTAAACAAAAACTACAATAACAATACTGCAGAGCGGTTTTAAAATTCTTTTAATGGTAAATTTTAATCGGAAATATCGTCAGTATATTGGGAATTATTTTAAAAGGGGTTGTATTTTTAGCCATAAAACAATATTGATGCAAATTTTTATTATGTAACAAGGAGGACGACAGAAACGGTCATCAACGATTTTAATAAAATTTGATAGCGCACCGGTCGAACATAAAAAATATGGGACGAATATCCTTTTCCGTCTGCTGATGATATTTACTTTAAAAGGGTAAATACCTTGGATGAATTAAGAATGGATACGGGATGATTTAACATTCTTTGAAGCCAAAACAAACCATTCTAAGCGACACTGTAAACACAATTTGTAAACATTGGCCACATCTTATTTTACCTTGTATTTTTGTACAAAAAATACGTTAGAAGCATCACAAGATTTACTAAAAGAATAAAAGCCCTAAAATATTTTATTTTGTGCTAAATAATAATAAATTTAGGTTAGAAAGCGTTTAAATGCATTATTTCTAAAGGCTTATTTAAAGTCGCTCCGAGTGATTTATAAATCTATAAGTCGTACTTTTTCTTTTCTAGTTCATTAGACAAAGACATACGTGTAACCGAGTGTTCAGACGTATTTCCTAAACAACCAACAGAGACAGCAACGCATCTGAGCTCCAACACTCCAATGCTATTTTATCTCTTTCTACTACCATTCTTGATTCAATTACGTATTTCCTTAAGTTCGTAAACTGGACCTCTAGGGTAAGATGTTTTCATAACAAACAACAAATAAACAGGCTTCACGTTCGATACGCTCACAGTATACGGAACACCGAATCCTTTGTAATTCATCCAAGGTAAATACTAACGTTAAAATTAGTAGAAAAAAAATTGTTATATTTCCAAAACCGTAGCTGATATTGCAGTGAATCAAAAAGAACAATGTTGTTAGTGTTATTTTATTACCTGAAGGGTCTATCTTATAATAAAGAGGGAGGGAGAGGGAAAATGTATAAACGATTCTGTCCTTTTTAATAGACATTGCAAAGGAAATAGATCGGACGATACGGATTACCAGAAATAGCGATCCGTACCTCCTCAGTATGAATATCGCAAGTTAAAAAAATACGTATCCCTTAATGTCCTCTTTGTCATTGTCAGTAAAATCGGTAACGACCATTGTTGTCAGTCTCCTTGTAAGCTTGGGTTTGTCCAATCAAACTCAGCTATTTTTTTAATTTCATCTAGGGGGGGGGTCACCTCGAGCTACACAAAAGTACAGACCAAAAAAACGCAATTCCGCGTGCGATATTATTTTTTTATTGATAATGGTTCTAAGAAACGTAGGCACACTATTCCATAATGGACAAAATACCTAAACCTGTTCTTGCGAAAACAGAGCGGTTTGTCATCTTAACTCACCACGGGAAATGTATCTATTTTCTAAAAACTATTTTGACATTTTTGAAAATTTGTGCTTTCGAAATGCGTGTTTCGGAGAAAAGATTTTCAAAATATTCCATAAATCCGTTTTAAAAATAGCATCTTTGAAAAAGCTCTCAGAACATTTTTGAAAAAATGTACGTTCAAAATACGTGTTTTCGAGAAAATATTTTTGAAAAATTTCGTTAATCTGTGTTTTTTTTAAATTACGTTCAAAAGAGATATTTTTTGAAGAAAAATTTAATTATTAGTTTCCTATAGAAGCCAAAACGATGCAGTGCAAATTTTGATAAGATCGCAATGAGACGTGTAAGAAATGTTTTCAGAAACAATCTAAGAGCATGTAAATCAAAAATGCCAAAAAAGGCTTGCATATTTTATATTAATATGTGTGCAGATATTTGTTTTTGTTCATAATATTATGTAGAATATGTAGGACTGGATAATGTTTATGTTTAAATATAAATTATTTTCATAAAATTCGCTATTGAAAGCTTTTTTGTACAAGGCTATAGCCATGCGTATTCAGAAATACTAACCATACTAATAACACCACATAATGACAGGGATAAAAAACTACTACACGCTAAGGTTTGGGATTTACAGTAGTAAGTGTTGTAGTTTATCGTTATGTTAAAATACACTTAAGCACTCCTCAAAAGTTTCAAAATAAAATTGAATTCGAAGATTAAAAAATGCTGGAATTTACGCAAAATATAAACATTCCCTGTTATTACTAAAACAGCCGGTATTGCCGTATCCTTAATTTTATTAGCCACATTGTCCACTACATTCGAGACACTCAATTTTTAAAATTTGTTGGGGTCCAAACGACGTAATATTTTGTGTCCATGGTTCGATTTACTGCAATAATAATATATTAACTGAAAAGCTCATTCTTACGCAAAGCAAAAATTTAAATGCACAATAATTGTATTTATGTGGAATGTATTTTTGAACTGAATTTGAATTTTTATTTGATCCCTATTTGTTTGGGGTGTACGTACTCTGGTAATTAAAGGATCTGTCTATCAAGGCTTATCTTCGTGAATTCGCTGTTATTTATCCGCAGGCTCCGTTGAATGGGGATTAACAAAAGCGTAATTTCTCTCCGACACGCATTTTTGTGACATTTAGGTCGAGCTGTGACGAGATTTCTATAGGAAAGTAAAAAGCACTTTTGGCTTTAGCGAATGTCATTGGTAATACCTATTATTCAATAAGGCAGGCTGTTTTGTTCGTCTATTTTCGTATACTATAACTATACGAAAGTAATAGAAAATAATGTGTAAAAACGACTTTTTAAAGATCCAAATTTAAAAGTGTAAATTTTAAATTTAGTAATAGAGCCTACTTATGAATTTGATAATTCTCCAGTGGAGGTTGGCTTTTACAATTTTTGCTTTCAGTTAGGCATGTCTGTATAATTAAAATGATATTTAAATTCTTTAATAGCTATTCGTATATTGTCACTAAACGGATTTTTACCTATTGATACACTTGTACTGCATGCAAGAATTTCTCTTATACTGGATGACGTAGATAAAGCTAAAAGAGTTGTGTCGAACTAGAGGTAAAATTAAAATGCACTAAAGAAAACTATAGTGATTTTCTACAGGTTAGTCTTAAACTTGTGTACAAAAAACAGATTATTTGAATCAAATAAATTTTCATTTTATACAAAACGACAAAGTTTTGCTTTGCAACAACGTTTTTTCATCATAACAGAAAATATTTTTCTCGGAACAAAAATACAGGCCCTTTAATTTTTTTTATATGAAATAAACATAGATTCATTTCAACAATATTCGAGTGAGTATATATGTTGCTTTGCAAAGCTTTGATATTCTTGATATATACCTTCATTAAAAATTTATTTAAAGCCAACAAGCTGTTAAGTGCGTGGAATCTGAATTACAAATTAGTATTGGTAAGTGCTGAAGCTCTAGCAATTGTAAGGTATACAATCAATTGCACCAAACATCTTTTACCAAATCATAGTAATTCATTTATCTTCAGAATCATTTTTAAAATTGTTCTCCTCATGCATATTGTCGCAATTAATACTCGGAACTGAAAATTGTAGTACATGACTCATCGTAAGGCTTTTATGGTTAAAGTTTAAAGATAGATAACCTAGTGCGATACAGCGGGGTAGTTTTAATCGTGCGCGTATATTTCTCAGGTTTGCTCAAAATCTAGGAATCCTAAATATTCCTTAAATTTTCATATTTTGTGACAAACAATGGGAAAATAAAATAATGTGTTTAATGAACCAAACTTTGAGCGATGTTGAATAAAAAGCAGTTATAAAAATATGCTCCCAACCCAATGATACAGAAACAGAAATTTACATCTATTAAAAATAACAATAAAAGCAAACAATTTTATACAAAAATTAAAATGGTTTTAATTTGGAATAACAAGTCTCTGAAGCATGTCCAATAGGATACTGAGTAGGACTTAGGTCTTGAGATTGAGCGGGTCTGTCTAAAATTCGGATATTTTGTTCTTCCAGGAAGATCGAAGTTATATTAGCTCTGTAAAGAGGTGCATAGTCTTGCATAAAAATCAAATATGGGCCAATAAAATTTGTGTAGGGAACAACAAGTTCTAGGACATTTCTGATGTAACTGTTGGCCGTTAAAAATGATCTAGAAAAACGAGCTGGGTTTTATGACCAAGCGAAATTTCAGCGCGATCGTGACTGTGCATCTCTGGTGTCAGGTGCTATACCCTTCTAAAATTAAGGTCTAATCCAAAACGAGAATCATTGGTACCTAAATAGAATGTTAATAATTTTGGTCTCATAATACATGCTCTTGAGCCCATACTAGTCAAGTGGTGCGGTTGGCTGACACTTTCATGGTCTCCTGCTAAGTTGGCTTCCCCTCATCTCCTATAGATGGTAAGTCTCGAAACAACCACATTATGAACCGAACCGAACACATAACATAATAATGTAAATTATTACTCAGTTTTGATGCAGTCACAATATTATTTCTTCGTGTTTCGTCTTCGTTTTTTATCTGATACAGACCACGTAGACTTCAAGCCTAAGTACTAACGTACCGTGGGCGTCTGAAGAGAAGGGAAATGCAATCTATTGATGCAGGATTTAAAGGAATGGAGGTTGGGAGGGAAAGGGAAAACATCTGCAGGCAATTTGTTTCATAATCTGGAGACCCTTGGTATGAATGAACGAGAGCAGCGGGATGCTCTGGGCTTTTGTAGCTGGACAGTGAAGGGATGCATACGTAACGCGCCTCTTGTTGTTCTATTAGGAACAGTCAATGGGAGAATTATAGCGACTAGTTCTTTAAAGCAAAATCCGTGGAAGTATCGGTAGAAAAGGGATAAATCCCCAACAGCGCGGCGATGAGCGAGAGAAGGGAGTTTTCTTGTAAGGACTGGGTCATTGATGAGTCGAAGGGCTCTCTTTTAGATAGAATCAAGGATGTTAAGTGTCGAAGGTGATGACGCTTTCTAGATGTGGGAACAGAACTCTAGGTTCGGTCTTATTTGGGAAACATAAAGAGTGTGTAAGTTGTAAGGGGAGAAGTGTTGTTCTGAAAGAGAAAACCACGCTTTTTAGCTGCTGATGTAGCTATTGAAGTAATGCGTTTGTGCCAACTGAGATAATATTTGAAGGCGGTGTCAACAAGATCGAATGTTTCGTTGTTCTACAGGGTTTTTCCATTTATGTGACAGGGAGCAAGACTGGGTTTTGGAGGCGTTGAACTGAACATTGTTTTTGGCACCCCAGTCTAAGATGAATTAACTGAACTTATCGTTCAATTGGCCTTGACCGACCACCGCTCTCACGATACGGGTTCCAGAAGAGGCATATTATGCCTTGAGATGTTCCCAGAGCAGTCAGAACATTGACTTGGGTTATTTCAACCTCAAGCATTCCCACCTCTCAACATAATATCTTCACCTAAATATCATCTGGGCTTGTTTAAAATAAGAATATGATAACGCTTTGCAGAAGAACAACTGATAATAAATTATTTCCCTTTTTCTTCTCATCCAGAAAAATATTTTAAATGAACCTTTTGCATTTTCTCAGATCAAAGATTTTATAACAAAAAAAAAATTATCAAAATAATTGCTGATTTTGTAAATTGCAAATGTAAGATTATTTCTGAAACATTTTAAGCATGTCTGTAGGTAAATTGCCGCTCTAAAGTTTGTAGTTGGTATGTAAAGTAGATGAGTCAGGATCTACATTTTACAGGTGCGGCAGAAAGTGTTCAATTAGCTAATTAACTAATTAAAATATTTTGTGCAACCAGCTGTATAAGGATTAATTCTTTACGTTCTACAAGTGCAAGTCAAATTTTTAGACTAACTTCTTCACGAACAGCCTATGCTCTCGGGGCCTAATACTCTCTGTTTATTTTCCTTGAGGAATAATCAGGTTCCATTAATACTATTTTGGTTTTTAAGTAATGTTGTTACTCAGTTATTTGCTATAAAAATCAAATCAACAAGGACAAAATACATATTATTTATTAAAAAATTAATACCTGATTCTGTGATTTTCTTTAAAACAGCACGCCGCAAAAATTCGAATTTTCGAGAGGCCGCGCTATTTTATAGAAACAAATAAAAATATAATCTTTAGTGAATTAGATTTATAGCAGTCGGCAACAATAATATTAAAAAACAATAATAAAATAGTAATGGGAGGAGCTGTGGATAAAGAAAGAGGCTAACAAACAGAAAGTAATCGCTTTTAATGTCACTAGTACGTAATATGCTGTACTGGACGAGTCTGTTCATAGTCAAGCGAGTTTGAGAGCTAGGCCAATTAAAGGACAAGTCCAATAAACCCTTATTATGCATGTGTGTCACACAAGATTTTATGTACGATTTCATTCTACTGTTTTTGCGATTTTTCAGTAATTTTTAGCTAAAAAAATAATATCGGTATTCAATATACCAAAGATTGCTGTGAATTTTGTTGCCCTCAGTTCTCGAAGCGCTTTTTGTTTATTGTTAAACATAAATGTCGACAGAAAATGGAATTTAAAAGTAGCTTCGATGAAGAAATTTTACGACGCGATGTTCAAATTATTGCAAATACTGCAAAGGATGCCTTGCTATCATCCAAACCCAGACATTTAAGTATACAAAGAAACTTATGCTACTTACAGAGAATGGTGTGCAAGCAAGAAAATCAAGGAAATTTCTGAAGACGGTATACTTGCAGAAATAGAGTAATTTTATTGCATCAGTACAATAATGAGCTGCTTTATGACCGCAAAACTGTACCAGAAACGGTACCATATAATAAAATCGTACATAAAAACTTTTATAGGCCTTAAAGGAGTTAGCAAGCATTTTAAATGGAAGCTAGATTTTCGAGTTGTAAAATTGCGTGCAATAGTACTAAGCTTTAAGGAATTTTTAACCTTAAATATCTGCTGCCCAATTTGCTCTCCAATGAGCCCTGTCTCGTTAAATCTCTGACAAAAAAAAAAGTTCAATCAGGATTTAATAATAATTAATTTATGACGATTTTGCTAAAAAAGTGTCAAACGATATACGCCTTTAGTATTGTCAAGTATTCTCATAGTTATTTTAAATTTATCTACATCTTTAAATCGAGTCTACAAAAAATTTACAAAAAGCAATCTTTCGAAAATATTTCGAGAATACGGTAACAGTAGAGAGGTAGTTAAACATAAAACAGAAACATATCTTGATCAAACCCAAGCAGTACAGACTTGCCGGTTTTAAACTTCGTCAAGCCCGCTCAGGCTTTTTCTGTGTTCTTTATTCAAAATTTATAACTTATTAAAATATAATACATATATAAAGAAATAACAGTATGACCACAATATATTTATACATTAAAACTAGCATTATAAAATAACTACGTTATTTTATAATGCATTTTTGAAAAACATTTTTTCAGAAAATATATTTACGAAAAAAATGCTAAAAATCTTCTTTTTGAAAATTTTCTGTAGGTCCCTTTTAATTAAACATATGTACATGTATGTCGAAAGTCAGTTATTAAAGTTTGACTTAAAACATATCTATTGGCATCCTGGATCCTACTACCACTTTGTGCTTCTATACACCACTTTTGGTGTTTTGCACCTAATATTACGATGATTATTAGGTATATTATATTATTTGTAAATAAAAATTTTATATGCCAACTGCATAACCTCTTAACATAAATTACTTTTGGTAGATCTTAGGTATTTTAATTCTTATAACCACAAGAAAATTTTATTTTAAGGCTACAGGGTCTAAAAATGTATGAATAAAGTATTTTGGACAGAACAATCATATCCCTATTTATACTCTAAGTGACAAAACCTTAGGAAGTTTCTTAGGATGTAGTATCTGTAATTATTTTTTTATTATTCCTCTCTAAAAACCCCACTTTTCATGTCTATTTAGAATAGAGAAAGCTTTCCCTTGCGGCTGCACTGGAAATAGCCATAACAGCTACCAATTTAATTTAAAAATAAGCATTTTTTTTTATCTGGCACAGCCTATACGTAGACTTCAAGCACAAGTACAACCGCCGCGGGCGTCTAAAACGACAGAACAATCTATTAATACGGGATTTAAATGATTGGAGGTTGGGAGGGAAAGGGAAACATCTGCAGGCAGTTCGATCCATAATACCCTGGGTAACACTGAGCGAGAGAAGTGGGATGTTGTAGGCTCTTGTAGCTGGACAGTAAGGGATGCATATAATGCGCTTCTTGTCGCTCTGTTAGGAACTGACAAAGGAGAAATGGCTTTCTTTTGGATAGAGTCAAGGATGTTAAGTGTCGAAGGTAATACTGCTGCTTTTATGTGGGAACAGGTTAGGTCTAATTTGGACACATAGAGTGTGTGAGTTGGAAGGGGAGAAGTATTTTCTGGCTTGGAAGAGAAAACCAAGCTTTTTAGCTGCTGACGGGGCTATTAAAGTTATGTGTTTGTGCCAGCTAAGATCGTCTTCAAAAGCGATGCCAACAAAATGAATATTTCTTTATTCTGAAGAGTCTACCCCCGGATGGGGTAAGTGTTGCCGCATTTTTTGCGTGACAGCAAGCAAGACTGGGTTTTGGATTCGGATGTGTATATTTAACAAAATGACATAAATTCAATGTATATTAGACAAATGACATAAATTCAATGTATATTAGACAAATGACATAAATTCAATGTATATTAGACTATGTTGCATGCTGCATTTATTAAACTGTTATAAATTTGAGCTTTTTTAATTTTAACATTTTAATTCTTAAGAGAAATTTTTTTTTTCTGACAGTATCTGTTATAAATATATTGAGGCTGCCTACTTTGTTACTAAAACATGCAACTGAAATTCCTTTGGCAACGCTTAACAATTCTTGTTCAGTATTGATGTTCATGTATCGAAATGAAGGTACCTAATAATTAGTTAAATTTCCTTTAATTTATTTTAATGTGTTGTTGTTTTCAGAGAGGTATAATAAAAAAATATCGCTCATTACACGTCCATATAGTAAGACTGCCTACTTTGTCAATAAAACAAAATTGAAATTCCTTTGGCAACCCTTAACAATTCCTGTTTTGCATTGCTGTTTATGTGTCGAAATGAAGGTACCTAATAATTAGTTGAATTTACTTTCATTTATTCAAGGTTCTTGGCACCCCAGTCTAAGATAAATTGAAGATCTCGGGAAAGGGATAAGTGCATAGATCTGCATCTATTGTCCAGCTCTTGAATCGAGACTTGTCTGGAAAATGACTATTCGAGTGAAGAGTACTATCGTCAGCATAACTGTGGATGGAATTGGTAGTTAAAGAGAGCAGGTGAGTAATGTGAAGAAGAAATAGAGTTGGCGCCAGGACGGAACCTTGGGGGACACCAGCATTGATAGGATGGAAGTTAGATGAGTGACCGTCAACCACGACAGATATGCGCCGATTAAAGAGGAAGCTACCGATCCAGGTACACAGTTTGGTAGAAAGCTCATAAGAAGGTAGTTTGTTGAGGAATGCGGCATGCCATACTTGATAAAAGGCCTTGGAAATATCAAGAGCAACAATCTGAGATTCGCCAGGAAATTCGAGAGACTTGTTCCAGTTATGTGTGACAAAGCTAAGGAGATCAGCTGTGGATCTTTGGTGACGAAATCCGTACTCTTAGTCATGGATGATTTTGTGTTTTTCTAGATCTTTTAGAATTTGCAAGTTGATCGCTTTCTCCATAACTTTGCTTACAACAGAGAGAAGAGAGATAGGCCTATAATTGGATAGAAGGGACTTGGAACCTTTCTTCGGGATAGGCTGCACACGAGCATTTTTCCAGCTATCTGGGAAGATACCCTTGTCATAAGAGGTCTGAAAAAGACGAGTTAAGAGGGTGCAGGTTCTGGAGCTCATTTTCTAGAACAATTGCTGGTATGCCATCCAGACCGGAGGACTTTTTGGTGTCAATGGAAAGAAGAATTTTTTGAACTTGTCTGGTCTTAAGTATTATGTCGGCCATTTTCCGGGGTACGACGTAGCGGTTGGAAGAGCGAAATTGGCGGGAGGGATTAGGGTGGAATTGGCAGCGAATTGTTTGGCAAATAGTTCAGCTTTCCCTTTAGAGGTGGAGGTAATTTCGTTGTCAGAGGTTAGGGGAGGAAAAGTGCTTCCACAGAAGTTGTGACTAATGTTTTTAGCAACTGACCAGAAGGATTTGCTGCCGTTGGGTCAGGAAAGTACTTTAGCTTTTATGTGGTTGTTAAAAGTATTTTGGGACTCTAAGATAGTTTACTGTATTGATTTATTGCCTAGGTGAGCTTGGACATTTTTAAGCCTGGCTTTATCATAGGCCTTGGAGAACCATGGCTTTTGATGGTGGAGTTAAAGTTTCTTGGGGGAATGTGGAATGAAACTTTCAATACCTGCTTAAATGATATCTGTGATATGAGAGCAACTTTCGGAGGGACCGGGAGTGGAAAAATAGACAGAGGTCCAAGGGAAAGTAAAGAAGTTTCGAAGACCATCCCAGTCGGCAGAATTGTAGTGCCAGATCGTGCGTTCTGGCATGATTTTAACGAACTTGGGCTGTATGGGCCAAGAGACGGTAATAAGGCCATGATCTGAACGACCAAGGGGAGCGCATACAGATGTTAAGTATGTCTTAGGATGGATCATATGAAAAAAATCTAGTGGATTTCGATTATGGGTAGTATCGGGGGAAAGTATGTTGGCCCTCTGATTAAATTGGCAAGCGAGTTGCTGATTGCGAAGTTTTCTGCCGCTTTGCCTTCTGGGTCGATTTTTGTGGATCCTAGCGATTCCTTTCCATAAACGTTCAGGACGATAACTTCGAGAGAGGGAAATTCGGAGATAAGATGGTCAATTTTTGCCGAGAGAAACTTAAATATCTCATTGTGGGAGTCTGAGCGGTAGATGCAACAGATATATTTAAGGGTAAGTTTTAGCCAGAGAAGATCGAGCTTGCCTGATTCCAGGTTCGGAAGTCTGGTTCAAGGAAGACTGCTGCGAACATGGGCGCATACCCCACCATAAAGACGAAAAGATGACAGAAGTGCATAGCCTGGAAACAGGAGATTATTGGTTGAGGTTTCGGGACTGATTTAGGTTTCGGTTAGAAAAAGAGTGTGGGGTTTGCATGATTGGAGTTAGTGGTGGACAGAGTCCAAATTGGAATTAAGCTCGCAGATATTGGCAGAGGTTATTGTGCTTTTGGAATCTTTCGATGGTGGCCCCCTCTAAGCACCCCTCACCAGGAATTCCGAATGGAGGGGAAGTTTACCTCCGAAAATTTTTACCAATGGAAGCGCCATCATCATTTTTAAATTTGCTTTTGTTTTTGCAGAGCTGGATAGTTAGAAGAGAGTAGGATTTGAAGTGACAGAGACAGAAGAGAGAAAATTTTTCAAAAGGATAATTTTTCTAATTGAAAATTATTATGAACTATTTTAGTGGCAGAAGTAACAGTTTAACTACTACTAAAGGTTCTTATGCCTATTTTGAAAGCCTAATAACAAAATTAAAAAAAACACTGATCAGTTTGGTCCGATAATGACGATATTAGTCGTAATATCGATAAATATAAAAGCTGATCTTTGCAACCACCTGACCTTTATTTAGATAGTCTATATGAATATAATTTACTATTATAACTTATTACTTACTCTAGTCCTTCGGAGAACACCTCACTAATATCGGAATCACTCCTTGGCAATACTAATCTAGGCAAAATAGTAGCCTTTTTTCGTCTTGCCTTTAAAGTTGCTTGTTGGGTTAAACTTATAAACTCGGGCGTTCGATGCGGTGAGTGAGGAGAAAGAATTGTAAGTCTTCTTTCTCCTGGACTAAGGTTAAGGTATCCTGCTGGTGGAGGGAGACTTAGGTGCTGAGGTACTCGCATTTTTCCTGACCTAAAGAATATAATGAAAGATGCTGAACATTTTCCATGGATATGTGTCTATTTAATTCCTTATAAAAAGAAAAAAAAACACAAAAAATTATAATCTTTTGTATTAAGGGATAGTTTTAATCAAAAGAATTTCGATTTTAACGTAAGATACTTACCAAAGTCCTCTCCTCTTTTCAGCACTAATTTCAGACGAAGTGCTCTGAGACAAAGTCGCCCCCTCTCCACTAATAGCATGTCTCTTTAAAATCATTTCTCTATCAATGCTTTCTAAACTCTTAGCCTCTGCAGATGTAGCGAACAACTTAGACATATCTCTGTCACTTGCACTCAAAAAGCTGCGAGATGTTGTCTTGAGACTTTCCATACTTCTTGCTGTGTCAGTCCGATGCCCCGTTGTTAAAAACTTGCCTTTTGGAGGCGGTTCGTAGTCTTCTTGACTAGAACTAGAGTGGGGAGTGGTTAATAGTGAGTATTTCGGACTCACTTTATACGAGATACTTTCTGATTCTGACTCTACCGAATCTCCGCTTGCCTGCTGAGTTACGATTTGACATTGGGGCATGCCTCCTCCACTACTGTCTACAGTTTGTGCAGTAATGCTTGATGACACAGTTGTTTTCCTAAAAGAAGCTTGAACATGTTCTGTGGATATTGAGCTTGATGCAGAAGCAGGCAAATCTTTACCATAGGTTAGCTGTGTCTCAGAGGCGTTAAGTGAATCGGCTACTAAAGTAGAAGTAGAAGTTGTTCTAGAAATATTTTGTTGTGTTAGGGTAACGGTGGATGAAGTTTTTCTCAGGTTAGAGGGAATGGGTTCCAAAGTAGTTTCTTCCTCTTCTTCTTCCATTTTAGGTATTTTCGGGGGCTGTATTCTTCTGGTTTTATGTCGATATCAGGAAAACAATTGCATTGGATGGCTGAAGATTTTGTGGTAATAAGCCTGAAAGAAATTTAGATTCGTTGATAAAGTATTCATACACATAAGGGGAGCCATTTCCAACAAGGTTTAAGAAAATTAAAAACTTACCATTTCTTTCTTTTTCTTGCCAAAAAGTGTTAATAATTAAACTTTGCAGAGGTACAGTCTACCCTACAAGAGCGTGGCGCGCATAGCTCCAAAAATACACCATGAGAAAAGGAAAGAAAGGTGTAAAATAAAACTACTTTAAATGCACTAAAATGACTTTATTTAATAAATAGCCCAGTCTCCTTTGTTATGAAGAATGGCCTGACAACGATGAGGCATGCTTGCGACAAGGTTTTCGGCATGTGATGCTGGAGGTGTCCGCCATAGTTGGCGTATCTGTCTGGATAGCTGCTTTAATGGAAAAATGCACTTTCATTGCAGCCTGTGCTTTATGGATTCCTACTCATTTTTGATCGGGTTAGCATCAGAAATTGGGACGGCCATGGTAAGCGTAGGATGCAATTTTCTGCTTTTCAAGCTTAACAGAGACGACTACGGTGTTTGGGATCGTTATCTGCCTTTAGGGTAGTCGTCTCTGTCAAGCTTGGAGAGCAGAAAATGGCGACGCTTACCATGGCCGTCCCAGTCTTCTGACGCTAACCCGATCGAAAATGTGTGGGCATCCATGAAGCACAGGCTGCAAGGAAAGCGCATTTTGCATTAAAACAGTTATCCAAGCAGATAAGCACACTATGGCAGTCACTTCCAGCATCACATGCCGAAAACCTTGTCTCAAGTATGCCTTATCGTTGTCAGGCCATACTTGATAACAAAGGAGACTGGACTGTTTATTAAATAAGCGCATTTTAGTGCACTTAAAGCACTTTTATTTTACACCTTTCTTTCCTTTTCTAATGGTGTATGTTAGGGGATATGCGCGCCACGCTCTTGTTGGACTGACTGTATATAATTAAATTTATGTAAATGACTTAAAGTTTAATATGGAAATATCTGTAATTGGCGTACCAAAACACAATATAATTATATTTGCTTGCTCGAAGCTGTGAAGTTGGGTCAAAATCTATTTAGGAAAGACCGCACTATGACCTATTTTACTAACTGAGTAATTAGTTATACTAAGTGAAATTGCAGCGTCATCACAAATCAGCTACCTGAAGAACTGTTTAATATGTTCTTGCCAACATTCTTGTCAGAATTAAATTTTTTGTATCTTATTTTAAATTTGTAGATTCTGTCCCATAATTTTTCACATTGCGTATTTATGAACAATGTCGATATTATTTTTGTTATGTATTTTTAAATATTCTAGTCCTGTTTGTTACATACTGTACTAACAAAACGATTTAAAGAAGTTTGATGTCAAATCACTACAAAGTGGTATCGATGGACGGACATGAGAAATTATTCGACATTTCATTCAAAAAAATGTCTTTCATTTAAAAACATTGTTTCTTTAACGTGGGCTCTCTATTTTCTATAAAATGTACGCCATACATCATTAAAATAAGGCAAAACTATGAACTATTTCTAGATTTTAAAATTTTGCATTTTTGAACACAAAAATGGGAAATTATTTTAAATTGACCCACGTATGAACAGCTGCGAATTTAGTAGAGGTGTTTAAAATTAGTTATCTACTTAGGAACAATAATAAAATATTGATTTTTCATTTAAGGATGTTTCCTTTTGGTCTTTTTGTCACTCTAAAAACGGTTTTTGAACTACTGTGCGGATTCGAATTTTAAATTACAGTTTCAGATTTATTCAAACCTCATTGATTTAGTCCACCAACGATTGTTTATTTGAAAACAAATCAATGCGAATACGACGTTCTACTTCTTCCCATGGATTTTCGATGTGGTTTAGTTGATCTGAAACAATATTCTCCTGAATCCATTCTTGAACAAGTGAATGTTTCAGTAATTCTTTAAATATGTAATTAGATTTTTGGGTACTCCAAAAGCATCTAGGAATGAATGTAAGAATAGCTCATGAAGCTAACTCCTGGGTGTATGACTTGCCTTATCTTTAAGCTAATTAATATAATATTGCAATTTGTTCCATGTTTCTTTCTTTAACAAAAAGCGATTTATTATTTTTATTATTTGAAAAGTTCGGTTCCCATTGGTTACATCGCACAGACAATATAATATTATTATAAGAATAATAGACAAAACATGTATAAATCAAAATAAAACAAAGCCAAAATTCCATATTCGGTCTATTTTTTCACTCCTTTCCTATTTACAAAACCATAAAATCTAGCATTATGGATTTCTTGGTAAACATATTTTCAGAAACCCTGTATTTTAAGGCAGCAAAGATCTAAAATTTTAATTTGGTTACAGGAGACTTAAGGCTAATAAGATTAGCTACTTTCCGTGAAAAGGGGATTAATTCCTACGCTTCGGTAAAGGTTACTCCCCCATCGTTGCACGTAATTATATCAATCAAAATAATCTCCTTTAATAAAACGCTTATTATTCATTCATCTTTCGTGAAAAAAAAATTTATGAATCTAAAATTTAATAAATGCAAATTGCGAGTAAGACGACTACAGTAGGGGTATTTAGTGTTCATACTGAAAAGGCTTTTCAACATTATTTAAATAAAAATAATTAGATCGTTGAAACTTGCACACCATTCTCTGTAAGCAGCATACGTTTCGTTATATAAATGCCTGGATTTCGATGGTATCAATGCATACTTTGCACTGTTTGCAATGATTTAAATGTCCTCGGAAATTTCTTCATATTGAAGCTACTTTTAACTTCCATTTTTGGTCTTGACGTTGATGTTTGAAAATAAACAAAATCGCTTTGGGGACTAAGGGCAACGAAATTCAAAGCAATCTCTGCTATATTGGATACCAATATTTTTATTGTTGGTATTTTATTCTGTTAGCTAAGGCCGGGTTTATCCAACTTCTTAATTCTTAATTCCTAACTCATAAGCAAGTTCACAATGTACTATTAAGTGACACTGATTACCCAGTTTCTTAATTCTTTATTCTTTATCCTTAATTTTTAAGAACGACCTTGAAAGTTGCCAATTTTTAACTTTTACGAATTACGAATAAAGAATTAAGGAAATATTAAATGCGCATGCGGCTTGTTCAGCTGTTTTAGACAGATCTTGACAAATGACATTGTTATCCGGGTTAATTTGACGTTTGGTGATGGACGACAGTCTTCATGATTTTTGTATTTAATTTTAATATTGAATTTAACTATTTATAACACAAATAAACAAGTTGTGTTTATATTTCCTATGTCAATTTTGACATGTATTGTCCAACTGTCAAGAGCTGAAAAAAGAAGAATTGGAAAAAGAAGAGATAAAAATTAAGAATAAAGAAACTGGATAAACCTGATCTAATAACTCACTCAAATTTTACGAAATGCTTAAGAATTAAGAATTAAGGACTAAAAATTACGAAGTTGGGTAACCCAGGCCTTAAAGTTACTAAAAAATCTCGAAAAACAGTAGAGTATGAAATAATATAATATAAAATCTTCTATGACAAGCGTACATAATAGGACTTCATTGGACTCGTCCTTATGTACTTGAAGAACAGAACGTTCAAATGAACGAAATTTTTCGAAAAGGACAGAAAGTCAAACATAAGTAAATATCTTACTAATTACTATAGTTTTAAGAGTAAAAACGCATGTCCGATCGTTTAAAATATAAACCAGCCCTCCAAGCCTACCAGAACGCACCCTTAGTACAACCCTTAACATTGAATTTAATTTTTTAACACGTAAATATGCGACGACCCCGCTGATTTTTACTGCTTGGATACTTTTAAGGTATACAAAATTTTAGGAACAAAAATCAACCCTTCAAACCCACCGGAACCTACCCCTACTGTGACTGTAATATTCTGATATTTTATTTGACGCAAAAAAATACGATTCTCGAGCTTATTTTATTATTTAAATAATATTCTTGAAACCTACGACCTCAAAAAAATAAAATAAAAATCTTCAAGCCGATTAAAAACTACCCCTTTTGAATCGACTTCTTCCACAAAACAAGAAAATGTGCGACGACCCCGCTGATTTTTACTGCTTAAATACTTTTAAAGTATACAAAATTTTAGAAACAAAAATTAACCCTTCAAACCCACCGGAACCTACCCCTACCGTGACTGTAATATTTTAATATTTTATTAAACAAAAAAAAATACGATTCTCGAGCTTATTTTATTATTAAAATAATATTCTTAAAACCTATGACCTGAAAAAAATAAAATAAAAATCTTCAAGCCAATTAAAAACTATCCCTAGCTTGCTTCTTTGAATAGACTTCTTCCACAAATCAAGAAAATGTGCGACGACCCCGCTGATTTTTACTGCTTAAATACTTTTAGAGTATACAAAATTTTAGAAACAAAAATTAACCCTTCAAACCCACCGGAACCTACCCCTACCGTGACTGTAATATTTTAATATTTTATTAAACGCAAAAAAATACGATTCTCGAGCTTATTTTATTATTAAAATAATATTCTTAAAACCTATGACCTGAAAAAAATAAAATAAAAATCTTCAAGCCAATTAAAAACTATCCCTAGCTTGCTTCTTTGAATAGACTTCTTCCACAAATCAAGAAAATGTGCGACGACCCCGCTGATTTTTACTGCTTAAATACTTTTAAACTATACAGAATTGTAGAAACAAAAATTAACCCTTCAAACCCACCGGAACCTAACCCTACCGTGACTGTAATATTCTAATATCTTATTAAACGCAAAAAAATAATATGTTCGATCTTATTTTATTATTAAAATAATATTCTTAAAACCTATGACCTGAAAAAAATTAAATAAAAATTTTCAAGCCAAGTAAAAACTACCCCTAGCTTGCTTCTTTGAATCGACTTTTACCAGAAAACAAGTACATGTGCGACGACCCCGCTGATTTTTACTGCTTAAATACTTTTAAAGTATATAAAATTTTAGAAACAAAAATCACCTCTGCAAATCCGCCGTAACCTATTCTTTTATGACCGTCATATTATACAATATAATATTTTTTATAAGCGTAAAAAAAATATGACTGTCAATCTTATTTATATTATGTGAAATATCGTGTATTATTTTAAAAAACATCATTAAAACAATCGATTTTCGTTCTTCAAATAATTTCACAAATTCAAAAACTTTCTACAGAAGCTTGAAAGATACCAAAAGTAATTTGGTAATTTGGTTCCAATAAACAAGTTAAAATATTTGAATTCGTAACATGAAATAAAAAGAAACGACTGCTGCTTATGTTTGCGCTCTGTCCCACCATTCGCATGGAACCATAGAACACTTTGTCCGTTTACTTGCCATGGGTGCACGCGGAGCTGACGGTTTAATAAAATATTAGAATATTACAGTCACAGTAGGGGTTTGATTGGGTTTGCTTTGAAGGGTTGATTTTTGTTTCTAAAATTTTGTATACTTCCAAAGTATTTAAGCAGTAAAAATCAGCGGGGTCGTCGCACATCTACTTGTTTTCTGGTAAAAATCGATTCAAAGAATTCATATTCAATTCATTCAATAGGGGTAGTTTTTAATTGGCTTGCAATTTTTTATTTTATTTTTTTCAGGTCATAGGTTTTAAGAATATTATTTTAATAATAAAATAAGCTCGACAATCGTATTTTTTTGCGTTTAATAAAATATTAAAATATTACTGTCACGGTAGGGGTAGGTTCCGGTGGGTTTGAAGGGTTGATTTTTATTTCTAAAACTTTGTATACTTTAAAAGTATTTAAGCAGTAAAAAGCAGCGGGGTCGTCGCACATCTACTTGTTTTCTGGTAGAAGTCGATTCAAAGAAGCAAGCTAGGGGTAGTTTTTACTTGGCTTGAAAATTTTTATTTATTTTTTTTTCAGGTCAAAGGTTTTAAGAATATTATTTTAATACTAGAAAAAGATCGAAAATCGTACTTTTTGCGTTTAATAAAATATTAGAATATTACAGTCACGGTAGGGGTAGGTTCCGGTGGGTTTGAAGGGTTAATTTTTGTTTCTAAAATTTTGTATACCTTAAAAGTATTCAAGCAGTAAAAATCAGCGGGGTCGTCGCACATCTACTTGTTTTTTGGTAGAAGTCGATTCAAAGAAGCAAGCTAGGGATAGTTTTCACTTGGCTTGAAAATTTTTATTTATTTTTTTTTCAGGTCAAAGGTTTTAAGAATATTATTTTAATAATAAAAAAGATCGAAAATCGTATTTTTTGCGTTTAATAAAATATTAGAATATTACAGTCACGGTAGGGGTAGGTTCCGGTGGGTTTGAAGGGTTGATTTTTGTTTCTAAAATTTTGTATACTTTAAAAGTATTTAAGCAGTAAAAATCAGCGGGGTCGTAGCACATCTACTTGTTTTCTGGTAAAAGTCGATTCAAAGAAGCAAGCTAGGGGTAGTTTTTACTTGGCTTGAAAATTTTTATTTAATTTTTTTCAGGTCATAGGTTTTAAGAATAATAAAATAAGATCGCAAATATTATTTTTTTTTGTTTAATAAGATATTAGAATATTACAGTCACGGTAGGGGTAGGTCCGGTGGGTTTGAAGGGTTAATTTTTGTTTCTACAATTCTGTATACTTTAAAGGTATTTAAGCGGTAAAAATCAGAGGGGTCGTCGCGCATTTTCTTGTTTTGTAGAAGAAGTCGATTCAAAGAAGCAAGCTAGGGGTAGTTTTTAATTGGCTTGAAGATTTTTATTTTATTTTTTTCAGGTCATAGGTTTTAAGAATATTATTTTAATAATAAAATAAGCTCGAGAATCGTATATTTTGCGTTTAATAAAATATTAGAATATTACAGTCACGGTAGGGGTAGGTTCCGGTGGGTTTGAAGGGTTAATTTTTGTTTCTAAAATTGTGTATACTTTAAAAGTATTTAAGCAGTAAAAATCAGCGGGGTCGTCGCACATTTTCTTGTTTTGTGGAAGAAGTCGATTCAAAGAAGCAAGCTAGGGGTAGTTTTTAATTGGCTTGAAGATTTTTATTTTATTTTTTTCAGGTCGTAGGTTTCAAAAATATTATTTAAATAATAAAATAAGCTCGAGAATCGTATTTTTTTGCGTCAAATAAAATATCAGAATATTACAGTCACAGTAGGGTAGGTTCCGCTGGGTTTGAAGGGTTGATTTTTGTTCCTACAATTTTGTATACCTTAAAAGTATTCAAGCAGTAAAAATCAGCGGGGTCGTCGCATATTTACGTGTTAAAAAATTAAATCCAATATTAAGGGTTGGGCTAAGGGTGCTTTCTGGTAGGCTTGGAGGGTTGGTTTATATTTTAAACGATCGGACATGCTTTTTTACTCTTAAAACTATAGTAATTAGTAAGACATTTACTTATGTTTGACTTTCTCTCCTTTTCGAAAAATTTCGTTCATTTGAACGTTCTGTTCTTCCAGTACATTCGTCCTTGTATTAATAAACATATCGTTCAATAAAGCCATTTATTATGTACTAGAAACGAAAGCTATGTCACAGATTTACCCACATCAGATGCGAAAGCAAGTGATAAACGGCGAACGCGCCTTTCCTGTGGCCGCACCCTATTGCAATTGTTAATCGACAACTGCTATAGTCAGTGAGCTCCGCGACATCAAGTAGTGGCTGCAGGAGCACCTCGTTACTGTTTAGTGCGTGGCTTTGTCATGTAAATCTGTGGCTTTGTGTTATTTCGGCAGTGAATGAACTTAAAATACTTTATAAAATTAGTGTTATATTTGTTTTTATAGACTTATAATTTTGTATTAGGTATGTTCTGTAGGTATTTTAAAATGACTGGATACAGATGCGCTTGGACTACGCGACGTACGCTCTCACAAGGTCACAAGAACTTATACTGGCGATTCGCCAAACTTACGTATCTGATGTGGGTAAATCTGTGGCTATGTTGTATGATAAATATTGAGCAATGCCGCAAAAAGTATTTAACCCAATGAAACTCCAAATGTTCTGGCCCAGGGATAATTCTAGTGTTCAATTTTTAAAGGTCGAGAGACAAACCCCGAAAGAAGTAAGAATCCAAGACTGAAGTAAATGATGGGAGGATATTTTTAATGCGACATAAAAAATTAACAGGAGATCTGGTTTTAATTAAATTAAATGAATGTTTATTTAACAGAGAATTTTATTCTCTCAAAATATGAGGTGTTTTTTGTGTCTGCGTTAAATTAAATAAAGCATAAAAAGTTGTCAGAAAAAAGGCTTTTCATTTTTTTATATTATCCTTGTAAAATGTTTTGTCTATTACTTAATTATGTTTTAATATACGTATAAAGAAAATCCTCCTTTAAGTTTACCGTTCTTGAGGTCGCACCAACTTTTCAGCCCGCAAGAAAGCAGAAAATCTTAACCGTTTCAAAAGCAGAATAATAAGCAGTTATTTGGCCTGAATCCGTAACAATAAGGTCCTTAAAGGCTTCGTTGGATGCTAACATTATTTTTTCCTTTAATTGGATCAAAAGTAGACGACTTCTAAAACCTTTTTTTCAGTTCGAAAATATACGGGTTTATTTTATCGACAGAAAGAAAATAAAAGAAAAAGTAGTCCATTAATAGCTATCTATGCGAGTAGTGGGCTAGCCTGTTTATGGTGGAGCGAACGATAAAACGAGTCCAATTAACTCTATTGTGTACGTGTGTCACACTTTACTCTTAGAGACTTCTTTTACCTTTTAACGTTGCTTTCTACGATTTCAATCTGACCCGGGGCGATCTTCCTTGAAGCGCTCCGTCGCCGTCGCAGGTCCTTCTCTCACCTCGCTATTTGACACACTCCCGTAATCATGTTAGGGATCACGATCTAAATCGATATCTTGGAAAGATCGATTTTTTCTAAATGAAAATCGATTTTTAAGAATCGATCTTTTATCCTTCGATCCTGCAAGGAAATCGGCGATTCTACGCAGAATCGATTACAATTTTGATATTTTCGTGTATGTGAACTAAAAAGTTAATTAATAATTGGAAATTATTATTTATTTTATTCTTTATAAACGATACGGTCCCTGTGCCACGATCAAAACAATCGTAGTAAGAATTAGGAAATGAATGAGGAAATAGTTAAACTGCGCTATCTAACATAATTTTCTAGAAAAAATTCAAATCTGAAAAACAATCGTTCAAATGTTTACTATTAATTATTATTAATTTTCAATAAATTAATATTCTTTTCATGATAGTATTTTAAACTAAATATTTCCCCTCCATACGCTTCTATAACTTAAAAATAAACAAAAAATGTATAATTCAATATTTTTCTTTTTTCTTAAACTACAACTGTACAATTTATACCCAAAGAGTTTTAAATACAATTGGTTTGGAGGGGACACTGTCTACTCTCCCGGCTCCCCTCTCCCACGCCCAAATTTTCCAAAGATCGATCTCTTAAGGCGATCTTAATAGTGAATCGATTTCTATGATCACGATCTAAGATCGATTCGAAATATCGATTTTGTTTTTAGATTTGGTGAATCGCTAACTCATGTCCAGCGCCACCGCTACCTCGCGTTTTCGCACACCTCATCATGCCAGTGGTGCTCTTCTATTATCAACAGCACCAAATCCCAATAGCCAGCGTCTTTCAAGATTCTAGCGCGACCAATTGTTATAAACAATTTAATTGTTTATTTCCTTATAACTGCTGACCATTGGTTTTAGAGAAAGAGTTTTTCAACAACGAATGTCTCCCACGATGTAAGGTGTTGTTCTAACACGTGTTTCAAAATTTTTAATTTGGCTAGGTCGAAACAATCCCCATTCAGCTCCGCGCATACGCGATGTGATACGGCGTTGGTGCGTCGGTGCGTCGGTGGCGGGTAGCGCGGCAGATGGGCGGCCGAGGTTTGCTCAGGTTAATTGGGGGGCTGATGGCAAGAAATACGAATTGTGCAAGTATAGCTTGCACTTGACCGAATTTTTTGTTTACTGTCAAATATAGATATCAAGACAGAAAACGGAAATTAAAAGAAGTGAATGAAGAAAGGACAATAAAATTATTGCAAATACTGCAAAGGGTGCCTTGCTACCATTGAAATCCAGGCATTTACGTGAAGAAAGTTACGATGCCAGCACCAAAAAAGTTTTTACAAAATCTTTACAACGGATCAAAAAATTGCACCAGTTGTGCTCCGGAAATACCGAACCCCCACAGCCCAGATGGGAGCGTGGCGAATTGCTGCATTTTATTACAGTCACACGCTATTAAATCTGTAGTTTATCAGTTCGACCCACTTTATATAACCCTAAAATCGAAACAGATTTGCGTACCTTAAACGCAAATTACTGTGTATTAGAAGATGCTATTGACAGCCTTCAACATAGTTATCTGTCACTTCCTGACTCGTTGCACATAGTTTATAATGCAAATACCGCTCTACAAGCTTTAAAAGAAGGCCCTGGTGTTGAAGCTGCAAGAAAGTTTGTCTCTGCTACACAAAAATCCGGATATCACGCAACTACGTGATATTGAGCGTGATTGCTAAGAATTGCGGCAGTAACTCACAATGTTTTCGATACGCAAATATTACATCTTTGAATGTAGAGCGTTTATTTTTAAAATACAATCTTTACTTCAAAGCGTACAAGATTAAAAGAGTCTACTGTAGAAAGTATTTTAAAGCTACAGGCGTTTACACCGGCTCAAAACTAGATTACACGTGTTCAGACTGAGGGTATATTTTGGTATCCATACATTGGGTGAGTAAAATATGCTTGTATTACTTTAACTGAAGGGTTTTCGTATTTCGCACTTTTAAGTTACACAATGTAGGTAAATAAATATTTGTTTTTTACTTTCAAATCGGATCCAAATTTTATTTCCAAGTAGTGTAGAGACGCCCCTGGACTCACCTATGTTTAAAACTCTTTAGTTATAAATGAATGCACGGTATGCGAAGATTAACAAACTACCAAGGGGATCTCGATCCGCGGGATAAACCTCCACAAGTCAACTGAGGAAGAGATTATTTAGGTGAAAAATCAACTAGGCCTAGTACGACAAGAATCACGATAATCCTCATTTTGTTGTGGCAATGCGGATCTACACATCTCAACCTGTTGAACCTTTAATCAATAAATTAATTTATGTGTTAGTTATATTTTGTGATGAGGGTCCCAATTTCTTTAAAAATGAATTTTTATGAACGATCTATTGGTACTAAACACTGTTTATTTTTGTAAAACAACAGTGACCACAGCTTGTACATAATTTTGACTTTTAGTCGCATCCCGCAAAATCCTTGATACATGAAACCCGCTTTTAGTGTGTACCGGCTTTGCTTTTGCTCCGAGACATACCTAATTAATAAGGGTATTATACTTTTTCATTTATCACTTTATTACTCTTGTCTTTTAGAATGAAACAGAATAAAAAGCAAATTTACAAAGCATTAAATAAAATGCGACTAAAAGCCCTTTTAGTTTAATGCAAATTAAAAACCTGTTTGTGATCTCAAGCGAATACCGCAAAAGGAAAAAAACAACAGTAGAATTAACGTTAAGAGAAAAAACAAATTTATTTTTTAAATTATTTTTCTTGGAATTTTTAGGTAAAGCATTTGAAATCACTGTTTGAGACTTTACGTCAATGTACCTGTAAATATTTATTGGCAAGTAGTATAATAAGGTACCAGGAAAATGCGAAAATGAACAATAATCGTATCAACAAATACGGTAAAAAAGATATCGAAAAAAAAAATTTAGAGCTTTTTTTAAAACTAAGTTTGATGTTGATCATGCTAGCTTGATAAGCGATTATTATTGATAATACGCTGGATTAAATTTTGTTGCTAGTCAAAATATCAACTTAAATTTCAAACAGAAACAGCAACAAAATAGAAACAAAATATCGGCGGAGTCTATGGATCGGTATGAATATATACTGACCATGCTAGCTTAACACTCGATTTTTCTTGGCATAAAATACCGATAGATTTCGCTGCTGCTCGAAGCAATGGTTTTTCATGTGTGTAGAGACAGCAACAAAATAAAAATACAAGATCGTCTGTGTTTAAAGATCGGTACGAATATATACTCACCATGCTAGCTTAACACTCAATTTCTCTCGGCCAAACACACAGATAGATTTTGTTGCTGCTAGAACAATGGTTTTACATGCGCACAGAGTCAGCACCAAAACAGAAACAAAGATCGGCTGCGTTTAAGGATCGGTATACATATATGTATTCCGTTCATGCTAGCTTAACACTCGATATTTCTCGGTTAAACACACAGATAGATTCTGTTGCTGCTCAGAACAATGATTTTCTATGTGTGTAGAGTCAGCAACAAAATAAAAACAAAAGATCGGCTGAGTCTATGGATTATTGCATTATATACTAACATCTTAGTCCACTGAGATCATTTTGATACCAGATTACAAAAACCTATTTTTTACCTATCTTTCTACACATGTAGTCTATTTGATTACTAAAATTCAATTGTAAATCCAAAATTATACCCAAATACTCAATCTCAGAAATATACTCAATAATTTCACCGTTTATGTTTAAGAAGAGACCAGAATTTTTGAATTTCTGATACCATTACCTTAGAACCAATGATTATACACTTTATTTTTGTATTATTTAACTTTAACTTGTTTTGATACAGCCGTCTATACAGTATTTCTAAATCATCACTTAAGCATTTAGTTATTTCTTCAAATTTTAACCAGAGACAAAAATTAGAGTGCTTTCCGCAATCAAATTTACAAATGCAATTTTAGACCCACATGAACGTCATTAACATAAATTATAAACAAAAGCGGCCCCAATACGCTACCCTGCGGAGCACCCCAAGTACTGTCTCTTCTATTAGAAACTTCATTGTTTACTGTAGTCTGATGATACCTATCCGTTAAAAAGTTCCATGCATTCTAGTGCGCTACCCTTTAAACCATATAACATCAACTTTTGTATAAGAATATCCCTATCAATTGACTCAAAAGCACGTTTTAGATCGTCAAAAACCCTTAAAGTCAGTTTTGACTTACTCGTAATTTTTTTTTATCTAAGACATCCCACGTAGACTTCAAGCCTAAGTACTAACGTACCGTGGATTGGACGAAGGTCAGAATGTGCTTGGCCACCAAGGTCCCCAGATATAACTCCCCTAGATTATTTTAATGGGGATTATTAAAAGAAAAAGTCTATGCTCACAGACTTTTTGAAAACGTAGACCATTTAGAGAGAATAACCAGAAAATGTGTCCCAGAAATTTCCCCTCAGATGGGTAGAAATGAAGTGGTGGAATTTTCACGACGTACAATAATTTGTGTGGAAAGAAACGGTGGTCATGTTGAAGGTTGCTGTAGTATTTCATAAAATGTTATTGTTGTTTATTTTAGTAATATGTTATTTAAAATAACATGTACTTCAAAACACTTTAAAAAAAATTAAAACGTACATATGAAGTTAGTTCTTTAAATTTTATACTTGATCAGTTCTGGACGACACTTTCTTACGTTATTGTACTTTGCAATTAAAACTAAAGATGGTTTTCTTTCTACATTCATCATGTTTCCTTTTTTTGACACCCCGTATATGATGGGTCAAAATTGTTAATTTCAGGGTTATTTTCTCAACAAGCAGAACTTTTTATGAAGAATAACTTTTTCCCGTAAAGTCAAAAATAAAAAAGTTTCCCATCTATTAAGATGGTTTCTGGACACGCTGTATATGTGCGTCTTGGTTTTGTTAATCGTATGTATTTCCTTAAAGAAAATTAAATATTCCGGACAAATGCTAAGAGAGCAACTTTATATTTTTTAGTCCTAAACAATATTTTAACAACTTCATAAGATACCGATCTTAATTAATTTTGTTGTTAACTTTAAACTTCATCAACTTTTAATAGATTTTTGCTTTCCTATCTCTTGACGTATAAAAATATAAAGTTTATATCTCCGTGGAAGGGAAAAAAAGGTCTTGTTAACAAAAAACAACTCCCTCAAAGAAAAACACACAAAAACATATTTTCAGGAATTTTTGAAGGGCCCCATTTCGTTAACAAGATTTTTTAGAAGTTTTTTTTATTAGTATTTCTTTACCTATATACAAAAAATTTGCTGTTAACATACCAAGTGTAAAGTGGCCAATTTATGATATGATCGAATACAGAATGAGTCAAGACTACATTGAAAAATTTCAGGAAATGATTGTTATTAGATATTAAAACGTGTCCAAGCAAATAAGAGCGTAGTTCTACTAGATACTACCCAAAAAATTCGTATAAACGCAACTGGTCAATTTAAAAAAGTAATTATCATATAAAAAGAGTTTTAAAGGTTAATTATTTCTATTAAATTTAACCAACTATGGCATGCCTCAACAAACTACATTCTAACGGTCTTCCCCCCAAAAAATGTACCTGGATCGGTAGACTTCTTTCTAATAGGCGCATTTCTCTCGTGGTGGACGGTAGTGATGTAAGGATACGTATTAAAAAATCCGTTTGATACGAATATTAAAAGAATCCATATTATCCGTCACCGGCCGAGAACTTGAATACGGATTCGGAATCAAAATAAATACGCATCGGGTGGTTACTAATGCAAAGTGCAAAGAAAAAACGGAATCGGGATCGAGTGTAAGCGAACAACACGGTCTACGATTTGGCATATTTGATCTTGTGCTTTCTCTTTCTAATGACATTTCCTAAAAAAAGATATCATACTTATCGGGGTACGGGTATCGTATAGGATGAGACCCCAATAACTTGGCCCGCCTCACCTGAACCGAATTCAAACGAGAACGAACGACGGTGCCTTTGTATCCCTAACCTTCGACTTCGAATCATATGATATCACATCCACCTATCTACCCGTATCCGAAATAATTCCGTATACACATGTTTCGGAAGCGTTTTCGCGCGGCTCAAGAAATGGATACGTATTCCGATGATAAATACGGATATTAGTTGATTCCGATTCCGTATTATCCGGATATATAAAGAATACTGATATTTACAACACTAGTGGACGGTATTAGGAAGTTTCCTATGTCAGAAATATCGAGTAACTTCAACATCATTTAATAGTCTTTCACTTCACTTGTCAAACAAAAAAAAAATTATCTCGATATCTTCAAAATTGACGAACTTATTCAATTTCGTATTTAATAACTTCGCGCGCGGCTTTTATCGGTCGTGACGTCAAAATACAGAACTCTGTCGCCCCATGGTCGCCGGGCTAGCTGCCCGCTGCTGCTTTCGCGTGTTTACTTTCATGCATTGGATCCTGGCCGGTAAGAATAACACTAAAGATTAAACGGGCGTCTATACCGCTGTTGACGGCGTGGTGTATGTTGACGTCATCGAGCCTCAGCCAACGTGATCGTAGCATCTCAGACTTTGAGGGACGATAACTTTTTTATTTCTACAGAAAATTAAAAACAAAAAATACATATGTTTTTTACATTTTTGTAGGACTATTTATTAAGAGAAAATGAAAAAAATGGAAACTTCCTAATTCTGGGATACCCCAAGGTTCACTGGCACTAACCCTATTTCTTCTTCGTATTAATGACCTGCCCTCTTTAACTGCCAATTCTATGTCAAATTTGTCAATGCACTTGGTTCACCTTATATGTGTACAATGGAGAAACAGTATATTTGAGGAACAGCGAATGGAACCACTCAAGCGCCTAACGAAATGTTTTCTACTTCATTTTAAAAAGGAAAGGAATGAGAAAAAAACGATGTAATAAAAATACTTTTCCATTATTATAACTCCGTTGCGATAATAGGCAATTCTGACATCGCGTAAATATATTTCCACGTAATAGTTCAAAAATTTATGAGTTTTGTAAATGTAATTTTTTTTACGAATGTACATACATTAATAGGCGGGTTAAATAATAATTCAGTGACAAAAACAATAAATAGTCGACTTAACAGAGATTTAAATATTTTTTCCATTTTGGTTTCATATCAAAGCTTTTTCGATATCATTTTCCGTATCGTAATAAGCTTTTTATGAAACTGTATTTTTATTTTGTAAAAGTTGGTAATGCGGTGTGTAAGTATTCATGTATAATAAAATGATTTGGCAATTTATCAAGGCTGCTGTGGTAAATAATTTTATAGTATTACCAATATAAAATTTTGATATAAAAATTTACAAAATTTGTATGTCATGTTTTCTTTTATTAATTGAAAAAAAAAATGCAAAATAGAAAAATAGTATAAAGTTTTATAAAGCTAACGTAAGATAAAAAGGACGTCCCCCAAAGTATGCCGTGGAATCAATCCAGCAGGTCTTGAATTATTACTCTTGAAAGGTAACATAGGTAAAAGGTATGGGCGAATGAAAAATAGAACTGTCAAGGTCTGAAGTTTTTATTCTAAAGAAAATTACATAATTGTCATTGCCATTACATAATACGCAGAATTAAAGGAAAATATACACAACAAACAACCAAAATAGCTATTTACCTAACAAGTGCGGAAAATGAATTTTTCCGCACGAGTCTGCCGTTCACCGAACGACGCGTAGCGGAGTTCGGTGAAGCAGCCGAGTGCGGAAAAACATTTTCCGCAAGTGTTAGGTACAATAGTTTTTCTACGAGCGTGAGGAAAGTCAACAGAATTAATCAAAAGTTGAGATATTTTTATCTGATTATAAGTGCTTATAGATTATTTAGAAACATATTTTATTAGATTATTGATAAAGTAAACATAAAGTAAAATATTATTAACAATAATAGTTACATGTCAAAATCTAATATCTAATTATTTATATTATAATTTATTGTAAAAGTACAATTATTTGCATTACTTAAATTTATAGCAGATGCTAGTTGCTTGTTGACTGGCTGTAATTTTGGATCTGTTGATCTTTGCTGTTCTGGGATAATAATGTCAGTCGAGTGTAGTAAATAAATATCCTCTTTATCAAAACTTGTAATGTCCTTCTTTACGCTCCATTTGCAAAAGATCTCGTATTCTTTTTCATATCTTCTCTTTGATTTTTCTGGTAACAGGTCCGTTTTCACATTTTCTGCTATCAGAAGAATCTCATCGGGAACTCCCTCGCTGGTATTTTCATCGATTCCCTCGAGACAAATATGCATTTTTAATGAGGATTCACTTATTCACGAGCAAAATATTTTAGAAATGCACTGACAGTTTTCTGACAATAAACAAACAAAAATGAAAGTAAATATAGCTGGTTAGTTACACATGGTAACTAAAGCATTTCGCAACCACCATAACATACCGGCTTATTATTAATTAGATATATTGAGGTGGAAAATTATTTCCACACGGTGCGGAAAATTATTTCCACACGGTGCGGGAAAATTAATTTTCCACACTAAAATGTGTGTGGAAAATTCAATTTTCCGCCCGCTCGTAGAAAAAATTATAAATTTTAACTAAATGAGAGACATGTTCACCTTCTACTTCCAAACATATTCTCATTTTTCTTTTTACAGCATCAAAAACATTGGAAAGCACTTGGGGGGAGTTGTTAATCTCCTGAAGTTTATTTGTAATTCTAGCCCGTCGGTCTTCTAAATTTTCACAAGGGGTTTTGAAAACCGAGTTTTTAATGTGTGGTCATAAAACAAGTCGCAGGGCGTGAGATCGCAGGACCGTGGTGGCCTCCTAACTGACAGATTACAACTAATGATTCGGTCTTCGGAAACTTCTTCCAAAAAATTTAAATTATCATGAGTTACGTGAATTGGTGCGCCGGCGCCGTCCTGTTGGAAGTAGCCTTGTCGCATTTCTTCATCGTCTAATGCGTTTATAAAATTTTCTAAAATTTCATTACGGTACCGCGCCGAATTGAGAGTCCCTTAAAACAAATCGGTCCAATTAACCTTCTTTTCGATATGGCCTACACGCCAACTTTCTGTGAATGCAGAGGCTTCTCTATAAAGAAACGTGGACTTTCGGAACTCCACATTCTCATTTATGGAGAATTTACATAACCAGGGAGGTAAAACCATGCCTCATCAGTAAAAAAGTTGTTTTTTTTTTCAAATACGTTTCCGTTACTATGCAAATTACCCATAAACAACCCTGAAAATTGCATTCGCTGCCGCTTGTCATTTGGTAACAATTCTTGGACTGAACATTTTTGTTTTATTTTAAAAAATACCCTAAACCACCCCCGTATCCGACGCTTCTAAAACGCATGACGTCATTGATTAAAGGGGAAACAAACTAAATACCCAGCCGCGGCGTAGCCAAACTTAAAATAAATATTACCTCGACATCTCATTTTTTTTAGCGGTATTAGTGAAAACCAAATCCATTTATTTATTTTTAATTCCAAAGACTTAATTTAATAAAATGCATACTTTAATATAATAGCAATTTCATTACTTAATATGGGAAAATATGGACCATACACTCTTGACATTAGCTTAACACTGTAAGCAGAACGAAACGGCTATGTTATACTGTTAACATAAAAAATTATGACTTACCTATTACGTTAGTAATGAGATGAGTATTATTCATTTATTCCTACTAGCTTAAACGTTCTGCCTTTAAAAAAGGTTTTGATGCTTATTGTCTAAGATAAGCGTGCATATGCAGGTCACATGTCAGGATTGTGTTGCAGGATCCGCAGGATATTTACTTGCTGGCTTAAACGCCGAATCGGGATTTGTGGGTGTTTATTAACAATTTCCCTAAATTCTTCTACTTCTTGTGCAGTGCGAACGTTGCGTCTCCCACTGCCTTTCTTTCTAGCCACACTTCCTGTTTGTCTAAACAAAGCCACAGATCTAGTCAAAACTTGACGACACTGGTCGAAATCCATGACTATATGTGGAAATTCTGTCTGAAAATCCTGAATGGCGTCCCGTGTTGAATAAACCCACTGGCCATCAACCCTTCTACCATTTCTAAAGTAACTTTCGATCATAAAAGCTTTTCGTTCTGCAGTGATTACCATATTTAATTTTCTTAAAAATAAAAACTTCAGAATTTGAGTGTTCTATTATCATTCACTTATGCCTTTTACCTGTTACCTTTCAAGAGTAATAATTCAAGACATGCATGATTGATTCCACAGCATCCTTCCAGGACTTTTTTTCTGATATTACGTTATTAGCGCACTTGTGTCGTTAGAAAACTCGCCTCAAGCGACTCGTGCTCTAAAAAGGTGCTTTATAAAACTTGTACAGGGTCTTCCAACGAGGACTGAACAGGGGCTCATTTTTGAGCTTCCTTGTATTTAAAGAAAAATCTAAAATAGCCAATCGATGTACTTTTTCCTGCAGAATTCAAAAATGAAACCAAAAATTTATTTGAACCAGACACAAAAGAGTTACGCTATGGATAAGGTGTTTTTTAAATGAAACATAGCTTTTTTTATACGATTTTCGGAACGAGAGATTTTTTTTATGTCCGTTCTGATTAAAATATTTAATATTGTGACAGCTATTTTTATTAAATTTTAATGTTTTATCCAGTATAATTTAACTTCAACCTGTTTGAAACATACACTAGGTAATAAAGGTAAAATCACCTTGAAATCCTTCAAAGTCAAAAAATTAGACAAATTTACATTTTTTGACTTTGAAGGATTTCAAGGTGATTTTACCTTTATTACCTAGTGTATGTTTCAAACAGGTTGAAGTTAAATTATACTGGATAAAACATTAAAATTTAATAAAAATAGCTGTCACAATATTAAATATTTTAATCATAACGGACATAAAAAAAATCACTCCTTCCGAAAATCGTATAAAAAAGCTATGTTTCATTTAAAAAACACCTTATCCATAGCGTAACTCTTTTGTTTCTGGTTCAAATAAATTTTTGGTTTCATTTTTGAATTCTGCAGGAAAAAGTACATCGATTGACTATTTTAGATTTTTCTTTAAATACAAGGAAGCTCAAAAATGAGCCCCTGTTCAGTCCTCGTTGGAAGACCCTGTACTTTAATATACTATTGGGTACAGAAGTTACTACAAAATCCTAAGAGATGTTTATTTTTATATTCGTTTTTAACACAGATAGCATGGTAAAACTAATTCCACAATCACAATATTCAGGGACTAAATTTATATCCTTGGTAAAATCTTTAATAAAACATCAGTCAATTTGGCGAAAATTTTTGAAAAAATTATTTGCTTGGGTAATAAAATTTTGTTACTATCCTACTATTTTAAGCGATAAAGCTTTTTTCTTTTTAGTGTTCCTTTTACATAACTATTATTCGTTGTAAAACACACAGCTATACTTTAAAACAAACACAAAATAGGTTAGGTACAACCATTTACGCTTGGCAGCCACACGACCGCTTCCGAATGGAAATGCCGAAGATAAGCCATTTCTTTTTAAGGCAGGCATTGGTCAGCTTTAGTTAAATCATGCGTAACTTGACAATAATTACCATTGTATTAATTTAACATGGTTATAGCTAATCACGAATTAAGTTTTCTTTCTGTAACCTGCTGTCTGTGTAATAGAAAATCTTGCAAGAGAAAGGTTGCACAAGCAGAAAAATCTTCTTTTCAATATGGTTAAATATAAATACATTAGCAAAAAGTCTAACGTCTGTATACCTAAAGAATAAATAAAGAAAATGAATTTGTTAAGGAAAACTTTAGAAATAGCAAAACACTGCGTTTGACAGTAACAAGAAGAAAATAAATCCTATAAATATTTTTTTTTTTGATTTGCCATTGACTTTTAATTAAAAAAATGAATCGGTCCGTTAATTATTATTTATAATGAAGTTTTAGTTCTGTTTAAAGTCTAATCTGATCAAAATAAGCTTTTCTGACGTTTCGAGAAGTAATTTCTAGCCTTATTAAAGAAACAAAAATATGAAATCAACTGGCTTAATAATATAATAAGTAAAAAATAAAAATTAATTAAAGCAAATAATTATGAAAATCATTAAACAATGCTCACTGGTGCTTTGTTCTAAAATGTTTTTATATTTTTCTTCTTTAAAAACATCTTTGTTTTTTTTTCAAAATATCAAGGTTCAAGATAATGCAGGAGTCTGCCTAAACTCAGTGGCGGCTGGTAAAATTTTAATGTAGGTGTATCTCTGTTGTTACTTATGAGACCCATGCCAAGTCCAGGAGTTTTAATAGAGAGCGTCCTAGGAGTGTTTTGGTAAAGAGAAAAAATATTGGTAATTTGCTAAAGAAAGTTGAATTTTTGCTGATCCCTCCCTGGGAAAAAAATTAACACGTTTAGATATTTTATTTATTATTATTTTTTCAAACAAATTTTACATTATTTTGTCAAAAATTTTGAAATTTTAAGAGAAAAAGACGTGTTAGTAGAAAGTGACAATTACTTGAATTTTTGGCAACCTAAAATATAATTTTTTTTTGCTAAAAGGACGAAGGCGCAGTTAAAAAAAAAATTCGTTTATAAATCAGACCTGAACCAAAAGAATTTAAAAGTTTTTGTCTGTTCATATACTCGCACTCTGATCACCACTTAAAAAAATATCAGCACTAGTACTGAAAATATTTTCAATACTAGTGCGGGAAAGTGCAACTTTCAGCACGCATATAAGTGCGGAAAGTCGTTACTATTGGCACGCTCGTGGAAAAAATATTTCAGGTTTATTTGGAATATATGAATATTCCCGATTCAATCTAATTATTGTTTATGTACAGGGTGTCCGGATTTCGTGGTATTTGCGGGCTATCTCAGTTATTAGTAGAGATAGAAGGTTGCGGTTTGCACGTCATGGCGCTACTTTTTTGTGAAACGAAAAATGCCATTAACAGAATTTTCATAGCTTTCTTTGTTCTCGAGCTACGGGGTGATTTTGAAAATTTTCACTTTTTGAGCACCCCTTGTACCTCGGCTATACCGCATCATATCAAAATAGTAAAAACTTGCTCTTATGCAGAATGTTACGTAGAATACGATGACCTAGTTAGTTTTTTTCTAAATATTATAATTTCCGAGTAATGGTATAAAGTTGTAGTTTTTTAAATGAGACACCCTGTATATTTATACATCGTTATATTCCGCTTATCGGGGGCTTTTTCAAAATATTTAATACATGATATTTATTTTTTCATTGAAGCCGTTAAATCACAATTTTTAATAAAAATGTCAATTTTTATATAGTAGGCTTTGGCTTACAAAATAATTGACATACATTTTAGAAATCTTGTATGTTAAGTTGTTGATATCGTCCATTTTAACAATTTGATGTTATCGTCAGTTTTTTTATTATTGCCTATTAATTTTTGTAATATCGTTTATTACTTATCTGATAGTTTGTTATATTTGTTGGCACCCATTATATTAATGGCTGCAAGCGAGACGTTTAAAAATTTTGAAAAATATGATATGTTAACCTGTTTTATTCAGTGCAACGAAAATAGCCATGAGACGAGACGTCACAACTGCAATTTGAGAGGTAAGTTGATATTTTATGAGGTAACCTTAGCATCTCTTTCACTTTCAATATTTTTAGATATCCAGAAAGGCGGCAACCCAACAAAGTCAACAGTAATAAAATTAAAGCTAATCGTGTCAATTTTGGATCATTTTTGAAACCTCGTCCAAAAGCTTATAATAAACCACAGAGAGAAAATGATTAGATTAATGTTTTGGCAACAGTGGAGATAAACGCTACAAGTTCATATAGAAGAGTTGAAGACGGAGTAGGAGTGCCAACATCTAGAGTTCAGGAAATACTAAAAATATCATTTCAAGCTGTATAAGTCTCAGCTGGTACACAATTTGCATCCCGGAGATCCCCAGACGCCTAAATTTTTGTCACCGGTATTTACAAAAGATTAAAATAAACCGATATTTTTACAGTAAAATTATATGGTCGGATGAAGCCTATTTTAGCAGCGTAGGAATTTTAAATCGACAGAACAGTAGATACTGGTCGCAGGAAAACGAACAAGTTATATTTCCAAGGGAGCGACAGAGCAGATTTGGCTTCATATTGGGGTCTAATATAAGATTTCATATTTATGAAGGAATCCTAACTGTAAACAGATATCTACATTTCCTGGAAAATATGTTAACGGAAATTCGTGAAGATGTTCCTTTGGTCCAGTTAAATAATATATTTTTTCAGCAAGACGGACCTCCTGCTCATAATTCTCACGTTATACGAATTTATCTGGAAAATCATTTTCCTGGTCACTGGATTCGCACAATAAGATGGCCTCCCAGGTCACCAGATTTGTCAGTTCTCGACTTTTTTTGTGGGGATATTTGGAAAATAAAATATTTCATACCCGGCATCAAACGATAGAAGCATTGCGTAATGCTACTGAAATGGAATTCAGAAATTTGCAAGCACGGCCAGTTACTGTTTTAATTTCTTTAGGAAGAATAAAAAAGGTGACAATATTGTGTTCAGAATAACGGAAATCAATGCGAACAATCTCTGTAATGTGTAGGTATATGTTTTACTTCATGGCCTACTATAAAATATTGACATTTTTATTAAAATTGTGATTTAACGGCTTCAATGAAAAAATAAATATCTTGTGTTATATATTTTCTAAAAGCCCTCGATAAGCGGAACGTAAAGATGTATAAATATATAGGGTGTCCCATTTAAAAAACTACAACTTTATACCATTATTCGAAAATTATAATATTTAGAAAAAAACTAACTACGTCATCGTATTCTACGTAAAATTCTGCATACAAGTAAGCTTTTACTATTTTGATATGATGCGGCATAGCCGAGATACAAGGGGTGTTCAAAAAGTGAAAATTTTCAAAATCATCCCGTAGCTCGAAAACAAAGAAAGCTATGAAAATTCTGTTTATGGCATTTTCCGTTTCACAAAAAAGTAGCGCCATGACGTGCAAACCGCAACGTTCTATCTCTACTAATAACTGAGATAACCCGCAAATACAACGAAATCCGGACACCCTGTACATACTTGTTACCTGTACTACTGTGATATGATAATATACCCACAGTAATTTTCGTCCGCATCGCCAAGCCAGCACACAGCAATATAATTACGTAAATAATAATTAATTGACGGAAGTTTCACAATAAGCCGGGGTGTAAATTTCCCGCAAGCTACAAAATGTCATTGTGTTCCAGTACAAAAACACATTTTACCATTACCGAGCTCAGCATTGTCTCGTTTGGCTCTATTCAATATTTTACGTCGACAGGGTTGCTAAATTGGACCTCCGTCTCTAGATCTAGAGATTAAGATCGATGTCAGAGAATAATTTGTGACGAGGATTTTTATAAAGCAGTTGAAGTAAATCTATGAAAGCTACTCTTCTGTAAGCAAATAAAAATATATTGCAGGAGTTTTGAAAATAACTTTTCACACGAGTGAGATGGTTGTGCGCCTGAGCCGAAGGCGAAGCCCACAAGTCGATCGAGTGTGAAAAGGTGCTTTCAAAAGTATTGTACACTACTTTTTTTACATCACCAGTAATATTTTGTGCATTGCATCAGATGCTACATTTTTACGTACATTATAATATTGCGGTTTCTCTGAATAAGTGCCGATTTCGTTCTTTCTTAAAAATCTCAACAAAGAGTAAGGTTAAAAATACACTAACAACTGCATATTAGGGAATCCAAACCACGTGATCCAATATGGCGGTTGTGGGCAAACATAAATGACATTTAGTTGCTTGCCATATGAACAGTTAAGAAGCAGGATTTTTTTTTTTGATAATTTTTGAGAGTTATCAGTTACGCCCTCTAGCGGCTAAATATAAAGCTTGCAAATAATTTCTAGAAACTTCTGATGATCACTTTAGTAATAAAAAAAAATCTGGAAGTTCTGGGGTATTATATTGGCTTCAATATCGCCGGTGATTACCTTTTATCAGGACACCCTGTATGTTTCAAATACAAAAATTTTACTTAATGGCTCTAATTTGGTCATTGTGTCATTATAAAAAATATTTACGCCCGCTTTTTTCTTAATATAATGCTTTAAATAATTTTGGTCAAAACAGGTCCTAGAAACCATAGTGAGATGTACTGATGGTATGTTATTTTAGAATAAACATTTTTTCACATTTAAGTTTGAAAATGTTTGTTTTTAAAACACTTACTGACAATATCCCTAACTTTTAACAAGCAGTTTAAAAAGCATTGTCGCTAGTCTTGCTGGCATTTTATTTTAGGCCAAGCAATAGAGCGATTTGTCGTGACATTAATCTTATTAGAAAACCGCCTGTGCCATCATCTGAAAGACGATCCGTAGATGATTCCTGTTATATTTCCAACTCTGAAATTTTTTCCTTTAATTTGTTATAAACATTTTTAAGCAAAAAAACGCAATTTTTTTAGTTTTTTGCTTATAAAAGGAAAAGTTATGAAGCAATCTTAATAGTGTAAATGGACGATTTGTAGAGAAGACAAATACGAAGAAAATGAGAGTTCGAACGTCGCGATAGGATAAGTAGCAACGGAGAAAATCCGGAAAAACCGGAAAATTAAGAGATTTTTTTAAATTCATAAATCGGCCATTTTTAAACGTAGAGGGCTCAAATTTTGGGAAACATTAGTAATTTATAGCTACTTTATGTGTGCAAAACCCCGACGCTGTACGACGATTAGTTTTGCCACAATCGTCATTTTAATTTTTCAACACACTATTTTGCAACAGGTCTGGATGCTCTATGGATAGTCCGATTTTAATTATTGAAACGGATTTGAAAAGTACAAGTTTGTATATTTTAATTTTTCCATAAAATGCTACGAAACCGGTTGAAAATGTACGTAAAGATACGTGAAAATGGCCGATCGCGCGAAATCGGTCGAGTAGCAGGAGAAAAGCGGAGCGAAGGGGAGCCATTGCAATCCCGTGATGTTTGATGTTTTGATATAAAGCAATGCGTTCTTATTCTTAAGTCAATCACAGTCGTTAATGCTAAAACAAGAATAAGTTAAGCATTGCATTAAATATAGGGGATACCGGTGACAATTGTAACAGGTGTCAATTGTTACATTCAGTATACGTCCGCCATCTGCCGGATTATCGCGAACCGAGATACTCATGTTCAACGGTTGTTGACAGATCTTTCTTTATAGTGTTAGTTGCTTTAAGAATTCTGATGAGTACTGTTGTTATGATCTGAAACGTGACTTTCAACATGAAAAGTAAGTATTTATTTTTATTTTCTTTTGTAAATAATTTCTTAACCATATTTTCAATACATATTTAAAATATACCACTGAAATATGAATTATATTGACTATATAATCTTATAATAAGAACACATTAGGAATTAGATTACATAGTTTAATAATGTAAACAAATCATATATGTCCTTTGGTGTCAATTGTAACATGAATAAAGGTGACGATTGTAACATGTTACAAGTGAAACCAATGTAAAACGTGTGTATCATCATAATGTATTTCTTTATAGAACGCTTTACAATATGAAACCAAACTTTTGTAGAGACCTCATACCGTGCATACGGAAGAAAAAATACTCGTATATTAACTTAAAATTAGTAATTTGTAAATTTTTCCCATAAGAGTAAGCCAAAAATTTGGAGTTAAAACAGCCTTCTTCCGCACGAACGATATACTTAACTCAGGTGAAGAGTAAGGTATTTTAGTAATGTTAACATACCCACGTTTCTTATCTAGCATTTTTCATTTTAAAAGAATATTTTACTTTGCACTTGTATATTTTCAACTATTGTTATTTATATTTTAATAGAAGTTACTAATACAGATTGTTACGAATTTGTCGTGTTTTTTTTGGTATATTTTTGTCAGAACAGAACAGAAAAAAAACTACTTTTTTATTTGTGTAACTCTTTGTTTATTTTTTAATGTTATTACTACTGTTACTACTGACACCTGTGCCCGTTACAATTGCCACCAGTCGGGTGTCAATTGAAACACTTGTCATTGACTTGAATTATATGTTCTAAACAAGAAACTAGATATTTCTTCTACATTCTGAATTTATTAGGTTACTTACAAACCTCGGGGACATCCTCAAAAAAAAAATAAATAAATTAGAACTGACAGGTAAGGTTGTAAAAAATCAGATGTGTTTTTTGTTACAATTGTCACCGGTCTCCCCTAATAGTCACTATGGAATACCAAACATCGGTTCAATAATCCTGGTGCCAATTCCATAACTCAAGGAAAAAAGGTATGATAAAAATACACGCTATATGCACCAATAAGGTACTTAAAAAAAGTTTCAGTAGCTCATCACTATGTTAGAAATTCTAGAAAAGTATTACCTATTTTCATATAATGCCCACCGAATCGCAAAAGTATTTAAACCCGGATTAGAGCTTGTTACATACCTACAAGCTCAACGTACCGTGTATTTCATACCTGGATTAATATGAATTTATTATATTTGGTAAAACGAAACAAATACACAGTCGCAAATTTCCATTGGATTACATATTTAATCAGAGTTTAACCGTCCCACGAGTTGACAAAGCGTCGCAAAACAATGGTTTAATTTGGGCAAAATTCAAACATTTTCGGCTTGTTTCTGTGCTTTTTAAAACCAAATATACTAGAAAATTCTAATTGGTTCTGAAAGTAGCATTTGTACAAAAACAGCACATATTTTTGTTATTTAATTTTTGTGAAATTGAAATTTACAGAGTTTTCTAAGATTTTATTTGGTGATTTTCCTGTAAAACCGCAGGCAGCAAAATTTTAACAGAAGCAGATGCATCAATTCTTGCAGAACATGGTTTAAAGGGAAAAGTACCTAAAGCATGCTAAGGTAAAGTACCATATTACTGACCGTGAGCTAAAGGAATGGTTCAGTTTTCAATAAATATGTTCACATTATTCCACAACCAGTCAATTAAAACAAGCATATAACAAATTACTTCGGTTGGACTGATAATAAAAAATATTAAGGTTTACTAGAATTCGACCAAATTCAAAAAAATCTGTTTCCCGGCTGACGTTACTCTACGAAAAACAACTGAACGTAGTGGGTAATGTGGCGAATCAAATTAAGGATACGGCAATGCCGCACAGTGTAACGAAATCGAAAATTCGTGGACATTGGTACTTTACTTCCCTGTTTTGCAAAAACTGTGGCATACAAAAACATATATTGGAGTACATTTTTACTGTACTAAATTTTGACCTACGAAGTACCTTACTAGCTACCGGTCGCTCAAAAAAATATATTTTTTGACAAATTAAATAAAAAAATACTGTTTGCGGTTTAAAGCAACTAAGTTTAATAGACATAAACACTAAGTAATTATTAAAAACATACTTTAATTAACCTAACTTTCACAATCTAAGCTGGAGACTGATCGATCAGAATCGTCTTCCTCGACGTTAGTTTTTTTACAAAGTGTTTATTTTCGCAGTATATTTCGGTCTAATAAAGGGGATCTGAAGCAATTAACAAGTTGTACAGCATGTCCACAATATTCTCGGTCCGTCCTCGCCTTCGCGCGTTGTGTTTTCGGAATATACGAAACTTTATTTCTAGCTGTTGATGTCTCTTCAGGTAAATGTCCAATGGGAATATAAGAAATGCAAATTTCTGGATGAACATACGAATACTTGATGGCATATAGTACCCACTATAATAACACATACAGCTTTCAGGGCCTACATATGAGCCCCCCCCCCCCCGTGGATGCTCGAGTTGACTAATTAGAGTACGAGTTGGCTATTAGGGCCTCGTATTAAAAAGACGTCGACAGTTGAGTTTTGGGAAAATTAGTAAAAAGGTCGACAGTATAATCGTAAAAAAGTTCGACAAGTTATGAAAAAAAGTCGACAGTTTTCCTCTGAGGGAATTTGCCCAAAATAAAGATTGTACCCAAGTAATGTAACGAAATGCAAACAAAAGTTTAAGCAAATACAATGCGCATAATACTTAGGTAAATAGGTTTTCTTTGTCTAAACTACATGTTTTACATAGACGGAGTTGTTCGAGAGTACCAATTTCCATAGTCGGCCGGGACGCATATTTACAGATGCTAGCATGTGTTGACACCAGGGTGTTGAAATTAGCGAGGGTTTGGAAAAACAGTACATTTACAAATGCTAACAGATTTGGACACCAGTGGCGATCAGTGTGTTGAAACCAGTGAGCGTTAGATAACCTGAGCAGTAGATAACCTTTTTCCATGATTGTACCTGTACGGAAAATATTAATAAAACGTTGTTTTAATATTGAAAAAAAAATATTTATTAAAGCAAACGAACAAAATAAAAATAAAATATTAGGTTAATGAGCAGATCCATGTCCTTTAGCATTAGGCTGGTTTTGTGAGATGTTAAGATGAATAAGAAATAAAAGCTAACCCAGATCGGCCCGACAAGGTGCAGAAATTAAAATTGCATAATAAAGTCAGTTGTGAAATACGCTCTCGGACAGGTTTGCTCAGTTTTAGGTTTCATCAGTATCTTTTTTAATAAAATGTCAGATGTATGCGGTGCTGCCAAAATTGTATACCACTACGAGTCAAGCAGTCGCAGTGAAAACACTCGGCAAAGATAAAAAATTAAAAAAATATATTGATGAAACCTGCAACTGAACAAACCTGTCCGAGAACGAATTTTACAACTCTATGACCACAAGAAGAAATTATATTATTTCTAGGAACAGCTTTAATGCCAAAATTTCACAAAAAATAATTAAATAGTAACAGAGCCCTAACCCGTTGCCAATACACCTCTTAAAGCTGATATAAAAATTTGTGGGAAAATCTACTTGTAAATTTGGCAACACGGTGTCTCCATCAAAACACTCACAAACTCACATCCAAAACATTAAAACTGCGTGACATGAAGTAATCTTAATTTGGAATTGCTTTTAATAATAGCAAAATCCTCCCAATAGTTTTAAAAGTTGAATCTCTGATTGCGGAATTACATATTATTATAATAGTGTCAATTTAACACCGGCGTCAACATCAGTTAGCATCTGTAAATGTATGCCCACTACAAACGCTCCCTGGTTTCAACACTGATCGCCTCTGGTGTCCAAATCTGTTAGCATTTCTAAATGTACTGTTTTTCCAAACCCTCGCTAATTTCAACACCCTGGTGTCAACACATGCTAGCATCTGTAAATATGCGGCCGGGACATCAGGCGCGTTGACGGTCGCACGCGTGCCGACACCCGACAGCGATCGATATTGTTTAGTGGGCCGTCGACTATTTCCTGATATATTTGTCTCGTTTTACCTTCCTAAAGCGCGCATGTCTGTTTCTCTCTTAGTTTTAATGCATTTATATTGTCCATATCCTATGAGATGAATTTAAAATACAGCCGAGCTCGGAGCAAGCAACAGGAAATGTGTTTGGCTTTGCGGCGGTAAGCATGAGAAACTAAGCTTGTTTCCGTATTCTCTTATCCTGTCATTAATAGGGGAGTTGACCTTATGTGTGTAAACTAGAGAGTGGTTGTTTTTTTATAGTAAGGGACTGAGATAGACAATATAGTTCCACCAGACCAAAAAAACGTAAAACCGTAGGCGTCACATTAAATTTGCAAATAAGAAAGTCATAATGCTAACATATCGTAATAATAAAATTATCACATATTGATAACAATAAAATTATCATTGTTATAAAAAAGAAAATTACGAAATATGGTAAAGATCCAGTGAAAGAATGGAAATATAGTCCCTCAAAAAGAACGACCAGAAAGGAAACCAGTTGTAGTTGATGAAGATGTGCAAAGTATATAATATAATAAAAAGAAAAGTGCACTGTACACCAACGCCCTACTGTTAGAAACTTAGTATCAACATGTGACAATATTACCGAAGTTGGCAAATCAACAATATTCGTATTAAATAATAGGCTCAGTCGGTAAGGGATAAAATGTTTTTTTGCATATTATATAATGAGGATTCTGTGCTGTCAGGATCTAAAAACAAACTTTAAATACTGGTCATAAAAGCTATATAAATATTCTTGTGAATGGCCAAAGCTGTTTTTCGAAGTCGTTAAACGAATGACAAAACGACAAGCTTTCGTTTTAATTTTTATTCAAAAACATAAATGTACAAAATATTTTTTAAATTTGACGACAAAGTTGTGATGATACATAAGTACATTTAAAAGAAAAACCAAACTATTTTTAAATAATTTTGGTTTGCGCTATCCAGCTTTCGACCTTAAAAAACTACAAAATGGTTACCATATATAAAATTTTCAATTTGCATTATTTCTGTTTTAAACAATAAATCTAACGTTTAATATTTCGTATTTTTTGCTTTTGACGTATTCATAAGAAAAAAAAACGTAAAAAATGGCCATATTTAGATGATTTATATCTTTTTATTCAAATTTACATATTATTTTAAAACCCGTCTATTTTCCACCTAGTAGGATTCTCAGTCTCATCAGGGTCAAGAAGTTTGAGAGAAAACAATTTTTTTAGCGTGTTCTTAGTCCTAATTATTTTTTCGATTAGTTGATATCCAGGGTTCGACCGGAATATGAGGGTTGTATCGTCGGCATAAATTGGGGAATAATTTGGTATTTAATTTAAATGACAAATACGATTGCAAAAGCACAAATGAACTCCGAATCCCGTAAAATTCCTTTCAACAAATCATATACCTACCTAAACTAGTTGCCGTTTGGTATTGCGTCATGCATAGAACTAAATGCTCGATAACCGAAATGCGCTGGATTGAAAAGTTGACCGGTTTCAACATATTTCATCAATTTATTCTTAGAAGCGTGTGGTCTGCAGACATTGTTAGTAAAAATGTTATTCAAATAGTAATAATTGAACAATTCTTAACAAATTACTATTTAATACGAAGGAACTTTATTTGTATATGTCCACTATGAGTTGTTATGGAACATACCTTATAATTCATATTAACAAATATGCATGAAAAATAAAATTATTCCTGTAAAAAAAACGCCCTAAATTGACGGAGTTTAACAAATTGTATTGTTGAAAGAAGTCTCTATTTATAAAATAAAAGATACTACAAGATTTTGTAAGTTTTATTTCAAAGGACTTTTGTTAAGAGATTCGGTTGATTAAGTACGCTTAGAACTTCATTATTGGTTATCAAGTCATTGTACCGTGTATTTTACATTTCGATGGTCTTCGAGTTATTTCTGTTCAAATTGATAAGTGAAATGTGAAATTGGAAAGTTTGGGTACAAACCGAAATCATATTTTGGGACTTGGGGGTGGGTTTTTAAATCGGATTTAGATTTATTTATATGTTTACTTGTATAAATTGCAACATATAACAAGCCCTTTTTTAAGTAGTTTTAAGATACGAATGTGCACTTTACGCCAAGAAGGATACATCGATGGATCTATTACTTCTGATATTTAAGTCATTTTTTGGTGCTAAGGCAGTTCAAAACGGTTCAAAACCACTTTTTTTGTTAAATGGTGACGTAATATGTGTCACGTATTAATCTGTATTTAAAACATTTTGAATTTGTATTTGAAAAATATTGCCCATGGTGCTCTCGTAATAATCTTTGTGTTAAACGTGTTTTATAGATACAATGTAAGTTATATTGTATCTATGATCTATGATCATGCCAATTTTATTTGAAATTAAGGCATTCTGACGGTATCGTCCACGTTTAAAATAACGATTTATTAATATCCATGGATGATGTAACAGCCACCACTTGGAAAATGGTAGGATTCATTGTTATAATCATATTTTTTGTTAGTACGAAAAAACTAACGCTATATGGAAAGTGACTTCTTGATCTATTTGTTTGCCAAGAGGCACAAATCAAAAATTTGTGTTACGCTATTAAAAAGTTCATTTTTAACATAATTTTTCCGTGACCTTGGCTAGGTCGTAGAACAAAATTTCCTTTTGGCCTAGCAAAACTATGGGTAAAATTTCATTTAAAACCTTCATCGTATAAACTATGTTATGTGTACAACTCAAAAAAATTTCAAATTCGTCGAGTAGCAGATATCTGAACAACGACAAGTGTCAATTTTCTCGCGACTCCTCGACTCCCATGGCAATTAACATTTTTAAAACATTAGTAACTGAAAATACATTTTAGTTCTTAAAACAGGGTTATTGTTAATAAACCATACAAAAAAATGGCGGTGTGAGTCCAGTTAGCGTGATAAGTGTTTCACAAGACACCTTTTTATTATTATAATTTTCTGTGGGCATCATTCTACATAGATTCTACAAACCCTTCATTTTGGCCAGATTTTACAAAGTGTCGGAACGAGACAACAGTTTTTAAAACTTTGTTTCAAATTTTACTTAACAAAAGTTATATTAAATAAGAAAATTATACATATGTATTCACCATTTTGTGGGCTTTTATTTCATACCCCAGATACTGAACTTGAAAGTCACACAGAGTTGTCACTCTTTTACCCAAAAAAAAAACTAAAATTTGGAATTAATTTTTTTTTTATTTTAAATCTGCTTTTATTCTATGACCAATACCTATGCTGCATTTTAGCTCTTAACGTTGGTCTTGAAAAAAGAGGACTGTGACAGACAGACACCGAGTTGATTTTATGTATTCGGTTTGTTTAAATTTTAGCCTGACCTGAACAAAAATTAAACACACCATATGATGACACCAAGTCTTTTTTCATGTCTAGTTAAAATCAAAAGTAGTTAGAATAAGCGTTTTTCCGATATCTTGAGGCGGTTTCCTTTAAACTTGTATTCACCACAAATGTAACAGAAACTCACTAATTGCAAAGTAACTGACAAAAATATCCAAATACGCTTAGCAAGAAAAATCGACTTTAATTGTTGCCGAAAAATTTTTTTTCTGATACTCTAACACCATGCTGCATTAGTTCTAACAACGTAACAGAAAATAATAATGAATATGAGAATTTTGGCGATAAGTGTAATTTACTTTAAAAACTTTCTATCACTTTAACTGAGCAAACCTTTACAAAATAATAGAAATGCTTTCACAGTTAAAGAAGAAAGTTAGATCATTAAAAACTTAACGTTTCTGTTAACGTCTGAAAATAAACCGAAAGCGCTTGATGTGATGTTCTTGAATAGACACAATTATCTGCGATTACTACTGAAAAGCTCTGTTGTGTAAAAGATGTTAACAGAGTATGAAAAGGAAGCAATTGTTTAAGTGACTCTTTTACTCGACAGCACAATTCCTAATTTTAACCGAACAAAAAATATATTGATGTGTTCCTGTACAGTACTTTTTTGCACAGAGGAGTAATTTTGTGAATCAAATTTTTAAGACAGTATTCCGTTTGTGCTTAGTACATACATACACTTGAAAAATCATGCAGAGAGTTTATTTGACCAAAGAACAGCCGCCGAAACCAAGTGCTAGTGGCAGTTGCTATAGTATCCGTCATTTTCGTAGAATGTGTTGATTATTAAATTAAAATTTTTGGCTTTCAGACATTGTTCTAAAGTCCGTTCGAATTTTCATGAACTATTTAGTGAACTATTCAGTTCAACAACGTGTTTTTTGTGTAGAAACTTACATAAGAAATAATTCGATAGGAGAAGTTAGACTTGCATTTCGGCGTCCGTTCAATAACAAAAATAATAGGAGTCAAGTCGCAAAACTGTTATGGGGTGGGTTCGTCATTGGCGTAAAAATGGTTATGTACAAAATTTGAACAAGCCTCAACGTCGAAAAACAGTTCGTACGCCTGAAAATATTTAACCAGTCAGAACTGCGTTCACGAGAAGTCCTAAAAGGTCTGCTAAGCGGCAATACCTTATTTTGGGAATATCAAAGGAGAGCCTAGATCGAATCTTTCAAAAGGATTTAAAATTTTACCTTTACAAATATCAAATGGCACAGCATCTTAGTACTATAGGTAAAGAAGCAAGACTAACCTTTCGTTAAGAATGTTTGAATTTACAACGAGAAGTAATCCACACCTCCTAATGAGCGCTGAGGCAAAGTTTTATTTAAATAGTATGGTTAATAGACAGAATTTCAAACACTAGTCAGATAAAAATCCTCGAGAAATCTTTACAAAAAACCTCCATACTCCAAAAGTTATTGATGCCCGACTTTTTCATCAGTTGGACTGATGGTACGCGTTGCATTTGAAAGGAACGATTTAAAATATTGGCCTGGTCCTATCAGGACTGATAATCAGGATTGACCATCAGTCTTGTGTGAAACGGAACTTATTTGAATTTTCTGGATATTGCCTAATGTAGCAAAATCAAAATTTAGTAAAAGAGCCCATTACCTACTAAGTTGCTTTAAACACAAAGTCCACGTTTGCATATCGAAATGAAAAAATCTTCTTAATAAATCTGTGTAATATTTTAAAATCCTGACATAAAATCAGAAAGAAAAAAGAATGTAAAAAATGTTTAGGCCCAAAGTTTGTACAAAGGTTACTTCCAACAAATGAGGGCTCATCTAAATGAAAAATACACGGTTCATTAACTTAATAAGGCCCAAAAGTGTTTTGGTAGTATTTTATCGGTTCAGTCTGGCCTTTTATATACTGTTAAATAAATGTTACAAATTTCGAAAGAAGGAATGGCGGATTTAATTAATGTGTCGATGAGTCTTTAGAAATTTATCGATACCAAAGAATAGAGTAAATCCAGGAGTTCTTTTAACAGACAAACAAATATGAAATATGTTTTAAATTAAATTCTAAGCCGAAGTACATTTCATTAAAAAATCTATATATTAAAGGTATAGAGTTTCATTACATTTTTTTAAAGTTCCAACTATTCTCTCTCACAGCTTTAAACAGAATACTAGTTTTTACATATTCAACAATAACGACACCTATAGACATGTTTGTCTTTATTAAATGAAGCAATTATGTATATTATTTATTATATATATATATATATATATATATATATATATATATATATATATATATATATATATATATATATATATATATATATATTTATATATATATATTATCTATAAATCCCCTGCTTAGTTGCATGATAGGATTGTGTTTCGCTCTCATGTGCATAACATAAATATCCGTTATAAAGGTCTGCTAACACCACCTACACATAAAACCATATTTTTTGAAAGAAATTTCTCATATAACGCAGTTAGCCTGTATAATTCTCTTCCTAAATACCTAAAATCGATGTCCCCTTCGAAATTTAATCGTCTTATTTTTGAGTATTACCTGACCAGACAAGACAATTTATAGTCAACAATTTTTTGTAATCAATTTTCGAGAATATTGGGTAGTTAATATTCTATTAAATATTTATTTACCTATATATTAAACTTTATTTTAAAATAACCGCTATGTTATGCCAAAACAAAATTTTTATTTCATATCATATTACGGTTAAGGATAGATAACCCCTATGGGGTAGTCTATCACTGAACTTCGACTTTTTTGCATTGCAAAAAATATCCTTTTTAAATGTACACTAATTTATATTGTAAAATAGGACAATGTAAAGATAAAGACATAATTATTATTATTATTTAATTTAAAATATTTCCCATCAAAATGCTGTCTACCGAATAAAGGATTTTTATAGTTCAGTATTAAGGGTCTATTTAGGGCGCCAGCTTTGCAACCGAGAGGTTGCGGGTTCGAATCCTGCTTCGATCATGGATATTTTGTGATTGGTAATTGTTGGAAGGTGGTACAGGAATTCTTCCTCGGTTGAGGTGGTCCCTCCCATCTAATTGGCTGGTGAAATTCCTACGGATATTTCCAGCTCTGGATGTGTGAGTTAGATTTTTCCAGTACACCCACGGTACATATTACTTACACTTTGGTCTTCGTAGGCTGTCAGAAGATAAAAAAGAGGATATCCAAGTAAATTATCGCTTCATCATGGAACAGTTTAGCGAGAAACTTGTAGAAATCCCAATAATGACAATCTACAACACAATAAAAAAATTCCAAAGTACTGGTTAAGTTTTGAATCTCAAGACGAACAAGCATAAATATGATCAAAACGATGCTGTCAGATTTAGTTTTTCAGTGTGTTAGAGAAACTCCTGTGAAGTCCCTTGAAGTCGTGCTAAACATAGTCTAGGAGTTGTGAAAAAGTCATATTCAGATGATCGTAAAGAAAATAAATTATTTTCGTTCAAATACCGCTTTAACCAAACATTGGAAAAGGGAGATGAGGCGAAAAGACTAGATTTTTGTTTATAGGTAGAACACTAAATTTTAAGTGGAAACATCCATTTTTACAAATTTATTATGTTTTCTGATGAATGTACACGTTCTACCAATGGAACTGTAGCGTCCCAGTACATCAGGTACTGGTCTCAAGAAAATCCCGAATTTAGATTAATGAGGCGAAGACAATTTATTAGAAAAGTGAACATGTGATGCGCGATATCAGTCCGTGGCACTATAGGCCCATATTTTTAAATAACACCTGCAATAGAATACCTTACTTAGAAATGCTTGATACATTTTTTAGCGATAAACTCGAAAATTTAACATTAAATTTTCGCCGAAAAATGTATTTTCAACAAGATGATTGTCCAGCACATTGCGTTCGCTAGGTAATAGAATGGCTTCATCGCAGATTTGGTTCAAGGTGGATTGATGGAAATGGTCCAATTTTGTGGCCCCTCAGGAGCCCCGACTTAAATTGGCCGATATGTTTCTATGGGGCCGTTTAAAACAAATTGTCTATGCCACTTCAATACCAAATAATACTGACAAGCTGAAAGGCAGAATTGCCCAGGCTGTTCGTTTAACATCTCAGAAAGAAATCAGAAATTCCTTTAGATATGCATCTAAGGAAGCAATTAAAAAATGGGTTGAATATTGGGGTGTAGTTTTTCAATTTAGATATCTTTATGGTACTGCTTAGTTTATATCATATTCTTGTAAGTTTTTTAATGTTCGTATTATTTAAAAATTGCACTTGAATAAAATTACCCCGTTAATAAACTTTAAAAAATGATGCGTCAGTGCCGGGTATGTGGAAAAACAGATTATTTTCAACCGGAACTGCCTTTTTTACAGATTCATTCGCTTGGAACGTCATAGTTGCGCGAAGTCGAATGTTTAGCATACTTTCTCTCCTCTCTCTTTGTCCTACATACGCACAGTTTATGAAACAAAACACAAGGCTCGTTATGAATGAATAGTGTCATTCAGAGTCAGTAATTTTACTATGTTTTAAGGCTTTTTATTGTAACCAACGGTTGTCTCAGAATTTGTAATCTCAATTTACCACTTTTGTGCAAACGGACTAGTTAAAATTTGATGCATCATCTCCTCTTACAAAGTAAGGTGAGTTAATGCAATAATTTAATTTCGTCCGTGTCCTATGGATTATTTGAATATGCAAGGAAATATGTGTATCGTATAGTCTTCAGTTGTAACGACTATTTTCAAAATAACTGTCAATCATACATCCGCATATTAAGTTCGCACTGGTTTGTTACTAAAAAAACATATATTTCTTGTCATTGTGCCTGAACGGAGAGTAAAATAATAAAGAGAGCCCATCAAAAAACGTTAACCTGCTCTTTTACTTTAAGAACATAAAATCTATCTTACTCTCCTTAAATCCTAAATGGACTTTTTTTGTCAGAACCTAGAACGATTACAGAACTAAGTCACGTGCAAAAGGAATGTCGTCCTTTTGAGTCAGATTTTCTATTACTTAGAAGGTATAACATTATTTACGAACACACTACCTAAAGAAAATTAAATCTACAATACCTAAACATGTGTTTTTTAAAATATATTTTTAAAAAATATAAAATCAGAAGCAAATATATAGATGTCTTAAAAAACAAATATTTTTTTTAAATACGACACGTAATGTTATTTATAAAGTTTTTATATTGCTAACAAAATTATTTTGATTATAAAAATCTTATTTTACTTTTTTCTTTAATAAATATTCATTTATCTTTTTCCCTTACATTTATAGTTGCTTGTGTTATTTGCACATTTATGTTTTTATTTTTTCTTAACTTGTTTAAATTGACCTAGTTATAAATTTTTACGAAATTTGTTATAATTACGAAACAGGGTCTAGTTCATTTTATAAATATAATGGACATTGGGTGTAAATATAATAATAAAATATGGTTGGCAAACTCGGGTGGTTCATAAATTTCGACCGAATTTGGTTCTTACTTCTAAAAAAATTTAAAGATGTACATAGAATGTATTTATCTGTTCTTATTGTGATAAAGAATTCCTAAATATAGATCATAAATTATTTTTAATAGCAGTTTGAGACTCCGTGGTCTAAAGAATACAGCACATTTTAAACTCTGTCGCAAATCATCGGAAGTGCCTCAAGAAATTAGGCATTTTAAAATAAAATTATATCAAGATGGAAGATCTCCAAGAGCCATAAGAAAAATTGTTGGAAGAAGCCGGTCGAAAGTTGAATATATTATTATAAAAAAATATGAAACAATCCATACAATAAAAACCTTGCCAGGGAGAGGAAGAAAATTTACAAGAGAGACAAGAAATACTAAGAAGAGTTAATGAAAATTCGCAAACTACTGCGACAGATAAAGTGAAAAGTGAAGCCAGTGATGACAAAAAGGTTATTCATGTAAGAACAATAAGAATTTTTTTAAGAAGCCAGGGTATACAGGCACGAGTTTGATTGGGTCTCTGAGGAGCAGCATCACCCTTGTCACTTAAAATCCTTGATTCTATCCAAAGTAAGGCATTCGACTCACCAATGACTCAGTCCTCACAACAAAGCTCCTTTCACTCGCTCATCGCTGCGCTGTTGGGAATCTTCTCTATAGGTATTCCCATGAAAATTGCTCAGAAGATCCAATATCGTTCCCTCCTTGACTGTCCCTAAAAGAACAAGAAGCGTGTCTCTTTGCTGCCCAGCTGCAAACACTCTTCCTCTAGCTCAGTCATTCCTAGGGTATCCACATTATGAAACATATTACCTGCAGAGGTTTTCCCTTTCCTGGTCAACCTCCAATCCGTTAAATTCCATATCAGTGGATTACATTTCCTTTGTCTACAGGAGGCGCCCACGGTAACCCGCAATATTTTTTTTGTTTAAAAATTCTAATTAAATATGCTATAGTATGAATAGTAGCAAATTAAATTGCATGTGACAGGTAATTTATAATTTATTGATCAATATCTGCAGTGGAACGTTGTATGCCATGACAAATAACACGATTCACCTGCAGTAACACCTTCTGTTGTCATGCCAGTGTAATTAAATTATTCTTTAGTCCAACGCTTATGCGTTATTAATTATCGGTAAAGCGTCATATCTTTTAATTAAATTGTATAATAAATTAATATCAATTAATGCCTGGATTCTGTACATGAACGACATTTTTAAAATTTAGAAACAATCTATTTTTAAGTCTTTAAAAACAGTTGCATCATAAAAACTTTTTTATGGTGATGAATAAAAAACAAAACCTGCTATAGTATAAAGGTTTACATTTTTCATAAGAAAACTTTTCATAGCGAAACATGTTGGCAGACACTTAACCCTGAATTTTTACAACATTGTTTATAGTATAAATATATATGAAAAAGTTTGGCGTCATCTGAGAATTATAGTTATTGGACAAAGAATAAGGAGATAAAATATAAAAATTATGTATATTTGAACTAGCTCTTTTTATTTAAGTAGTTATTACACAGTGCTTAGGATATACGTATATCAGTAGCCTGTTTAATATCTTTACCGAATTCTTTAGATACAGTGTCATAAATGGCAGACTGATCAAGCTACCCAATCAAACACCACGACTATATCTCAGACTTGTGATAACGTATGTTTATGGCAATTATTTCGGTCGCAGCTTACAGATTCCAAACTTTTTATTGCAGATATCGGGAAATCAGAGGCGCACTTTGGTACCAAATAAGGACCACGGTTTTTTAAAATTCCATATGTGAACCTTACAAATATTTCCACTAAAATTTGGAAATGTCAAGAGTAGTTAGCATACTATATAACAAAAATTACTTTCAAATTTTTATAGAACACTCTTATTTTCGCATCATTTTTATTGCTCTCAGAAAAGTCAAGTCTATGCTTAAACATAAAGTACTTTACGGTGATACATTTGAAAATAACTGGTAAAGAACTAAACTCAACATTTTACGATTAGTCTAGGGATAAAACAAAATAAAATTCGATAGTCACTGTCTTGCCCTATGTCCACGAAATATCAAATCCGTTACACTGTGCGCGGGACTGATTATAGTTTCTAGCCGCCGGAAACCATCTTCAGTCCATGAGCTGGGACTGAAATCACTGCGTACTTGTTAGGGTTGTCACTGATCACTTTTTTGACTTGGTTGCTAGAAATCCCAAGAGTTTCGTTTGGCCATGCACTTATAGGTTGGGAGCCGGTGACACTGAAAGTACCGTCATCGCGGAATCAAAAATTTTTTATGTAAATTGATAGTTAATAGTCATACGAACAAAATGAGCTCGGTACGCCGGGATTCATTAAGCCGAAAGTATTTTTAAAACAATTAATTATTATAACAAAGCAAAAATGCTTTTTTACCCAGGGTGTTTTCTAATTGAATGTCAATATTTAAGGGGCGATTTTTGGGTCCATTCTAAAAAGAAAACTTCTTATGAACGTATGTCCTAAACGTCTTAACCTTTGAGATACAGGGTGGTAAAGTTTTCAAAAATAAATAGTTTTTTATTAAAATCTGTAATACCACTTTAGATATTTTAATTAAATTTGGCATACATGTACTATGTATCAAGAGGAATTATTTAGTGTACCACAATTTTTTTTTCTTTAAACCAGTAGCGTTCGTACGGAATTTCACCTGCCTATTTTGGCAGATATTGATGGTACGCCACTGATTTCTCGTAAAATTAAAATCATTCCTGAAATTCCCAATCATTTCTAAGCAAATTTGATCTCTTGCATTTTTTCAATCCGATGCACGGTTTTCGCTTAAAAAAATAAAAACCTTTTCTCTGCTATATGAACGATATTGTTATGATCATGCAGAGAAAAGGTTTTTATTTTTTTAAGCGAAAACCGTGCATCGGATTGAAAAAATGCAAGAGATCAAATTTGCTTAGAAATGATTGGGAATTTCAGGAATGATTTTAGTTTTACGAGAAATCAGTGGCGTACCATCAATATCTGCCAAAATAGGCAGGTGAAATTCCGTACGAACGCTACTGGTTTAAAGAAAAAAAAATTGTGGTACACTAAATAATTCCTCTTGATACATAGTACATGTATGCCAAATTTAATTAAAATATCTAAAGTGGTATTACAGATTTTAATAAAAAACTATTTATTTTTGAAAACTTTACCACCCTGTATCTCAAAAGTTAAGACGTTTAGGACATACGTTCATATGAAGTTTTCTTTTTAGAATGGACCCAAAAATCGCCGAGATTAAGATCGATGTCAGAGAATAATTTGTGACGAGGATTTTTATAAAGCAGTTGAAGTAAATCTATGAAAGCTACTCTTCTGTAAGCAAATAAAAATATATTGCAGGAGTTTTGAAAATAACTTTTCACACGAGTGAGATGGTTGTGCGCCTGAGCCGAAGGCGAAGCCCACAAGTCGATCGAGTGTGAAAAGGTGCTTTCAAAAGTATTGTACACTACTTTTTTTACATCACCAGTAATATTTTGTGCATTGCATCAGATGCTACATTTTTACGTACATTATAATATTGCGGTTTCTCTGAATAAGTGCCGATTTCGTTCTTTCTTAAAAATCTCAACAAAGAGTAAGGTTAAAAATACACTAACAACTGCATATTAGGGAATCCAAACCACGTGATCCAATATGGCGGTTGTGGGCAAACATAAATGACATTTAGTTGCTTGCCATATAAACAGTTAAGAAGCAGGATTTTTTTTTTTGATAATTTTTGAGAGTTATCAGTTACGCCCTCTAGCGGCTAAATATAAAGCTTGCAAATAATTTCTAGAAACTTCTGATGATCACTTTAGTAATAAAAAAAAATCTGGAAGTTCTGGGGTATTATATTGGCTTCAATATCGCCGGTGATTACCTTTTATCAGGACACCCTGTATGTTTCAAATACAAAAATTTTACTTAATGGCTCTAATTTGGTCATTGTGTCATTATAAAAAATACTTACGCCCGCTTTTTTCTTAATATAATGCTTTAAATAATTTTGGTCAAAACAGGTCCTAGAAACCATAGTGAGATGTACTGATGGTATGTTATTTTAGAATAAACATTTTTTCACATTTAAGTTTGAAAATGTTTGTTTTTAAAACACTTACTGACAATATCCCTAACTTTTAACAAGCAGTTTAAAAAGCATTGTCGCTAGTCTTGCTGGCATTTTATTTTAGGCCAAGCAATAGAGCGATTTGTCGTGACATTAATCTTATTAGAAAACCGCCTGTGCCATCATCTGAAAGACGATCCGTAGATGATTCCTGTTATATTTCCAACTCTGAAATTTTTTCCTTTAATTTGTTATAAACATTTTTAAGCAAAAAAACGCAATTTTTTTAGTTTTTTGCTTATAAAAGGAAAAGTTATGAAGCAATCTTAATAGTGTAAATGGACGATTTGTAGAGAAGACAAATACGAAGAAAATGAGAGTTCGAACGTCGCGATAGGATAAGTAGCAACGGAGAAAATCCGGAAAAACCGGAAAATTAAGAGATTTTTTTAAATTCATAAATCGGCCATTTTTAAACGTAGAGGGCTCAAATTTTGGGAAACATTAGTAATTTATAGCTACTTTATGTGTGCAAAACCCCGACGCTGTACGACGATTAGTTTTGCCACAATCGTCATTTTAATTTTTCAACACACTATTTTGCAACAGGTCTGGATGCTCTATGGATAGTCCGATTTTAATTATTGAAACGGATTTGAAAAGTACAAGTTTGTATATTTTAATTTTTCCATAAAATGCTACGAAACCGGTTGAAAATGTACGTAAAGATACGTGAAAATGGCCGATCGCGCGAAATCGGTCGAGTAGCAGGAGAGAAGCGGAGCGAAGGGGAGCCATTGCAATCCCGTGATGTTTGATGTTTTGATATAAAGCAATGCGTTCTTATTCTTAAGTCAATCACAGTCGTTAATGCTAAAACAAGAATAAGTTAAGCATTGCATTAAATATAGGGGATACCGGTGACAATTGTAACAGGTGTCAATTGTTACATTCAGTATACGTCCGCCATCTGCCGGATTATCGCGAACCGAGATACTCATGTTCAACGGTTGTTGACAGATCTTTCTTTATAGTGTTAGTTGCTTTAAGAATTCTGATGAGTACTGTTGTTATGATCTGAAACGTGACTTTCAACATGAAAAGTAAGTATTTATTTTTATTTTCTTTTGTAAATAATTTCTTAACCATATTTTCAATACATATTTAAAATATACCACTGAAATATGAATTATATTGACTATATAATCTTATAATAAGAACACATTAGGAATTAGATTACATAGTTTAATAATGTAAACAAATCATATATGTCCTTTGGTGTCAATTGTAACATGAATAAAGGTGACGATTGTAACATGTTACAAGTGAAACCAATGTAAAACGTGTGTATCATCATAATGTATTTCTTTATAGAACGCTTTACAATATGAAACCAAACTTTTGTAGAGACCTCATACCGTGCATACGGAAGAAAAAATACTCGTATATTAACTTAAAATTAGTAATTTGTAAATTTTTCCCATAAGAGTAAGCCAAAAATTTGGAGTTAAAACAGCCTTCTTCCGCACGAACGATATACTTAACTCAGGTGAAGAGTAAGGTATTTTAGTAATGTTAACATACCCACGTTTCTTATCTAGCATTTTTCATTTTAAAAGAATATTTTACTTTGCACTTGTATATTTTCAACTATTGTTATTTATATTTTAATAGAAGTTACTAATACAGATTGTTACGAATTTGTCGTGTTTTTTTTGGTATATTTTTGTCAGAACAGAACAGAAAAAAAACTACTTTTTTATTTGTGTAACTCTTTGTTTATTTTTTAATGTTATTACTACTGTTACTACTGACACCTGTGCCCGTTACAATTGCCACCAGTCGGGTGTCAATTGAAACACTTGTCATTGACTTGAATTATATGTTCTAAACAAGAAACTAGATATTTCTTCTACATTCTGAATTTATTAGGTTACTTACAAACCTCGGGGACATCCTCAAAAAAAAAATAAATAAATTAGAACTGACAGGTAAGGTTGTAAAAAATCAGATGTGTTTTTTGTTACAATTGTCACCGGTCTCCCCTAATAGTCACTATGGAATACCAAACATCGGTTCAATAATCCTGGTGCCAATTCCATAACTCAAGGAAAAAAGGTATGATAAAAATACACGCTATATGCACCAATAAGGTACTTAAAAAAAGTTTCAGTAGCTCATCCCTATGTTAGAAATTCTAGAAAAGTATTACCTATTTTCATATAATGCCCACCGAATCGCAAAAGTATTTAAACCCGGATTAGAGCTTGTTACATACCTACAAGCTCAACGTACCGTGTATTTCATACCTGGATTAATATGAATTTATTATATTTGGTAAAACGAAACAAATACACAGTCGCAAATTTCCATTGGATTACATATTTAATCAGAGTTTAACCGTCCCACGAGTTGACAAAGCGTCGCAAAACAATGGTTTAATTTGGGCAAAATTCAAACATTTTCGGCTTGTTTCTGTGCTTTTTAAAACCAAATATACTAGAAAATTCTAATTGGTTCTGAAAGTAGCATTTGTACAAAAACAGCACATATTTTTGTTATTTAATTTTTGTGAAATTGAAATTTACAGAGTTTTCTAAGATTTTATTTGGTGATTTTCCTGTAAAACCGCAGGCAGCAAAATTTTAACAGAAGCAGATGCATCAATTCTTGCAGAACATGGTTTAAAGGGAAAAGTACCTAAAGCATGCTAAGGTAAAGTACCATATTACTGACCGTGAGCTAAAGGAATGGTTCAGTTTTCAATAAATATGTTCACATTATTCCACAACCAGTCAATTAAAACAAGCATATAACAAATTACTTCGGTTGGACTGATAATAAAAAATATTAAGGTTTACTAGAATTCGACCAAATTCAAAAAAATCTGTTTCCCGGCTGACGTTACTCTACGAAAAACAACTGAACGTAGTGGGTAATGTGGCGAATCAAATTAAGGATACGGCAATGCCGCACAGTGTAACGAAATCGAAAATTCGTGGACATTGGTACTTTACTTCCCTGTTTTGCAAAAACTGTGGCATACAAAAACATATATTGGAGTACATTTTTACTGTACTAAATTTTGACCTACGAAGTACCTTACTAGCTACCGGTCGCTCAAAAAAATATATTTTTTGACAAATTAAATAAAAAAATACTGTTTGCGGTTTAAAGCAACTAAGTTTAATAGACATAAACACTAAGTAATTATTAAAAACATACTTTAATTAACCTAACTTTCACAATCTAAGCTGGAGACTGATCGATCAGAATCGTCTTCCTCGACGTTAGTTTTTTTACAAAGTGTTTATTTTCGCAGTATATTTCGGTCTAATAAAGGGGATCTGAAGCAATTAACAAGTTGTACAGCATGTCCACAATATTCTCGGTCCGTCCTCGCTTTCGCGCGTTGTGTTTTCGGAATATACGAAACTTTATTTCTAGCTGTTGATGTCTCTTCAGGTAAATGTCCAATGGGAATATAAGAAATGCAAATTTGTGGATGAACATACGAATACTTGATGGCATATAGTACCCACTATAATAACACATACAGCTTTCAGGGCCTACATATGAGCCCCCCCCCCCCCCCCCGTGGATGCTCGAGTTGACTAATTAGAGTACGAGTTGGCTATTAGGGCCTCGTATTAAAAAGACGTCGACAGTTGAGTTTTGGGAAAATTAGTAAAAAGGTCGACAGTATAATCGTAAAAAAGTTCGACAAGTTATGAAAAAAAGTCGACAGTTTTCCTCTGAGGGAATTTGCCCAAAATAAAGATTGTACCCAAGTAATGTAACGAAATGCAAACAAAAGTTTAAGCAAATACAATGCGCATAATACTTAGGTAAATAGGTTTTCTTTGTCTAAACTACATGTTTTACATAGACGGAGTTGTTCGAGAGTACCAATTTCCATAGTCGGCCGGGACGCATATTTACAGATGCTAGCATGTGTTGACACCAGGGTGTTGAAATTAGCGAGGGTTTGGAAAAACAGTACATTTACAAATGCTAACAGATTTGGACACCAGTGGCGATCAGTGTGTTGAAACCAGTGAGCGTTAGATAACCTGAGCAGTAGATAACCTTTTTCCATGATTGTACCTGTACGGAAAATATTAATAAAACGTTGTTTTAATATTGAAAAAAAAATATTTATTAAAGCAAACGAACAAAATAAAAATAAAATATTAGGTTAATGAGCAGATCCATGTCCTTTAGCATTAGGCTGGTTTTGTGAGATGTTAAGATGAATAAGAAATAAAAGCTAACCCAGATCGGCCCGACAAGGTGCAGAAATTAAAATTGCATAATAAAGTCAGTTGTGAAATACGCTCTCGGACAGGTTTGCTCAGTTTTAGGTTTCATCAGTATCTTTTTTAATAAAATGTCAGATGTATGCGGTGCTGCCAAAATTGTATACCACTACGAGTCAAGCAGTCGCAGTGAAAACACTCGGCAAAGATAAAAAATTAAAAAAATATATTGATGAAACCTGCAACTGAACAAACCTGTCCGAGAACGAATTTTACAACTCTATGACCACAAGAAGAAATTATATTATTTCTAGGAACAGCTTTAATGCCAAAATTTCACAAAAAATAATTAAATAGTAACAGAGCCCTAACCCGTTGCCAATACACCTCTTAAAGCTGATATAAAAATTTGTGGGAAAATCTACTTGTAAATTTGGCAACACGGTGTCTCCATCAAAACACTCACAAACTCACATCAAAAACATTAAAACTGCGTGACATGAAGTAATCTTAATTTGGAATTGCTTTTAATAATAGCAAAATCCTCCCAATAGTTTTAAAAGTTGAATCTCTGATTGCGGAATTACATATTATTATAATAGTGTCAATTTAACACCGGCGTCAACATCAGTTAGCATCTGTAAATGTATGCCCACTACAAACGCTCCCTGGTTTCAACACTGATCGCCTCTGGTGTCCAAATCTGTTAGCATTTCTAAATGTACTGTTTTTCCAAACCCTCGCTAATTTCAACACCCTGGTGTCAACACATGCTAGCATCTGTAAATATGCGGCCGGGACATCAGGCGCGTTGACGGTCGCACGCGTGCCGACACCCGACAGCGATCGATATTGTTTAGTGGGCCGTCGACTATTTCCTGATATATTTGTCTCGTTTTACCTTCCTAAAGCGCGCATGTCTGTTTCTCTCTTAGTTTTAATGCATTTATATTGTCCATATCCTATGAGATGAATTTAAAATACAGCCGAGCTCGGAGCAAGCAACAGGAAATGTGTTTGGCTTTGCGGCGGTAAGCATGAGAAACTAAGCTTGTTTCCGTATTCTCTTATCCTGTCATTAATAGGGGAGTTGACCTTATGTGTGTAAACTAGAGAGTGGTTGTTTTTTTATAGTAAGGGACTGAGATAGACAATATAGTTCCACCAGACCAAAAAAACGTAAAACCGTAGGCGTCACATTAAATTTGCAAATAAGAAAGTCATAATGCTAACATATCGTAATAATAAAATTATCACATATTGATAACAATAAAATTATCATTGTTATAAAAAAGAAAATTACGAAATATGGTAAAGATCCAGTGAAAGAATGGAAATATAGTCCCTCAAAAAGAACGACCAGAAAGGAAACCAGTTGTAGTTGATGAAGATGTGCAAAGTATATAATATAATAAAAAGAAAAGTGCACTGTACACCAACGCCCTACTGCTAGAAACTTAGTATCAACATGTGACAATATTACCGAAGTTGGCAAATCAACAATATTCGTATTAAATAATAGGCTCAGTCGGTAAGGGATAAAATGTTTTTTTGCATATTATATAATGAGGATTCTGTGCTGTCAGGATCTAAAAACAAACTTTAAATACTGGTCATAAAAGCTATATAAATATTCTTGTGAATGGCCAAAGCTGTTTTTCGAAGTCGTTAAACGAATGACAAAACGACAAGCTTTCGTTTTAATTTTTATTCAAAAACATAAATGTACAAAATATTTTTTAAATTTGACGACAAAGTTGTGATGATACATAAGTACATTTAAAAGAAAAACCAAACTATTTTTAAATAATTTTGGTTTGCGCTATCCAGCTTTCGACCTTAAAAAACTACAAAATGGTTACCATATATAAAATTTTCAATTTGCATTATTTCTGTTTTAAACAATAAATCTAACGTTTAATATTTCGTATTTTTTGCTTTTGACGTATTCATAAGAAAAAAAAACGTAAAAAATGGCCATATTTAGATGATTTATATCTTTTTATTCAAATTTACATATTATTTTAAAACCCGTCTATTTTCCACCTAGTAGGATTCTGTCTCATCAGGGTCAAGAAGTTTGAGAGAAAACAATTTTTTTAGCGTGTTCTTAGTCCTAATTATTTTTTCGATTAGTTGATATCCAGGGTTCGACCGGAATATGAGGGTTGTATCGTCGGCATAAATTGGGGAATAATTTGGTATTTAATTTAAATGACAAATACGATTGCAAAAGCACAAATGAACTCCGAATCCCGTAAAATTCCTTTCAACAAATCATATACCTACCTAAACTAGTTGCCGTTTGGTATTGCGTCATGCATAGAACTAAATGCTCGATAACCGAAATGCGCTGGATTGAAAAGTTGACCGGTTTCAACATATTTCATCAATTTATTCTTAGAAGCGTGTGGTCTGCAGACATTGTTAGTAAAAATGTTATTCAAATAGTAATAATTGAACAATTCTTAACAAATTACTATTTAATACGAAGGAACTTTATTTGTATATGTCCACTATGAGTTGTTATGGAACATACCTTATAATTCATATTAACAAATATGCATGAAAAATAAAATTATTCCTGTAAAAAAAACGCCCTAAATTGACGGAGTTTAACAAATTGTATTGTTGAAAGAAGTCTCTATTTATAAAATAAAAGATACTACAAGATTTTGTAAGTTTTATTTCAAAGGACTTTTGTTAAGAGATTCGGTTGATTAAGTACGCTTAGAACTTCATTATTGGTTATCAAGTCATTGTACCGTGTATTTTACATTTCGATGGTCTTCGAGTTATTTCTGTTCAAATTGATAAGTGAAATGTGAAATTGGAAAGTTTGGGTACAAACCGAAATCATATTTTGGGACTTGGGGGTGGGTTTTTAAATCGGATTTAGATTTATTTATATGTTTACTTGTATAAATTGCAACATATAACAAGCCCTTTTTTAAGTAGTTTTAAGATACGAATGTGCACTTTACGCCAAGAAGGATACATCGATGGATCTATTACTTCTGATATTTAAGTCATTTTTTGGTGCTAAGGCAGTTCAAAACGGTTCAAAACCACTTTTTTTGTTAAATGGTGACGTAATATGTGTCACGTATTAATCTGTATTTAAAACATTTTGAATTTGTATTTGAAAAATATTGCCCATGGTGCTCTCGTAATAATCTTTGTGTTAAACGTGTTTTATAGATACAATGTAAGTTATATTGTATCTATGATCTATGATCATGCCAATTTTATTTGAAATTAAGGCATTCTGACGGTATCGTCCACGTTTAAAATAACGATTTATTAATATCCATGGATGATGTAACAGCCACCACTTGGAAAATGGTAGGATTCATTGTTATAATCATATTTTTTGTTAGTACGAAAAAACTAACGCTATATGGAAAGTGACTTCTTGATCCATTTGTTTGCCAAGAGGCACAAATCAAAAATTTGTGTTACGCTATTAAAAAGTTCATTTTTAACATAATTTTTCCGTGACCTTGGCTAGGTCGTAGAACAAAATTTCCTTTTGGCCTAGCAAAACTATGGGTAAAATTTCATTTAAAACCTTCATCGTATAAACTATGTTATGTGTACAACTCAAAAAAATTTCAAATTCGTCGAGTAGCAGATATCTGAACAACGACAAGTGTCAATTTTCTCGTGACTCCTCGACTCCCATGGCAATTAACATTTTTAAAACATTAGTAACTGAAAATACATTTTAGTTCTTAAAACAGGGTTATTGTTAATAAACCATACAAAAAAATGGCGGTGTGAGTCCAGTTAGCGTGATAAGTGTTTCACAAGACACCTTTTTATTATTATAATTTTCTGTGGGCATCATTCTACATAGATTCTACAAACCCTTCATTTTGGCCAGATTTTACAAAGTGTCGGAACGAGACAACAGTTTTTAAAACTTTGTTTCAAATTTTACTTAACAAAAGTTATATTAAATAAGAAAATTATACATATGTATTCACCATTTTGTGGGCTTTTATTTCATACCCCAGATACTGAACTTGAAAGTCACACAGAGTTGTCACTCTTTTACCCAAAAAAAAAACTAAAATTTGGAATTAATTTTTTTTTTATTTTAAATCTGCTTTTATTCTATGACCAATACCTATGCTGCATTTTAGCTCTTAACGTTGGTCTTGAAAAAAGAGGACTGTGACAGACAGACACCGAGTTGATTTTATGTATTCGGTTTGTTTAAATTTTAGCCTGACCTGAACAAAAATTAAACACACCATATGATGACACCAAGTCTTTTTTCATGTCTAGTTAAAATCAAAAGTAGTTAGAATAAGCGTTTTTCCGATATCTTGAGGCGGTTTCCTTTAAACTTGTATTCACCACAAATGTAACAGAAACTCACTAATTGCAAAGTAACTGACAAAAATATCCAAATACGCTTAGCAAGAAAAATCGACTTTAATTGTTGCCGAAAAATTTTTTTTCTGATACTCTAACACCATGCTGCATTAGTTCTAACAACGTAACAGAAAATAATAATGAATATGAGAATTTTGGCGATAAGTGTAATTTACTTTAAAAACTTTCTATCACTTTAACTGAGCAAACCTTTACAAAATAATAGAAATGCTTTCACAGTTAAAGAAGAAAGTTAGATCATTAAAAACTTAACGTTTCTGTTAACGTCTGAAAATAAACCGAAAGCGCTTGATGTGATGTTCTTGAATAGACACAATTATCTGCGATTACTACTGAAAAGCTCTGTTGTGTAAAAGATGTTAACAGAGTATGAAAAGGAAGCAATTGTTTAAGTGACTCTTTTACTCGACAGCACAATTCCTAATTTTAACCGAACAAAAAATATATTGATGTGTTCCTGTACAGTACTTTTTTGCACAGAGGAGTAATTTTGTGAATCAAATTTTTAAGACAGTATTCCGTTTGTGCTTAGTACATACATACACTTGAAAAATCATGCAGAGAGTTTATTTGACCAAAGAACAGCCGCCGAAACCAAGTGCTAGTGGCAGTTGCTATAGTATCCGTCATTTTCGTAGAATGTGTTGATTATTAAATTAAAATTTTTGGCTTTCAGACATTGTTCTAAAGTCCGTTCGAATTTTCATGAACTATTTAGTGAACTATTCAGTTCAACAACGTGTTTTTTGTGTAGAAACTTACATAAGAAATAATTCGATAGGAGAAGTTAGACTTGCATTTCGGCGTCCGTTCAATAACAAAAATAATAGGAGTCAAGTCGCAAAACTGTTATGGGGTGGGTTCGTCATTGGCGTAAAAATGGTTATGTACAAAATTTGAACAAGCCTCAACGTCGAAAAACAGTTCGTACGCCTGAAAATATTTAACCAGTCAGAACTGCGTTCACGAGAAGTCCTAAAAGGTCTGCTAAGCGGCAATACCTTATTTTGGGAATATCAAAGGAGAGCCTAGATCGAATCTTTCAAAAGGATTTAAAATTTTACCTTTACAAATATCAAATGGCACAGCATCTTAGTACTATAGGTAAAGAAGCAAGACTAACCTTTCGTTAAGAATGTTTGAATTTACAACGAGAAGTAATCCACACCTCCTAATGAGCGCTGAGGCAAAGTTTTATTTAAATAGTATGGTTAATAGACAGAATTTCAAACACTAGTCAGATAAAAATCCTCGAGAAATCTTTACAAAAAACCTCCATACTCCAAAAGTTATTGATGCCCGACTTTTTCATCAGTTGGACTGATGGTACGCGTTGCATTTGAAAGGAACGATTTAAAATATTGGCCTGGTCCTATCAGGACTGATAATCAGGATTGACCATCAGTCTTGTGTGAAACGGAACTTATTTGAATTTTCTGGATATTGCCTAATGTAGCAAAATCAAAATTTAGTAAAAGAGCCCATTACCTACTAAGTTGCTTTAAACACAAAGTCCACGTTTGCATATCGAAATGAAAAAATCTTCTTAATAAATCTGTGTAATATTTTAAAATCCTGACATAAAATCAGAAAGAAAAAAGAATGTAAAAAATGTTTAGGCCCAAAGTTTGTACAAAGGTTACTTCCAACAAATGAGGGCTCATCTAAATGAAAAATACACGGTTCATTAACTTAATAAGGCCCAAAAGTGTTTTGGTAGTATTTTATCGGTTCAGTCTGGCCTTTTATATACTGTTAAATAAATGTTACAAATTTCGAAAGAAGGAATGGCGGATTTAATTAATGTGTCGATGAGTCTTTAGAAATTTATCGATACCAAAGAATAGAGTAAATCCAGGAGTTCTTTTAACAGACAAACAAATATGAAATATGTTTTAAATTAAATTCTAAGCCGAAGTACATTTCATTAAAAAATCTATATATTAAAGGTATAGAGTTTCATTACATTTTTTTAAAGTTCCAACTATTCTCTCTCACAGCTTTAAACAGAATACTAGTTTTTACATATTCAACAATAACGACACCTATAGACATGTTTGTCTTTATTAAATGAAGCAATTATGTATATTATTTATTATATATATATATATATATATATATATATATATATATATATATATATATATATATATATATATATTTATATATATATATTATCTATAAATCCCCTGCTTAGTTGCATGATAGGATTGTGTTTCGCTCTCATGTGCATAACATAAATATCCGTTATAAAGGTCTGCTAACACCACCTACACATAAAACCATATTTTTTGAAAGAAATTTCTCATATAACGCAGTTAGCCTGTATAATTCTCTTCCTAAATACCTAAAATCGATGTCCCCTTCGAAATTTAATCGTCTTATTTTTGAGTATTACCTGACCAGACAAGACAATTTATAGTCAACAATTTTTTGTAATCAATTTTCGAGAATATTGGGTAGTTAATATTCTATTAAATATTTATTTACCTATATATTAAACTTTATTTTAAAATAACCGCTATGTTATGCCAAAACAAAATTTTTATTTCATATCATATTACGGTTAAGGATAGATAACCCCTATGGGGTAGTCTATCACTGAACTTCGACTTTTTTGCATTGCAAAAAATATCCTTTTTAAATGTACACTAATTTATATTGTAAAATAGGACAATGTAAAGATAAAGACATAATTATTATTATTATTTAATTTAAAATATTTCCCATCAAAATGCTGTCTACCGAATAAAGGATTTTTATAGTTCAGTATTAAGGGTCTATTTAGGGCGCCAGCTTTGCAACCGAGAGGTTGCGGGTTCGAATCCTGCTTCGATCATGGATATTTTGTGATTGGTAATTGTTGGAAGGTGGTACAGGAATTCTTCCTCGGTTGAGGTGGTCCCTCCCATCTAATTGGCTGGTGAAATTCCTACGGATATTTCCAGCTCTGGATGTGTGAGTTAGATTTTTCCAGTACACCCACGGTACATATTACTTACACTTTGGTCTTCGTAGGCTGTCAGAAGATAAAAAAGAGGATATCCAAGTAAATTATCGCTTCATCATGGAACAGTTTAGCGAGAAACTTGTAGAAATCCCAATAATGACAATCTACAACACAATAAAAAAATTCCAAAGTACTGGTTAAGTTTTGAATCTCAAGACGAACAAGCATAAATATGATCAAAACGATGCTGTCAGATTTAGTTTTTCAGTGTGTTAGAGAAACTCCTGTGAAGTCCCTTGAAGTCGTGCTAAACATAGTCTAGGAGTTGTGAAAAAGTCATATTCAGATGATCGTAAAGAAAATAAATTATTTTCGTTCAAATACCGCTTTAACCAAACATTGGAAAAGGGAGATGAGGCGAAAAGACTAGATTTTTGTTTATAGGTAGAACACTAAATTTTAAGTGGAAACATCCATTTTTACAAATTTATTATGTTTTCTGATGAATGTACACGTTCTACCAATGGAACTGTAGCGTCCCAGTACATCAGGTACTGGTCTCAAGAAAATCCCGAATTTAGATTAATGAGGCGAAGACAATTTATTAGAAAAGTGAACATGTGATGCGCGATATCAGTCCGTGGCACTATAGGCCCATATTTTTAAATAACACCTGCAATAGAATACCTTACTTAGAAATGCTTGATACATTTTTTAGCGATAAACTCGAAAATTTAACATTAAATTTTCGCCGAAAAATGTATTTTCAACAAGATGATTGTCCAGCACATTGCGTTCGCTAGGTAATAGAATGGCTTCATCGCAGATTTGGTTCAAGGTGGATTGATGGAAATGGTCCAATTTTGTGGCCCCTCAGGAGCCCCGACTTAAATTGGCCGATATGTTTCTATGGGGCCGTTTAAAACAAATTGTCTATGCCACTTCAATACCAAATAATACTGACAAGCTGAAAGGCAGAATTGCCCAGGCTGTTCGTTTAACATCTCAGAAAGAAATCAGAAATTCCTTTAGATATGCATCTAAGGAAGCAATTAAAAAATGGGTTGAATATTGGGGTGTAGTTTTTCAATTTAGATATCTTTATGGTACTGCTTAGTTTATATCATATTCTTGTAAGTTTTTTAATGTTCGTATTATTTAAAAATTGCACTTGAATAAAATTACCCCGTTAATAAACTTTAAAAAATGATGCGTCAGTGCCGGGTATGTGGAAAAACAGATTATTTTCAACCGGAACTGCCTTTTTTACAGATTCATTCGCTTGGAACGTCATAGTTGCGCGAAGTCGAATGTTTAGCATACTTTCTCTCCTCTCTCTTTGTCCTACATACGCACAGTTTATGAAACAAAACACAAGGCTCGTTATGAATGAATAGTGTCATTCAGAGTCAGTAATTTTACTATGTTTTAAGGCTTTTTATTGTAACCAACGGTTGTCTCAGAATTTGTAATCTCAATTTACCACTTTTGTGCAAACGGACTAGTTAAAATTTGATGCATCATCTCCTCTTACAAAGTAAGGTGAGTTAATGCAATAATTTAATTTCGTCCGTGTCCTATGGATTATTTGAATATGCAAGGAAATATGTGTATCGTATAGTCTTCAGTTGTAACGACTATTTTCAAAATAACTGTCAATCATACATCCGCATATTAAGTTCGCACTGGTTTGTTACTAAAAAAACATATATTTCTTGTCATTGTGCCTGAACGGAGAGTAAAATAATAAAGAGAGCCCATCAAAAAACGTTAACCTGCTCTTTTACTTTAACAACATAAAATCTATCTTACTCTCCTTAAATCCTAAATGGACTTTTTTTGTCAGAACCTAGAACGATTACAGAACTAAGTCACGTGCAAAAGGAATGTCGTCCTTTTGAGTCAGATTTTCTATTACTTAGAAGGTATAACATTATTTACGAACACACTACCCAAAGAAAATTAAATCTACAATACCTAAACATGTGTTTTTTAAAATATATTTTTAAAAAATATAAAATCAGAAGCAAATATATAGATGTCTTAAAAAACAAATATTTTTTTTAAATACGACACGTAATGTTATTTATAAAGTTTTTATATTGCTAACAAAATTATTTTGATTATAAAAATCTTATTTTACTTTTTTCTTTAATAAATATTCATTTATCTTTTTCCCTTACATTTATAGTTGCTTGTGTTATTTGCACATTTATGTTTTTATTTTTTCTTAACTTGTTTAAATTTACCTAGTTATAAATTTTTACGAAATTTGTTATAATTACGAAACAGGGTCTAGTTCATTTTATAAATATAATGGACATTGGGTGTAAATATAATAATAAAATATGGTTGGCAAACTCGGGTGGTTCATAAATTTCGACCGAATTTGGTTCTTACTTCTAAAAAAATTTAAAGATGTACATAGAATGTATTTATCTGTTCTTATTGTGATAAAGAATTCCTAAATATAGATCATAAATTATTTTTAATAGCAGTTTGAGACTCCGTGGTCTAAAGAATACAGCACATTTTAAACTCTGTCGCAAATCATCGGAAGTGCCTCAAGAAATTAGGCATTTTAAAATAAAATTATATCAAGATGGAAGATCTCCAAGAGCCATAAGAAAAATTGTTGGAAGAAGCCGGTCGAAAGTTGAATATATTATTATAAAAAAATATGAAACAATCCATACAATAAAAACCTTGCCAGGGAGAGGAAGAAAATTTACAAGAGAGACAAGAAATACTAAGAAGAGTTAATGAAAATCCGCAAACTACTGCGACAGATAAAGTGAAAAGTGAAGCCAGTGATGACAAAAAGGTTATTCATGTAAGAACAATAAGAATTTTTTTAAGAAGCCAGGGTATACAGGCACGAGTTTGATTGGGTCTCTGAGGAGCAGCATCACCCTTGTCACTTAAAATCCTTGATTCTATCCAAAGTAAGGCATTCGACTCACCAATGACTCAGTCCTCACAACAAAGCTCCTTTCACTCGCTCATCGCTGCGCTGTTGGGAATCTTCTCTATAGGTATTCCCATGAAAATTGCTCAGAAGATCCAATATCGTTCCCTCCTTGACTGTCCCTAAAAGAACAAGAAGCGTGTCTCTTTGCTGCCCAGCTGCAAACACTCTTCCTCTAGCTCAGTCATTCCTAGGGTATCCACATTATGAAACATATTACCTGCAGAGGTTTTCCCTTTCCTGGTCAACCTCCAATCCGTTAAATTCCATATCAGTGGATTACATTTCCTTTGTCTACAGGAGGCGCCCACGGTAACCCGCAATATTTTTTTTGTTTAAAAATTCTAATTAAATATGCTATAGTATGAATAGTAGCAAATTAAATTGCATGTGACAGGTAATTTATAATTTATTGATCAATATCTGCAGTGGAACGTTGTATGCCATGACAAATAACACGATACACCTGCAGTAACACCTTCTGTTGTCATGCCAGTGTAATTAAATTATTCTTTAGTCCAACGCTTATGCGTTATTAATTATCGGTAAAGCGTCATATCTTTTAATTAAATTGTATAATAAATTAATATCAATTAATGCCTGGATTCTGTACATGAACGATATTTTTAAAATTTAGAAACAATCTATTTTTAAGTCTTTAAAAACAGTTGCATCATAAAAACTTTTTTATGGTGATGAATAAAAAACAAAACCTGCTATAGTATAAAGGTTTACATTTTTCATAAGAAAACTTTTCATAGCGAAACATGTTGGCAGACACTTAACCCTGAATTTTTACAACATTGTTTATAGTATAAATATATATGAAAAAGTTTGGCGTCATCTGAGAATTATAGTTATTGGACAAAGAATAAGGAGATAAAATATAAAAATTATGTATATTTGAACTAGCTCTTTTTATTTAAGTAGTTATTACACAGTGCTTAGGATATACGTATATCAGTAGCCTGTTTAATATCTTTACCGAATTCTTTAGATACAGTGTCATAAATGGCAGACTGATCAAGCTACCCAATCAAACACCACGACTATATCTCAGACTTGTGATAACGTATGTTTATGGCAATTATTTCGGTCGCAGCTTACAGATTCCAAACTTTTTATTGCAGATATCGGGAAATCAGAGGCGCACTTTGGTACCAAATAAGGACCACGGTTTTTTAAAATTCCATATGTGAACCTTACAAATATTTCCACTAAAATTTGGAAATGTCAAGAGTAGTTAGCATACTATATAACAAAAATTACTTTCAAATTTTTATAGAACACTCTTATTTTCGCATCATTTTTATTGCTCTCAGAAAAGTCAAGTCTATGCTTAAACATAAAGTACTTTACGGTGATACATTTGAAAATAACTGGTAAAGAACTAAACTCAACATTTTACGATTAGTCTAGGGATAAAACAAAATAAAATTCGATAGTCACTGTCTTGCCCTATGTCCACGAAATATCAAATCCGTTACACTGTGCGCGGGACTGATTATAGTTTCTAGCCGCCGGAAACCATCTTCAGTCCATGAGCTGGGACTGAAATCACTGCGTACTTGTTAGGGTTGTCACTGATCACTTTTTTGACTTGGTTGCTAGAAATCCCAAGAGTTTCGTTTGGCCATGCACTTATAGGTTGGGAGCCGGTGACACTGAAAGTACCGTCATCGCGGAATCAAAAATTTTTTATGTAAATTGATAGTTAATAGTCATACGAACAAAATGAGCTCGGTACGCCGGGATTCATTAAGCCGAAAGTATTTTTAAAACAATTAATTATTATAACAAAGCAAAAATGCTTTTTTACCCAGGGTGTTTTCTAATTGAATGTCAATATTTAAGGGGCGATTTTTGGGTCCATTCTAAAAAGAAAACTTCTTATGAACGTATGTCCTAAACGTCTTAACCTTTGAGATACAGGGTGGTAAAGTTTTCAAAAATAAATAGTTTTTTATTAAAATCTGTAATACCACTTTAGATATTTTAATTAAATTTGGCATACATGTACTATGTATCAAGAGGAATTATTTAGTGTACCACAATTTTTTTTTCTTTAAACCAGTAGCGTTCGTACGGAATTTCACCTGCCTATTTTGGCAGATATTGATGGTACGCCACTGATTTCTCGTAAAATTAAAATCATTCCTGAAATTCCCAATCATTTCTAAGCAAATTTGATCTCTTGCATTTTTTCAATCCGATGCACGGTTTTCGCTTAAAAAAATAAAAACCTTTTCTCTGCTATATGAACGATATTGTTATGATCATGCAGAGAAAAGGTTTTTATTTTTTTAAGCGAAAACCGTGCATCGGATTGAAAAAATGCAAGAGATCAAATTTGCTTAGAAATGATTGGGAATTTCAGGAATGATTTTAGTTTTACGAGAAATCAGTGGCGTACCATCAATATCTGCCAAAATAGGCAGGTGAAATTCCGTACGAACGCTACTGGTTTAAAGAAAAAAAAATTGTGGTACACTAAATAATTCCTCTTGATACATAGTACATGTATGCCAAATTTAATTAAAATATCTAAAGTGGTATTACAGATTTTAATAAAAAACTATTTATTTTTGAAAACTTTACCACCCTGTATCTCAAAAGTTAAGACGTTTAGGACATACGTTCATATGAAGTTTTCTTTTTAGAATGGACCCAAAAATCGCCCCTTAAATATTGACATTCAATTAGAAAACACCCTGGGTAAAAAAACATTTTTGCTTTTTTATAATAATTACCCTAATTGTTTTAAAAATACTTTCGGCTTAATGAATCCCGGCGTACCGAGCTCATTTTGTTCGTATGACTATTATCTATCAATTTACATAAAAAATTTTTGATTCCGCGATGACGGTACTTTCAGTGTCACCGGCTCCCGACCTATTAAGACAATAAATAAAATAAACTCAAAGTCACGTTCTCAGTAAATTTTCTAAGATCGTCACTTTAAGTTTAGTTTATTATATTTAGTATTTATTATTAGGTACTTATTTTCGGTATATTGGAAAAATTATGGGCATTTTCTAACAAAATTTATATGTATATACCTTTTAATGTTTAAATTACTATTAATTTGTAAAAGCAAATTTTAGCTTCACTACGAGTTCATTAGTTAATTTTAAGAAGAAGACGACGGGTCTGGTTGCCCTGCGATGTAACGTTACGACTACTTAATTTCACTATTAAACAGAAATTTATAGAAAAAGAATTTTTTCCGATCTTTTATTTTCATATTTATGTTTTTGTGCGGGCTTTCTGCCATAAAATACTTTAGTGTATAAATTGGAGACAAAAAAGCATTCATTTTAAAAACCCACATACAATCTTGAACACCATCGGTTTCTTATTTGCCTTGTCAGCTTGTTTGGTTACTAAGAAAAACTGAACGTAAACAGTGAATATAACTAAATTTTAAATCTGAGATTTTAAGTAATATAGCATTTGAAATATTATTTAGTTATACTGAATCCACGAAAAAAAATTTTTGAAAATGTTTCTAAGAGTGGATATGTATATTTTTGAATATTGAACTATAAGTCTGATCGCCAATTAGCTAAATTAGTCAACTAAAAGCACGGCTCCACATTTTCGGAACTATTCGCTGATCGAATGAGCAGTTGATGGTAAAGGGGAGCGACAACATACAGAAAGTTTCAATATTTTAGCTAAAATCTGGTGAAAACCCACGAGAAAAGGTTTCCATTTTAAAACCTTTCCCTGTACAACCTCCGACGTGACTGACCTGTATTCAAAAAGTGCATCAGCTATGTCAATTATGTCAATTTTTTTCCATCTCCACGTTTTTTCACAGAATGTCCGCCTTTTATATTAACACAATCATCATTTTCATCTAGCTTAATTTAGTAGTAAATTTCATCATAATCAGTAAAAGGTCTAAAAAATATTCGTTTCGTGAGACAAAGAGAAGATACGAAATCTCGCTAACAGTTACTAAACACGCAATTCTCAAATTTGTTATTAGTCTCAAAGGGCAAGGTTGATGTGAAAGAATGGTGCTGAGGAAAAGATATACAGGGTGTCTACAATAGGTGATACCACTATTGCTATCTCCGAAATGGTAAAAGATACGAGGTCGGTTAAATTAGAGAAAATGTGCCATTTCTAGTCCCTATTCATATTCCGTTTACGGAGTTGCCAAATTCTCTATAGTTTCTTATCTACAGGGAATTTTTTAAAAATAGTCAAAAATTTTATTCTTAAATATCTCGAAAACTATTATAGTTAGAAAAAGTTGTTTTTACAAAAATCACACGATTTCTTACCTTCTCTAAAGTAACGTTATTGTTTTGTTTATAACATTTGTTTTTATTGAGTTACTGATACTAACTTGTTTTTTTCAAATACGGACCTGGATTTTTTGCTGCATTTTTTGAAAGAATACTTCATACCCTTTACAACTGTGTATCACATGATTATGTTTTTCGACGTTTTGGTGAAGAATAGTGTCATCATCAGGATATTCCGCCAGTACGGACCTGGCATTTTTCAAGTTAATGCGCCATTTCACGACCTATTATGGCGACAATTATGTCAGAATCAGTAACTATGGATTAAATTGTTTTAACTGGTGAATTTTAATTATAATCATGATTACTAACAAGGACCCTCAAGTTTGTAAAATTGGTCCAACACCTGAAAAAGCATAAGCTTAGCTTTAATTATAACAAATCCTAATAATTAAATCTTAGAGGCGTGATTAGCTTCGTGTGGTCAGTCCAATCGTGTCCATCAACCTGTTCGTCCGCCCGTCCATTTGTTATAATTCAACGCAACGTCAAAAAATAAAGCAGAAAACGGATTTTAGATTCGAATTCCTTATGATCCGAACCCAGTAAATATGGCAATGGTTTTATGCTAGAATATAGTTAAAGGTCTTTAATTTGAGATAATATGGTTTGTTTTCAAAGCCAGTAAATAGTAATTCAACTGTACCAGCAGAATGAGTTGCAGCAGAAATGAAACCATTAGGTAAAATAGGATTATTTATTATTATCTTTTGAACTGAAAGGTGATTTTTGGATACGAAAATATTAGAAACGTAAATAATAAAGACGTATCATCAAGGGTGCCTTTTACAATATGTAGTAAACTTAACCACGAGTTAGGTGCTGTTAATAAAGGCCGCTAATTATATCTGATCTTAGTCTGCTAAATTTTTGCTTTCAATAACTCATTGGCTTAAATGCAATTTCACAAACTTTAATGACCAAAGGGTTCTGGTTAGTAATCACGAACATAGTTTAAAATTAATCAGTCAATTTAAACCACAGCGATAGGTTGTGAAATTGTGCCTTAACATGGAAAATCCCAGGTCCGTATCGATAGAAAATCCTGATGATATTGTTATTCCTGATCAAAACGTCGAAAACCATAATGAAGTGATACATAGTTGTAAAGGGTATGAAGTATTCTTTCAAAAAATGCAGCAAAAAATCCAGATCCGTATTTGAAAAAAACAAGTTAGTATCAGTAACTCAGTAAAAACAAATGGTATAAACAAAACAATAACGTTACTTTAGAGAAGGTAAAAAATCGTGTGATTTTTGTAGAAACAACCTTTTTCTAACTATAATAGTTTTCGAGATATTTAAGAATTAAATTTTTGACTATTTTTAAAAAATCCCCTGTAGATGAGAAACTATAGAGAATTTGGCAACTCCGTAAACGGAATATAAATAGGGACTAGAAATGGCACATTTTCTCTAATTTAACCGACCTCGTATCTTTTACCATTTCGGAGATAGCAATAGTGGTATCACCTATTTTAGACACCCTGTATTATGTGAAAAATGAAGATTTAAATATTATAAAGATTTGTTTTGAGGAATCTTAATTGAACAACAGAAATAGAATACAATTACTGTCTACCAAACAAAAAGGAATTTATTACTCTGTGCTTGTATAATTTTAAAATTGAAATAATACATTCAGCACAGAATTTTTTATTAAAGATACAGATAATTTCATTAAAATCTTTGAAGTCGATATTTTACAATAAACTTTTTTCAGGAATTATTTTTTGATGTTGTTTTATTTTCGTATTTGAAAGTTCAAATTTGAGCTCGTTTGTTGTGATTGTTAGAAATTGTTGTTACCAATACACAGTGAACAGTACTAAGTGATAAATGCACTTGAAGAACGGAACGTTCAATGAACGAAATTTTTCGAAAAGGAGAGAAAGTCAAAAATAAGTAAAGATCTTACTAATTGCTATAGTTTTAAGAGCAAAAAAGCATGTCCGATCGTTTAAAATATAAACCAGCCCTCCAAGCCTACCAGAAAGCACCCTTAGCTCAACCCTTAATATTGGATTTAATTTTCTTAACACGTAAATATGCGACGACCCCGCTGATTTTTACTACTTGAATACTTTTAGGGTATACAAAATTTTAGGAATAAAAATCAACCCTTCAAACCCACCGGAACCTACCCCTACTGTGATTGTAATATTCTGATATTTTATTTGATGCAAAAAATACGACTCTCGAGCTTATTTTATTATTTAAATAATATTCTTGAAACCTATGACTTGAAAAAAATAAAATAAAAATCTTCAAGCCAATTAAAAACTACCCCTAGCTTGCTTCTTTGAATCGATTTCTTCCACAAAACAAGAAAATGTGCGACGACCCCGCTGATTTTACTGCTTAAATACTTTTAAAGCATACAAAATTTTAGAAACAAAAATCAACCCTTCAAACCCACCGGAACCTACCCATACTGTGACTGTAATATTCTAATATTTTATTAAACCCAAAAAAATACGATTCACGAGCTTATTTTATTATTTAAATAATATTCTTAAAACCTTTGACTCGAAAAAAAAAAATAAAAAACTTCAAGCCAATTAAAAACTACCCCTAGCTTGCTTCTTGAATTCGACTTCTGCCACAAAACAAGAAAATGTGCGGCGACCCCGCTTATTTGTACTGCTTAAATACTTTTAAAGTATACAAAATTTTAGAAACAAAAATCAACCCTTCAAACCCACAGGAACCTACCCCTACTGTGACTGTAATATTCTATTTTATTAAACGCAAAAAAATACGATTCTCGAGCTTATTTTATTATTTAAATAATATTCTTAAAACCTTTGACCCGAAAAAAGAAAATAAAAATCTTCAAGCCAATTAAAAACTACCCCCAGCTTGCTTCTTTGAATCGACTTCTCCCACAAAACAAGAAAATGTGCGACGACCCCGCTGATTTTTACTGTTTGATTACTTTTAAGGTATACACAGTTTTAGAAACCAAAATCAACCCTTCAAACCCACCGGAACCTACCCTTACTGTGACTGTAATATTCTAATATTTTATTAAACGCAGAAAAAGTACGATTTTCGATCTTATTTTATTATTTAAATAATAAAATAAGATCGAAAATTGTATTTTTTGTGTTTAATAAAATATTAAAATATTACAGTCAAGGTAGGGGTAGGTGCCGGTGGGTTTGAAGGGTTGATTTTTGTTTTTAAAATTTTTTATACTTCAAAAGTATTTAAGCAGTAAAAATCAGCGGGGTCGTCGCACATCTACTTGTTTTCTGGTAAAAGTCGATTCAAAGAAGCAAGCTGGGGGTAGTTTTTAATTGGCTTGAAGATTTTTATTCTATTTTTTCAGGTCATAGGTTTCAAGAATATTATTTAAATAATAAAATAAGCTCGAGAATCGTATTTTTTGAGTCAAATAAAATATCAGAATATTACAGTCACAGTAGGGGTAGGTTCCGGTGGGTTTGAAGGGTTGATTTTTGTTCCTAAAATTTTGTATACCTTAAAAGTATTCAAGCAGTAAAAATCAACGGGGTCGTCGCATATTATTATTTACGTGTTAAAAAATTAAATCCTATGCTAAGGGTTGAGCTAAGGGTGCTTTCTGGTAGGCTTGGAGGGCTGGTTTATATTTTAAACGATCGGACATGCTTTTTTGCTCTTAAAACTATAGTAATTAGTAAGACCTTTACTTATTTTTGACTTTCTCTCCTTTTCGAAAAATTTCGTTCATTGAACTTTCTGTTCTTCAAGTACATTTATCATTTAGTACCGTCCACTGTGATAAGTCAAAATATTTTTTATCAGGGATCTGTCAGGTAGGCATTGGGTTCAAAAAGTACCTTGGCCCTTTGGCACTTACAGCTTAGTTTCAGTCGATTTGTGAGCGGCAAAGAGTGTGGATTTGAAGTACAAAAAAGCAGTATAAAAATATTGTGTTAAAAGTGGATCTTGTTATTTGGTAATGCCGTAAAGAGTAATTACTATTTAAATCCCTCTTTAAGTGGCCTTAGTAGCGTAGGTAGGTGATTCTTTTTTTCATTTATATTGTTGCTGAAAGGTTTTATTTGCACATGTTTCTGGACATTAATAAAGTCGGTGTTTTTATTGACCGCACTTGTGAAATTAGCATTTTATCTTGACTTCTAACTACTCGTATTTTCTCTCTCTTGTCGTCCAGAAAAATGTATATAACCTGCTTTTACAAAGTCTCCTTTTTGTAAGGACATATAATTAGTATCTAGATCTGCCCTGCTTGTCAAGTTATAACAGTTTAAGTAAACTGCTCGTCAAAAAGTTTGCACAAAGGCATTTTTCCGGTAATTTTTACAGCTCTGGATCGAAAAAGCCTCAACTAATTTAAACAATTTTTTAGTTTTTAAAGACCTAATGTATTGAAAGTAAGCTACGAGGACTGCTTTAACCTAATAATAACCACATATTGTTATACAGGGTGGAAAAGAACGCTGCGGAAAAAAGTAAAAACTTTAACCACGTGGCATTCTTCGAAATATTTTTCTCTAATTTTATTTTTACATCATCTTAAATTTTACAGATGAGGTTATATTTTTATTGTCATATGCCATATCTCTCAAACAGGAGTAATAAGTTTAGTAATGGAAAGATAAGTAAATTTCAGTTATTATTAAAGAAACTTCAGTACGCACCAGCTCATTCGACGCTATTTTAATTATATATTTGATTCACTTGTTTATATATGATCACAAACCTGAATTCAAGTTAGTTGACTTCAAGCAACTTAAAATTAAGTAACTTGACCAATGTCAACTCCGAGGCTTCGGCCTTCGTGAGTTGCTAAAGATAGAAAAAAAAAGCTGAAGAAAAAACATGGAGAGCGATTTTCAAAAAAAAAATTCTTTAAGCATTGAGGCGTTAGGAGAATATCCATAGAATGGTGCCACACGATTTTATATGAAGTACATAAATTACCTTTATACATATTTTGTATATTAGGTATAATAATAGATGCCAACTATATTTACACAAAACCTTGTAATTTATTTTGTGCGTTTATAAATAAGTAACCCTGTATAAATTAAACTATTGTTCGTGATTAATTCCTTTCAATACGTACATAATTAAGTTATTTTAAACTGAAATTATAGGTTTAATAAACGGAAACCCAAAAGAGCAATTGCGGAAAATTGCCTAATGAATAATTTATTGTTTCGAGTATTTCATGGGTGATATCAGAATATTGCACGATAGTAAACCTGTTGCATCGATTTATTTCTTGCGGTCAGTGACGTAATACAATTCTCTCGAATTTCTGGGCGACTCCCAGATTGTAGTCCTTGACATTTCTAAGGCCTTTGACAAAGTATAGCGTCGGTCCCATAAGTAACAACAACTTTAAAATATTTTTAATGACGAGTAACCTCAACAAAACCATTAACAGCTGACGCTGACAGAGTAACACGTGGCCGAAAAAAGTCGATCGCACACGAATGTGCAAGTTGATTTTCTTTCTTACGGCCAAAGAGCAGACGCAAGCCATGGCCTTATTGGCAATATATCCAACGTCATTTCCTATAAGTTTTTATGTTTATTGAATTTTTATAGATGTTTATTAAACAACTATAGGCCAAGCAATAGAGCGATTTGTCGTGACATTAATCTTATTAGAAAACCGCCTGTGCCATCATCTGAAAGACGATCCGTAGATGATTCCTGTTATATTTCCAACTCTGAAATTTTTTCCTTTAATTTGTTATAAACATTTTTAAGCAAAAAAAGCCCGATTTTTTTAGTTTTTTGCTTATAAAATGGAAAGTGATGAAGCAATCGTAATGGTGTAAACGGGCGATTTGTATAGAATAAAAATACGAACAAAATGAGAGGTCGAGCGTCCCAATAGGATAAGTAGCAACGGAGAAAATCCGGAAAAACCGGAGAATTGAGTTTTTTTAAATTCATAAATCGGCCATTTTTAAACATAGAGGGCTGGAACTTTGGGAAAAAGTAGTAATTTATTGCTACTTTATGTGTGCAAAACCCCGACGCTGTCCGACGATTAGTTTTGCCACAATCGGCATTTCAATTTTTCAGCACACTATTTTGCAACAGGTCTGGATGCTCTATGGATCGTCCGATTTTAATTATTGAAACGAATTTGAAAAGTACAACTTTAATTGAGTATTGTGTATGTGTAATTGTGTAACATGTATATTTTAATTTTTCCATAAAATTCTACGAAACTGGTTGGAAATGCAGGTAAAGTCGCTCCGCTGCTCTCCCGCTACGCGACATCTTTCGCGCGCTCGGCCATTTTCATGCATCTTTACGTGCATTTTCAACCGGTTTCGTAGCATTTTATGGAAAAATGAAAATATACATATTGTTCAACTAAACTTGTACTTTTAAAATCCGTTTCAATAATTAAAATCGGACGATCCGTAGAGCATCCAGACCTGTTTCAAAATGTTGAAAAATGAATATGATGATTGTGGCAAAACTAATCGTCGGACAGCATCGGGGTTTTGCACACATAAAGTAGCTATAAATTACTACTTTCTCCCAAAGTTTGAGCCCTCTACGTTTAAAAATAACCGATTTATGAATTTAAGAAGAAAACTCTTAATTTTCCGGTCTTTCCGGATTTTCTCCGTTGCTACTTATCCTATCGGGGCGTTCGACCTCTCATTTTGTTCGTATTTATATTCTCTACACATCGTCCATTTACACCATTAAGATTGCTTCATTACTTTCCATTTTATAAGCAAAAAACTAAAAAAATGCGTTTGTTTGCTTAAAAATGTTTATAACAAATTAAAGGAAAAAATTTCAGAGTTGGAAATATAACAGGAATCATCTACGGATCGTCTTTCAGATGATGGCACAGGCGGTTTTCTAATAAGATTAATGTCAAAAAATGGCTAATATTTTGCTCTGTTGCTTGGCCTAATACCCAAGATTTAAGAGTGTTAAAGATATAAACACCCAGTTTAGTGTAAGATCTCATTTTCATGTCCCGTGAATATACGAGTAAAAAAGAACCCTTACAAATCTATACAAACAGACAATTTGTAAAATATAATTTTAGTCATTGAGTTCCATTATTGTAGAATACATCAGAGGCCTGCATATATTCCCGTGACAATCTAATTTCACGTTAATGTTCGAAATTGCTCCGCGTGTCAATAACTGACAAGATTTATGAGGGGCATTAAGGTGGCATTATTATCTGTTGGGGTCAATAAATGCATTCCATGTACAATACTGGAATTACTGTTCTATGTAGGAAGAATATTAATGGCCTATTCAGGTTAATTATATGTGTTGGTAGTAACTTTGACACTTCATTCTAATTACATTTAGTTGTTTGTTTGCGAGTTGAAAAATTAAGTTTATGCCGTAGCTTTAGATACCAGGAGGAGTTTAACACGATTTACATTTTAGAGCAATCAAAAAATTCAGGGATAATCCTAATCTCGTCAACCATATCATCCCCCAGGTACTTTTTCAGAAAGGTTTTTGCTAAGCTTTCAGTTATGTGGCATATTTACAGCTTACTAAACTATACTAAAATAACGCAAACCTGAGCAACTAGTAAACAGTCACGCAGAATGTGCTTACATTCTGGAAGGATAAGCATCCAGGATTTGATTTTTCATGAAACAAAAGTGCTCCAATCAAAAAGCTTATTCCTGAAAAAAACATTATTATCAAATTTACCCTCAAAATAGCGACCAAACATCGCTTATTATGAACTGGGACGATGGCGTCCGGTGAATCAAATTTAAGAAAAAAATTACGCGTTGGTAACGTTGCAAAAATTATGCGAGTTGGTCATCAAGGTTAGGTTATCAAACTAAATTGAATTATCTGTTGCATCTACCGCTCTCCACCAGACAACCCGTACAATGAGTTCTTTGACTTCCTCTTGGCAAAAATTGACCGTCTTATCTCCGAATTTCCCTCCGCTGAAGTTATCGTCCTAGGCGACTTCAACGTCCATAGCAAAGAATGGCTGGGATCCAAAAACACTGACCCAGAAGGCAGAGCGACAGAAAACTTCGCAATCAGCAACTCGCTCGCCAATGTAATCAGAGAGAGGGAACATACTTTCCCCGCGTTTCTACTCATAATCCAAATTCACTGGATCTCTTTCTTACCGCCCATCCGGAGCCATACTTAACATCTGTATTGGTCGTTCTGATCATGACCTCATTACCGTCTCTTGTCCTATACATTCCGAGTTCTCATGCCAGAACGCACGATTTGGCACTACAATTCTGCCGACTGGGATTGTCTTCGAAACTGCTTCTCTGCTTTTCCTTTCGTCTGTTTTTCCACTCCCGGTCTCTCCGAAAGTTGCTCTTATATCACAGATATCATTCAAGCAGGTATTGAAAGTTTCATGCCACATACTCGCAAGAAACGTAAACTTCACCCTTAAGAGCCATGGTTCTCCAAAGCCTGTGATAAAGCAAGGCTCAAAAAAGTCCATGCTCACAAAAGCTCACTAAACTTTTAACAACCGCATAAAAGATAAAGTGTTTTCCTGTCCCAAAGGCAGCAAATCTTTCGGGTCACTTGCCAAAAATATTAGTCAAAACTTCTGTAGAAGCACTTTTCCTCCCTTGGCCTGTGACAACTAAATTATCTCCACCCCTAAAGGGACAGCTGAACTATTTGTCAAACAATTCGCTGCCAATTCCACCCCAATCCCACCCGCCAATTTCGCTCTTCCAACCGCTATGTCTGTATCCCACAAAATGTCCGACATAATACCTAAGGTCAAACAAGTTGAAACATTTTTTCTATCAACACCAAAAAGTCCTCCGGTCTGGATGGCATACCAGCAATTGTTCTGAAAAAATGCGTTCCAGAACTTACACCCATCTTAGATCGTCTTTTCCAGATCTCTTATGATAAGGGTATCTTCCCAGATAGCTGGAAGATTGCTCCTGTGCAGCCTGTCTCTCAGAAAAGTTCCAAGTCCCTTCCATCCAATTATAAACATATCTCTCTTCTTTCTGTTGTCAGCAAAGTTATGCAGAAGGCGATTTTCAAATTCTAAAATACCTAGAAACTCACAAAATCATCCATGACAGACAGTACGGATTTCGTCACCAAAGATGCTGATGCTGAGCTGATCTCCTTAGCTTTGTCAAACATAACTGGAACAAGCCTCTCACATTTCGGGTTGCTCTTGATATTTCCAAGGCCTTTGACCAAGTATGGCATGCCACACTCCTCAACTTACTACCTTCTTACGGTCTTCCTACTAAACTATGTACCTGGATCGGTAGCTTCCTCTCTAATCACCGCATATCTGTCGCGGTTGACGGTCACTCATTTAACCTCCATCCTATAAATGCTGGCGTCCTCCAAGGTTCAGTCCTGGCACCAACCCTATTTCTTCTTCACATTAATGACCTGCTCTCTTCAACTACCGATCCCATCGACAGTTATGCTTATGATATTACTCTACAGTCCAATACTCATTTTAGCCTAGAACAGGCCACTAGTCTCGCTCATTCATTCCTAGGGTATCCAGATTATGGAACAAATTTCCTGCAGATGTTTTCCCTTCCCGTCCCAACCTCCAATCCTTTAAGTCTCATGTCAATAGGCTACATTTCCCTTCTCTTCAGACGATGCCTGTACGTTAGTACTTAGGCTTGACGTCTGCGTGGGATGTCTTAGATCAAAAATTGGGTCAAGTGCAGGCTACGCTTGGACAATTAGTGTTCCATGCCATCAGCCCCTCACTTAATCTGAGCAAACGTCGGCCGCTAGATCTCCGCTCAACTGCCGCGCTACCCGCCGCCAACGGCACCAACGCTGTATCACATCGGGTATGCGCGGAATCAAATTAAAAATTTTGAAAAATACGTAAGAACAAAAGTTGTTTCTTACATCGTGGGAAATATGTTCTGTTTAAAAACTTTTTCTCTGAAACCAATGGTTCAGCAGTTATAAGAAAATAAACAAGTAAATGGTTAATAGCAATAATTGATCGCGCTAGGCTTTCTTAATGCTGATAATTTTCGTTCAATCTACACCTAATTCATGTTCATGATTTTTTCAGATTTTTAAGAGCGATCCTTCTGGTGATAAGGGTGGGGACAGCAATTTTTAAGCGTTTTTTCCACAAAAACCTTTTAAGAAATGCAATAAAAATACATCATATATCGTTGAATTGGTGCTTCAATAAGCTTTCATTTGACACCCTACACGTTGCCCTTAAAAAAAATTCCCCATTGCCCAATTTACCCCCCGAAATTAACCCCCAGAATCAAAATTTAAATTTTTATACTTCACGTCTATAATTGGGCCACCGCACTCTATCTCTGTGCCAAATTTCAAATTTTTACGTCGAATAATTTCAGAGAAAATCGCCTGTGACAGACGGACGGACGGACACCGAAGTGATTCCATAAGTGTTCCGTTTCATGGAACACTAAAAACAAGCAACCTCTTTAGTCATATCTCTTACAGTACCACATAATTTTTTTTTATCTTCTGACAGCCCACGAAGACCGAAGTCTAAGTACTATGTACCGTGGGTGTACTGGGGAATCGACTCACACATCCAGAGCTGGAAACATCCGTTGGAATTTCACCAGCCCTTTAAGAGGATGTGTGGTGTGGTACCACCTCGGTCGAGGAAGAATTCCTCTACCACCTTTCAATCATTAATCATTTTTAACAATTTTAAAAAACAAATTTAACAAACAACAAAATTAACAATTTTAAGAAAATATTTAAATAACACGTTCCATACACAACAATGAACATTAGTACTTGCCCTAGACAGGTCAATATTGTTTTAACTTTGCAAACTCGGTAAATATTACCCCATTTAAAATATATTTAATATCAGCTGTAATTATTTTTAGTTAACGCATTTGGCAATTTAGTTATTTGTATTTTTAAGCGTCGATTTATGCTTTCTGTTGTTAAAGTATTTTGGTTTTTGATTCCAACAAAAACAAATGTGTATGCATTAGGTTATAAGGTAAACAAAACACAATGTGTTTTATATGAGTAATTAAGTTAAAATTGCAATGAAGGTCGTTAAATTTAACCGTAAGTGCCGTAATCTAAAATTATTTAAAAGTGTAAGTAGTTTTAACACAGTTAAAACCTTAGATTATGTAGTAAAGAATAGATGAAAATATTCATTCATAAAAAATCATTCTATCGCCTCGCGCCAGCGAATGGAAGAAAGAAAGTAATAGTGGAGGATGACAAGTACTGCTATCATCGTTCGCATGACACATATCTCGTACATTGCATGGGGTTGCATGGGAGCCCACGTAAACTTAAAGCCTAAGTACTAACGTACCCTGGGCTTCAGAAGAAAAGGTATATGTAATTTATTGACATGCAATTTAAACGATTGGAGGTTGGGAGGGAACCGGAGACCCTAGGTATTAATAAGCGGGAGAAGTGGGATGTTTTGGGCTTTTGTGGCAGGACAACAAAGGGATGCATACGTAACGAGCCTCTTGTTGTAGTAGGAAAAGTCAGAGGGGAAATTATAGCGGCTAGTTCTTCAGAGCAAAATCCGTTAAGGAATAAATCCCCAACAGGGCGGCGATAAGCGGGAGAAGGCAGTTTTCTTGTGTGGGCCATTGATTAGACGAATGACTTTCTTTTGGATAGAGTCAAAGATGTTGAAGGTGATGCCGCTCCCCAGATGTGGGTACAGTACTTTAGGTTAGGTTTTATTTGGGAAACATAGATCGTTTGAAGGAGTTTAAAAGAGAAAACTAAGCTTTATAGCTACTGATGTGGCTATTGAATAATGTGTTTGTGCCAGCTCACACCTATCATGTTCGAAAGTGATTTCAACAAGATTGAGTGTTTCATTGTTCTGTAGGGCTTTTCCTTTTAGGTACATGGGGAAAGTTTTTTGCATGATAGGGGGCAATGCTAGGTTTTGGAGGAGTTTAATTAAACAAGGTTTTTGAAACCCCACTCTAAGATTAATTAAATATCTTGGGAAAGGGATAGGTGAATGTATCTGCGTTTATTATCCAGCTCGTGATTCGAGACTTGTCTGGCAAAAATGAATGGTGGAATAAAAAATACTATTGTCAGCCTGTGAGTGGGATTGCTAGTTGAAGAGAGCAGGTTATTAATGTGAAGAAGAAATAGGGTTGGTGCTAGGATTGAACCTTGAGGTATGCCAGAATTGATAAGATTGAAGTTAGATGAGTGACCGTCCACCATAACAAATATTCGATAATTAGAGAGACCGCTACCGATTCAGGTAGTGTCAATATTAGAAAAAGCGGATCTTTATGGTGAGACCATATTAAATAAAAATATGCTGGTTAAATTTTAAGTAGTATCCATTTAATATGCCTCACCCCTGTAAGATAATTTTGGCGGCAAAACAGATATAAATAAATATAATTATCTATTTTCCGCTATATTATCTAAGGTTACAATAATGTTGCTTGCTTTGGGTTGTTCTGTATTAAACTCCACCTGTTGAGTATTTAAAAAAATATGTATACCTACCTGCTGTGTGTATATGTGTATCTGCTTGTCACAAAATATATCATCTATTTTACTGTCAAAAGACATGATTAATTTCAAGTTAAAGGTCGACACCTATTCATTTACCATTAAAATCGATATTGTTCAAATAAAGTAAAAGCCATGTCAGAAAGATTTGACCCTAAATACTATTGGCATAAATCAATAAGAAATAAAAGAAATTATAATGTTAGAGTTATGGCATGAAATAGAAAAAAATGTGACATGTTTCTTCACGTTTTCAAATCAGTTTTCCAATAGGAAAAAGTAATTTATTATTAAAATAACTTTATCGTTTTGATATAATTTATTAATAAGCAAAATATCAGAAGGAAATTATTTTGGGTTAAAATACGTTATTTACTGTAGTCATTTAGAGGCAGAGAGACAAATAATATTTTAATCTTTTAGTTTTTAATCATTTCCAATTTGAATAATATTTATAAAGACCATAATAAATTATCATGATACCTGTCTAATGGTAAATATTTTATACATGACCTAGAGATTTGTTTTTATTTAGTAAATATCGGTAATAGACCATTGAAAATATTTCAAATTACCAGAAATTTCTGGGTGAGCTTTGATACGACAATAGCTAGATAAACATATTATGTAGGGACATATGTAATTGATACTCGTATTTACAATATAAATGGGATATAGCTTGTTGGGGAAACCCAACTGTTTATTTAATCTCTATAACTTTAATTTTAATTTGAAGCACATATTGATAACCAAGCAAATATAAAATCGTTTATAAAGAAAATACGCTCAAACTTGTCTCATATGTAAAGGTAACCGTATAAAAATACTCAGTCATCGGCAAAATACAAAGATTATATCAGCTAAAATAAATCTAGTTCTTCTAAAGCACCGACTTGTTGTCGGTGACCATCAAAGGCTTAGCTCCCGTCAAAAATGTCTTATGCCTTAGTTTTATTGCCGTGCTGTGCTACCAGTACGGTTTCTGGGAAACGCAAAAATGGCCGGTCACTGCAACTATAAGTATCGGCCCAGTCACCAGTGAGGCAACATCGGCCTAAATAAGATGCATCAGCGTTATCGCTACAACAACGCAGATTGGCTAGGTCTGATCACTCCTACTCTCCGGAGGACGGTCCGTGTTAGTTTAAATTAGCGCCCGGCAAGAAAACTTCTTCACTTCGCTAACTATCACACAGCAAGGCTGTTGCGTCCCTTGACGCAACAGAAAAACGCGAAAGTCTTGTTGACAAAAGTCCAGCGGGCTAATGCATTTTATAAGATAACCAAACAGTCGTAATGCATGCAAAGTAATAACATCTCGTAACACCAGATTAACACTAAGTTATGTTAGTTGCTTGTCAAAGTCAACAGTGTACCAAATACCCATGTTCAAAGTAATAAATTTGCAAATTGTTTAGCGAAATGAAAGTCCTTTAATGGTCAGAGTCGGGGTTGCAAAAGATCGCACAATTGGATGACAGTGAATCAGCCGACTACCGGAAATATATTACAGTAAGTGTAAGTGGGGTTTAAACTAGAGCCCTCCTGTACAAAGCTTTATTAATATATTATGAGTAGCACGAGTTGGGTAATCACACAAGTGTATTCATAAAGCGTTATTACATAATTTACATTGTACAAGTTTTTATCAACGGAAAAGTAACAATAAACTGTAATTATAATTTGACATTAATCGCGATTTATCCTGACTATCAGAATATTGAAACAAACAATCGAGGTGGCATTTATACACAGAATTTTTGTAATTTTCCCGAACTTTTACAATTGAATGTAACTATGTTACTATTCCACTGTCGGTTTTGGCAAATGCCGCCATTTTACCGTTCTTCTAAAATGCAACTATTAATTAATAACAAAAGTTTAGTAAGGATCGGTGCTCTGCATGTTATCGCGCCTTAATGGAAAGTTGCTAAGAAAAGATATAACTTAAACTTGAAATGTTATTAATTTTTGTTGTTGTTTGTCTTTTATGATTATATTTAATATGGAAAGCATGAACGTTTTATAATAATAATAAAGTAGGTTCAAAAGTAAAATGGCGTTATTATTGATAGCTTAAGTAATGGTAAAAACAAATATTTTTAAAGTTAAAAAAAGGATCCTGTTTAATGTCTATTCTTGAAAGAAAGTACAAAATTGTCAATCATTTTTATGATAAAGGTATAAGTAGTATTTAATAACTTTCTCAATTTCCCAGTTCAAATATGGAAAAGCGATTGGACAGGGTGAGTCATCATATTTTGATGCCCCTCTAAAAACAATTTTTACAATAACAATAGCAAATACAAAATCTTGGCTTTAAATTTACCTACAATTTGTCTTTTAATAATATAGTATAGGGTTTCTATATTTTAGCCAAAATATAAAAAATAATTTTAACTCTAAGCGTAAAAAATCTTGATTTTACATAAAAACTGCAGTAGTTGGCCCGGAAACACTGTTTCACTGACCTGAACCCACTTAAGCAATGTAATTTCACAAAATTACTGTTACAACTGTTTTACAATTAATCTGTAAAATTGTATTTGGTTGTAAAATACATTTTACCTCGCTGGTCTTTTTAATCAACTTTATTCGCTGTAAATTTACCATAGTTTTTTTTCGGTGTGCCCTAATGAAATTAATTTTTCCAATTTAAACCTACTAAAAAGTAAAAGCTAGGCTAAATTGTTCTAATTCAATTTTTGAACAAAATATATCTCATACACCCACATACAAACAAAGTTTAATTAAAACTGTACAAAATTATCAAAACTTTTAGTTTAATATGCAGGATGATTGAATATCAAACCCCTAAAAAGAACAACAAATTAAATTAAAACTTTTAATTGCAAATGCGTTGCAGGCGAAGTTTCTAGATAAATATTATTAGCCAAATCTACGTCATTCCATTTTGCTTTAGCGTTCTTCTATTATTACGCTCACCTTAGTAGGTAATAGGGAGATTCTGCAAGCAGAAGTTCCATACCCGCTAACCCCTAACGCCAAAATATGAAGTGATGTTTGAAACATGCGATTTACAAAAACCTTAAAAATTGAGCATCTGTTCTCTTTATTTCTTGTGTTGTAGTATTTTAACTTTTTGAAATTTATTTGTTTGAAATGGTTAGTTGGATTTCTTACTTTCAAGATAACAAAAATAGTATTTTTTCAAACCTGTTGCATAGGAATATTATAGAGAGACTTGGCAATGCCACAGCGACTGACTGACTTGACTGACGTCAAAACAATAGTTTTTTCTGTAGCTGACATTGCTCGTTGTTTTTTATATGGCCATGTGTTTATTACCAGTGGTGCGCAGTTACTCAAAAAAAAATTGAGGGACGATATCAACTTTTTTTTTATCATGAAGCGCCATTTACCAGGATTTACCGGTTTCAATATATGCAGTGAATTTCATAACACACTGTATATGACGTATTTTTGTATAGCATTTTTAAACATTTTTCGAGAAAAAACGCTTAAAAATTGCTGTCCCCCACCCTTATTATCAGAAGGATCGCTCAGAAAAATCTGAAAAAAATCATGCACATTGAAAGTTAGGTGTAGACTGAGCCAAAATTATCAGGATCAAAAATTTCTAGCGCAGTCAATTGTTATAAACATTTTAATTGTTTATATCCTCATAACTGCTGAACCATTGGATTTAGAAAAAAAGTTTTTTGACAAAAAATATTCCTCACGATGTAAGGAAAAACTTTTGTGTTTACACTTTTTCAAGATTTTAAATTTGGCCCGTTTAACTCCATGCATACGCGATGTGATACGGCGTTGCTCAGGTTAAGTGTGGGGCTGATGCTGATGGCACGGAACACTAATTCTGCAAATATACCTTGCACATGACCGATTTTTTACAATGTAGAATTATTTATGAAGGTATAACTGTTTTTTGTAAAGTCGATAAGAAAAAAATAATTTTATTTTTGGGACCTCGTGTATGTTTCAAACCTAATTCACTAAAAAACTAAAAAAACGCCCTTTTATGTGTAGCGCACAGAAAAGTTAAAAATAAATTATAGTTTAAAAAACTAAAAAACACGCTTTTATGAGTAGCGCATTAAAAAGTTAAAAATAATTATTTTCCTTTTATAGTTAACAGAAATCGGAGTGTGCAGTGCGCGCATCGTGCGGAAAGTAAAGCAGCTAACTATCAAACTGCGCCTCTCTTTACTCCGCACACATGCATACCAAATATTTTATAACTGTACAACTTGTACCGTTATAAATCGTTTGGTCTTTAAATAGGTAATTCAATTTAAAAGCGTGGGGCGCAGTTATATAGCGGCCTAGGCATAATAAACCAAATGTTATATATGCCTAAGTTATATACGTAAGTGCGCCCCACGCTTTTAAATTTAATTACCTATTTAAAGACTAGACACGTTAACAGAAAACCGGTGTATGCATGTGTACGGAGTAAAGGGAGGTGCAGTTTGTTAGTGGCTTTACTTCCCGCATGATGCGCGCACTGCACACCCCGGCTTTCTGTTAACTATAAAAGGAAAATGATTATTTTTAACCTTTTAATGCGCTTCTCATAAAAGCGCGTTTGTTAGTTTTGAAACAATAATTTATTTATATTATAATTTCTATATACGAGTACGTTAATAAATACACAAGAGAAAGAGAATGAAAAATTTTAATGTAGGGTAAAATGAGATTTATTCGTGACACAGGTAATTTCGTGACAGGTTTCATTTTACTTATTGTGAACATACCTACAGCTTTTAGGAACTTAAATCTGTATAATGCGTTGCTAAGCGATAGCGACACATTATGCTAAGTCCCAGAAGGCTGACAAATGTAGAAAACTCAACGTTCAGATTCACTAAAAAGGTTTACGATTTAGTGCTAGTTTAAATTAAGATCTTCTAGTTCTGGTTGATCAGTTGGGTTTTGACAGGTTTCTCTACTACATTGTTAATAAGTTGCCATTATAAACTTAGGAGTTATTGTAATATTGTAGCGATTTGCATGGTTTCCAAGTGGCTTTCTCATCTTGGAACGTGTTGCCTAAATTAGTTCTATTATTGTGGAAAGTATGTAATAAAATTATCATTTTCTTTATAAATTTGCTCAAAAAGAAATAAATCCACAGTATAGAACTTGGTTGTCTTATTCTTACCCTTGTCTGTTTAAAACTTTTAGTTGCCAAATAAGACCAACCTAGCCGTAGAAAATCTAGCCGTAAGTGTTTTCACGCACCTGCTTCTTTTAATTGTGTCGGTAATTTGAGTAGGGAATGTTAACCAAGAACCTGGTGGCAAAGGTAATTTGACTTGTATTAAATAATTTCTGCCCATCTACAAGAAAGAAGACCCCAGAAAATGTAGTAATTATAGAGGAATCTCCTTATCCTGAGTGCAGCCAGTAAATTATATGTGATTATACTTGAAAACAAACTAAGGAAAGTTTCAGAGCCAACTTTGACGCTGATGACCTGATGATTGTGGCATGTTCGGAAAGAAATCTACAGAACAATATTACGATCTGGAATGAGGGCTTTACGAAATACAGATTAAAAATCAGTGTGGAAAAAAAGGAAGTTCTAGTAATATAACAAGGAGTGGGGTAAAAGCTACAATACCTTTTAAGGACAGGACTATAAAGCAAACCCAACCTGAGAATGTGCTGGAACTCAAAAGGAGAGATGGAGCCGGAAATAAAAAATAGAATAGCGAGTGCTACAAAACTATATTATGCACTAAACAAAGTCTTTATACGGAAAAAAGGAGTAGCACAGACGCCAAAGAAAGAATATTTAAGTGTGTAAGTGCCGGTGGCTGCGAAGTGTGGGCGCTGGGCGACAGGAATGGAAGCAAAATCCAAACGTGTGAGGTGAGATATCTTACAGCGGCAATAGGAGTGACTAAAAGAGATAGCGTGGGTAATAAAAATGTGCGAGGTCAGTGTAACGTGGTGGGTAAAATGGATAGCGTTATTCGAAAAGGAACCAAGCGACAAATTTTAATCATTTGAGTTATTGGCGCTAAACGACACCTGAAACCCTAAATTAGATATTCGAAAAAGACTCAAGTGCCAGAATGTTGACGAGAGGACCAAGCGACAACAAAGAAATACTGGAATGCGAATTTATCGAAAAGGAACCAAGAGGCGTCACTTGGTTCCTTTCTAGTTTTACGTACGTTATGTCGTGCTGTTTTTTATGAACAATTTTACGTTAATAAACGCATCCTGTGCAAGAATCAATTTAAAAAATGGGCGACAGAGCTAAGAAAATACTATCCTTGGCTTTGAAAAATTCCACGGTTCTTTTACTGTAAATTTTCACATAGAACCAACCGCCAAAAAAATTCAAAACTCCAGCTTTAACTACTGAATTTTTCTTTTACTTATTGCCAAAAAGTTAAGCAAGGTATATACTACCAAACGTGACTGAAGCATTTTTGTCATTTAGAATGTAATATTTTTAACCAAAGCGAATCTTTACACCTTATTTACTCAAAAATGTTAAAACGTCGCTTGGCTCCTTTTCGAATAACGCTATGGGGATGGAGTAAAGGAAGATAAAAAAGATATGGAAATCAGGGGTCGACAAAAAGCATCAAAGGGGAAGACTGGGGAAAACCTGAAACAATGAAATTGCAAAAGTGCTACAAAAAAGGAATATAAACTGAAGGCAAGCCGAGAGAATGGCTCAAAATAGAAAGCCGTGGAAGAAATATTGCGCCAACATCTCTACACTCTAAGGTAGATAAGGTTCTGGTTTAAGTAAGTAAATTTTATAGCTTAGGCCCTAGACTTTTGTAGAAATCATCACCATACGGTAATTGTAATTTTTGTCTTTATTAGAGCTTAAGATTTTAAGTGACACTGGTTTTCGAAAGTCACTAGACAGGGGTTAATATACTCGTATTTAAATCAACTTAACGTGAATACTACATGCCTGGGAAAGCAGAAGCGTTCTTTGATAGAATATTTGAATTTACATTTTTAGTTTTTATTAGGGTGTGGTTCTAATGCATCACAAGAATTCCTAGTATAGCGGAAATACCTTATTACGGACTTACCTATAATTTTTAGAAAGGGGAAACTTTTCTGTAGCAACATAGCCCACCAGAACTTCTAACTGCAGCAAATACGAATTGGGACAATTTACAAGGCGTCAGGAATTAGTCGAATTTCCTGCAGTATCGTAAAAGGGAATTTTACGATTGGGGGATTTATCCCTTTCCTACCGTTACTTCCACGGATTTTGCTCTGAGCGGCATCTGCTTCGACACTTAACGTCCTTGATTCTATGCAAAAGAGAACCATTCGACTCATCCATGACCCAGTCCTCACAAGAAAACTCCGCTGTGTCGCTCATCACCGGGGGGAAATTACCTGTGATGCACGATCACAAAATATAATTATCTATCACGAAATTACCATATAGTTTTGTTTTTTCTTCATGATGTCATTTTACTAAAAAAATAGCATAAATCTGAAATAAATACTATGATAATGTGTTTGTAATATGTGGTTCCTTTGAGACAATAAGTTACTAATATACCTTAGTTTACCAGATTCCTCTTTATGGGCTTGCTTGGGGTTTTTGCTTCATTAATCAAGTTATTACTTTCCCGGCCGGATCAAAGCAGTATTTATAGTGACCAGCCATCATAATAAATTATAAATTTACAATATGTAACTTATTAAACGATAAGCATTATTCATAGTTCCCGGGGAATATGTTTATTGCTCGTTATAGTTACTTTATGTTCATAACAATCACATTTCATAAATTCAATAAGTATATTGTTAATAAACCGCATAGTTTCTTATAAATTATAGTAAACTACTAAGCTAATACAGTAATGAACTCTCATAAAATATGTATATTAGGTATAAGTATGTTGCGTGCTTCAATTAATGTCACCCACATTTTGCATTGAAAAATTACACAGTCTCTAAACGATAATTTTACAATTAACTCATTTTAAACAATTCCTGCAGAAATAAACAATAAAAACGTTTTTCGACAAAACCTCGTTATTAACAATAAAAACACAATTGCACGTTTTGCACGCAAGGATCATTTTCATTTGAAAATTAAATTTAAAGTATGTTTACATTTTGTTTTACTTATTATGGGGCATATAATAGCTTTGTTCGCGGAGACGGTCCGTGACCAGTCCGTAACCTGCAGCCGAACTCTATAACAAAAAAGCGACGATGATCGCTTTCCACCAAAGAAAATAAAAGGGTATGAGAAAAGACGGAACAGTGTATTTCCGTCGCAACACTGTTTATTGCAAAACAGCTAACCTCTTTACCGACTGAGAAAACTTGGCGCGGGAAACCCTTTCAGAAATTGTTAAAAATATATTGAAGGTAACGCTGAAGCAACGCACAAAAAAATAGTGTTGATCTCAAAATTTGCTTGTGTTCTAGAGACCTACTTAAACGTTCGACTTATTCATAGTAATCTACATAACAGGGATAATTAGCAAGTAGTTTGACTCACCCGATAAAACAATTTCCGCAAGTTAAGAGAAAAATATGTAATGTTTATTTTTGTCAATGTTTTTACTACTTATACCTGTTATTCTGTAACATACAATGAGTAATACATTTAAAAGGCCTTTAGAACTCATTAAGAATTTCGAGAACCACTAAATTTCAGTATGATGCTTAAAGCATTACCTGACATTTAATTTAGAATCTCTTCAGCTTAACATTTTGAACGATGTTTCAACACCAATTATTACATTTTAACGTTAATTAAACCTATGACTTAATTGAAATCTTGAGCTATAACATGTTTCTCAAAATTTTTAATCCAGTAGTATATTTAATTGACGTTTAGGCAGCGACATCAACACGAGTGCTGATAATTGCTTTAATTCTTGATCAAATTGTCTATGCAACTGAACTAAGACTCTTTAAATGAAGGAAGGGCAAATAAAATCCAAAAGTTATAAAAAAGTAAAATTTATTTAAATCATTAATAATTAATAAAGTTAAAATTCGAAATCGTAAACAAAAATCCAATTGGATAATAATAAATGCATTTATTTTTGGTAACAATTAACTACATACATACATTTTCTTTTCGATAAGTACCAAATATTAATATTATATCTATACGAGTACCTACATATGTTGAGTAGCCTAAATAAGAAACCTAAATAAGAAACAACTTTTTCAACAATGAATGTTAAGTGACTTTGTTAGTGTTATACAGAAAATTAATAATTAGGCATAAATATACAACTAAGAAGTTAACCAACATGCTGTTAACTTCAATATTTATTATGTAACATGCCATCAACTCCAGGGTGTACCAAAGTTACTGTCATCATCGGGTTTCTATGGTATAAGGTCGCATCAGATGTGTCAAAATATTTGGTATCATACATCACGTTAGGTAAATACTCTTAATCAGGTAGGTCATTTCTCTAAATCAGGTAGGTCATTTCTGAAAATCAGGTAGGTAATGTCTCAAAATCAGGTGATAATGTCTCAAAACCTCATAAAATCTCAAATTCGTGTATTATGTCATCATCAGGTACTGTATTATGGTCGGTAGCTGTCCCATCGAACGGTAAATTATTAATGGCTATGTGTGTCTCTACGTCATTGTCAGTATTTTCTTTCTCATGACATAATTTTTGCCTCTTATATCTACCCCCTTTTTTGTAATGCCCTTTTGAAAATTCGGGACACTTTTTTCTATCTTTCCAATATTTAAATATAGACAAACCGTAAGCACTTATTTATTAGTTCGTGGTATACCTCAGAATTGTCAGTACAAAATATAGAAGACTGAAAAACTGACTATAGCTACATAGCTACATTTAATCTTGTCCTCTAGATGATGTTCATGTCCTCGAGTTTTAAGAAATGATTCAACCATTTTATAGATATTTTCACCCATATCTATCAAGTTTTTACTGGCATATTTCAGTCGGTTTTTATTTCATACTCCTTAAACTGAACAAATAAGCTTTTCATTTTGAATTTCCGAAGCAAAAATTTTGTCTTTCCAAATGGAAGATGGGTCTCAACTAAAAATATTTGAATATTATAATCTTACTTGTACCCTTAAAATATCAATTACATTTTATCAGTTTTTAAATAATTGTATGTTAAGAAATGTTTCAAATAATTTGGTGCCCCACTTGTCTACAAGTTTATTGACCACTACTAACATTCTACTTGTATAATCAATAAGGATTGTGATAATGAGGCTAATATTTGTTTTTTTCATACTCAGTTGCTGTCATTTTTAACGTTTTGTACCTTAAATATACAGAGAACGTTTAAGTAGGTCTTTAGAACACAATGCAAATTTTGAGATCAACACTATTTTTTTGTGCGTTGCTTCAGCGTTACCTTTAATAAATTTTTAAAAATTTCTGAATGGGTTTCCCGCGCCACGTTTTCTCAGTCGGTAAAGAGGTTAGCTGCTTTGCAATAAACAGTGTTGCGACGGAAATACACTGTTCCGTCTCTTCTCATACCCTTTTATTTTCTTTGGTGGAAAGCGATCATCGTCGCTTTTTTGTTATAGAGTTCGGCTGCTGTATAAGTTAAATAATCCCAAACATTTATGCGCATGTGCGATTCGAAACCGATCAGGAATTGACAAATCTCCGCGAACGTTTTTGGTGAACGTGCTTCTCCGGAACATCTGCGAATCACTTAACCTTAACATTTTATTAGTTTGAATTAAATTTTTAGACTGAACAACCTAATTTAACATTACATAATGATTAAAATTGCCATAAAGACATATTTGTTCTGTTATGAGTAATTTTAAATACAAAAGTAATATACTAGAGCATATTATTATATACAAATTTATATCTACCTTTATACAACTAACAGCATATGAAATTTAACTGTTCGTTATCGCAAAATACAGCCCGCCCAAAATTAAACGACAATTTTCAAACAAATTTCACACTGCACTTGCGCGGACAAATAATTCATGCCATAATCCTCGGATCGTTTTGACTGGTTACGGATGTATCCTGAACTTGTTCTCGCATCACCGCGAACGCCAAATTTATTGTCAAAATCAGTGATTTTCTGCACCGCGAACGCAAATAATCGCAAAGCGCACGCGCACTTGTCACGGACTAGTTCCGGATCGTCTCCGCGAACAAAGCTTATATTACGGCAGCGAAGAGTACAGAACTAATATTAGGCCAAGCAATAGTGTGATTTGTCGTGACATTAATACTATTAGAAAACTGTCTGTGCTATCATCTAAAAGATGATCCGTAGATGATTGCTGTTATATTTCCAACTATGACATTTTTTCCTTTAATTTGTTATAAACATTTTTAAGCAAAAAAACGCGATTTTTTTTAGTTTTTTGCTTATCAAATGGAAAGTAGTGAAGCAATCTTAATGGTATAAATGGACGATTTGTAGAGAATAAAATTACAAACAAAATGAGAGGTCGAACGTCCCGATAGGATAAGTAGCAACGGAGAAAATCCGGAAAAATCGGAAAATTAAGAGCTTTTAAAAAAATCATAAATCGGCCATTTTTAAACGTAGAAGGCTCAAACTTTGGGAAAAAGTAGTAATTTATAGCTAATACTTTATGTGTGCAAAACCCCGATGCTGTACGACGATTAGTTTTGCCACAATCGTCATTTTAATTTTTCAACACAATATTTTGCAACCGGTCTGGATGCTCTATGGATCGTCCGATTTTAATTATTGAAACGGATTTGAAAAGTACAAGTTTAATTGAACAATATGTCTTAATTTTTCCACAAAATGCTACGAAACCGGTTGAAAATGCACGTAAAGATGCGTGAAAATGGCCGAGCGCGCGAATATTGGCTCCCCTTCGCTCCGCTTCTCTCCGGCTACTCGATCGATTTCGCGCGCTCGGCCATTTTCACGCATCTTTACGTGCATTTTCAACCGGTTTCGTAGCAATTTATGGAAAAATTAAACAATACAGGTTGTTCAATTAAACTTGTACTTTTCAAATCCGTTTCAATAATTAAAGTCGGACGATCCATAGAGCATCCAGACCTGTTGCAAAATAGTGTGTTGAAAAATTAAAATGACGATTGTGGCAAAACTAATCGTCGGACGGCGTCGGGGTTTCGCACACATAAAGTAGCTCTAAATTACTACTTTTTCCCAAAGTTTGAACCCTCTACTTTTAAAAATGGTCCATTTATGAATTTTAAAATAAAACTTTTAATTTTCCGGTTTTTCCGGATTTTCTCCGTTGCTACTTATCCTATCGGGACGTTCGGCCTCTCATTTAGTTCGTATTTTTATTCTCTACAAATCGTCCATTTACACTATTAACATTGCTTCATTACTTTTAATTTTACAAGGAAAAAATGAAAAAAATCGCGTGTTTTTGCTTAAAAATGTTTATATTAAAGGAAAAAATTTCAGAGTTGGAAATATAACAGGAATCATCTACGAATCGTCTTTCAGATGACGGCACAGGCGGTTTTCTAATAGTATTAATGTCAAAAAATCGCTAATATTTTGCTCTGTTGCTTGGCATATATAGGAATGAAATACGTACCACTTCACCAATATTCATTTTAAATAAACTACTCGAAACTAAACGAAAAAGCTAAGTTTCAGCATCAGTTTTAAATTGCTGTAGTTTGAAAACGAATTGATGGAATTTAATGAGCTTTTTAGATCCTGAGAGGCCATTTCGCTTCAGGATGCCGTTTTGCGTCAGTAAGATATCTAGACATTATTCATTCATTATACAGAGCGGAGAAGAAAGTAGTGCAAAATTTATAAAATTTTGGGGAACAGCTTTCCACTCCGCCTAAGTGCATTCTACTCCCTTTTATTAATAGACGATAATGCTCCTCCGCATAGAGCGAGAATTGTTCAAGAATTAGTGAGGGAGAATAACATTGAGCCCGTAAAGTCGCATGCTAGATCTCCCGATATGACTGTTATAGAGCAAGTGTGGAGTAAAGTGAAAGTAAGGTTAAGGTCGCATTTATCACGTGACGTCCATGTTGGCCAACATAATACTATTTGGACATGGTTTTTCGGCGTTAAAATGCTTAACAATAATATTATAGGTATATTAAGTATAGCTTCATATCCTGCAAGTGATTTTAAATCGAGTATTTAAAGTTTTAACGTATATAATGATTTCATTCAAAAGATCAATACGTTAGAAGATCTATAGTGACATTTCTTTCTGTCACTAGGACCTCAATATTCTTTGTTCATATAGTTTTCCTAAAATAAATAACAAAATATCTTCAAACTTTTATTAATACGTTGAAAATACCTACCTACAGAATATAAAGCTATACCTAATATACTTATAATGTTATTGTTAAAAATTTTAAATCCGAAAAGCAATGTTAAAATGAAATTAAGTGGGTCAACATGGACGCCACGTGAAAAATGCCGCCTTAACCTTCCTTTCATTTTACTCCACACATGCTCTATAACATTCATATCGGGAGATCTAGCAGGCCACTTTACTGGCTCAATGTTATTCTGCCTCATTAATTCTTGAACAATTTTCGCTTAATGCGGACGAGCATTATCGTCTATTAATATAAAATCCTTCCTGAAATTTTGAGCAAAGGGACATTCATACACATGTCCCTGTACAACCGCATTCATAGTTTTCCCTATCAGAACAACCAAATCAATTTGCCATAACACCACCCCATATAGTCACTCCACAACCCCCCAAATGAAACCCTCGAGTCCATATTTCCTTCTTGGTTTCTTTCTCTGCAAACTAAGATTCGCCCATCAGCGTGACAAATTAAATCAACTTTCATCCATTCTACTCTGCTATTCTCCAACTGCAGCTCGGTGAGCAGGTAGCAAAAGAGGGCAGGACGCGCGTCTTCTCGCACGCAGCCCTCATTCCTGTAATCTCCTCCGAACAGTAAATGAGGAAATTACTACAGCTACTAGCTGCTCTGAGAGACATATTGACCTATGTGGCATTAAGGGTACGGCGACGGTGGACAGTCATTACCAGGTACCAGTCTTGCCGTGTCGGGTTGTTTTTATGCCTGGACGACAGCGCCCCTAGTTATGATATTTAGCACCTCCATGGATTCGGTACATTTTAAACGCTCGCCATACTGCTGCTATTCTCAAATCCATGATGTCGGCAATATCATCGAAGGTTTGACCTCGTCGTCGCGGCCTATTTGTAGACATCATTATTTAAAACTTGTTTTGCCCAACACTATCCTCCCCCGTCATCAATTCAGCATAATCCATTTAATATCACACATTAAAACATATAAGATTTGATTACCTCTCAATAGTTCTTAATCCGTATAGGTAAAACGGCCCAAAAACAATATTTTAAAATACCTTCAAGTTAATAAGGAAACTAATAAGACTGAATGCTTTTTTGAAAATCTGACGGATCCGCAAACAACAAACGATAGGTGGTCAGTACATAAAACGCACAATTTTTATAGCCTGAAGGAAATGTGTAACAACATATCTAACGCATTTGTTGATTCATTGCACTAATTAATTTCATACCCTGTATAATGGGAAATTAGAAATGCGGACATTCGGTATACCTTCTAAGACTGACTAAATGAAAAGTTGTAGGATTATCATTGGAAATATTGTTATCAGGCAGGCTCACACCCAGGGTGTCTAAAGAACAGACAACTATGTAGTTGCCTGTTCTTCAATTCGTCTGTTGTCTGTTGTATGTCAAAAACGAAGGGGCCATGAAAAATATTTGTATGCCATCTTTCGTTTCATCAAAAAGTAGCAACACTTTTCGAAAACCGCAACTCTCTATCTCTAATAACAACCGAGATACCCTGCAATTACAACGAAATCCGGACACCCTGTACATAGAATGCTTCAGGCTACGACTCGGACGGCAATTATTTTTTTAAGTACTTACACAACTTCTTCAGCAATAGGTAACAATTTATGCAGTGGCCAATGTTAATAACATTGTAATGCAATAACAAGTTTTTGTAGAGAAATATTCCACCGTCTATGTAATTTGCTTCTGTCGCTGCATTTTGCATATGTTTCATCCATGATATTATCTTTACCCGAAGTCCACTTTATCCCTGTGTTTAACTATACGCCAACTCTTTTCATTCTACCTTCCGTTGCCTTTATCGATTCCTATTGTACGTAGTTAAGCCTCAAGGGATTCCTCTTGTTAAACTTTAATGTTGTCGGAACAATTCTTTGTGCCTCGTAGATTTATTAATATTAAAACATCATATTTTGTTCATTCGAAGATTTTTAGGGCTTATATTTATTTCATGTATTACAAAACCCTAGAAAATGATTTGTTATTCTTCGTATACCTTTCTAAAAATATCCGACAGGTGAAAACATTATTATTGTATTAAAATGAAAACAAATTATATTTCGTAAGTGAACTGTCAAACCGGGTGTTTAATAAAAACCTGGTTTTGGCCAGTCATATTGTAAAACGAATTATAAATAGTTCAGTTTTGTTATATGTTTCTCCTTTAGGTCACAGGTACAATATTTAATTTTTTTATAATTTTCTACACAGAAAAAAACATTATTTTATTGCCAATAACACTAGACAACAAATTTAAAGTTTTTTTAAAGGTTTTAGGCAAAACTAGGATTTTTGATTGTATATGACTCACATGGACCCAAATGAAAATTTTTCCGAGGTCGTACATAAAAAATAGGATCACAATTTTTAGTACCGTTTATTGTATACACACACCATTTGACAATTGTAAGAGGTATATTATAAACGCCATTTTTAATTAATATTCCGGCTTTCATTATATTGATTAATACTCAACGATTATTCTCATTAATCAACTTATCACTTTTCTTCTGTCTAGACAGGCCTATCTAATGATAAATATTTATTACCATTATAAAAACAGGTAGTGCCTGAATCCTGCTGGCCGCCGGATTTGTGACGAGCAGGTCAATATCTATGACTGAGCTATTTTTATTACCGACCTTTTTTTTGTTGTTGACTAGCTCATTCTCGGCTCATTTCCAAAGTTTCAAGAAATTCACTTGGCTGCCGTTTAACTTGCCACTAGGCTATGTGGTCAAATCAACTTGGATGCAACATTTTTAATATTTAGTAAGACAAGACGGCAAATCACAATACTCTATTAAGAAAACTATACACAGGTGTAAGGGACAATGCGTAGAAAATAAGCGTTAATAGTCCTGAACAAGAAATACGTTGTCACCCCTCAAGGGGGTTGAGAAAGTTAAATTACAGAGAAAAGTAGATTTATTAACAATAAGATACACCTAAAATTTTGTTTTTGTACCTTTACTAATAGCAAAGATATTTGCCCATGCTAAGACTTTTCGGACACCCTTTATAGTAGTTATTCGGGAGTAGCTAGCACCGTATACCATTGATTTAATGACTGTCTCTTTAATACTTCATTCGTGTTTTTGCACGTATGCTAAGCACTAAATAAGGAGTAAACTTTTTTCCTAAAATCCGTGTTATTTTGGGTTATTCACTACCAAAATGCCATTTTCGATGCTAAATATGTAATAACTTAATCCAAGAATCACGTCTTCATAAGATTTTGGCTTAGGTGGTTTTGGAGAACGGGAAATTATTTTTTAGAACAGAACCTATGTCAGTTATTAATGAAGAATCGACTCCTTTGACTCTCACTAACAACGTCAGCAATTTTTAGAGTAAAATATGAAACTTCAACCACGGGATTTCATAAAAAGGTTTATTACTTAGTACCGGTTCAAGTTTAAATCTAGTTGATCAATTTTTTGTTTTGTAACTGTATGTAAGCCGTCATTCCAAACTTATGAGTTATTCTAATATTTCAGGAATTTGCTTGGTTTCCAAATGATTTTTGCATTCAAAATTGCGGCTGAAACGAATTGATCTCTTCTTGATAAATTCACGAAAAAATCAGAAATAAGTTCACAGCAAAAAACTGAGTTGTCTTACCCTAAAACTGGCCAAATTAAGCTCCCAACTAACAAACAACAATAGTGAAAGCGCCGATTTCCACAAGTTTTTAATTACCTAATTATTTTCACTCTCACCAAGTTGTAAAATAATGTATTATTTAATCCCAGAGATATTCCTATTTGAACTTTTCTTGTGTGCTATTTGAAAGTTTTACATTATACAAAATTAACAATTCTAGTTTTAATACGTGTCTAACAACCTGATGGGATCGGAAACATAAAGACCTAATCCGACTACAACCGCTGGAACAACTCAAACTACAAAATCTGATAGTTAAATTTGTGAAACTAATTTCAGTATTATTCACAAAGATTATGATAAAGCAAAGTTAATCACATTGATGATTTGTTAATTAAGATGGAAGTACAAAAGTTGTTAATACGATAGTGTAAGTAATTATACAGCGGGGACCAAAAAGTTCTCGCCAAGCAGTAAATATTATTATTTGTTTTTATATAAAACTAGTCATCATTTCCAAGAGGTCCTGTTAACTTAAAAATAAAATAAGAAAGTATAATTAATACATAGATGGTAATAAAAGCAAACAACTAAATAATTCAGGAATTAAAAACATCTCATACCATAATCGGCTGTGAAAAGAAAGAGAATATGAATATCATAAAATAATGAATTGTGCAATTTGTTAAATATATAACGAATTCAATTAAAATTAACAAAAGGATTCACTAAAATGGTTTAATACTTAAAAAATACTAATCTAAATGTAGCTACTCTAGATGGCCAGTGATTTTGACGTTTTTTTTCTGTAACTGTTGATAGGTCGCTATTAAAAACTTTCTATTACTTCTGTGATTTATTGATATCAAAAGCATTTTTATCCTGGAACTTGTTAAAATGCATATATTATTATTTTGGGGACAGTTCGTACTTAAATTACCGTTTTGCTTATAAATTTCTGAAAAAACTTCAAGGAAATTCATAGTCAAAAACTTAACTGTCTTATTCTTACACTTGTCAATTTACACTCGTAAATGTTTAAAAGCGGAATTAATGAAAAAAACTGATATAAAAAATATATCCTAAAAGTTTCTATCGCTGTCAGATACCTTAACAATTTTAATTCAATTTTAAAGAAATATAAAATATCAAAACTAAACGTTGTCTCAGAATACCTCTACAACTAATTAAAAAAAATAAATTTATCCGGTTGTGGAATATTTAGTTCTTGATGTCTTTTTAGCGACTTCAAATTTTTTTAATTTTTAATTCATGTGTAGCTGATTTTCCTTACTTAAACGTTCAATATCTTTGAAACATCCTTCTCCGCTTTTATGTGACCAGTGTTACTAATTTCTTATATTTAAATTCGATTTTATGCTACGAATTAGGATTAGGGGTATCGAACACTCACGACCATCAAATACGTGTTTGTCTTCCAATTATTGAGAAAGAATTGGCTTGGCTAGACGATTTTTTGCTTTCGTTTTTTCGATTTCCAGTGTTACTCGTATTAGCAATTTAGCATGTTATAGGAACAATATAAAGCAAACATTCTTGTTTGTAATTTTTCATTAATTAAAGAGATAAAAATAAATCACAGTGTCATTTTTGGATAGCAGAAAAATGTAGAAAATACAAATTTAGTGCTCATTGCTACTACAATACTACTACTAAACCACTTGTTTGTTTTTAAATTCTTTTTGTTTAGCTATTTGCTATAAAAACTAATGACATTTCATTATAGACACATGAAGAGATACGTAAAATCGAGAAATCAAAAATTTTTATTGTGAATCCCGCGGTTTTCAAGGAAAACTACAAAACACATTTTAATTTATTGAATTAATTGTTTCTTTTTTATGTGTCTACGCTGGAGGGGCTGTCATATTGAATCGAAACTTTGTAAATAAAACGTTTAGTTTTTTAAAAAGACGAAAAGATTTTCTGAAATTTTGAATTATCACTAAAAAAGTAATTCTAAGTACCTTTTTAAAGTAGCATTTTTCTCTAAAATGAAGAATAAACGTAGTTTACTCTTAGATTAAGTTTATATTTTTTGACCCCCTTGAATACAAAAACGATTTTTTTACGTTAATCACATTTTTTTACAAGCTAAAATTTTTATAAAGAATAACTTTTTGTTGAAAACTTCAATCCATTTGTGGTATGGGTAACCCCATCCAGAGACGTAGTAGACGAGAATGTTTAAATTTAAACAAAAATTTTTTTTCTATTAGAAGTTACATTAATTACTGTTGTAATTGAAACAATAAAAATAAGTATTACGATTAAATAAAACGTACATCCTTAGAAATAAACTTTTATTGAAACCAATAATACATTTTGTATTGAATTAAGAATAGGGTATTACTGCATCAAATAAAATGCTTTATTTAAACGACCTATTAAAAGCAATGAAACCATGTATTTCAAGCAATCTTATAACGTACTGGTTAACCATGATAAACTAATCATTGACAGAAACCGAGTTTCTATTCTGCGATACGGAATAGAGTGTGCAATTGAGTGAATTGGTATCCAATTCAATGTACGATAGTGTTTTGTGTGTGTAGTGTCCAGTGCGCAAGTGTGTGAGTGCTTAGTGCCATGGCTATAAGTCATAATAGATAAACCTCTAGGAGTCCATTGGGTGAATTTAAGTATATGAGGATTTCAGTTTTTAAGAATTTAGAGAAAAATTAATGGTTAGACCAGTTTTAATAACGATAAACGCCGCAGGCGTCAATAATAAAAAAACGACACTTAAATTGATGTCAAAATACAATTATTATAACAAAATTCAATAAATAGATAAAATATGACCACAAATCAAAATTAATGCCTATAAGTTTTAATTTTATGATCAAAATTACATGATGCAAGTGCATATCGCTGACCTTGCCATTACTTTGTGAACTCTGCCCAGGATGTATTATTCGCATAAAGTAATTTTGATAAATCCATATACTGTAGAATACTGTAGATAGATTTACGTCTAAAATAAAAAACCAGAAAAATATTTTCTTTTGTTTTCAGCGCCCCTAATACCGAACGTGACTTTTGTTTTATCAATGGAGCTGTATCTAACGAAAATAAAAACTGTTGTAACGACATTTCCTTACCTTTTCACTTTAAATGCTGAAGACAGTTTAATTACATTTCTCTGTGCTACAAAAAAAAAACATAAAACAATTAGAGTCAGATGTCCTACAAATGAATAAGCCGTTTGATTTAAATGCAAATAACGTCGATTCCAACTGAACATCCAGGGTTTACGTTAAGCTCTTTAGTGGTATAGTTACAAAGAGCTTTTGTAAAATGTTTTGGACTTTAGCTTTTGTGGACGAAATGTTAACAAATGAATATTAATTGCGTTGATCTAACCTTTTAATTTAGTACAATGTGCCTTTTAGGGATTAATTAGCCCACGTAATTTCTACAGTAATTTACTTAGTGTAAATCTGGTCTTAGGTTACCGCTACTGCACTTATTAAAAGTGTCACTGGAGTATAACATAAATATAGCGTTTAGTAACACTACACTGATTAAATGGGGTAATTCTACACATTATATTGTTCATGTTTTACACCATATACTTGGTAAAATGAAAAAAGGAATATTTTATTATATATAAAAATATAAAAATTGAGAATCAGCTCTCTAACTACCTGACGATACCTTATACTATAAGGATATGAAACAAATAATGTTAAAACAGCTATTCTCCGGGCTATATGCCCCTCCGAGCGCTGGATTACATACAGTGTTGCCAGGTGACACAGATCGTAAATCGTGAGACACGACGAAAAAAATCGTGAGATGTTGAAAATTCATTAAAAATGTAATACAATTTTATAAATTACTTTATTTTTATAATATATTGAAATTAAGGTACCTAAGTATACCTTTTAAAATACCTGTAAAATTTTACAACAATTCTTGTAAAATTTCACCTTACGGTAAATTCTACTACTCTACTCTGACTGCTTGAAACTGCTAATGGATGGCGCTGCCTGTGTCATACTGCTTATGCAGTTCGACATGAGTTAGCTTTAAGGATTGCTGTTTCGGAAGGCAGGTATGTTCGTTTATCCTGTACTACCTGTACTGACGAGAACTAAAGAGTTCGAAACCGGTATGCAGGTAACGACATCCTAACTAAAGAAAAAGCTTCCTTCTTCCTGGTAGTTTCTTGCAGACTAACCAAGTATTTTTTGTCCAACAGTGTTAGTAAAAATACGGCAAATTTTGGTATGTAATCCAGCGCTCGGAGGGGCATATAGCCCGGAGAATAGCTGTTTTAACATTATTTGTTTCATATCCTTATAGTATAAGGTATCGTCAGGTAGTTAGAGAGCTGATTCTCAATTTTTATATATTTACATGTACTCCTGACCAAGTAAGTAGACCTCATTCATTGTTGAATTTTTTATTATGTTTCTTCAGTTTACCCCGCAAAATTTCATACTAAATAGTGGAAATGCAATATTAATTATATGAGAATTTACATCTTAAAAAAATAAATGTCATGCAATTGTTATGTATTTGTGAAAATCACCTATTATGTCATGCAAATTAAATCACACATTTTGCTTTTAAAGTGTAACTTTACATGGCCTATTTTATAATTCAAAACATCTTAGGTAAATTGTACATTACATAGTTATAGAATTAAATACTATATTTTAAGCAGGAGATTTTCCTCTAAACTGAGTAAAACGTTCAGAGCTTTATCCCCATTTGTTGCAATTTTAGGTCGGCCAGAGCGTATAGCGTTTTTTACGTTTCCAGTTAGAAGAATTTTTTTTAAATTTTACTTACAGTAGATTTAGTTAATGGATTTCTGTCAGGATATTTGTCATTAAAGCTATTACAAACTTCTTGTGCGTTCGCATTCTGTCAATATAACCCAGTATTATTAAAATTTCAATTCTTTGGGTTTGCTTGTGTTTCTGTTAAATGATCTATTTTTGTAAATAAACGAAACTGACAATGTAAGATATTTCAGGTAAACCTTCGTATGCAGGTATTTTAAGTAAAATACAATAAAACAACGATGTTTGAATACCATTTTCTCAAAAACTGTCAACTTTAGGATAAAATGTTCCCAATAAGAAGTATTCAGAATTTTAAGCTGAATTCTAAAATCGAATAAAATATAGAGCGTTTCATTTAAAAAAAAAGTTCCTGTCGATTGACAACAATGCGAAACTCACCATTGGATCGGGCGTAATTTCGTATAAAATTTCATAAAAATCGTATGAACGATTTGCAAGATATTTCGAGGTTTCCATATTTTTGTTACACACTGTATAGTTAAATCTTGTCAATCCTATATGTGGTAGTTGAAGTAACTCCGTCCATAATTTAACAAATTAAATTGGTTACTAGATATTGCCTGTGCTAGGAGTAACGTGAAGTAACTTTATTAACTTGTAATTTTTGCTGTTTACATTGTACCATATAAAAAATATTATTCTGGATATTTTTCTATAAATATAAATGTAATAATTTCCCAAGATAATGTTGTGTTGCAAAAATAAGGCAGCAATAACAAAATATTAGCAAGCTACTCAAAAAATGTTATTAATACTTTAATTAAAGAAGTATATAAAAGCTGTCACGTTCCAGACTGTTGTTTTATTATTTCGGGGCTCATATCCCGAATATTAAAAGGTAAAGTGAATAAAAATCCGCTACATCTTTTCACCTCGCTTTAATTAAAATCCTTATTTACAGCAAAATCCTGGGATTTTTAATTAAACCCGACATTTTTATCTTGAAGAAGGTTATTGTATATTCCATAAGCTAGATATTAAAAAATTGACGACACGAATGGTTACTTGTACACCCGTCAATAAAAAAATTGTGCTTCTAATTTTCTGGTGCTGTATAATAAGTAGCTTCTATAATAGGCTGTTTTCCACATTGAATTTTGAATTTTACCTAGTGAAAACGTATCAGTCTTCAACCAATCAAAAAGTTACCCTGGTATCGGCTTATCGCTCGCGCGCTGCTTCAATCATGCACACTAATGCAAGATTCTGGGGACATATGGGCGAGTTTTTAATTATTAATGAAAAACATCAATTAATTTATTCGCATTATGTCACTGACGTCATCGGCCAATCAATGGATTTCAGATTAGCAAGATTTTAACAAAGGACTGATGGATAATCCAATGTTGGCTAAAATTATTGATTTTTTTCTAAATGCAGATTATACTTTCACTTATTTGTTAAATAGATTGGAACGCAATTTTGATCATTTTCGTCTCATAAATCATATTTAGAACCAAAAAAAATGAAAGTTTGCTTATGTTAATAACCTCATACTTTGGCAGTCATCGGAAACATCGGTCTTCAAGTGTGATAATTCTTAAGAGCGATCTGGTAAAAATACGTTTAATTTAGGAAAGTTAAAATTAATTTCAGCAAACTTTCATCAGTTATTTAAAAACGGTTGGTGGAAACATGATTAATGCGCTTCAAGAATCGATAAATATTAAAACTCGACCAGTGGGCGAGATGGAAAGACTGATGAAAGTTGGCTAAAGTTAGTTCTAGCGTTCATCGTTTTCCATTAGCTTGCACAGAAAAAACACTATCGTGTACTGAATTAGATACCCATTCACTCAATGACACACTCTATTCCGTATTGCATAATACAAATTCGGTTTATTTTAATTATTAGTTTATCATTGTAAACCAATGGGTTATTTAAGATTGCTTGAAATATAAGGTTTCATTGGTTTTTAATGCGGATCGTTCAAATCTAACAATTATTTGATGCCAGTAATACCCTATTCTAAGTTCAATACAAACTATCATTGGTTTCACTAGAAGTTTATTGGTAAGAATATCCACCTCATTTGATGCAAAATAGCTATTATTGTTTCAATTACAACACTAATTAATTTAATGTAATTTCTAATAGAAAGAAAACATTTTTGTTTAACTTCAATCATATATGTGTTTTGAAGAACAATAATTACTCTTATTTAATATAATGAAGAATTTCTATTACATCTATATTACACTTATATTTGAAACAAAAGAAACACGCTTTATTTTAAAATAATTTTTATTTAGTATTATTAAACATACATTGCTTAGACATTCTGTAAACATTTAAATATAAAAAAACACATTTTATTAACACCACACTGACGCGAACACTGTACACTTTTTATATTTATTTCACTCCAAATATAGGATCTGCTTCTTTGCATCTGCTGTCTGCTTTTGACTTGTATGGGTACAGGATGCAAGATGGAACAAAAAATTTGATTCATAACACTGCATCATTCGAATCTCCTAAATTTACAGCTAGATTTGGTGGAAACCATGTCTAAAAAGTACAAATTCAACAATAAACTTGCGATCATATTTAATGTTAATAGTTTTTTAACAATTCGTATCGGCTGAGTAAACAGTCTTATAATAGACTAGAGAGACTAGAGAGACTTACAAATAAAAAAACTTATTCTTGCAAATCGTTTAGATTTGTTTTACTTACCATAAAACACTGAAATTAGTTGCCCAGGCCCAGAAATGTATTATTTTTGGAGTAAAACCAGGGATGGGCGTCGACGCGTCGACTTTAATTGTCGACGTTGACGCGTCGACAATGCGTCAACAATCAAATTATCGTCGACAATGTCAACAATGTCGACAATGTCAAGACTACTAAAAATGTGAGGTTAAGTTACTTAAAATTTCAGCATCTTCAGCAACACTTGAAAGGTTGTTCTCCAATTGGGATACATTCACAAACCAATAACAGAGTGTCTTTCTCGCATTCTAAAATGTTGATACATGTTTATTTCATTCTTAAACTCGAAACAGTAAGAAACACGCTAAATTGTGATCATTATGAAAGCGATTTCGACGACGACCTTAATTAATATTATTTTCTTAATTTCAGTATTATTATTGTAAGAATCTAAGTTTTTATTAAAACGTGTTCTAAATGTATTTTTGGTATCTTTTGACGTTATTTTAATGGGCCTTATAAATTTTAAAGTGATTGTCGACATCACTTAAGTTGTCGACATCGTTTAAGTTGTCGACATCGACACCATAGTCGACGCGTCGACAATTCAATTGTTTACATGACATTGTCGACATCGCCCATCACTGAGTAAAACGCAATAAACAAACAGGCTGCAAGCTTAAACAATGATTGAATGAACAAATACCCAGCAATAGCAAAATTTTAACCCCTCCCTCTGTGAACAATAGAACTACTATTTCACCCCCATTGAATTAATATTTTTTATTATTTCTATAATACCTTATATATTTCATAACAGTTTTTATTTTATTTAAAATAATATGAGGATAATTCACTTAATTTTTAGATTTTATTATTTAAATTGTAGCTCTTGTTCGGTTAAGGCTGGAAATTTTTCCAAAAATGGTGAATGTGACATTGTCGGAGTTACTGAGGTCAGAAAAGCTAATTTTGTGTAACAGATGTTATAAAAATTAACTGCACCAAAGCCATTTCTGCAAAAATGTTAACTAATATGCCATTTTTTGGGTTATTCAGGTCAGAAAATCTAATATATGTATCATTAAAAATTTAAAAAGAGGGAGATAAGATGAAGCGAGGGGGGAAGAATAGGTGCACTAATAGAAAAAAATGCTTTATAAAAATAAACAAAATTAAGTTCACCATTAACCGCAGTTATAAATACGTAACAATATCATTTCATACTTTTCAGTACTTTTCCTTTACTGAAGATGGTTGATTTTTTTTTCAAAAAAAATTATTTTTGGTAGCAATAATTCATAAATACAACCTGAGAAAATCTAATATTAATTTCATTTCATGTACGTACCTTCTCCATCAATTACCTGTATCCGACCCCGATTTTTGCGTCATGTAATATTTAAATCTCTCTAGATATAACTAACCTGACCTAACTCATGTTTGATGTATTCATAATCATGTCATTAAAACTACACTATTATTACCAATACCACGCGGACGAAGTCGCGGGAGAAAGCTAGTTGAAAATAATTGTCATTTTCAAACTTTTTTCATTTCTAAATTTCCTTCTAATGGGTAATGGAAACTGACGCCACTTAACAGCTGATAATGTGGTTTAATAGAAGTTACCAGAAATTTCGCCAGATAAAATTTTTCAGACACATTTTTTCCGAAAATATAGTTTTTCTAAAATATATTTTAAAATCTACTTTAGGCACTGTCAATAAAAAAAATATAGGAAAAGATCCAGAATAAAAAGTATATATTTTTTTAATATTTTTGAAAAAATTTCGTATATCTTTCAAAAAGTTCGATCAAGTGATATAAAAAACATACAATGCTTAGGGTACTTTTTTTGTTATAATCCAAAATAACAGAAAAGATTTTTAATTAAAAACTAAATATTTCTTCTAATTTAAACTTACTTTTACCAGCCAAGTGGAAAAACTTCTACGGTTTCTTTAAGTCTCAGTAAAACTACTTTTTACTGAAAACTTTTAAAAAGTTTTATTCCTGGAACAAGTTTGGAATATTTGCGCTTTCAAAGTTTTTATTTATTAAAACAATTCGCTTAAATTTATATTTCCTTTCTTAACAGTGCCTTGCAGGAAAAAATCAAATTTAACAAATATTTTTCTAGCAATGTTTTGAATATATTGTGAATAGTATAAACTTCGTATTGTTAAGTTTTTCAAAATGTGAAAAAAATTACCCTTACTCGTTGTACACTCGTAGAAAAAGCTACATTCCTGACCTCTGCGTTGCAGTCTTCACAGTAGCCGGGAATCTTAGGCTTTTCCTGCTACTCGCCTACCCAAGCAAACCCAAGCAAAAAATTTTAGTAAAATAAAATTAAGTTGCCACGTGTGCCGATGTGACCGGCAAATGTACCCTTAATAATGATATGATATTACGACTGTACAGAATTTTTCTACGTCACTTTCATCCTTAATTCCTCAGAAGTTATTCAGGTGTCGTAATCCGACGGCATTTGTCAGATTACCCGTGTAATATTAACTTGTTTTAAACAGTTTACTTAACATAAATTATGTGACGCTTCTGTTGACTTTGCCAACTGTTTCTAAGCATACCTTACATTCAGACAATGTAAAATAAACATAATTTAAGTGTGTTTTGTTGTCGGTTTGGATACACGCCAAAACAGTTTCGAAAAATTTATTTTCAGCTAACATTGTTCGAATACAATAAGCAGGTGTCGTGATATAGTTCGCAAGTTTACTAAGTGTATTTATTTTATTTGGAGTTGAGATTATTTAAATTGAAATTAATGTAGATCATCTGATTTTTTAGATAATCGATATCGTCCTATTATGAAAAATATGGTTAAAATGAACACTTCGATTCCTAGTAATTGGAAGAGAAAAAGAAAGAATTCTAACTAGAAAATTTACAATGTAATAAACAAGGTTGGCTTTACTAGACTGAACCACATAGTGAATAAATGGAAACCTTGTTTATAATCCGTCATTCGAGGTGTTGCCACTTTACTTGCTTGATGCCATGAGTATGAAAGATGTGTTGATTTAATTTTCTAGATTTTATAATATTATTATTTGACGTAAACAATAAAATACCTAATAGAATACCATTTTTCCGTTAAAAACTAAAAACTTGCTTTAATTTAAATACCAATAGATATAGACTTATTTAAAAACAAGAATTTAATAAAGTAAAAGTAAATACTTAAAGAATCGACGACAACATGATTTGCTCTTCGCAGCAGCAGAAATTTAAATTACGGATACCTAATATGTAAGTACGGATACGAGCAATAAGTTAGAAAAATGTGTGTTATTTTAATAGGAATACACCGCCTAATAGGAAATATAAGAGGAAGTGCAAAATAAGTTATACTGTCTAAATTATAATTTGATTATGAAAATTGATTTATAATCTTATAATTTGGTTTTTAAAACCATACGGTTCTGCTCATCACACACAAAAAACGCCATCGTGTATTGAATTAGATACCAATTCACTCAATGACACACTCTATTCCGTATTGCACAATACAAATTCGGTTTCTTTTAATGATTAGTTTATCATTGTCAATCATTAGGTTATGAGATTGCATAAGATTTCATTGGTTTTTAATAAATATAACAATTAATTATTATTTGATGCAGTAATACCCTATTCCAAATTCAATACAAAATAATAATATATCATTGGTTTCAATAAAAGATTATTTGTACGAATATATATCTTATTTAATCGAAATACAAATTATTATTGCAAAGCTTTTTAGATTGGTTTTATTTACATACCTACCATAAAACACCGAAATGAGTTGCTCCAGTCCCCAGAATTGCAAAAGATCTATTATTTTTGGCGTAACTTTAACGCAATAAACAAATAGGCTGCAAGCTCTCCAAAGGGTGTCCGCGAGCAATAGAAGTAATATTTCAGTCAACAATGGAACCCATTGAATTAATATTTTTTATTAATTCTCTAATACCTTATATGATTTCTTGGAGTGTTTACTTTAATTAACATGATCTAAGGACTATTGACTTAATTTTTGGATTTTCTATTTAAACTGCAGGTCTTGTTCGTTTAATAAAATATATTGTAATTTGAATCACACCGCCTACAAATACCAATTTTTCGCCCAATTATATTTAAGCACTCTCATCAAATAGCTTAATTTTTTGGTTGTAGCAATTCTACACTCTATGGAATAATAGAAATTTATTGGTTTCTAATAATTTTTTGGTCATTGAGAAAATGGTAATATAGTTTTCAAAGAAGTAGGAATAGTTTTGAACTTCAATAATAAGTCTATTTTTAAAGAAATATTTTTTTTTGGAATTATTTCAATAACGTTTTGTTAAGACAATATTAACTTTAATATAACTAATGCGACAGTGGTCAAAAATAATAGTATTATTAAAAATAGCATAGCAGCTATTTTAAAAGAAAAGTCTTTGTATAGTTTGTTTCAAACCCAGTTTAAAGGAATGCTCGCTACAGGCTAGCGAATTTTTTTAAAGTTAGTAATGCCAATGTTGCTGCAATCCTCAATTTTCAGCTCGCTCCAGGGAGAATTATTTATTTATTCCTGCAGATCAACCCAACCGGATGATCAACATGTTTATTCGGTAAACTACCCATGTTGCAATTTCTATATATTTACGTTTGAAAATTAATGTCAGCAAAACTTTTCTTATGTACCTAATTGTTTCCTATTTTTAAAATTTTTATTTTAAATTTTTTTTTCTGTTAATGTCGCAACGTTCTTATGGCATAAAGTAATTTTACTTATTTAGTGCAAAGTGTTAGTGAATGACACTGGGCACACACACTGAAATTTATTCGCAATTTAATCCGAGGTGAAGCCGAGTTAAGCATCATGCCAAATGCTATACTATATACTTTCCGTGTGTGTTACATTCATCATTTTCAGCGATCCTAAAAAAAAAAACATTTTGAAAAAAATCTACGCCAGAATGTATCTATGAGACTTTTGCCGTTGCCATAGTTACCAAATTGTTAGAAAGATACCTGAAATAAAATATAACGAATGCGTGTTTTCTTTGGTTTTTAGGTCATGTTGCCAAACAGAGAATTATGGCAAAATAGTATATTAAATACCAAGGGACTAAATTAGGTCATTTAGTCAGAGCAAAACTTAGTGCCCGAGCAAGGGCACCAATTGCACAAGGGATTTAGAGACCCTTTATTCCCGTAGTACATACGCTATTTTTTGCACTATAAAAATTATAGGACACCAAGTTAACAAATTTTTTTTAGCATTATTGTTAAAATCATTTTGAACTACAATAAGACGCATGCATACATGTAATAATCGTTTATTACACAATCATAATGGCCTGTCTACTACGGAAACAAAGAGATTTTGTTTAAAATTGTCAAACATTTTTGAGGTTTTACACGATAGTTTGAAACTATGAGCGAATTTAAATTATTGAAACTGACAGAGATATTGCGGATGCTACATCGAGCTTATTGCCGCCCAAATTGAGAAAAATATATGAAAAGCAATACGAAGATTTTGCAACCTGATGCCATTCCAAGAAAATAACTGAATATACAGAAAACGTACTTCTAGCATATTTTCTTCAAAAATCGAGGACACTGCGAAGCTTGACCGTATTATCCCAGTTTCCAATGATCCAGGTTAAAAACAATATAGACATTGGTAAATTTTCCAAGCTAATATCATTTTCAAAAAGAAAAGGTGATGGATACAAAACTAAAATTTTGACTTCAGAACAAGTGGAAAATTAAATAGGTTTTAAAATGTTTTCTAACGATACTTTTTGTTTTTTCTAGTTACTACAGGAATGAGAAATACCTTTTAAGGGGATTTAAAGCACATTTTTAATCCCTCGGGGACTAAAGTGACACTTTAGTCCCCAAAAGTAGGGACTAAAATAGCCTTTCTTAGCTACGGGGTGCAGCAAATCATTTGTGTCACGTCTCGACTACAGAAAAAATTCCTGTAAATGGCAATTTAGTTAGTAATATCAGGGTTTCTCGCTGTGATTTTTACATAAGAAAATACTTTAGAAAATTTATTCTTTATTGCTTAAGATGAAAGTTTTCTGGTCATAAAGTTGCAGAGAATGTAAGAAGGATTTATAGCGCACTCGGCAAGATAGAATTGAAAATATGTTACAGCGAAAGGAGGTGTAAGCCACTGATGAAAATTCTATTACGTGACTGACATAACAATAAAATCCGATTTAGAGGGTTTTGATCACAAAACGGCATGATATCTACCCAGATCCTAAAAAGTCTGTCAAGTGCCACCTGTACTTGCACAATTAGTGCTCCTTGCCATTAGCTCCCCGCTTAACATGTCTAAAATATATTACTAAAAATAAAGCTTTCAGCCTCTAGAAATTTCAGTTATTTTAATGCTATAATAACAGTATCTTCTTAATTGCTTTAAACATTAACTCTAACTCTGGTAGGCCGAATTTGTTCACAAATAAACAGTGAAACTCCTTTACTGGAAGTAAATAAACTAGCAAGTACGCTGACAACACAATTAGGCAAAAATCAACATTTAAGAGGCTCCATTTACCCATGGATATTTTTAATACAAGCGAAGAGAAAATTAACGACTACCGAGCTAAAATTAATACAGAGGGCGAAAGGCCGAGTTAAGAGTTTTTTTATATAACGAATTATAGCAATTACAAACCAGGGAAATCCTAAGACCTAAGGGGTTAATTTATTTTAATTTCTTTTAATAACGATAAATGACAACACTTTGTCAGTGACAAAGTTTCGTTTATAAGTAAGGAATAAATATTGCACTGGCTTTATGAAAAGGGTTTTATCTCCAGTCCCGTTAAACCTTTAAGTCATTTAAAATAAACTGGCAAGCGATGCAATATATAACTCGATCATTTCTTTAAAGTAAATATTTTATATTTTTATACTCACTTATTGACTTCCTTATTTTTATTGCAAATCTTTGTAATTTTACTAACTTGTATATCCAAAATATTATTTATGTGAAAGCTGACCTAAATATTTCTGAAAGTTTTATTAAAACTATTTAAAAAAATACTAAAAAAATTAAGGCTAGCATATAATATTAAGAGTAGGAATCAACCTTTAAACCCAGTAATGTATTTTTTGTTGTTTTATCCAGTATTTAGCTTTAATATTGTTGTTGGTAAATCCTAAATTGCCCGAATCAGCTTTTTTAAAGCCTTGTTCAATTTTCCACTGAATAAGCTATCACTAATGGTGAAAATACTTAAACAAACGAATACATTTTCTTTCAAAACCAACGAAAACATAAAACAAACACAGAGTTCAAAAGGTTTGTTAGGTTATGTCGTTTGACAACTGTCACCTTAGGTAACTGACAGAAATGGTTTGTTCCACGATTACATTCCTTGCGGATATCTCGATTCAAAGCCCATAACGGTGTTAAGCTATCCTTTTATAATGAGTAATGTTGAAAGAGTCGGATATAAATAGTTGATTACCTTTATGTTGATTATTGAGAGCTATGAAATAGTTTTATATCCAATCTTTTGTATTATATGTCAGACATTATGACAACAATGCAAATAGATATATTATCTTATTGGTGTGAAATATGGCGGATTTTTTAAATCCTTTCAAATTTTCACGTTCAATATATTGCCGTAGACTTGTCTTAAGAAAAATTTGATTTCATTTTGATAAACTATTGTTTAACTTATAAATAGTGTTTAAATTCTACTGAGTGTAACAGACCCATGCGCGATTAATTCCATACTTTGACGACGTTTTTTTGATCGTCATGTCTCTTTTATGCTTTTAAACCGAAATGTAACTATTTTTTTATGACAAATATCTAAGCAACAGCCATGCCTAAAACAAAATAATAGAGATGGGAGATTATTAGCTGCTAAGGTAGCAAAATTTAGGATAAAGCCAAATGAATTTTGTATAAAACACTAAAAAAAAATGTAATCTGCGGAAAGATGGATTTTTTTTAAATAACTGGTGACTCACTATGTTACTATCCATTGGCTCTGACTGACTGCCTATTTTATGCATGCAGACTTGTCGTGAATTAATGAATATTTCTATTCGACCGCCTGTATTTTTATGTTAGATTTGTCACACATAGAAGCTCGATCTCAACTATTTTAAAATAAAAAAATATATCCTTGAAAATTCCATAGCTAATCCCTCGGCTAATCCTATGTGTACTATATAACATGTGTAAATTTAAAAATGTCACCTCGTGTAGGCTGTAACTAATTCTGTTCATTGTTCAAATATTTGTCGGTAATTAACGCATGTGACTTAAATGATTTTAAAATATGCATAAGCACGAATATTAAATAATAAAAAGTAATGGGTCTGTTTCGCATTTTTATTAGAAGTCTTTTGGAAAGTACGCTCAAAATATAGCAATAAAGTCCTAAATATCCACGTTACCTTTCCAAGAAAATGTAACGTTTTTGATTGGTTGCATTTTGTCAGTGTTGCCAGTAGGCGCGGGTCATTTGGTCAATGACCCATCTAAAATTTTGAACGATCTACCTAATAATTTATTTTTAATTTTTTAAAGCCACAAAGAATCTTTTGTTTCATAAAAGTGCAAGTTCCATGATGCGAAACCTCCCCAAGAAAGAATTAAGCCAAGCCATCGTCGAAAGATTATCCAAGATTGCTCCGGGCTGGCGTATTTTAAATTGACCTCATAGGTTTATATGGACGATATAAATTCATTAAAACTAAGAGAGAAACAGACATACGCGCATTAGGAAGTTAAAAAGAGACATAATTGGTCGACGGCCCACCAATAATATCGGGCCACTCCCACTATGGAAATACATTCCAACCGCCCCGTAAAATATACTCTTTCAAAACATTTCGTTTGGAAAAAGAAAAACTAATTAGGTAGCTAATATGCGCATTGTATTTGCATTGTATTAATGTATTATTAATTAGCGATTAAATATAAAAATCGTGTGTATTGGCAACAAGTTAGCACTTGTTGCTCGATACAATATTTTTAACATTATTGGCAATCTCATATTTACTACAGCTGGCAGCCTGCACGTGCGTAGACAAAGATCGTATTACTATGTATCGATACCTACCGATACTTACCGAAAAAGTATCGATACTCTCATGTATCGGTATCGAAAGGTTTACACAACATGTTTTTTGGGAATAACACTCAAGAAAGTGCTTTTACTTTTTGCCGGTTGCATATTTGCAATTTAAACAAAATACAGTTACTAATTAATTACTTGACCATGCGCAATTAGTAGAATAGAGTATAGAGGTTACGTTACATGTAAAAATAAAAGGAGCGCCTGGCAAATATATTTGTCCATACTTGAGATTTTAAGTAGTACATACGAGATAACCAATAATATACAAAAAATTGCACCTGAACAAGTGCTAAAATCGTTGCCGATACACCTTTTAGTGCCTATCTAATTTTTTAAATGACCAAAGTTTTTAAAAAAATTCACCCAAGCCCGGCATAGAACCCACAAGCTATCGGTTCAATAGCGGATACTCTACCTCTGGACCACATTGCTAAGGCAAGAAAACCGGTAAACGTGTTACTAGTGCATCATATACTTATATTTTTGGCAACATCTAGGAACCTAAAAGTAGGCGCTAATAAAATAAATATTCTATTCTGGTTAAGGCGCCAATGCCGCTAATGAGCCACGGATCGAATTACCTCAAGAAACAACAGCCAAATGATTCCTATGCAAATAAAACTGGAATTAAATATCACTTTAACTAAGGTATAATAGATGGCGGTGGTAGCAAAGTAACTAATTGGTTTCGATACCAATACTGCAAGAAAAGTATCGATACCTACTTGGTATCGTTATAAAAGTATCGATGCCAAAAATACTCGATACTATTGCAAAAGTATCGATACTTTTGAGGTATCGAAGTATCGTTAGCATCCCTAGGCGCGACTTCTATTGAGGAAACGCTAAACGTATCAAAACGGGAAGCCGCTAACAATCTACTTATCTAGAGTATTAAAACACATAGAAAAAAGCCATAAACATCTAGAGTAGCAATGTTCAATATACTGCAGTACCTTATTATTTTTGCGCTGTTTATTTGTAGGTAAATACTTTTTCGGCACATTATTAAAAAACCGTCCTTAATTAAAAAAGTGTATTTTGCTTGTTGCGTTGATATCACTAGTTGCCCACGAAATTTTGACCCACCTGTAAAAAAAACTCATGGGCCGCGCCTGGTTATCAGTATGATTTTCTTTAATTTGTTACTTTAAGAGCAGCACTAACAACATCCAAGCTTTATTTCAACAAGAAATAATATAAGTTTATTTAATTTTCTTAAGAAATAATAATACATCCACCTGCTGTTCCATACGTTTCAATTAAAAATCTGATGAAAACAATTTAAATATGTGATTAAGTTACAGCTGTGCTTTATTTATTACTGATATTATATACAGAGTGTCCCGCTTTTCATAAATCCACTCCAGTTTCTCTGTTATTAATAAAGCGATTTTCTTCAAATTTGGGTAGTACATAATAATTGTATATTGGAAAAATAAAATATTTGGTGTAGTAAAAATTTACATTTATCATTGGCGTGCTGTTTTAGTGGGCAGAAGGGATTCGATTTTTCGGAAAAATTATGTAAGGGCTTGTTTTAAATAATTTTTGTTGTCATGTCTGTATTCAGCGTCCCCAAAATTCACTTAATCCATATTCTCAAAATCTTAAAAACTGATTAAGGCAGGAAGAAAAAATTATGAATTTAATAAAAACACCTAATAAATAATAATGACAATGTCAAAAGTTACACAAAAGCTTTAATATTAATTCCAAAGAACTCGGGCATTTATGAAAATATCATGCACAAAAATAACACTGGTCGGCGTGATTTCTGAAGTCGAAGTTTTGTAAGGAAATTTGTTATTCATAATTTTTTCCTTGCTGCTTTCGTCAGTTTTTGAGATTTTGAGAACATTGATTAAGGGGTTTTTGGGGATGCTGAATCTAAATATGAAAACAAAAATTATTTGACATAAGCCCTAATATACTTTTTCCAAAATATCGAGCTCCTCCTACCAGCTAAAACAGCACCCAATAATAAATGTAAATTTTACTACGCCAAGTATCTTATTTTTCCAACATACAATTACCATCCAAATTTAAAGAAAATCAGATTAATGTTAAAAAGAAATTGGGGTGGATTTATGAAAAGTGGGACACACTGTATACAAATAAGGGAAAGAAAGAGAACAAGAACGGTCATTTTGGTAATGTTATTTGCGAGGGGCGGCTAACTCCCAAAAAAAGTGTACACAGATTTTAAATCAGTATTGATTTAATCTGATTTAACATGATTTAATTGCTGTAACGCGCTGCCCAGCACTGTAGGTGATGCCAAATTGGGATGATGATTTAACGAATGTTAGGTGATTTTTGTGATTTATTGATGATTTATGGTGATTTAAATCGATTTTACATGATATAAAGTGATTTAACTTAATTTCAAATGATTTAAAGCCATTTAAATTGATGTAAGTGATTTTAAAAAATCAAAAAATCTAACGATTTAAGAAAGATTTAAAATGATTTAATGTGATTTAACAATAGTATGTACACAGATTTAAGGGAGTGAGCCGCCCCTCGGTTATTTGAAAATAAGGAAACTTTTTACATGATGTTCTTATAAGATCTGTGACATTTCATGGTAAGCATTGGCCTCAACTACGCCGATTCAAAGGATAAATATGTCATTGTTGTGATATTCCTCGCCTCGTCGTCCAACTACTGTATCTTTTTGCGGTTATAGAGAATGGATTAAACAGAATGCGGCACGATTCGTATTAATTACTAGCTGGATCGGCTGGTTAAAATTTCATAGAAATATATTCGTGTTAAAATTTGTATGGGAGTTAGATTAAAATCTGTTACTGGCAAAAATAGTGAGTTATATGTAACAATATAAACAAATGCGCTAAAAGTATTATTAAAACAAGCTATTCCATTTTACACGTAAAATTTAAACGTACTATTTACTATTATACCCCCAGAAATCTGTTTCTCTGAATCTTTTACTAATGTTTTCATTTATAGTGGTAGATTGTAGTGACGAGCTTCACCTAGAATGGTTTTTTATAGTTTTTCTTCATTTTTACACAGTTTATGATATCCACTTTTATTTTATTAAAAATGGTATTTGAAATCGATTTTGTTTAACTGATCAATTGTTTTGACAAGCAAATTAACAAATTTTTAATAGACTGGTTTTTAAAGACTTTCAACAGTGTAATATAAAAAATATACGGTAGTTTATATTCTTACATATTTATCATATTTGTCTTCGCATATGTTTATGCGAAATCTACTTTATTACAATCATTTTTATTTTCACGCCTACAGCACTGAGGCAAGAGTACATAACAATATTTCATTTTACGAAATTCCATTTAACAAATGCTTGATATGAAATTTTTCCTGGGACTTCCATTTACAAAACTACCTTGCAAGATTTCAGGGGTAATATTTCCACAATAAACGGCCATTGTGTACTTTTGTGAAGTAGTTGCCAAGGGAACTACCACATAATAATTTTATATTACCCCTGTTAAAATATTGTTTTCGTTTTCTTTTTATTTTGGTTATCACTGAACTTGGAACGTAGCATTTGGTGTTTAAACAGCCGGTTCTAAGAAATTTCACCTCTTTGATAAAGAAAATAATGTTTGTTTTACCGTGGGTCCACAAAATGTTGAACATTTTTTAAATTTTGGAGTGCAATATGAGTTTAATAGTACAGCTTCTTATTTTATGTGCAATTAGTAACAAGGCAGGCGAGAGCTTTCATCAAGATATAAAGGAAATGGAGCAGTGCTAACAAGGACGATTGAGAGTGATCATTGTCATTCTCTATGTCGATTTCAATTACTGCTGGATAATATCCAAACAATAACAGCAGAGATACAATAAAAGAAGCTTGTATAATTGTGTATCCAAAAAACTAATAAAAACCCTCGGTCTAAATGGGCAGTTTGCTTTCACTCTTGTTGAAGATCATCAGACTGCCGCAGGTAACACCCTCAGTAGCAGATAAAATACAATTTCTTATGACAAAAACGGTAGAGAATACGCAATACCGTCACCTATGGGGCTACTGTAATAAAGGAACGGTTCACACTAATGGACGTCAAGCTGTTGCTGTTATGCAGACAACCCATAAAATAAGAAACATGCGCGGGTGCAACACTCGGCACCGGGATCGGTGCGTTCCCTCAGATCGCCATTATATTGTGGACTTCACTAGGATATACGCAGGATGTACTTATATTCGGTTGTGGTGTCAAGGGTGTTGCTAGAGCGCATGTTCCGTGTTTAATGGGTTGCCTGTAACTGTAGCCTTTTTGCCGTGAGAACAGTTTATGGATGGTTTATGGTGACCGAACATGATATGTTCGGTATATTGTCACAAGTGGAGAGAACAATAATATTTCGTAGATCAATATTCGGATGTTCAATAGATAAACTATTTTATTTATTCATAAGTTATTGCCCTCCACATTAGCAGGATGTAGCTTATTTATTGAATATGCATTAAAATTGCAACTATGAAATATTAAAGTTCTTTTATAAAATCAAACAATTACAAATAATTTATTTAAATGACTCTGAATCATCAAGTCTTCTTGGTTTCTGACCCAAAGTCAATATTTCCTAAAAAGGGGGAAAACTGCTGACTGGATGATAGGGCAATGAGAAAGACGAGTGTGGCACTTTTGAGTTAGACTTCAAGTTAGACTGGTACACGATCCCCGGTCCGGTGCCCCTCGGGCGCCGGAATTTACGTTGTGATCGATTGTGAAATATTGGTACAAGAAATAATCTTCAAATTTATATCAATGTAAATAATATAAACTTAAGTTAAGGGCCTGTGTCACGCCCTATTTTTAGAGCGCGGCTAGGGGCGTAGAGGTAACGGAACTTTAACTAGATTAAAATTAAACGCAAGTTAAAAAGAATCTTAAATTATTTATTCACAATAAATAGGAAAGTATAAAATGATTCAATCTTGACATAAAATAAAAAACACATATATGTAATTACTCTTAAAAGACAACCTTCGCAACTGGATTTTCTATTACGCACATTGGTATAAATTTCAATATCATTTATTCTACCAATATTTCACAATCTATCAAAATGTAAAATCTGGCGCCCGACGGGGGACCGTGTACCAGTCTAATTTGAAGTCTAACTCAAAAGTGCCTCTTAACACATTCGTCTTTCTTATCTTATCACCCTATCATCCAGTCAGCAAGTTTTCCCCTTTTTAGGAAATATTGACTTTGGGTCAGAAACTGCGATTCTGCTGAATGGATGATTCTGCGTCGTTTGAATAAATTATTTAAAGTAAGTGTTTGATTTTATAAAGGAACTTTATGCATATTAAATAAATAAGCTACAACCCACCAAAGTAGAGGGCAGTAACTTAAAAATAAGTAAAATAAGATTATAGTTTATCTATTGAACTTCCGAATATTGATCTATATTGGTTTTTCCACTTGTGACAATATTATACCGGTTTATGATGGGTTTTGCAGATGTCATATCGATCCCCACCTGTTTTGGTTACACCGGATTATGTCGCGGAAACGCACCAGATGACGGAAATTGTGATTTAAGGTTAGGTAAACAAAGCCAGCAATTTGTATATTCCTTAATTATTGAGTATTTTAGCTTGTCCTACTAACTTTTTCTCGGTGATGGTTGTATTTCTTTTTTTGGCAGAATTAATTTGTAGGACAGTTTATTTTGACCAAAACACAGATTTTTTAAATTGACACATTGACGATATAACTTATAACTTCTTCTACGAATTATTAGAATCGGAGTTTATGAACTGGGATTATATTTCAGAAGAGAAGTTAGTTTTGCAGGAAAGTTTTCATCAGCCTTATCTTTTGAAATCCACAGGGAATCGTGGCTAGACTTGTTAAATGAAGAAGTTTTTTATCGGCTTTATCGTATGAAAAAAATTTCTTTGTAAAATTAGTGGAAATTAATGCGAACTGATACATATCACTTAATAAGAAATAAATATCGAGGGGTAAACATCCAGTTCTACCAGAAAAAACAGAACTTATTTTTCTGTGGTATATCTAAAGAGGATACTTTAAATGCAATAGCAATAGTTTTATGTAGTACCATCTACTGTGATGAGAATTGTAAATGCTTTACTCCATATCCGTTTCCATTTTTTGTATGCTCATTTACTATTTAAAGAAAAAACAAGAATTGAAGAAAAAGTTTCAACACAGCAACACAAAATAACCACAAACATTACGACAGCGGATCAAGAATAACCTGCTCCGGAACAGGTTATGAAGGTTTATGGTAAATGTCAAAAACAGTGACGTCATTGACTGTGTCATGATTATTTCCCCTCTGATAGTTCTACATAAGAAAAATGTGATATTCTTGGTTGTGACGTTACATAGTATGTAAATAAGTGCTAGTATGATTGATTGTAAATTCAAACGCTAATTTACTTTTCTCATTATTTTCCAAGAACAATCGGATAATTTGCCGACTGACTAACGTATTCAATTCTTTTTGTTGACGACAGTTGGTGCATTTATGACGACCGATTATTTTTGTACAAATCCTGACTTTACCCACATCTGCAGAAATCTGCAGTAAAAGCCACAATGTATTTGTTAAAGATTTATTCAGTGTTACGCGCTAATAAGTTCAAATAAGTTTTTTCATTTCATTTATCATACGCTCTACTTTGACAATAGTAAATCGTAACCTCAATATTTGTATACCTTTCGATATGGTTTATTATAACAGTAATAAATGAAAAATATGCTTGTATTTGACGGTACTAACATTTAATGATATTTATGTAAATTTTCTAATTAATTCTGCACTACTTTTCTCTAATTTCAGCTGTTCTTGGCACAGGAAAAATAGTTTTTTACGGGAACTTGCAGCGATAATACAACACTTATAGGGTAATCTTTGACAAATAAAAAAAAACATACAAATTACATTGGAGTAAATTAGAGTATGGATAAGCGATTCCAGTTAGGTATGAGTATTGGCAACTATACACTCGATGATATTCTTAAACACAATTTTTTGCTTTTAATGTGAAAAATCGGCACGTGAAAAATTCCGAGCAGAAAGATAAAAAGTTTGAATTTAACTTAGCACGTCAATGGATCGCCCGCGAAAATTGCGGCTTTTTAAATTGGAATAAATTATATCGAAAATTGAAAAAAAAACGCGAGCTAAATTATCCTGCTATTTTTTTTTTCAAAATATTTATAGATTTGTAATGACTTGCTTAAACGACTTATGTAAAAACATACATGCATATTCTCTATTACCACTATAACATACTTTAACTAAATGAGGCACTAGAATCAAAACATCTTTCAAACAAACTGCATTTTTGTAAACCTGTATTATTTAAAAATATATACATTTTTTCGAATAAGTTTTGCTGATCTGTGGATTTGTGCAACAAAAATCTCTTGACGTTCCATTTATTTACCAGTTATTTATTTAGTATACCTATCTGACAATAGTCATTGCACGGCATTAACTCGCTACCGCGTTGACAGAATTAGAAGGGAATAAATGTTAATAAAAAAAGAGGTTGTGTTTACGCGATAAGCTCCAAAGCTAAAAATAGCCGGGAAAATTATGCATGTAGGCCGAATAATAAAATGGATGCAGTTTTTATGCGGCATGCAATAAATTGTGCTGTTTAATTAAAAATTTATTCAATTCAACTCAAATGGCTGCCGTATCAGATCTGGAGGTTAAAAACAGGCCTGACAAAGTGTCATAGAGAGGCGAAATAATAACAGGAAATGGCGAAAAAAGCTTGCTACGGGAAACAAAGCATTATTTTATTTAAAAGTTGTTTGTAGGAAAAAAATCAGCCTGACATGAAAACAAATAGACTAAGAGATATGTAGATAAATAGACAGATAGATACAGGCGAAATAAAAATTTGCAAACTCGCGTAACACTGAACAGAATGGTATTGTTTCCATTGTAAAAATATAATATTCCCAAAAAACACACTCACTGTTATCTGATTTTTACGATACAGAATTATCTCAAGAAATTATTATCCCTAGTTTTTTAAAAAATATCCAAACAATATTCTTCAAATAGTCAATCTTGATTGGTTGGTTCTTTTAGGATAAAGGCGCGTCTGTGACTAAAGATGGGGAAGATAAAGATGCACACAAAAAGTTATCAAGCTGTAAAGCACAGCAATACAGCAATAAACATAGACAAAAATAAACTCTCCAAAGAACCAACACGACAAGAAAGAACATCAGGTCAACTGGAAGAGGAATTTAAACATTAACACTCCAAAAAGACAGAGCTGAGGAAATATGGAATAAAACCAAAAATATACTAAATACATACAAGAAACTAAGCTTCAGGGAAAATAAGGAACGAAAAAACAAAAATGGATGACAGATGATGTTCTCAGTTGGACCAAAGGCGGAAATATAGAAACAATAATAATATCGAGTATAAAAGACTCCAAAGTGAAATTAGACGAAGAATAAGCCGAACAAAATAGCAATGTGCTAAAATCGAGGACTAGAAGAACAAGCACGATCTCTTTCAGTTACACAGAAAATTAAAAGAAGTGAATTGTACCAATCGAGAACATTATCTCCAAATTATAGAAGACTGAAATGGAAATAAACTATTATATATTAATCATCAACTGACCAGGTGGAAGAAATATAAGAGCTGTTTGATGATGATAGACCATACCTCGATACACCAGACTATTTCAGGCCCCCTAATTACCAGAGACGAAGTCAAGCGGGCAATAAATATTGCAAAAAACGGAACGGCAAGTGGTTCGGGTCAACTGAGCACTGAGATACTCAAACTTCTGGGAGAAGATAGAATCGAAATTCTGACGAAAATAACTCCATATATGAGACTGAAAAGATACCGACTGATTGGCTGAAATCAACATTCGCAATGATTCCCAAGAAGAGCAAAACAACGAAATGTCATGAATACAGGACAATTAGCCTGATGAGTCACGGTCTGAAGATATATTTCTTTGCGTAATACATGGCAGAATATACAAAAAGCTGGAAGAAAAGATTGGAGTCACTCAGTTCGGCTTTCGAAGCCGACTTGGAACAAGAGAAGCATTATGTGGTATTCATGTGTTAATTCAAAAGTGTCCAAGGATTTTGAGAAGGCTTTTGACAACGCAAAACATGAAAAAATGATGGAAATTCTAAAAATATCCAGCATAGACGACAAGGACGGCCGAGTTGTTGTTAATCTGTACTGGTAATTAGCAAGGTAAGACTGGAACATCAACTGTCAGACGAAATTAATATAAAAAGGAAGTCCGCAAAGGCTGCATTTTGTCGCCACTAATCTTCAACCTCTATTCGGAACTAACATTAAGGGTGTAACAATTAACAATTTTAGATTTGGCTGACGATACTCTGATACTAACCAACAGTAGTGAGAACTTGCAAAATGTAATGAATTAATTATTATCGAATAAATGTGAACAATTTGGCCTGAAACTGAACATCAGGAAAACTAAATATATGATCATTAGCAAAGATGCGGACGTCGAAGACAATGCATATCGGTAAATGGTAGGTACAGCACCATTAATGAAAACAGGGACCCATTCGTTGAAATCAATCCGGATTGAGAAGGCAAGGCAGCATTCTCAAAGATGAAAATAGTTCTGTGTGGTCATGATTTTAGATTCGATTTAAGGATGAGAATGGTAAGGTGTTATGTTTTTCCTGTTATTTTGTACGGCGTGGAAGCTTGGATACATACAGAAGCTACGATTAAAAGATTGCAGTCATTTGAACTATGGGTCTATAGACGCCTTCTAAAGATCAGCTGGGTAGAAATAGTTACCAATAACGACGTACTCCTTCAGATAAACAAGGAATTTGAAATAGGTAAGACCACAAAAAGCAAGAACTAAGTATGTCGGCCACATAATGAGACGCAGGAAAATATGAAATTCTCCATTTGATTATACAGGGAAAGGTCGCCAGTAAGCGTGGGCCAGGTAAAAAAAGAACTCCTTGGGTCAAGAAACTACGAGAATGGTATGAAAGAAATCCGTTCAATGGTTCCGGGCAGCAGTCAACAAAACCACCGTAATAAATATAATAGTCAACATGTTAGCCAGCGTGGCATCAGCGTAAAAAATAATAGTACAACTTCAAATTACAAAAAATTATAAATCTTTCAAATACGCATAAAACCTCACTTCCAACTATGATTCTTAGCTGTATTTTTGCGATCAAAAATTAAGCGATGGACGTGTTGCTATTCACAGTCGAGCCATTTTCTAGTAGATTTTGAGAGTAGAATTTGTAGTTCTTTTGTATCAACAGTGTAACCAAGCTATACGAATTCTTTCAAAAAAAATTGTAAAATTTTAAAAATTATGTGTAAATACACAGGGTTAATCTCAAAAGATGTAATATTATTTACACATTATACATAAAATTAATACGTATTTTTACAGCACATATATTTTAAATATTCTTTAGATATGCATGTGTTTAAAAACACACATTTTACGTAAAATGTGTAAGAAATATTATATTTTTTGGTATTGAAATTGTGTATTCATAAATAATTTTTATAATCTTACAAATGTATTTAAAAAAAAACTTATATTTGTAACTTTAAATTGTACAATTGCTTTTTATATAATAACCGCGCCTGATGGTCTTAGTCATTGTGTACATATTTACCCACAATTTCAAAAATTAAGTGCCAATACACAATTTTAATACCAATATATAAATGTAATACCTGTTATTTACACAATATATGTAGAATGTGTATTTTTAAAACACACTGTATTTTCTTTAAGTTAAATGTTAATTCACAGACAAATTGCAGTAATATTTATTTATTTAAACTCTTCAATTTAAAAAGTAAATAAACACAAGGTATATTCACAGATACAATGTGATTTTTCAAAAGAATTGTAAAAATAAAACCAAATTTATGGTAAATTTCCATTACACAATGTTTGTAAAATTTACATAATTTTTTCTGGCAACCCATAATCAATTATTTTTATTGCAATTGTACACAAAATTGTTTTCAGTAACAAGGGCACAAACAAATTTAAGGATATCGATCTTAAAATTTTTGTTTCTCCCCTATCGGGTATTTGACTTTTCATCATACACTAAATAATACCTAGACGAACACTGCCGTGCAACGAAAAGCGGGCGTCATTTGAGACATTTGGTGGTTTTACTGGTTTATGGTTTAAAAGTTTGTTTGTCTACCATTATATAAATATGTATACTATCTATATACCTACATGTATATATAATGGTGGATAAACAATTTTTTAAATCGTAAACCATCACCTAACCCACCAAATGTCTCAAAGGAGACCGGCTTTTCGGTGTATTCGAGTGTCTGTCTATATTCTTTATAGTCTCTGATTTTCATGATTTTAATAACGGTCAAATTTTGTTTTTAGGTATGCACCAATTTCTCACGGCACAAAGTTATTTTACATTTTTGCAAACTTGTTGGACCACTCTGTAGACGCACAACGGGGCTCTTTAGCCAATCTCTGATATTAGTGACTAAGTGACTGACCTTACAACACCAAGGGCCTCTAAATTTTTATTATAAAATTTTGTAGGTTCGACGTCGCTAACAGGAAATGGCTCAAAATCTTGTTGTGGGAAACAAAGCCGTATTTTATTTAAAAGTTGTTACTGGGGAAAAATTCATCTGACAAAAAGATAAATAAATAAACAGAGCACACAAAAATCTTTTGAAACATGCTTTGTAACGTTCCTTTGCAACAAAGGGTTAAATGTAGCTGAACAGCTCGAGGCAAGACAGCAACGAACTGACGGCTGCAGGTAGTCAAAGTTTTTACCCTTTTTAAATGCGGCTTTACAGAGCCATTTTGAAACGAAACAAAAAAATAACTGATTTGTGTTGGATAGTTAATTTTTGTTATATTATTCAAGTACCTATATACTATAAGAATTTGTCACTACGATCGTTTTAAAAACTAGACTTTTTTTAAGCCTGTAAGTACCAATCAAATCCAATCAAACCCAAAATTTACAATCTCCACCTTATTAGGCGTAGTTAGAGGGGGGGCTTGGGGTGCTTAGCACCCCAAGCATCTAATTAGCACACCAAACAAAATTTTTGACCAAATACTGAATAGGATATAGGGCTTAAGCACGCCTGAACTTGACTGACAGTGAAAAGAATGCGGGCAAAAAAACATGGCACTCTGCAATGTTACCTAATTATTTTAATGAAATGAGTGGTTTTATTACAAACATTATTAGACCTACATATTGACTTTATTTAATAATAACATGCAATGAAATTTTCATCAACTAAAAATATATTACAATTTAACGTTGAAACTTTAATAGACAAAAAATTGTATGACCGCTATTTCCTAATATTTAAGAATAGGTATATTTCAATATTTGGTATTTCCTTACTAATGCGTAAATTTGGAGACATGCCGTAGACATGAGCGCCAGCAGACTTTTTTCTCAGGGGGGGCAAAATGAAAAAAATGTTTTTAAAGATTTCATTTGTAGTAATTTATCCAAATACACTAATAAAAAGTATGAAGTATCACAATCAGGGGGGGGGGGCACGGCCCCCCCTGGCCCTCCCCTGCGGGCGCCCATGGCCGTAGATCAAAACGTTGCAGATGGCTAGATGAATTTTGATTGGCACGCGCCAGACGGAACGGACCTATAAAGTTTTGGAACGTGGAGGCAGGCGCGGCCACGTGTTTCCTCGTCCTTACGTCCCTGATACAGGTACGTGTGTACAGCTACACTAAGCTGATGAAAAAAAAAAAAATTTTTAATTTAGAAAACAATTATTTATTTATATCTTTACAATAGTAAAATGAAATTTTAACTTTACCGAATTTCATATTTCAGTAGTTTTAAATATTTGATGTAAAAATACACATTTTACAATGTACACATAATATTACACTTTGTTGTATTAAAATCATACAGTAACATATAATTTTTAAAATTTTACAAATTCCTAAAAAAACTTAAAACGTTAGGTTGTAATATTACTTTTACATTGCTACAAAAATAGGTGTTATAATTTCGTAAAATAATTTTTGTTGTAACAGTGGTTTTTTTTTTGGGAATAATGTATTTCTAAGTTGGAAACATCCATTGTTCTAGTGTGTATTAAGCTCAGATGTTAACTGTTGTTAACTAATAATTAATATATGAGCACAGGAATAGAAAAATAAAGTAAATATTAATTAGAGTTCGTCCCTGAAAACGTAATTACTAAATAACGAACGTATTTCGTGTACGTCATATTATTATAAGAGATATGATCAGAAGTATTATTGGCCTTCCTCAACAAAATAAAGAGTCGTTTAGATTAGATCGGGCACAAACGCATTAATAAATATTAAGTCATAACCTCCTACCTCAAAGAAGAATTTTAAGATAGTTTTCAAAGAATAGAAGTATTATCGATTTTTGATAAAACCGATCTAAGGATTCCTTCAATTTCGTCAAAATCAAACGGAATAGGCTTCTCGCAGGAAACACAAAATTATGTTTACTTTTTTAGATTTAATTGTTTTTCTTATGAAAAAATGATTTTCTTGTTGCAAGGGCAATCACTATTCACACCCCTACAAGAGACAATTTTTTTTATTTGCCGTATTGTATTGAAGTTTACTGAATGGGGTCGTTCGGCTCTGATAGCCTATATCACTTAGACCGAATTAGATCTTTTGTCTACATTCTTTAGTCATCAATTCCCAAATTTTTCGTGGTTTAGGATGTTTCTGGGGGTGCACTTTATTATATCATTGGGCGTCAGAAACACTCCTTTAAGAAATTGCCGCCTTTGACGAGTTATTACTCTACATTCACAGAGCAAGTGTTCAGCAGTTTCATCCGCTTCATGACAGAATCTGTTCTTTCTCAGTCTTTCCCTTTTTTTGAGGTGATACCTCCAAGGGCCGTGTCCAGCGAGAAGGCAAGTAATCAATTTGAGTTCATCCTCTTAAAGCTCGGGGAGCTTTTTGTGTAGTAAGGCCGATAACTAATCACTCTCTTTGCCTGTCTTAGTCTTGAAGCGTTCCTCCAGTGGGCTGATTTCTGTTTCTTTATACGGTGACAACTAGTGATGACGCAAAAGGGCTTAAGTACATAGAATGGTGCTTGTACTCCTACTTTAGCAAGTTGGTCAGCAATTTCATTGCCTTCCACACCTTTGTGACCCACGCCAGTTTAGAGTAGAAGTTACATGAAGCTAGTGCCTTTGTAGCTTCCTGGCTGTCCGATAGAATGTGAATTTTTGCTCCTTAAGTCTTATGTTGGCACATTCTGTGGCGCATAAATCTATCGCGTATATTTCTGGTTGAAAGATGGAAGGTGCGTGAATCTTTCTCAAATTGCGGCACTTTTTCGTTCATACTTCAACGGTCTTTTATAACTACTTGAAAAGAGCGTTGGAAGTCGCACACTCTTGGCATTGAATCAGTTGATTTGGTCATGTTCTCTAACTGGATGTCTGTTAGTATTTTAAGGTGACGAGTCAGATCTCCTGACTTAAGTTTTGTTGTTTCGGTAACTTTTAAGGCACTTGTCAGTTATACATAAGTGTAGTGGAATGGAAGTCTAGCGTTGCCTCCAGAGCGATGGATGGGCAGGTTCTTATTGCGCCCGTGATATTCAGACAGGCAAGCCTTTGTAGTTTTGTCTGCTTCCTTGCGTTGTAATTTCGTCTGTCTGTGTTCACCACACCAGTGAGGCGTATGATTATAGGCATTATAACAGTTAGATATGACCAATAGATCATTTTGGATTTTAGGCCTCAGTTATTTATCTTTGCAAGACCTGTGCAACAAGAGAAATCATTTTAGAATAAAAAAATAAATTAAATTCAAAAAACGTACGCAGACTTACGAGCATATTTGTTGTTCTAACAGTAAGCTTATCCTATTGAATTTTGACGAAATTTAAGAAATACCTAAACAGGTTCAAAAGAAAAATAACACCGAAGTTAGCTACGCTAAAACTACGAAAAACTTTTTTTCCTTGAGAGCAATTATTTTATTTAATTGTAAACAACTCTTTCTAATAACATCTTACTGTATTTTTGGAAACTCTTGTTTCTTTTAACAATACGATTAGTGAAGAATAACACATTTCTCTACGCTTAAGCTCCCCTTTATTTCTATAAAAATAATACTTAAGCAATGATAGTAATTTGTGTGGCCAAGTTTGTATGAAGTAATATGAATAAATACTATAAGAAATTTTTGTCTATTTATAAAACTTAGGATACTAGGTTTAGTACTATACTAGGATTAGAGAATGGTAATTTAATTGAAATGGTTGAATAATTAAAAAGCTAAAATGGAACAAACGTGGAGTTTTCAGGTTCTCAATGAAGCAGGCGACGCGACGCCCCGTAAAGCGATGTTGTCAGTCTCACTCTAAATTTCGGTACCATGCAATGGAAATAAATGGAAGTAAATGTTTATTACCACGAAGATAATCGTATCTTGGTATGTTTTATTAATCCTTAGTCATATGCTTTAGCCTGTGGTGCTTATGATTGTAGATAAATAATAACTAACAGTAACTGTGTTATTTTAGTATACTCTATCAATCTGCAAATACTCTATCAATCTGCAAATATGGCAACAACCATTTTGAAGAAGCAGGTGGGGGACTATATCGTTTGGCGCATTTTAAATAACTCAGAAATCTCAGATTGCTCTAACATGTAACTAATGGCATCTATTTGATTCGATCTATGGCTCATAATGTGCTCTTTATACTTGTTAATAATTTCTTATATTTTTAAAACGGGCTCTGTGTTATCCTTAACAGAGATCATAAACTTTTTTTCATCTACGTTGACGGCCCCAAATAAAAAACATAATTTTACAAAAAACCCAAAGCTATAAGAAAATCAAAAAGAAATTTTACCACGCATTTTCCAGCGTCTAATACTCAAACACTGAGAGTTTTAAATAAAAATTTGCTTAAAATATGAGACCCTAACGCTGAATTGCACTCATCCGAATCATAACATTCTACAGCAAGCCCCATTAAACTTCAAAGCGCGATATCCGGGATAAGAGACTTTATAATTGAAAGTCACTGTTTCATTTCTGTCCTAAGTATACTTACCGACAGAAAACTGGCGCCCTCAAAATTTGGGCGATGTTTAAACAAAGATTTAAACACATAAGATAGAATCATGGTATGTCAATAATATTAATGTGGCGGCATACACAATGATAGTGTAAGATTTACTTTGAATCTTGCTTATTTATTTTATGAAATGGGTCTCAATGGAATTAAACTAATATTTATATTTAAAACATTAGTTGAGGTCATGTAATAATTTACAAAAATTGGAAGATTTTCCCAAAAACAAAAGAAAATTGTTAATGAAGCTAAAAAATTTGCCACATTTTATACCAATGAAATCAAACTCAAACACACTGATCAACTAGATCTCAATTTAAACCAGTACCTACTAAATATTAAAAGGTTTATGATTTAGTACAGGTCTAAATTAAGATCTTATAGTTGATCACTTATGTTTTGATAGGTTTTTGTCCTGTCATCGTTCCTAAGTCGTCATTAAAAACTCATGAATTATTCTGATATTTCAGCGATTTGTTTGGATTTCAAATGATTTTCATCTTGGAACGAGTTACTGTAATGTATTTAGTTCTATGATTGTCGAAAGTACGTACTAAAATTATTCTTTTCTTCATATACGAAACATCTCAGAAACTAATTTATAGTATAAAACTTGGCTGTCTTATTCTTACACTTGTCAGTTTAAAATTTCGGTTGTCAAGTTAGACCGGACTAGCGTTGGAGAATCTGACCATCATTGTTTTACTAAAAAAATCATTATCAACCAGGGTATAGAAACTGGCTACTTCCATATGTAATTTTTTTTATACCCTGACAGTATTTTTATTGTGAAACGTTGAAAGTTTTATTCGTATAAGAAGAACGTGACGAAATTTGGTTTATTTTGCACCTGATTGTTAAAAAAAGCAGATATATTGACATAAATCCAAAAACAAAGTTTAGATGATAGACGAAACTTTATCCCAAGTGACATTATGAAATCTTTACGCTGCTCAATTATTACACACGTATTTTAAAGTTATGTAGGTGACAAAAACAACATTCCGATTAGCCTTGTATAATAATTAACGGTTTAATTGAAAATGCAAATAAACATAATAAAGCCAATAATTGCATTTACAATTTGCTAAAAAAATTATTCTAATCGAACTAGGTATTAATAAAAAAGTTATCAAACCTAGACAAAATTGTAGGATGCTCGTTTTTTGTGCACCTGAGTGTATATTAAAAAAAAATACATTATTTCATTATTTTTATATTTAGCCCCACAAATTAGAGCCCCAGTTTTAAGAAAACTACGCTTTTTAAAGTTTTCCTAAATAATTTAAAAAATTAAAATATTTCCGTAGCTCTTAGCGTCTAATATATTTAAAATATTATTTTTATTATACTTCTTTGAAAACACCTTATTTTCATCTGTTTTAGTAATAATGTAAGATGGGCTTTTTCGGGCTAGCGCACGGAAAGAGCGCACGGAAAAAATTTTCCTGGTCTCCAGTTCTTTCAGTGTGCTGAATGAAGATACCGACTATTTTTTGGCTTTAAAATAGAAATATAGGTATAGGAAAATAAACTAAACTCAAGAAAGTCTATATGCTATCTGATATTTAATATGTACCTATTTTGTATTTTATTTCGTAAATATTTGAATATTTAGATGAATTTCTGAAATATTTTTTGACGTTTTGTCAATCTTATCTGACATAGACAAATTTAAATCACCTTTTAAATGATTTGAAAGTTACCATGAAAACGCATCATACCTGCCAAAGACCATATTGTCAGCGTTGTTAATTTTCTGTCAATTAAATTCATTCTAATAAAATGTTCTCAGAAGAAAGTATAATAAAAAATATCGTTCATTACACGTCCAGAAATGGATTTTCCGTGCTTGCTTGACTTCCCGTGTTCGGCTGCGCCTCACACGAGAATTTGTCAAGCGCGCACAGAAAAATCCTTTTTTCCGGACTGGTAATGAAATATACTATTTCTTTACAATAGCCAGGATAAACTGGGTTTTTATTTTTAGTTTTAAAACAGCTGCTAAAAACGTTTCAAAACTGAAGGGGATCGAATTAAAATAGTCGCCACAACTAATAGTTTTTCGTTCTCGCTAGACATCAAAATTAACCATAAGTTTCTCGACAAAATAGCCGAAATTCCGTAAAGTCACGCGATCTATTTAAACATTTTTAAAATACTGGATCTTAGAAATACAATTTTAGTAATTTGAAACTAAATATTATAGGTGTGTTAATAGGCCTAGTATCCTAAATTACAGAAATCAATTTAATACAAATTGAAAATCTAATAAAACGTTATTTCATGAAAATACTCTTATTTGTATTTATACCACAGTTTCACAGGATATTGGAAGGAGTCCTAATAAGGCAACATCAAAAGGGAAATTTTCTACGCTAAGTAATTATTAGAAAGTACAAATAATAATCTGCTGTATATATAATCTGATGCTGATTAAATTTTTTCAAACCAAGAAAGGAAAAGCTGCAATATAATAATAAGTTTTTGGTACTAGGAACGACTAATAAAGTAACTTAAAAAACTTTTCTGGTCATTTTTATCAAGAATAACATAAAATAACTCACAAAAAATGTAGACGTTATTTTGTGAGCTGATCGTTATAGAATTTTTCAGTCAGATTCTCCAACGCTAGTCCGGTCTAATTTGACAACCAAAAATTTTAAACTGACAAGTATAAGAATACGACAACTAAGCTTTATACTGTGAATTTTATTCTGATCTTTTTTGCAAATCTACAAAGGAAAAGACAATTTTAGTACGTACTTTCGACAATAATACAACTAAATTCATTACAGCAACTTGTTCCAAGATAAAAATCATTTGGAAACCAAGCAAATCGCTGAAATATCCGAATAATTCATAGGTTTTTAACGACGACTTAGTAACAATGACAGGACAAAAACCTGTCAAAACATAATTGATCAACTATAAGATCTTAATTTAAACCAGTACTAAATCTTAAACCTTTTTAGTGAATCTGAACGTTTATTTTTACAGTTGTAAAACTTTTTTATACTTAGCACATACAGCCATATTAGTAAAGGAAACAAAATTTGGCCAATGACGCTTCCACACTGGGGATTCACCAAATCTCAAAAAATCGATATTTCGAATCGATCTTAGATTCACTATTTAGATCGCCTTAAGAGATCGATCTTTTAAAAAAAACGACCTTTGGAAAACTTTGGGCGTAGGAGAGGGGAGCCGGGAGAGTAAACAGTGTCCATTCCAAACCAATGCTATTTAAAACTCAGTATAAGTTGTACAGTTGTGGTTAAAAAAAAAGAAAAATATTTAAATTATATTTTTTTATGTTTATTTTTAAGTTACAGAAGGATATGGAGGGGAAAATATTTGATTTAAAATGCTATCATGAAAAACATACTAATTTATTCAAACCTAATAAAACACAAAACATTTGAACGAAAAAATGACAATTAAACGAAAAAATGACAACCGTAAAATAACAAACTGTCCGTAGATACCGATCGACATAACCTGCATCGGTGTTTTGTACGCTTTCAGATTTGAGTTTTTTTTCTAGAAAATGTTAGATGGCGCAGTTTAACTATTCCCTTATTCCTTTCCTAATTCTTACTAGGATCGTTTTGAAAGTGGCGCAACGACCCTATCGTTTGTAAAGAATTACATATAAATATTAATTTCCAAATATTAATTAAGTTTTAAAGTCACAGACATGAAAATCTCAGAAGAATCGATTCTGTGTAAAATCGCCGATCTCCTTGCAGGATCGAAGGGTTAAAGATCGATTCTAAAAGATCGATTTTCATTTGGAAAAATCGATCATTCCAAAAAATCGATTTAGCTCGTGAATCCCTAATCCACACCACTGCCAAAAGTCTTACTAACTCAGATGTTAAGGTGACAAATTACTGTGGTTCCAACGCTGGCTACCAGAAATTTTCTTACTAACCAATAAGGAAGTTTAAGAGCGCCGCTAATATAACCAATGAAATTCAGGAACGTTGATTCCAAGTTGACTAGAACCGCTCTCCCAGAGTTATATCGAAGAAAAAAATATATAGTTAAGGTATGTATTAAATGTAAAATAAAACGTTTATTTTGTAATTCATAAACGACTTATTTGTATTTGTATTAGCGTTGATCCAAATTTAATGGTATTGATCGAGTCAAGACTACATATATTTTCCCTAATGTATTTTTGAACATTTTGGATCTCTAAATATGTATTGCCCTTATCTTTCAATTGATGGTACATAGTAAAAGAAACACGATTTAGCGATACAGGGCCATTAAAAAAAGCCATGATTTGCACCTGTATATTAAACTAAAATAAATCGTAATACATCAGTAAAAATTTGAAGAAAATCTAAAAACTGATTTAAAGTTAATTAGATTCTAAAATTGTTAAATATTCTCGGCTTGTCACTTTTTTGTCAAATGTTTTTTTAACTAAGACAGTTATATACTGTCAGTAATATACTGACACGGGATTTAAAGAATTAGAGGTTGGGAGAGGAGGGGAAAACATCTGCAGGCAATTTGTTCCATAACCTGGAGACTCTAGGTATCAATCAGCGAGAGTCCATTAACTTAAGATCTTGGGAAAGGGGTAGGTGCATAGATTTGCATCTATTATCCAGCTCTGGATTTGGGGCTTGTCTGGAAAAATGAATGTTGGAGTGAACAATACCATCGCATCGTCTGCATAACTGTGGATGGGATTGGTAGTTGAAAAAAGCGGATCATTAATGTAAAGAAGAAACAGAGTTGGTGCTAGGACTAAACCTTGGGGTACGCCAGCATTGATCGGATGGAAGTTAGAAGAGTGGCCGTCTACCACGACAGATATGCGCCAACTAGAGAGAAAGTTACCGATCCAAGTACATAGTTTGGGAGGAAGACCGTAAGAAGGTAGTTTGCTGAAGAGTCCGACAAGGAGATCAGGTGTGGAGATCAAGTTGGTGACGAAATCGTACTGTCTGTAATGAATGATGTGTGTTTTTTGGATATTTAAGAATTTGCATATTGATGACATTCTCCATAACTTTGCTGACAACAGAGAGAAGAGAAATAGGTTTATATTTAGATGGAAGGGACTTAGAAGCTTCCTTCGGGACAAGTTGCACACAAGCAGTCTTCCAGCTGTCTGCGAAGATATTTTTGTCACAGGAGCTGAAAAAGACAAGTTAAGATGGGTGCAAGTTATGGAGCGCACTTTTTAAAAATAATTACTGGCAAGCCATCCAGACCGGAGCACTTTTTGGTGCAATTTTTTGAACTTGTTTGACCTTAACTATTATGTCAGACATTTCGTAATGTTGAGACTTAACTGTTGGAAGAGCGAAATTGGCAGGAGGAATAAGGGTGGAATTGGCAGCGAATTATTTGGCAAATAGTTCAGCTTTTCCTTTAGAGGTGGAGATAATTTCATTGTCAGAGGTCAGGGGAGCATACTTTGAATTAAAAATAGTCAATTATTATTATTAAATAATCGGCTGCGTCCGATTATTATGAAAACCATAACTCAAATTATATTGGAAAACATACCGAACAATCCAAAAACAAAAGAACTCTAACTAGCAAGTTAACAATGTGTTAAACAAGGTTTGCTTCAATGGATTGTAGTGCCGTACCTAGGTGTGGGCAGAGTAGGCCCTTGACTAGGGGCGCCGCGCTAGTGGCAATGGGTGGCAAAAGAGTCTATAAACTAATTAGTAATTAGATCTTGTTATAGGGTAGCCAAAATCCTAGCTTGTCTTCAGTCTAATTTAGACTAGCTACGGTACTGATGGAGTGAACTACCACCACAAGGCGAATGAATAGGTCGTCTGACCGATAGATTGTTAATAAAACCTCATTCAGATAAGTAATATAAAATAACTTGCACAAGATAACTTACACATACACACCATACATCACACACACACCATTTGCTTTTTTAATAATTTAAAAAACAATTTTATTTAATTTTTTCGAGTTTCAAAAAACCTTTTCTATTACATTAAACACTATACTAAAAAGTTTACGTGAAATTTTAATCTATGGAAATTTAACATTTTCCGAGACATTTTCATTGTTTTGTTTATTTACAATACTTAATTTAATTCCACTTTCAAATTCGCTATTTCAGCGGTTATTTTCGGTATGTAAACAAGTTTTCAACGGGAAAATTATTATTTTATAATTTACTTTTACATAATAAAATGATTAAATTTATAATTGGCGGCACAGGGTAATAAAATTAACTTAACAAGTAGGTACTTTATTGCAATTTTGAGATTTTCATCAAAACAAAAACGGAAAAGTTTACTTAAAAATTTTTTTTAAATCGCGCGCTAGATTTTGAGTTCGTGTATAAGGCATAAATTTTGCGAATTTTGGTAAAAAATTGATGTTTTTACAGTTCTCAAAAAGACGCACTGTTGTATTAAAAATATATAAGTACAAGGACATTTTTATTGACAAATCTGTTCGTATGAATGATTTTATATATTCAACTTTGATCCAAAGACGTCAGCTTGCTTGGGTTTGATTTCAGCAAAAATAATTTTGCGAAATAGGCGAAGAGCTGCAAGCTGATATTTTCGGATCAAAGTTGAATATATAAAATCACTAACAGGAACAAATTTGTCAATAAAAATGACCATGTATATGTTTGTAAAACTATAAAAACATCAATGTTTCACTAAAATTAGCAGATGTTATGCCTTATGGCCGAACTTAAAATCTAGTGCGCGATTTTTAAAAATATTTTTCCTATTATTAGGTAATTAAAATGAAGAATGTTGACGCTATTAGAAGTCGAAAAACATAATCTGTAAAATTAGAGCGTTAAGATAGTAATTAGTGTTTTTTGTCATTTTTTTCAAAATTTAGGCCCTTTGTGCGAACTGAAGATTAAACTTAAGAATTTTTTCAATATTTTTCCCTTTATTAGCATGCGAATACGCAACTTTTCCGCACTATAAGAATTCGACACTCAAAAATTCACTTTTTGCGACCCACCCTATTGTATAACCGTTCGTCCGACTGAGTGCCTCAACGATCCACTTGTTATCTCAAAAACAAAAATTTAGTACCTACGTTACATGTATTATTTATGGAACGACTGCGTAAAACCATAGACTAAATAATACCTAGACGAACACTGCCGTACAATGAAAAGCGGGTCTCCCTTGAGACATTTAGTTGGTTTACTGGTTTATGGTTTAAAAGTTTGTTTGTCTATCATTATATAAATATGTATACTATATATCTACATGTGTATATACTGGTGGACAAACAAACTTTTAAACCATAAACCAGTAAATCGACCAAATGTCTCAAGGGTGACCGGCTTTTCGTTGTATTCGAGTGTCTGTCTATATTCTTTATAGTCTCTGGTGAAACACATCTTTAAAGAACGAGATCGCAGTTTATTAATCGAGGCGACAGCCGTGATCAATAAACGACCGAGCTTTTAAAGATGCATAACGCACGAGTTTCATACAATTTTTTTTCTACAACTGTCAAAAAAAGTGTTATAAATACAGAAAGAAAATATATAAAATTTTCAAAAACCGCTTCTTAAAAAATTTGTTTCTTGAAACTTGGTACTTAGCCGTTAGTTTTATTGTTACTATGGAAACTACTCGTACGCGTTTATTATTATTTTCTAACCATTTAGCAAAGTATTGTCAAAGTTGTTGAAGAAACGCGCACAAATTAAATCAAATTTATTGAAAATTGTCTTGTATATTTATCTTAAAGTAAAAGAATCTAGAGATTTTTCTCATCTTGTTTTGACAGAAATCTCGTCTGAAGCTAAGATAATCGTTTTACAGGTATTTTAGTTTTCAGTGCGTGAAATGATTTTTTCACGTGTGAAATAGCTATTTCACGCACGGTGATAAAATGGCATACTTCACAGATTAAAATCAATGTCAAAAAGTCAACATTTCTTGACAGCTGTAGGAACAATATTTTTTTTTTAAAAAGTGGTAGAACTGATAAATTTATTACTAAGCTTGTCAAAACATATTATTTAATTTTGATATATCAGTGTGTATTACTTCTTTACAGAATTCGTTCCTGGATTGCAATATTCAAATTCAGTCTCGAAATAAAGTAAAATCCATTATTTTTTCATATTTTTCTAGAGAAACCTTAATTTTTAAGCCCTATTACTAAGCTTGTCAAAACATATTTTTATTTAATTTTGTTATATCTGTGTGTATTACTTCTTTACAGAATTACAGAATCTGTTCCTGGAATGTAATATTCAAATTCGGTCTCTAAATAAAGGTCCATTATTTTTTCATATTTTCCTACAGAAACCTTAATTTTTAAGCCCGCCTTGCAGTTTCTAAAGCATGTTTTTGATTCCTCAGTCTTACAAAAATAAATAATGCTGAAACAATTTACTTTGTCATTTTGAATTTGTCATCCCTCGTCAAAATGTACATAAACCGTTTCATGTAAAAGGAAACAGAACAAAAAAGCAAAAGATGTAGGTAAACGGTCTTCTAAAGGGCTTTGGTTATTTTGGTCTAACGCTGTTTGCACCTACACAAAAAATCCTTGTTGACTCTGACGCTATTTTTGTTTTATTGTCAAAAGGTTTTAAAAAAGTGTCGTAAAAACGGATTTTTTTATTATTATGTTTGTTATTGCTAAATTTCATGTTGAAGTATTTATAGGTTGGGTAGAATTAGTAATAAATCGTTAAAATCAAAAATAAAAATGAAAATAGATTTTTTCTACAACCGAGCGAAAAGTACAAATTTGCGCTTTCAAAAGAAAGCGCAAAGTTGGACATTTTCGAGGAACAAGCGTTTGTTTTACTTTGTCGCTCGCTTAGTTACCATGGACACCTTAATAATAATAAAGAAACGTCCAGCGTATCTGCGACTTTTGACACAAAATATAAACTGTCAAATTTGATATCAATAATTATTAATTACATTACAAAATATTTTTATAAAAATACCGGTTGCAGAAAAAATCATGTGTGTAATTCGAGCGCAAAGTGACATTGCCGCTCTCGCGAGATAGCCGCGCTCCGCTACGCGTCGCGCGTCTAACTTCTCGCTCAGAGCGGCAATATATCACTTTGCGCTCTTAATACACAAATAGCTATTGTTGCTCTCACTTAAGATTCCATATTTAATTTTTGATACTGTTGAACGTTTAGAAGGACGTTATTCACATTTAAGACCAGTCTATCTTGATAATTCATCGGTTTCTTTACAATCATTGGCTTAAACTATGCTTGTAAGAATTGGACAAAACTGTTCGCTAAGTGTTGTATGTTTTATTCTAAAATGAATAAAATATAAACAAGGTGTGACAAAGGTAAGGAGATCAGGTAAATCTTTGGTGACGAAATCCGTATTGTCTGTCGTGAATAAGGTTGTGTTTTTCTACATAATTTAAAATTTGCAAGTTGATGACCTCGTTGATGACTTGCTCCATAACTTTTCGGACAATAGGGAGAAGAGAGATTGGTCTATAATTGGATGAAAGGGACTTGGAACCTTTCTTCGTGACAAGCTACACACGAGCAGTCTTCCAGCTGTCTGAGGAGATACCATTATCATAGGAGATCTGGAAGAGACGAATGAAGATGGGTGCAAGTTCTGAAGCGCATTTTTTAGAAGAATTGCGGGTATACCGTCCAGACCGAAAGATTTTGGTATTTCGGAAACGGAGCGTTTTCGGACCTAGAAACTTTTGTTGTGTAAAAGAACCACTACATAAAGTTATCGCTAGAGTTTTGCAAACCCCTGTATTTTATTGTTATTATTATTATTATTATATACTGACAATAAAATACTTCAAACAAAAAAAATTAACTAAAAGTTCTAAATGATATTTATGAAGTTATAAAATTTATTATTACAAGCCATTAAAAGTTCATTTTAAGATTACTAAATTTTCTCACTTTAAAAACCATTAAAATCATCAAACATAAACTTGGCAAACGAATAAAAGGTTCATTTTTCAGCACATTTTAAAAGTCAGTTAAAAGATGAGAAAAAGTAAAGCGCCACAGCGCGACGGCAATGTAAGAATGCACAACTTTTCAGGTAAGTCGTAAAGTATGGTCTTTGCTCGAATAACTTTGGATATTTCGCCTTTATCGTAAGGTTGCCATCTAGAATATTTAAAATTGCCAGCCTTAGATGATAATGGGTTCTTGAAACGGCTCTTTCACAGCTTCATTCATTTTCTAATTTTAATACTGATAATTTAAAAAAACGTGACTTTATAAGCTCTTTGAAGTTATAAATGTAGTTAAAAGGTGTTTTAAAAGGGAAATAAAAATCTGCTATCCGGTTTAATTTAAAATCGAGGAAATCGGTTAAAAATACGGCATCACTAAATCAACTTTAATTAACGGAATTCCATGCAACTTAAAACGTGACATTGGCGTTTAAGCAGTACTTCATAATAACTTTTTGGTAGGCACCTGATGGTTACACTATCGATAAGCGATAATACGAAAATGCGGATTTAGCAGTTCCAGAATTATTTAAAGCAGATGTATACGCAATAGATTTGTGTGCTCAAGAGTGCTTAAGAAGGGGCCTCTGAGGGAACCACATCTATATAATGTAGGCACTGAAACCACTGAAATCAATCAGTTACATTTACATCTATGCTAGTCCCTGAATCAACTAGTCCACGGCAATGCAGTGTTGCACGATCGCATTTCAGGGCTTGTAAGTTGAATCAGTTACCTGTACCACTTTGCCTTCTACTAAGCAACCTGCTAATTTACCCAAAATGCAAGACCTAGTAACTTCATTAGCACATTTACTAAATCAAGTTGAAGTTGCTAGGTTAGAAGATCTTTTGACAAAGAACCAAGATGTTTTCTTTCTATTCGACAACGACCTGAGAAGAATAAATAAATCCCATCAAGGTTACGATGACTATCATGGCATAATGGCATAGTAGGCATTGAAACACCTGACTGAAAGAAGGCGCCAAGGCATGATCCCTGCTTTATAGTGACAAAAAGTCATACATTTTAAATGATAATCACAAATGGAAAAAGGGTCAACTATGATCCTACTGGAGGAACTTTCCAGCCTAAAGGCAAGCATCAACCCTACTCCTCAAAAAATCCTAGGAGCTTCTTAAGTAGAAATGATTTAAGACTTATAAATCCCCTTACTGGACATTGCCCTTTGAAATACCATGTCAAGAAAAGGGGCAAAGCAGAGGACAAAAGGTGCCGGTACAGTAGTAAAGCTGAAGAAACATCCTGCCATAAAATCCGAGAGACTGGTTCCAGTTATGTATGAAAAATCTAAGGAGATCAGCTGTTGATCTTTGGTGACGAAATTCGTAGTCTGTTATTAATGATTTTGTGTTTTTCTACATATTTTAGAATTTGCAAGTTAATAACTTTCTTCATAACTTGCAGACAATAGGGAAAGAATAGGCCTATAATGAGATGGGGGGACTTGGAACGTTTCTTGGAGACAGGATGCATACAAGCACTCGTCCAGCTACCTGGAAAGATACCTTTGTCATATAGGAGGTTTGGAAAAGACGAGTTAAAATAAGTGTAAGTTCGGGAACGGATTTTTTTTTAACGATTGCTCGTATGCCATACAGATCGGAAGATCGCTCGGTATCAAAAGTCAAAATTTTTGGACATGCTTGACCTTAAATATTATTTCGGACATTTTGTGGGGTACAGACGTAACGGTTGAAAGGGGAAAACTGACAGGGTGGAATTGCTACGCTGGAAAATTATTGATTTTTCATGGCCACAACAATGTTAAAAAAACACACTGTTAGAAACTACAAACTTGAGCAAGAATATGGTAGTTAATTTAAAAAGAGTAATTTTAACACCTTTTAAAGTCATTTTTACTCTTTCGTTTAGTCAAATCATATTTGTTATGCAGTGATTTAATCTTCTGTTCACAGAACAAAAGGTTCAATTTTACTAAGTTATAAGTTACCTTTACTTTACATAAGCTTTATCTCACCACTATTTTCCGATGTCAATATTGCAGTCATTATCAGATAAATTAATACGAAAGTAGACTTTCTTGAACACTAAAAAATGTTTAATTTAATACTTTTATTTGAACAGCGAAGTAGTTATGAGCTCCAAATCCTGCTTTTAACTACAGGAATTAAAGAGTTCTTAAATTTAGCGAAGGTATTTCGCAGGAACATTATAAGTAATAAAATTTGAATTTCTCTTACAAATTATATGTGTCCCTTTTAGTTCTCTTTGTAGGAGAGTCTGGTGTTTAGGATAAAAGGGAGTAGCAAATAACATTAAAAATTAATACCTGTCGGTGATATTTCAACTTTATTGGACTCCAAATACTACCTATCTCTAGAAGGTAAAAATTTTCTTTAAAGAATAATATCGAAATGTCTATAAAACACATTTTTTAAAGCGAAAGATATTCCATTTGTTATTAATAACAGAACCCTCTGCAGCAAAAGAAAAGCAAATCTTTTAAATGAAAATTTAAAATGTTTTTTTGTTAAAATCTTCATTAAGAGAATTTTATCCACCTTTTAAATAAATATTCATTAGCAGAAATCCCAGGGTGCCCAATTTAAAATTCCGTCTTTACTTTCAGTAAACGTGAATACTTAAAAATGTTGTTCAAATTAATATTTATAGCTACACTGTGGAATTCAAATAAGGGAACAGGAATAAAGCTTAAACGTCTATTTCTGATTTTATTATAGGCAAGAATGATTTTGGAAAAGTCCGCTCTTAACAATAATTATTTGCCATGAAGATACACCAATGACAAGCTGTTAGTAAAACTGTGACGTCAAATCCTCAATAATTTCGTTTCACAATGCCCGTATTGCCCGTCCTATATTACATAACTGGTTTAGCAAAGTGATAGTTATGATTACCATAACAACGGTTGTATGTTAGCAAGGTTGTTAAGGGGTTATATACAGTTAGGAGGCCTAGAAAAAGCGATTTTGCAAGAATTTTTCCTGAGAAGACTTTTAAATTTATTAATGTGAAAATTTGTACACATATTATGGTATAACTTTTAACTGTATTTTAAGATTTTTGTATTTGCAAAAATAATAATTTTGAAAGCTGCTATAGCTGATCTCCAGGAGTTCCTCTCAAAAAAAGCATCTTGCGGTGACAACTGAACTGGATCATCGAAAATGAAAAAACCAAACGGATTTCGTTAAAGTAATGCATAATCTTCTAATTAATCGAAAGCAAAATAAAATGTTTGACAAAATGGCGGCTTCTAAAAAAAAATCGATTTTTGACCAAAATTTGGGCCTTAAATTGTTTATATAAAAAAATATTTATCGGTGAGAAAAAACCTTCGATCAATTAGTACAAAATATACTTAAGAAGCTTGTGTTAAAATTTGAGACTGATCGGTTCAGCCGTTTCCGAGAAATCTCACCGACTTTAAAAACACAGTTTTGAGAAAAACGCGTTTAAAGTTTCAAAAGCACTTTGCATAGCGTACAATCGCTCTGACACGTCTTTACAAATATGCGTGTAACTTCGACAATAATGCCGGATTGCCTTGAAATTTTCTGTGTGTATACTGGAATATATGTACATTACGAAAATGAAATTTAAAAAAAATCGATTTTTTTAAAATTCTAACTGTATGTAACCCCTTAAAGGAACAGCTGCTATTTATATTAAGGTGCAATTATTGGACAGGAGGAGGAAGACGACTAATTAGAAAAAGGTATTTTACAAAGAAGAAAGTTAAGGTAAAACAAAGATAAATAAAAAGTAAGTAAATTGATTAATAAATTTTAAGAAAACTTCTAAAAAATTTTTAACTAAGTTTTCTCAGGTTTAATAACAATTTTTAGGAAGTTTCAAACGAAAATTATTTAGAAAACAAGCAAATTGCAGAAATAATAGAATAACTAATACATTTTAATACCGACAATGATAGGACAAAAATTTACTAGAACCTAGATGTCAGTTAGAAGATTTCAATATAAATCAGAAACCTCTTTAGTTAATTCCGGGAATGAAGTTTGAACATGACTGTTTATGTTTATTTTGTTTGGACCAACCTTTCCTTATATTCCCTGTTTATGTTTGATTGCGTCTTGCTAAAGAGGTACCAAAAATTTAAATATTTTATTCCATGAGGGATAAAAATGGTATAATTTAGGAATAAAGTTATTTAAAGCGTTGTAAAAAAGTCATTTCAACTTATGTCTTTATGACCTTACTCATATTTTTATATATAGAAAGCCCACTTCAAGCTGAATTTTAAAATAAATTCCAATTTGGTTATATGGGCGTAAAAATGGAACAAAAGGTTAAGTAGCTTCTTAAAAACGTATTTTTATGGTGTTTTTTGGTATAGCCATATAATAATGTCATAATTTAAAAAAATTTATACAAGGAAAGTTAATTTATCCCGGTAATACATGAATTGCCTATGTAAGAATAGTTTTTAAAATTAATTACACTGCCACGGTTTTTTGTACAAATTTTTGGAAAACCCCTAAAATTTACAAGATATTATAAATTTAAAAACTAAATACATTTGAGTATGTAATTTTCCATTAGAGGTACATTTTTAAAAGTAAATAATCTGCTTTTATACACAATTTTTGCAAGCTTAGACGATTTAGTGTAAATTTATGTTACAACTTCGCTGTCGGCTTGCAACTGTCGTCATTTTATCTTCCTTTTAAAAGACAACTATTGGTTGTTAACAAACCTTTAGTGAGGATCATTTTGTCGCGATAGCGGTACCGGTGGCACCAACCCTTCAAGTTAAGCTGATACCCTCGTCGGAAGCTTCCCCTACGCTATTGTTCATAATTAATAATGTAACTGATTGCATTATATCTGGTTAAATGTAAGTGTTTGTTAAGCCAAAGTATAATTTATCTACCCTTACAATCCCTTCGTAACATGTTGGAGGATACTATGTCACAATATTTGGACTCCCCTAAAAAATAATTTTTACAATAGCATGGCCTTAAATTTACCAAGAATTTGTACTTTTAATAACAAATTATAATTAAGGCTTTCTATATCAGCCAAAAATACAATATCAGCAAGCTATTTTCAACACCAAGGGTAACACGAAAATGCACGAAAATTACAATAATTGGCCGGTAAATATAAAACTCTTTTACTACTAAAGCAATGTAATTAAAACTACTTTTACAACTATTTTCAACTGTAAAATTACATCTAGTTGTAAAAATACATTTTCTCTCGTTGACCTTTTGTAACCAACTTTATACGCTCTAAATTTACAAGGTTTTTTTTGCAGTTTCAGTTTCTGTCGGGTACAAACGGAAGTGTTTTGTGCTAACAGAATATTTCTTTTTTACGTCATCAGATATTAAGGCTAACCAAATATAAAAGATTTGTTTCAACGTTCAACCTGAATAATATCTTAAAATAACTCTTTAGGGTCTGCAAGTTTATACTCAAAGGTTGCTAACTTCATTAAAACTGAAATTAATATGATCAGGGTAATGGTTTGTTCAGACTCAGACAGTTTTTGTAAAAGGTGTGCAAAAAGTAATCTTGGGATGACGATGTGTTTTAATTTAATTTTCGAAGGATTTTAAAGTGCATATAGTTCTGGCCAAAATAAGATTTTATTATCCATTAGGCAAAGAAATAAATTCATTATGGCTACGACGGTAAATTTGAAATGTTAATTCAATATTTGAAGAATTAGTACTTTTGAAACTGTAGGGAATAAATAAAATGCTAACAAAGTGTGATATAAAAATCAATTTTACAAATAAAAATAATTTTGCTCAAAGAGAAATATCAAACTTTTTACAGTAAATTAAATATCATGTTTCTTGCTTTTTTAATTTAAATCTTTATCGACAGAAATAACTGTTTTTAGAAGTGCTCTTTTGTAAAATGTTATTTGAACGACGAGACGTCTTTTTCAATATCTTAAAAGCTTATAATATTTTAAAACTCTTTTACAGGGAAATGCATAATATTCTAAATATTGCCTTAAAAATAAATTTTTCAAAATACAAATCTTCAAATTAGATAAGTTCGCAATTATGTTCTAGTTTTTAAAGTATTTAAGAGAGATCATTCAAGAAGTGGTGCTACAGAGAAATTATGAAGATAAGTTGGAGAACAAATGCGGAAGTGTTAAACTAAGTAAAGGAATGGATGACTATTTGAAAAACGTCACTGAAAAGAAGAGACAAGATAATAGGGATATACATATAATCCAAATAAAACTGAAATATTTTTTCTTATTCTCCACATAAATTAAATGTTTATGGTGGTTGTTTTCATTCATCTATTTTGGTCTTCATTAACAAAAAAAAAATCATTTTACAAATTTTCATACAGAACTCGAAACTTGCAAAACATGGTACTGTTGGTTGTGACGTCACATATAATGTAAATAAAAATATAATAGCTAGTAGGTACTTGGTGAATTCCAGTGGAGACTTATTTTTTTTTGAGTATTTCCCAGAGGTTAGAAGATTTCGTGAACACGAAACATTACATTTGAATAAAAATAATGTTTGTGAATGTAGTGTAATAATTTGCCGATTTGATCCTAGTAATGTTATTTAAAATAATATTTTTGGGCTTGTAATGACTTCCTACAATGTATGTAGTAAAAATTACATGCCATGTATATTCCTTATGGATTGAAGAGTAGACGGTAGATAATACTTAGGCTCAGTTATTGAGATTAAATAGTAAAGTACATAGATATCGTTAGCTATAAAGAAACGAAAGATAAGCACAGATTCGCCACAGATGGAGAGTTGCGTCCAGCCGATCGATACCAGGATTAGGGCCCAAAAAAACTTAATTAGTTGAAGAAGAAGAGCTGTTCCGCTGATGGTATAGGCAGGTTGAGCTTCCTGTCCTAACAAAACTTTGGGTGGGAAGTGGGAAGTCTATACACGCCACTGCTAACCTATAAAAGCGTATATTGAGTATTACAGTTAGAAATTTTTGTAAATCTATTATTCGCTCCTGTTGTCTGTTCGTTGACCCAGTTTGTATCATATTAGGTTATTCATCAATATCAATTTTTCGAACTTTATTTGTTTAAAACCATTTTGGTATTTGCATAATGGAAGTGGAACAGAATTTATTGCGTTCTAATACCATTTTAAAAAGTTAAATCTGATTTATTTATGATAAATAGCTTCAATTTCGAGTGGTGATTGCCATTGTTGCAAAATATTAATAACCAGAAAAATACAAAAGTAATGTTCAAGAGGTCAAAAATTAAAATTTCTTTGTTTAAAAGTATATGGGTGATTGTCCCAAAAGGCCGTGATATAAAAAAGTTAAATATTCAAACCATAAATAAAAATTTTAATGTACTAGTTTGGAAACTAAAATATGTGAGATGTACCTACTTAAGAAAATTTATAATTATTTGTTACTCTCGACTTTTAAACAAATTATCCGTAAAATTTCTCTTAAAAGACAAAATTTTAGTGGGTCCTTTATGATTTCCTCCTCAAAAAATTTCAAGAAAATAATATGATGTAATAATATAATCTCTATATAATAAAAGAAACTGACTGACTGACATATCAAAGCACAGCCCACACCGCTGGGTCTAGAAACTTGAAATTTTGCACAGAGGTTTCTTACATAATGTAGGCATCTATTCAGGAAGGCTTTTCTAAAATTCAACTCCTAAGGGGGCAAAACAGGGGTTCAACTTTGTATGGAGAAAAAATATTAGCTGGTCCTATTAACCCGAATCTTCATAGAAGTACTCTAAAAAATAACAGCCAAAAGACATTTTAAGTTTCATTTAAAGCATTATTTTTTATTATTTCCACGTTTTTTTTGTATACAGAACAAAAATGGCACAAAAATTACCCACTTTTGGGTTGAATAAAACCAATGCCTGAATATAGAATTTCGTTTTCGTAAAAAGTAAAATAAAATTGTTACCTAATTACATTTAAACAAGAAAAAATATAATATTCCGATATAATTTTTAAGAAAAGTTTAAATTTTTTCCGCTAATTACATGGAAGGTATTTAATATAAAGAATTATAAAGTGTATAAAAAAATAAAAAGAGTAGATACATTTGTTTAAGAAACGTTTTTTAAAGGAAAATGTTTTTTTTATTACCCAATTATAAAGCTTGTTTTCCTGCTTCAATGAAAATTTAATATACTCGCGGAATTGCAGGGTTATGTAAAGTAATGGGAGCAGAAAAGAGATGAAAATAAAACTGATGTTGAACATATGCCCTTTCAGATTTAAATAATTGTTTGCATGTCGAAAACGCTTTTATAGGGTTAGTTAAAAGGGTTAACGCATAATCCCTAATTACATGTATGAAAATAGATTATAAGAAATTATCAGGCTATAGTGTTTTAGCGTTATAACAACATTCAAATAGTTAGTGACTAAATATGTGTAATTTTAGAATAATGGTATTCGTGATCCCTCATCTTTTATCTATAAAGACAAATTATATAGTGTGTTATGAAATTCACTGCATATATTGAAACCAGTAAATCCTGATGGTATGAATTCAGATTGAAAAAAAAATGATGATAAATGGCGCTTTCCAATAATAAGCTGATAAGCGTCCTTCAAACTTTCTGTAGCCAGCGCAGCGGTATCCGCCACTCGCAAAAACACATGATACCGAATTAGTTGTCAATTCTATCAATATTTTTTATCTAACAAGTCAGCCTACGAAATCATGTTATTGTTATCTTTGCAGTAAAATCCCTTTAAAATACACTTTCTTTGAAAATGTTTAAGATTAACAAACACTAATATACCAAAAATACCTCGAAAAATACTGACAACAGAGAACAGCCATTAATTTGATGCGAGAAACCAACGCTTGACTAATAATAATTAACACTAACAAGAGTTCCAATAACGAATTAAGTACAACAGTTAAAAGTTTTCACGTTATTTTGTCACCATCCGCATTATTAAAAACTGTAAACTAATGTTTTCTTTACTTTTAAAGTAAAATATCCGTAAAATGCCCATCCTCTAGAAAGGAGCACACTTATACAACACCAACCAAATCGTAGGTATAGTCATTATTAATAAAAAAAGGTCCACTTACTAATTAAATACAATGCTTAAAAGAATTCACGGTATTGAAAAACTATCAGCAGTATTGAAAAACTGAAAAATAAAAATTTATTTGTTAAAGGCACAACTTTTAGGGTACGCCAAGATTTTCACATTGACATTCGTGACAAAGTATAGGCAAGCCACAGAGCTGGGCAAAGCCCTCCATAAAACGTCGAGTAAAAATTGATAACGCAATCTTTAAGTTCATAAAGAATTTTTATTAGTTTTGCCCTACCTTTCATATTAATGCCATAAAAGTATCAAACTAAAAATTCGAAAATTTACTTTTTTCAAAATATCTCGAAAATGAGTTTTATCAGTTCTTATTTCGCAACTTTTTTCTCATTTAATCAATTTTGTATTTCTAACTATTAACGAGATCCCCTTCTTATCTTAGACTCCGTGTATATTTGCGAAAAACCCTAAAACAAATTCTTAGTATTAAACCGAGTATAAAACTTAGTTGCGTTATTCTTAGGCCTGGGTTACCCAACTTCGTAATTTTTAGTCCTTAATTCTTAATTCTTTAGCATTTCGTAAAATTTGAGTGAGTTATTAGATCAGGTTTATCCAGTTCCTTTATTATTAATTTTTATCTCGTCTATATATACTGGGAATGTTTCTTGTTCCATAGATTCGGAAATCCCTGAATAATATCTATTAAAGAAGACAGATCTTCCAAATTCATTTTTGTCACAAAATAACCGCATCAATATTTAAAACAATTTTTTACGTTCACAGACTGTCGTCCATCACCAAACGTCAAATTAACCCGGATAACAATGTCATTTGTCAAGATCTGTCTAAAACAGCTGAACAAGCCGCATGCGCATTTAATATTTCCTTAATTCTTTATTCGTAATTCGTAAAAGTTAAAAATTGGCAACTTTCAAGGTCGAATTAAGGATAACGAATAAAGAATTAAGAAACTGGGTAATCAGTGTCACTTAATAGTACATTGTGAACTTGCTTATGAGTTAGGAATTAAGAATTAAGAAGTTGGATAAACCCGGCCTTACATTTGTCAGTTTAAAACTTTTGGTTGTCAAATTAGACCGGTCTAGCGTTGGAAAATCTGGCCGTACATGTTCTAAAACGAAATAAAACCAGCATGGTCTTAGTATAAATTCTTGGATAGGTACTTAAATTTCTTTGCGATTTTTTATTTAACAACACCTTATAGCTTTAAGTTATATTTTCTTAGGACATTAGGCTCTAAAATGAAAATTAAGGAGCTCTTTGCCTTTTGTCCCACTCGGCTTCTCATTTATTTGCCAAGAACTTTCCAGTTTACACGCTGTATAATACATGTATTCCTGCAAAGTAAAGGAAAATATAATATCCACATAATATATTTTAATGACTTTTATGGTTTTCTGCGTATCTAACTGGTTACGTTATTTATTTAAAGGTTTACAACTTTGATGAAAGGTAGCAGGAGAAACAAATTGAAATATACTGCGAAATATGTTATATTCAGAATACATGCGGGCGATGCGGGTTGCCAGCTACAGTTATGCTCATTATTTTTCTAATTATAATAAATGAAAAGAATCACGACGTGGGTCGCTTTATGCGATGTTAAGATGGTAAAAATGTTGGTTTAATTACTTTGGCGTAGTTGTGTTAAAAAGGCACAAGGTGGTGCATTTTTCATTTTATTTGACTCGACGGTTTTTAGTCATCCGTGAAACTGAACACTTATGGAATCACTTCGGTGTCGGTCCGTCCGTCCGTGTGTCCGCCATAGGCGATTTTCTCTGAAACTATTCGACGTAAAAATTTAAAATTTAGCACAGAGATAGAGTGGTGGCCCAATTATAGACGTGAAGTATAAAAGTTGAATTTTGATTCTGGGGGTTAATTTGAGGAGGTAAATTGGGAAATGGAAAAAAAATTAAGGGCATCGTGTAGGGTGTCAAATGAAAGCTTATTGAAGCACGAATTCAACAATATATATGGTGTATTTTTTTTATTCATTTTTTTAGGCTTAACAATTACAACACTCTTATCACCAAAGAGATCGTTCAGAAAATCAGAAAAAAATTACGACATAGGGAAACAAGGTGTAGGTTGAAAGAAAATCTAACCCATCCTGGACGGAGAAATACCAATTACTTCTGCAGACGACTGGCAAACAATGAAATACATCGTCGATGAAGACAAAGTAAGGTGGGCGATCTCAAGCTTCTCTCCATTTAAATCGCCAGAACCTGACGGCATCTATCCAGCCCTGCTTTAGGGGGGGCTTGACATATTCATGCCGCACCAGTTATGGACGTTCAGATCCTCTTTGGCTTTGAATTGTATCCCCAAAAACTGGAGAGAGGTAATGGTTGTCTTCATACCCAAACTCGGCAGGACGGATTATTCTATTCCTAAAGAATACAGGCCAATAAGTCTTACATCCTTTTGCTTAAAAACCTTAGAAAGGCTATGTGAAAGATACATGGATTTGAAGCTCGAATATTACAAGTGATACTTTAGTCTCTAAAAATAGGGACTAAAATAGCTTTTTTTTAGTTACGGAGTGCAAACAAGATATGATGAAAGGTTAACCCTTTTCCATTTTATTACCATTGATAATTAAGTTGGGAGCCAAGTCAGACCCCTCCTTAATACTATGTTTTCTGCTGAAATAATAGGAAATGTAACAGCAGTGTAGTGGTGGCGATTCCAAGAAAATGTTCCCGAAATTAAGCAAGTGTTAGGTATAGCTATTCCTATTTTGTGTTCCTCTGTTTTTTCTGCAGACGCAGAGAGGATAGAAATACACTAGGCAATGAAAAGGCGGTGAAATTAGTTTCCTTTTTCAGCATTATAATCCAAGATATTATAAAATTTATTTTAATCTTTAGTATTACTTTTATACACGTATGTTTCACTTTTAGGTTCGTTTTGCTCTTCTGTGTTAAAGCGATTTCAGAGTAGTTTTGTTTTTGAAAATAAATGTTGCAATTTCAGAGTAGTTTTGTTTTTGCAAATAAAAGCTGAACTTCGTATTTTTTAAACATTTAGGTTTTGATTTTGGTGTATGTTCAAACAATCATAATTTTTAAAAATAAAAATCATTTGATTAAATTATAATTTTTAATCATTGACTTTAATTTAATCAAGGGTTTTACATTATCTCAACTCAGTCTCTAAGAGTTATAGAATGATATTCTTTATGCGTAAGCTTTACTTACACGATTTTCGTGTAATCCCTCACTGACAGGGGTTGCTAAAAAATCCATCTTTCCTGTCCTTTTCACACAAGTGGTTCAAAATAATACAGATTTTCCTGAGAGGTAAATGGGTTTAATTTCTTGAGCTTTAAAAAGGTTTTCAGATTCTGCGGTAGATGTCGACTCATCATTTTCTATCCCAATGTTTATCTAACATGTTTTAGTAATATTTTACCAGATAATATACAGTCAAACCTAAACATTCTTTATACTTTCTTAGGGAACTGGCATTTAGACTGTGAATTAGGTACCTATATGATTTCTTTTATTCACAAGTGTAATAATAATCTGATCTAAAATTTTTCGAAAATATTCCTTAAAAATGCTGACTATTTTTTATACAGGTACAAGATTTTAACGGCTTGGTTTAGACCATATCGACAACAGATAGGAAAAAGTATAACCAAATAAACCGGAACAAACCTAAGCAAATATGATCAACCCAAAAAGGCTTTTAAGCAAGTTTGTTAAGGTTTGCATTAGGGCTGCACCGAGTAGGCCAAGTACTCGGTGCACGAAAAATATTTTCCGACTAACGAGTACTCGGGACCTACTCGGATTTATGTTTACTACTCCGTCGAGTAATACAAATTATTAAAATATGGGAAAAAACTGTTTTATTGATTCTTAACTAGAAACTAAAACATTTTACCATTAAAAAAGTAGTCAGGAATAATAAATAAACATATTTTACAATTTCTAAAATACTACAACTAGTAAATACCTATTTAAATTTATTATAAGTAATTATAAGTAAAGCAATAATAATACAGTCATTAGGTATTCATTATTATTTAATACTGATGATTTAGAATACGAAGGTTATGATGCAAAAATAAAGTTTTCTCCACTGTCCGACTTTAATAAATTTCTTTTTGATACAAACACGTTTCCTACCTCTAAAAAATCTCTCACTAAAAAGGTAGGTAAACCCTCGGGTAAACCACCAGTAGGAAACGTAGTCGAGCGACGTACTTGTGTGATGGTCACGTTATTATAAATACAAATTGCTTTGCTAAATCACGTGAATATGGCATGTTCGTCATCCACAGATGTTCTAGAACACAGTCCAGGAAACGTTTAAAGCTCGTGACCAGTGACACAGTCAAGTATACCTATAATAATAATAATAATAATAATAATAATAATAATAATAATAATAATAATAATAATAATAATAATAATAATAATAATAATAATAATAATAAAGACTTTTTATTGATATAGTAAACAAAAATTGTACATAGCTAAAAGATAATATGAAGTTATTCGGTAGCCAAACTGCTGAAAGTGTATTAAAAGATGGAAAATATTAAAAGATGAAAAATTTATAATGAGAAAGTTCTATTTTATAGTTTTCGTACTTTTTTGCTTATTTCAATGTTGGCTAAAAAACTTAATTTTTTAGCGAAAATGTGTATACACTGAGAAAAATATTTCATTTAATTAACCAAAATCGATTTGTTCCAATAAAAGTATTTATTTAAAAACGAGTTTGATATAATATTTGCATGTAGAACTGATATTTTATTGAACTAATAAGGCATTTATATAAAAAAACTGGAACACAAAGAAATTAGGAGTTTTATTCAAATTTCGCTCACAGTAAGTATGTATTCGCCAAATTAATTATACAAATAAACCAACCTTTTCCTAAAAATTAAAAATGTTTTTTTTTCAGTGTAGGTTGATATTTAATTACTGTCGCACGAGACCTACAAATGTTGGAAATGGCTCAAAAATGTGAACATATAAAAATAGCAAGGTTATACGCTAACTGCTGAGTGACGAAGAAACATTTTAAGCAAATGGTTTTACTAAAATCTACAATGGGATTGACGCTTGACGTATCTTAGATTAATGGTTAAAATTAAATTTAATCGGAAACATGTTATTTATTTGTAATAAGATATATATATATATATATATATATATATATATATATATATATATATATATATATATATATATATATATATATATATATATATATATATATATATATCATTTTGGCTAAACAATATTGTTAGTAATTTATGGACTTAATTTGAATTTCTTTGAAGAACAAAATAGGTTCCTTGTAATAAAATTTAAGCTACAGCCTTTGCAGTAAATGACAGCAAAGAATAAAGCACAAGAAAAATTATACGAAAACCAGATATAACTCTATTAAAAATATCCTAATGTTGCTTTTAGACGTGCACTTTTCGCAAAAGCTGCCCAATAAAGTGAAACAATTTTGGGGAATGTTAGTAGCCAATCCAAAGTCAGAAATTGCAGGTAACAACGAAATAATTTCTGAAATTGCATTTGGTCTTCCCACGTCGTCATCCTCCTTTGCCTAATTTTATTGAGCCGGTGTATAAATTTGAAGCACCCATAAGTATTTAGATCATTAGAACCTTCACATTAATTGGAAATCCTGGCTTTTGCCAAATAATTAATATTTTTTTTGTAATTTTTTTCTTTAGGTCATATAAAAGTTGCAGTTTTGCTGCATGGGTATAGTTTTATTATTATTTTACATTCTCTTGTTTATCTTTCTCTCTACCTCTTTTATACTCTTTCCTAGATGGCTTCGTCAGAGCTTTACTTAAGGTCGGATTTTTGTGTGCAATCAGAATAATCAACAAATCATCTATTGATTTAACTTTTTGTTGAATCTGAAGATTCATAATATTAACAAAGAAAGATATATAAAGCAATAAATCCTCAAAAAAAGTATTAAATTGTTAAGCCACTATTTATAATTTACCTAAATGTACTGGACATATTTTGGTGCCTTCAAGTAAGGCATATTAATTTTTTAATAATAATTTTCGTGGCCGAATATACTCAATCTTTTATAAAAAATCAATTTCAACTTCTTTTTGACAGTAAAGGCTTGACATTTCGGTAATTTAATTTAAAGAAAGTACAAAATTAAACCACATGGGCACAAGTGATTATTAATTATTGTAATGGGCTTTTTGTTTTTCGATTTTGTATCTCTTCCAAGCAGAGCAGCTAAGACTCCTACAAACATTAGGTACAAATATAATCAAACAGCCAGTGTATTTTAAGGACTTCTGTATCTATTTTTCTGAAACCGTAGGTTCTAGAATTATCCCATCAAATTTTGCAACTGTTATTAAAAACTGTGCCAGACATGTTGGCGTGATGCTTCAATATTATGTAAGTAATAATTCGGCCATAAATTTAAGGAAAAAAACTGTTCTGCGTGGTGGTAATTATCTTGTGTAATTGTACTAAAAGTATATTTAAATTTCTAACTATACCGATTATTTATTCCCATACGGGAACTATTATAATAAAATGTATGCATTTGTTAGCAATAAAATAACGTTGTATCCTTTTAAATTTAATTTCATTCCCACCAGACAATAATGACTAATTGCTGGCCATTTCATTATTGATATATGAAATTATAATTAACCTTATTTGATACCTTTATGTATTCATGTTTAACCGATAATCTCATTATTATGCAATAATACCTATTAATAAACGTAAGCCTTCTGATAAAAAAATGAAAAACATCGATATAAAACAGCTTTTTACACTGCGTTAAGCACAGCCTTGCCATCATTATCTAAAAACGGTGGAAATGTATAATATGTAAGAGAACTACAAAAACAGTTTTTGGGTTAGTTATATAGGTACTTAAATATCGTCCCCCATCCTGGCCGCGACGACACTCAATATCAAATTAGTACTCTTTCTGGAATTTTTTAAAATGTCGCGTTTTGGTCAAGATTCTTTGGAGAAAATAGAAGAAGCTGTACAAAAAACGGTTCCCATTAATACCGTAAAGACGAAAAATGTCTATATGGCATCAATTTGTGGCCTTTTTTGTGACGAAATTATCGATTCCTAGCAACCACACCAGCATCGGAACTTGCAAAAGTACTTAAAGATTAGGCATGAAAACTAAGAAGGACAAATCTATAAGTGAAATATATTTGGAATTCTTCCGCAAAAATGTCGCAGGAAAATATTTTAGTGGGTTTAATATTTCTTCTGATCCACTTACCGACATAGACCGAGATGCGCGGAACGCTAAAAGAAAAATACTACAGGAAAAGTCAGATAAATGAAAGGAGAGTGCTACAGCTTTATGTTATGGCCTCTCTCTAGGATGAACATTGTCTAGATGAGGTCCAAAGGAAGCTCTGCCAATATATACGCCTTTGAACTGGCATGGAGAAGTAATGATACCTCTTACTGTAAGAGTATTTTATAGATGAAATGGTCATACAGAGAAACTTTACAGGAGGAATAGCGTAACAACTAGTCGTTTGTTTTTAATCGTAGTTTTCCTAGTTGGAGAAATGGAAGTCTGTTAAAAAACATGTCTCTATGTGTAAACAGTATTGGAAAATCGACGAAGATCTCGACGGAGAAGATTAGCTTTGATAAGAAATAGAAAAAATTTACGAATCACTCCTATCGATACTCAGCAGTGACAGCACTTGCGAAAATAGGCGTTGGGAAAGAGGAGCCGATAAAACTAACGGGACATGCAAATGCTCAGTCCATCAAACCCTACTTCCAAATGGACTCACAGCATCATTCGAAAATAGTGAATCACATGAAGGATAACAGAGAAATAGAATCCGAATTGTTCAAATTTTGGTAATGTTGTTGCTCATAACAGAATGTTTACAACAGAAACCCCATAGTTTATCAGGGCTGTACTTTCAAAATTATTAACAATTACAATAAAAATTCAATACGTTGATTGTTTACTTGTATTTCCGGTTTTAAAAAAATGTTATTTGCTTGTTTTCTGGCTCAATTCACTGGCCTACAACCAAAATGTATCCGAGGTCAAAATAGCCGAATCTTGTACCTTTTGCCACGCAAATTCATATATACCCATCAAAAGTTCTAGTTAACTCCGGTTTTCTTGATAACTGTTATAAAAGGTACCTACTTTATACCTGTACCTAAGTACGGGTAATACTATTGTAAATTCATTTTGCCTAGTATTCAGTATTCTAGAGACCTACAGATCACGTAACGAGTTGTTATTTTTGTATGATACCTTCTGTTAAGAAAGGTATCATAAAGAAGAAAAGGACTGCACCACAATTTATAGCCAAATCTACTTAAAGTACATTTCTTAGATTCCCATCTAGATTACTTTCCAGACAACTGTGGTGCAGTAAGTGACGAACACGGGGAGAGATTTCACCAAGAAATTTTAAATATGGAAAAAACTCGGGAAAAAAGCTCGGAACAAAGGTACCAAAGTAAATAGAGTTCTGAGAGGTTGGCCGACTACTGCTGGACTATTATAAGAGAGGTTCCTGAAGTAACTTACAAGAAACAGTCAAGAAAGCGCAAGAAGAACACTGAAAAAACATTGTGGGACATTTCACTACAATTGTGTACCTTTTTCCAACAATTTGTTCTCAAAAACGTCCAAGACCAATTTGTAGCAAAATTTGCTACAATTGTATGAAAATGTATAAAAACTGTTGTAACTAATAGTCCAATTAGAGTAAATTGCTCTACAAAGACTTTGTTACAATTTTGTGTGAAAAAAAGTCCAAATGATTTTTTCAGTGAATGCTTAATTTAGTAACATAAATAGGTATACTGCTTTTTTACCTAAACTGATTTTTTAGTTATATTTTTATGTTCAGTATGCCGCTTTATAAAATGAAAGTTATGCAATAAACAAAAATGCGTTATATTTCTTTTAGGGCCAAGGAATAATTTTAACAGATATTTAAGGCCTACTTGGGCCAGACTGATTAAAAAAAAATTGTTGAGAATACAAAAACAAAGTTGAAATTTGTAGGCCGGTGATTATTCGTGAAATAGTCATGACGAATATCATTCGTGATATAATTTTCCCTGGAAAAATGTTTGAGTATTAAACTTTTGTTTTTAAGCAGTTTCACTCGAGGTATTGTTCCAAAATTGCTCACCTCCGGTTCGCGATTTTGTTAACAATAACATATTGCTAAGCAATAAACTACTTATCGTGTTACATGAAAAAAACTTACAGAGTTAATTTGACTTGAAAAATCCAATCTAAGGTGTCATAATTACCATATTTTCTTTAATTAAATATGCTTATGGTTAGTAACTACGATTTAACTATCCACTCAGTATTTTAAAACATAAAAATACAGGTAGGTGCAGAACCTAAAAAAATTTAGGGTGATAGTGCGTTTTAACATTACACATGTGTGTTAATAAAACAATATTTATTTAGAAAGCCTCGTATAAATGTGCTTTGTCCTTTGCTGTCGTTGCATTTATTTTTTAGCTGCTAATTCATGCATATTTTAATGCGCATTGTCATGGGCAAGGTGGAAGGCAAATTACCATTTTTTTACAACGTTGTTCTTTATTTCCAAATATTTTTTAATTTAAAATAAAGTAACGTAGGTATTTATGTTTCTTCGTCAGCACAGTAGCTTATGGTACAATATTTTATAGTACCTAGAATATACGAAAATAAATACCTCTTATTTGAGATATCCAAATAGCAATCAGCGTAATCCAATGCACGATCAACTAACTATCACAACTTTTGTAATTGGTGACACTAGGTGACACTATTCCACAATAATGTTTCACTTCACTGTAACTATTTTTTACACACGTACAATATTTACGTTGACGTCACTAATTTGCATTAAATATTTGTTTTAAATTTTTGTTTAATGAACTAATTTTTTTTTTAATATAGGCAGATAAGATAAGATCACTATACGTTTGATCCTGGGTAGCTAACAATTTTTATTACGCTAGACTACGTACTTATCTTAACAACATCCACCACTTTGTTTAATATTAATTTGATATGTCTAGATGGTAAATCTCCTAACTTTCTTGGAAGCTTCTATTGTAATGCCTTTGAGTCTCTTATATGTGTTTTTAGGTCTTTGGTCTGTCTTTAGGCGGTCAGAGTTATTAATTTGTACTGTTGTGCAATATTTTTTGTGACTTCTTTGCCAATTAGCTTAGAATATTTTTCTCACTCACTCAGTACCTAATTTTTGTAGAACTAATTGTTGCCTCTATACCATAAACTGTCTATAAATAAATATATTTTTTAGTTATTGTGCTTCTATATTTTTAATTCTACTCGATAGATATATATTTTTGTTATAGAAATTATTCCAATTAAAAGACATTGGATTTTAAGGATTCAAACTATTTAAGAAAATTAAAACTTCATCTAATAAAATGATTTGGATTTTCATAAGAACTTAGGCGCATTTAAAGCTTGAAGTGGTCACTACCATTTTAAGTTTTCCAGTACTTTTTTTAAGCACTCTCACTTTTAGTTCATCCTGTTTTTACTTTTCTTTTGGTACCACCTAAACCTCCCTACTCCTACCAACTACCGACTACCCCCGGTTCATCGCGACCAAAAGCCATCATCCGGCGTACAACGCGAAGAGGAAAAACAAGTGAATGTCGCGGGCACGTTCACTTGTTTCCCGTGCGGCGCGTCGTGGAAAATGATCAAAAGCACGCCGAGCTCCTGGCAGGAGAATGATTGCAAGAGCATAATACGCAGCGGTGTTGCCATTTAGAAAGGAAATTGTATAGTTTGATCGGAAAATGTAGTAAAAGCCCAGAAGAGCCATCAACTTCTCGGGTAAAAGCAATTGTTTTTTAATGTACTTTTAAATATATGTAGTTCAATTTTTATTACTGCCAATACTAATAAAACAATATATAACTTAAGCAAAAATTAATATATGTGCATACATTTATATGTATTAGCGTTGGTTCACATGCATATTTTAAACGAAATTTAAATAATGGGGTTTCGACCCTTTCGAAATATATTGAGCAGGCTCGTTTGGTGCTATTAACTCAATTTTGTACCAAAATGTTGCTTGGTTCCGTTCTGATGAACATAATTCATATGTTTGTTAATCTTGTGAGCCATAATTTTTGGAGTGCAAAAAAATAGCGTATATTCCACCGAACTAAAGGGTCTTTTAATCCCTCGTGCAATTGGTTGTGCAAATTTTGCCCTCAGGATTAAAAGACCTATTTTAGTCCCTTGATACATGATATACTATTTTCGCACTCCTGGCATTATTGTTTTTTTATCTTTTCATACCAGGTAAAGGTAACACATATTTTTTGACATTTAAAACCTTATTGTCTCAATTTTAAACGCATTTTTTATGTATTTTCTTGGAGCTTTTTTGGCCTATTTGGTAAATTAACATAATCTTAGGTCTCTGAAATTTACCTATGTCAAGTTTGTCTTCTAATAGAACATGTCCTAACATGGGTTTAACATGTAAAACCCTATTGTTCGCTCTAAAAAATACCCTGTATATTTTTTCCACACCTGTCAACCATCAAATGTAAATTTTAGAAAATGAAAAAAAATAAATTTTTCAATAAATTGTCTATTCAGCAAATTGTCACAGATGGCCTATCATATAAAAAAAGGAAGGCTCTGGTTATACCATTACCTTTTCTAATTCTATTCGAATATTTCAAGAAGACCTGGAATAAATTAATTACATAGCAATAATACGTTTTTAACCAATGAAATCATGGTTATAGTAGTGAATATCTAACATAAATTAATTACATAGCAATGATTATAAATTTTTAACCACTAAAATTATGGTTACAGTAATAATTTGCCATTATCAAATTATCATTTACCTTTGTAAAATCACAAGAATTTTCTTCTAAATCATAATCTCATACCGTATAACATTTTATAATTATTTGTTTGCTTTTTTTTCAATTTAATTTTATTCCTTGATTCTTATTTCATTTTCTTCGGGCGTATATTTCCACAAGAAATTTTCTAAAAAGGAAACACCAATTACAAAAAGCTGTGGTAAAACCAAATGTACCCAGAGGAAATCTTTAACGCTTAATTTGATAATAATGTAGCATAAATACCTTTTAAATAAAAAGAAAATCCAAGAAAGTTAAATCCAGGCGTCGTATCTTACTAACACTAATTTCTTAGTCATATGCTGTCTCAGTAAAATGACTTACGTTAAAAAATCTCAAAAAGCAATTTTGTAAGACGACTGACTATTCAACAAAATTAATAAACTTATGTACTATTAATATGAATTATTAAAATGTAATTAATATAGGGTTATAAGTTCATAACAAAGGAAAATGAGACATGTAGTTGTGCAAATGCTCGAAGATGGAACGGACAGTGCCTTTCGGTTTGACGACTTTCTAACAGACAGCCCGGTCGGGATATTTTTTTTTAAATAACAACTCACCCTATAATACGTGGGTACACATTGAAAAGGGCAGAAAAAACTTTATTCGGCGGTATCATTTTTAAATATCATAATGTATTGTATTATACAGGACGCCATTTATAGGTGTAAAGAATTGCGAATGAAGAAAACTGAACACAAGTAGGTTTCGTAAAGACGGTGTCAGACCATGGGCGGCGGCAGTGGCGCACCCAGCAGTACGATTTTATTCGGGAGGGGCTGACTAGGTAGGGTTGACAACATTTGAATACAGCATGAAAGGACAATGTAGCGCCGCAGGCAAATCGCCAAAGGCGCAAATTTTATTTTGAGTGCCACGCCCAAAAGCTTCATACTTTGGAAAATGCGCCGAAGGCAAAAATTTGAAGTAATGGAATGTAGTGTTCTAAAATAATAATTATTAACTTTAGAAAAATGAAAAAGTGTTAATTAAAATAAAACGTGTTAAAAATATCATGAAAATTACTGTTAAAAATATTTTGTTAGTTAAGTAATAGAATATTTAGTGAATTTTTTTCTTGTCATAAATGCGAAACTCCAAATCAAAACACGGTTTTCGACCAAACATTGACTTTTGAGTTATAGATTGTGTTTAGTACACCAAGTGGCGGAGAATCCGTTGGTTCTACAGGTACAAGTCAATATTATACATAGAAAATTAAGTTCAAACACGAGCCTTTAAATCAAAATGCAGTTTTCGATGCTTATTGTCTGTTTCTAAACGCATTATTCTTTCCGTTTGGAACGAAATGCGGCTTCGTATTCAGTTGTTTAGGATCGGGCTAAATGTTTGTTTCAAAATGCAGTTTTTGAATCTACTAAAAGAAAAAAAAAACGATAACAAGATCTGAACCATTTTATCGAAATGACATTTCAGAGAGTAAGAGTTTAACAAAAATTGGAAAAACCTGCGAAAAAATTAACTTAAAATGTTTTTATTAAAAAAGTCAATAAAGCAGAAAAAAACTGAAAGACATTGAATCCAATGAAAAAATGCTATACTGAAGAATGGAGAGAAATTGAAAACTACTGCGATTGTACAGAAGAAAGGACAGAATGAAAATTTAGATGGAGCGCTCTGAATTTGTGCTTATTAGACATTTTGGTAGTGTATTGTTAAACGTTGTGTATATGTAATGTGTTTCTTTTTATTGAAAAGTAAGTAGGTAAATATATTATTTTTTTAAGAATTACCTAGACAAACATTTTCACAAAATTAATTAATATTATACGAATTATATGTTTTGCGGCGTAAATTACAACTCTAAAAGAGTAGTTTAGTGGAAAAGCTTATGATTTTTAAAATTTTCTTTTTAAAGTACGATATTTTTAAAGGTTATGTTAATCACGAACAGAATATAATCGTAGACAATCTCACTCATGTAAGGCACCTCCGGCGCGCTTAAAAATGATGCGTATTTTTCTATTATTTTTGACTGTATTCTGCACATTCAGATTTGTAATATACGCCTTAAATTACATGATTCCAGAAAAAATCATTATTTGTGGAGCGCTGTGTGTTTACTTTTTATGAACACTTGTAGATATAATTAATTTTTTATGGGTCACGATTACTGCATTTTTAGAAGATCTAGGCCAAGTAATGATGATTTGGTAACTTTAAATTTGTTTTTATTGAATATTTGATATTGACATGATAACTTTGTTTCCATATTAGTTACTTTCATATGTATGTGACTGCCAGAAAGATAAAAACATTTGCATCATTAATTTCTAAAACAATCATTTGTGATAAATGTTGGGGCATTAAATAGATATTAGTACCTCCATTAAAAAAATTCAAAAAACTTTTACAATTGAAATCGAGATCTTTCTAATTTAAAATGTTTAAAACTCGTTCGAAGAGCTTTAAATACAAGTCAGGGGTGTAAATAGCAGTGAGATTGGAGGCAAATATCACCACACGTTAATTTTAACTTATTCGTAGTCGTATATTGTATCCAATTTTATGTGAGAATGATGACAGAAAAAACAATTGAACAAGAATTTATCCTATTGGTCAATTCCATGGACAGTTTACACCGGAACATATTTTAGTGATCACAATATTCATCTTTCTTTCCTGATAATCACGGAGGAATTAGATATCTTTCTATCCGTGTTGGTGAAAGTACATTAGACAAAGACAAATAAAAAAATAATTTGTTCAAACGTTTATCGTACCTTCTTTGCTTGTGGAAGTATTGCTGGTTATATACTTCGAAAGATTAGTCATCGCAATTTTTTTTCCTGATAGAATTCCCAACGGAATCCGATTTCGTTCTATCCTTGTTAGCAAAAGGAGCATAGTAAAATACAAATAAAAACGATAAATAATTTCGCAATGTTGCTTCGCATGGCAACCCAAGCAAACCCATACAAACATGGTGAAGGAGGTTATATTAATGCAACATAGAAACATTTTATAAGAAATAAGCGAACACGTGTCTGTGTGTGTGTTTTTTTTTTAATTTCTAAAGGGGTTAAAAGAGGTGTCAAATTTTAAAAGAAGGACCTGACCTACATGTGATAGTAATTTAACATAGAAACACTTTATATATAATATGTATATAGTATAACATAAAAAGGCGTTGTCTTTTTTCAATTCAGTTCCTAAAGGAGTAAAAATTGTCAAATTTTAAAAAGGACCTATATCACACAAACCTGCTGAATGTGGTGAGGCTAATTCAACCCAGAAACACACATATATATATATATATATATATATATATATATATATATATATATATATATATATATAAACACTTATATAAAACATGTTATGTATATAGTATAACATAAAAAAGTTTTTTCAATTCAGTTAATAAGAGGGGTAAAAAGGGGTGTCACGTATCAAAAAAAGGATCTATATCACACAAACTGCTGAGGTGGGGATGTTAATTCAACATAGAAACATCTCATGACGATCAGTTCCTAAAGGAATAAAAAGAGGTGTCAAATTTTAAAAAAGGGTCAATATCACAAAAAAAAATAGTAAACTTGCCAGTAGGTGACGATGTGTAAGAGTTGAAGCAACATCAGAAATTGCACGATTTTTACTTGCATCTGTCGTAAATCTGACGTTACTGCTAATAATTTTAAACATTTCATGTGTTTACCTAGATATTTACATTTCGAGATAATGTAAGCAAACTTTCTACGTTTATTTGAAGACCATAACAGTCTTGTTAATTGTTTGATTACAAAAAAGTAACAACAAAAACTCGCCCATGTCTTTTGCTCTTCACATTTAGGCGTGGGTGGAACCTTTTTGAACATTTGTTATAAATACAAGCTTAATTAAACTATACCTTTCGCCAACATTATTCAATTAAATCGGGATATTGTATACTAGGGCACCGTCTGTTGTAATATATATATATATATATATATATATATATATATATATATATATATATATATACAGTGTGTCCGCTTAAGTTCTGTAGGTACATATGGGAAACTTTTTTATTGTTAATTTTTTCGAAAAAAAGTTACTCTTTATAAAAAGTTCTGCTTCCTGAGAAAATAATATTAAACTATTCAAACTTGAGATAGTATGTACAGGATAGTCAAAAACTAAAAAAAATCAATATTGGCCTAAGAGAGAAGTCCCTTAATTTTAATTTTTAGAGCAAAATGGAATAAGAAAATGTTGCTTCGCATTAAAAATTATATCTGTTTATACTATTAGTATACTATTATAAAAAAATAAACTTAAAAATTTAAAACTTAATTCTTAATGGCATGTCCAATATCTTGCCACCATGTCCCACCTGAATTTGAATTGTAACTGTGAGCTATGTTATTTCTATTTGTCTGAAACATCAATTTGAATATGTAATTAGATAAATATGCCGTTGAAATTGAGTATGCAAGATAAAATTGAATAATTTTAATTCTTGGTGAAAATTACAAATAGTCAAGTCAAGTAGCTTGAAGTTTTTATAAATTACTTGATTTGACTTGAAATCCAAGCTTTGCAGAAATTCACTGCTTGACTTGACTTGGTTTTCCAAGGTTACTGCTTGACTTGATATCAAGCAATTTCAAGTTACTTGATAAAGAACAAGAACGGCTAAATGTATTGAAAGAGAGGAAGGATATGTCGAAGCAAATGTACAGTGAGGGAAAGTTAATGAATATTTTTATTTAAATTCATATTTTAATGTTTATTATTGTACTTAATTGTATTTTTCCAAAATAAATCATCATGTTTCTATCAATTATTTAAATGCGTCATAAAATTACTACAAACAGAGAGAAAGAATCAAAGGTTACGTTTTGAACAAAAATAATTGATAAATGTTTATTAGCTTGAATTGCATAATAAATACCTATATTAACTATAAATCATTTCAAAAAGTGATATTTTTTGAACTGTCAAGTTTCTTTTTAATAATAGTTTACAAAGAGTATAAACAGATATAATTTTTAATGCGAAGCAACATTTTCTTATTACATTTTGTTCTAAAATTAAAATTAAGGGTACTTCTCTCTTATAGGCCAATTTTGATTTTATTAATTTTTGACTATCTTGTATATACTATCGCAAGTTTGAATAGTTTAATATTATTTTCTCAGGAAGCAGAACTTTTTATAAAGAGTAACTTTTTTTCGTAAAATTAATAATAAAAAAGTTTCCCATATGTACAGAACTTAAGCGGACACACTGTATATATATATATATATATATATATATATATATATATATATATACAGGGTGATTCACGGTGGATGGTACCTTAGACGTATCTGTCGGACCAGTCAACGAATCGTTCTGAAAATTTGGTCGTTTACATAAACGAACATGCTCTATCTGCCTAAAATATTTTTGACAACGCATTGTTGCCGCTTCTACTAAAAAGCAGAATCTGAACGTTATTTTTTAGAGTACTTCAGTGAAGTTTCTAGTTAATAGGACCATTTAATATGTTTTCTCCATACAAAGTTTGAACCCCTGTTTCACCCCGTTAGGGGTTGAATTTTGAAAAACCTTTCGTTAGTGCACGCCTACGTTATATAAGAAACCTCTGTGCAAAATTTCACGTTTCTAGACCCAGCGGTGTGGGCTGTGCCTTGATAGCTCAGTCAATCAGTCAGTCAGTCAGTCAGTTTCTTCTTTTATATATATAGAGATTTATGAGTTAGAAATAAATATGTTTGCTATTTTTAATTTATAATTTTCCTACATCCTCGCCAAATACTCCAGATTCACTTATTTTGCATGGAAAATTAGATAAACGGGCCGTATAGTTTTTTATGCTCAACCGTATTCCCCCTACTAATTAACGTTTACAAGGCTGCCTGTTTCAAAAGCCCCTTTGTACTGATGCGGAACTGCTGTCCAGGCTTGACGCAACAGGAAAAGGAAACATTGGCGTGGATAATATCAAAGCTGCTTTAAACAAATTATAAATATTTCATTGGCGGTACCCTTTAAAACGGTTTAGGAAAAATAGTTTTTTTACAAAACTTACGTAGAAACGTTACTAAAACACTGTTAGTTTCTTGATCGGTTTAAGAGTCAGGCTCGGCCCGTGAGTTTTTTTACAGGGTGGGTCAAAATTTTGTTGGCAATTAGTGATATTAACGCAACAAGCAAAATACACTTTTTTAATCAAAAAAGGTTTTGTAATAATGTTCCTAGTTTTGCCAATAAATTATTTACCTACAAATAAACACCGCAAAAAAACATAAAATAGGTACTGTAGTTACTACAGTACCTATTTTAGTAACATGAAACCTTAGATTACCACACCTTACAAAGCATTGACTATATTCTCTACATGAATAATAATTAGGTACCAGAACCAAATGGATTTCTAGTTATTGGTGCAATTATACCGAGTTTATCTCAAACAAAAATTATTTACGATAGAAACACTAGTTATTGCATAATAGAAATGTAGGTACCTGGATGTTTCCTTTTAACGCAAGCTCTCAAGTTAGAGTGTTTACAGAAATCCAATTTACATTCCCCACAATGTGCCATTTTAGATTTTCATCCTCAACACTTCTTGCGTGGATTAACGACTCTCTAAGAACAGTACTACCATATTGACAAATGAAAGTATTTTACAAATAACACAATACACCAAAGCAAAACTAAACAGTATTTTTGGTACCTCATTACTAAAGTTTTTGAACAATTAAAAATAAAAACTCTGTTGTTATGTAGGCAATTAATTTTTGACACATCGACATCGATAAGAAAAAAGGGTATTTTTCCGCGAGATCCCGTTGACCAACAGCGAATGGTCGGGAGCTAGAAGTCACGTGATACCTGCATTGATATACTTAGTGACATACACGTGACACGCTGGTCAAGGTAGATCAACAGTATCTCGCGAAAACACACTCAAGGAAAAGACAACCTAGAGCGCATGCCCGCAGTTTTAAATCGACAGACGGGTTGGATGCTGCAGCTGCGTTACCAAGCTGTTGTCAAAGTCGTAGTTAGTAGGTTCTAATGTTTGATAGGCACAGTTACAATTATTAATATTATTATTATTAGTAATTACCTAAATATCTGAAAATAAAGTTAGGTAAGCTCATATTAAATATATAAATGTATCACGAATCGCGAATATTGTTTTAATTATAAATTGGTTAGATTTAAATTAGTGAGCCAGAATTTGCGAGAACCCGACACCCGCGCAGAAAGCGATATTATTGGTGGGCCGTCGACAAATTGTGTCTCTTTTTAACTTCCTCAAGTGCGTATGTTTATTTCTCTCTTAGCTTTAATGCATTTTATGTAGTCCATATACACTTATGAGGTCAATTTAAAATACGGCAAGTCCAGAGCAAGCTTGGCTCGATCACCGTTGTATACGGTGGCTTGATTCTTTCTTGGGGAGTTTTCGCATGGAACTTGCACTTTTTTGAAAGAAAAGATTATTTTTCGGTTTTAAAAAATAAAAAAATAATTAATTAGGCAGATCATTGAAAAATATAGGTGGGTCATTGCCCAAATGACATTATGGACGGGCCGCGCCTTTTAAGAGTTAGAGCAGACTAAGCAACTAGCGTATGTAGGTATGTATCTGGGAATTTTTTCAAACATAAATTACTTATATCTTTAATATTAGTCACGATCGAGTTAACACAGTTGAACCAATTACTTACCGGACGGTCACTAATTGGTTTTCGCAGAAAACAGTTTTATTTCAGTTTTTCGTATTTCTGTTAAAGTTGTGATATAATTTAATTTAAAATATGGAAAATAACCCATCAAACTTTACTTGGACCAAATTATGACCGAGACGTTTCTCAAAAAAAATATTTCAGTTAAATTATAAAAACTCGGTCAGTATATGGCCTACATATCGATAATAATTTGGTTCCCTCTTGATCAAAAATTGATTTTTAACTTTTATCACCAAAAAACTTCATAAAAAAACATTTTCATTTAGTCAAAGCTTTTATTGCAAACCACTAGTTTTATCAATATTTCAATGCTGATGATCAGTAAATAGTTAAATAGCCGGTGGGCGTAGCTTAGAAAGCAAATTCATCACTTGTAACCAACTTATTTTTTTTTAGGTTGCCCAAGGAAAGAAAAAAAAGGACATATTATTATATTAGTCTGAATAAATCCAAAATAACACTGCCGATTGGTAACTCAGAGTGTCAATTTAATTTTTTTTAAATAAAACTATTTTAAAATCATCTTTGTAAATATTTGTAATGAAATCCGCCTTAAAACCTAGCCGAACAATATTTTGTGTCTTAACTTTAGTTTTAGTCACTATTTGATAAATCTAATATTTTATTAAAGTTAAACTCAGTTTTTAGTTCATTTTATTGGTTGTTCAGAAAACTATAAACAGGCTACGCAAAAATATTTTCCGTTAAAACATTCTTGGTTTGCATCATTTCTGTAAATATATTTTATTTCTTCTATAAATCCAAGGTAACTTATATGTTCTGTTCATGTTAAGGTGCGAATAGAAACGACGAGACGCGCGCGAGCCGCGCGCGAGTCGCGCCTGAGTCACGCTTTTAAACCAACGAGCCTGCCTCGAGCCTCCTGCGAATTGTATCTGATCCGCATAGCAAGTTGAGCGCGCCACGAGTTTCCCACGAACTTTTTAGTTGTACATGGTGAGCGGAAAAAAGTAGACTTATTCCATGTCTGACGGCGATGAACAAACGGCAGGTTTGTTAATTTTGTGCAGTGGTTATTACTGCTTACTTCTTGCTGGCCTCTGCAGATTTTCCGACGGCTGACGCAATTTCATTCCACGCGTCAACTTTCTTTTCTTCTTAGTGTTTCGTGAAACGGAATACCTATGGAATCACTTCGGCGTCCGTCCGTGTGTATGTCACAGGCGATTTTTTTCCAACGCGAAGTATAGAAAGATGAATTTTAATTCTGTGGATTAATTTCAGGGGGTAAATTGGGAAAAGGAAAAAAAATATTTTCAAGAGCGTCGTGTAGGATGTCAAATGAAAGGTTGTTCAAGCACGACTTCAACAATATGTATGATTTTTTTATTCAGTTTTTTAGGGAAAAACGCTTCAAAATTGCTGTTCCCCACCCTTATCATCAAAAGGATCGCTCAGAAAAATTTGAAAAAATCATGAATATTGCAAATTAGCTGTAGCTTAAGCAGAAATTATCAGGATCGAAAAATTTTAGCGCGGTCAATTGATATATCAATTTAATTGTTTATTTCCTTATTACTGCTAAACAGTTGGTTTTATAGAAAGAGTTCTCACGATGTAAGGAACAACTTTTGTCCTTACACGTTTTTCAAAATTTTTAATTTGGTCCACTGAGCTCCGCGCATACGCGATGGGATACGGCCCTGGTGCTGTCGGTGGCGGGAAGCGCGGCAGATGGACCGAGATCGGGCGGATGAGGTTTCCTCAGGTTAATTGGGGGCTGATGGCACGGAACACTAATTGTGCAAATATAGCTTGCACTTGACCTTGGTTTCTTTAAAGTAATCTTTGTCTTTGGGATCCCACAAATGTTTGAATAATTTGTAAGTCTCCACTAAATTTAGCATGCTTTCATCGGACCACTCCATATTCATCAAAACCAACTCTCTGTCTCGCTGCAAACTAAATTTCAGCACGGGCCTGCCACAAACCAGTCCCACTAGACGCGCAAATCCCTTTGATGGCGCGTTGAAAAACCGACAGAAAATGGATCGCTGCGAGCCTCCGTCGCGCGGCGCGTGGTAGGCTCGCGAGCCCCGTATAAATATGACGAACTAAGTAGGCTCGTTGCTGGCGCGTCTCGCCGTATCTATACGCACCTTTACCTTTATATACCCTAGGTCACTATTTGGTGAATACAACGGTCACTAATTATCTCAAAGGTATTTTTTACTGATCAGTAGTAATTGGTATAAACTGCTTTCCTCGGGTTAATAATTTTTATTAAATTTACACATAGTTTTTAATTCATTTCAAAGAATATCTATAAAATTATAAACAATAAGTTAGTCAAAAATATCTTTTGTTTAAATAATACGCGTTGGCAGCAAGCAGGAGAAACAAAACTTTTCTCCTTAAGCTCTTAGTCAGTCACTTTACCTTATAGTACTCATTCGGGAATTACGAACTAAGTCTACCATTGATTTAATTACTGTATCTTTGACACTACATTAGTGTTTTTTGTGTATAGTTAGTACATTGACTTCAGACGTCAAATTTGTCATATTAGGCCGGCCGTGTAGCGCTGTCCGCATGCATTTTTGTGACGACAGTGAAAGTTCTTCAACGATTTACAAGATTTATGGGTTTATTTAGTTTCTTAGAAAATAAAACTAAAAATACTAAAAAGTAAGAAAAGAGAAAATTCCATTTTTTCTTGTTCTATACGATGTTACCAAAAGATCAGAATTTAGGTAATTAGCCTATTGTTTATAGTTAATGAGAATTTACCGAATAAGCGGAGTCAATTTATAACGCCATAGTATCTCTTCTATGAGGAGCAAAGATTGAGTATCTTGCTAAAACATGCAGAGCTACAGAACTTAATTTCGAGATTTAGGGGAGGGCAGATTTTAATTAATTATTTTGTTTGAATTTGTCTAGAATAAATATAATTTGAGGAAGTTACGTTTTGTCAACAAATGTTACAATTATAATAATTATTGATGTTTAAGTATTCCCGAAGAATACAGTTCGTCTACGGATTGGGTTGACAATAATAAATAATAACGGCCAGATTCTCCAACGCTAGTCCGGTCTAATTCGACAACCAAAAGTTTTAAATTGACAAGTGTAGGAATAAGACAACTAAGTTTTAGACTCAGAATTTATTTCTGAGGTTTTTCGCCAATTTATAAAGAAAAGGGCAATTTTAGTACGTACTTTCGACAATAATAGAACTAAATTCATTCTAGCAACCCGTTCCAAGAGGAATATCATTTGGATACCTAGCAAATCGCTGAAATATCAGAATAATTCATAAGATTTTAATGACGACTTATTAACAATGACAGGACAAAAACTTGTCAAAACATAACTGATCGACTAGAAGATCTTAATTTAAACCAGTACCAAATCTTAAAACATCTTAGTGAATCTGAACGTAAATGTTTTTCTACAACTGCTCTGAAAATACCAAAAAAAACACACTAGTAACTACAACTGAAAATCATTGACGATCAGTACGGAAAACAAGAAATTATGCCACAAATGGTCAAATACCTGAACCCCTTTTTCCTGAGATTGTTTTATGTTAGCATAAGATCATTAAGGGAAATCAAGTGGCTAAGAAAGGTAAACGTTTTTTAGCAGTAACATGGGGATGCAAAGCCGAGTATTTTCATTTTGCGTGGGTCCAGAATATGCAAGCAGTGAAATAATTACAGAAACGTAACGATTTTCAAAATTAACAGTATCTAAAATTCAAATAATGTTAAATAAAATACAAATAAATAAATTATTTACAACATTAATTTCCACATAAACTATTATAGTTAATAATAAAATTCTAAACTAAACAATAAAATAATTTCTTAAAAGCTAATTTTCCTATAAACTAAAGATATCTCATGTAAAAACTTCGATGGGAATTGATGTCAAAATTAGTTTTTTTCTTGATGTAGCAGCCTTTATGAGAAACAAAGTTTTCGGATAAAACGATAATAAAAAACTTTTCCACATGCTGACAACATTATGAAGAAAGCTGTATACGGACATGTGTCAGGTATCATTCTGGAGAAATGGGATAAAGCAATTTTTAAGTTATTTTTTAAAAAGGTTATATTAATATTTTTGGCATTATGTGTTTTTATATTTAACGTAAGGTGACGGGTACCGAATTGTATAAATTTTTTTGCTATATAGGAGTAAATCTCTGAAAAATGAACTCTAAAGCTCACACAATTCGAGAGATAAATTCATCGAAACACTTAAAAGAAAAACAATTCACGGAATTAACAGTTAACCGGAGTAGTATTTCACCAAAATGTTACGCCTTCAATTTATTTGTTTTTTAATTATGCCACAGATGTCGTTACTGTCAGACATTCTTACCGGTGCACCACAGTGGTTCCGGGAATAGGTCATAATTCAAAATATTTATTGTCAGAGATCTGTCAGGTTGGCATTGCTGTGGGTTTAAAAGAATGAAATTTACTTAAACCAATTAAAGATTAGTACTTACGGACTAATTTCAGCCGATTTCTAACCGGCAAAGATTGTGCAGTACGACAAAAGCAGTACAAATATTGTGTTAAAAGTGGGTTTTTTATTTGGTAATGTCGTAAAGAGTAATTAATATTTAAATTCCTCTTTAAGTGGCCTTAGCAGCGCAGATACTTGATTCTCTTTTTAGTAAAATATTGTTGTTTGAAAGGTTTTATTTGCAGATGTTTTCGGACATCAATCAAATGGATGTCAATAGATGACTTTTAACTATTTGTCCTATCTTTTCCTCTGGAAAAAATGTACATAACCTTACATACAGAGTCTCCTTTTTATGAGGACATTTACATTCAGATTCATTAAGAACGTTTAAGATTTAGTACTGGCTTAAATTAAGATTTTCTAGTTGATTGCTGGGTCTCAAAAAATGGAGAATACAAATATATATATATATATATATATATATATATATATATATATATATATATATATATATATATATATATATATATATATACAGGGTGTCTAAAATGGGTGATACCACTATTGCTAACTCCGAAACGGCAAAAGATACGAGGTCGGTTAAATTAGAGAAAATGTGCCATTTTTAGTTCCTACTCGTATTTTGTTTACGAAGTTGCCAAATTCTCTGCAGTTTCTTATCTACAGGGGATTTTTTTAAAATAGTCACAAATTTAATTCTTAAATATCTCGAAAACTATTATGGTTAAAAAAAAATTGTTTTAACAAAAATCACACGATTTTGTACCTTCTCTAAAGTGACGTTATTGTTTTGATTATGTCATTTGTTTTTATTGAGTTACTGATACTAACTTGTTTTTTTCAAATACGGACCTGGATTTTTTGCTATATTTTTTGAAAGAATACTTCATACCCTTTACATCTGTGTATCACTTGATTATGTTTTCCGACGTTTTGGTGAAGAATAGCATCATCAGGATATTCGACCAGTACGAACCTGGCCTTTTTTAAGTAAATGCGCCATTTCACAACCACAAAAACCATAAACCATAGCGATAGGTTGTAGATTGTGCCTTAACATGGAAGATGCCAGGTCCGTATTGTTAGAAAATCCTGATGATGTTGCTATTCTTGATCAAAACGTCGGAAAATATTTTCAAGTTATACACAGTTGTAAAGGGTATAAAGTATTCTTTCAAAAAATGGAGCAAAAAGTCCAGGCCTGTATTTGAAAAAAACAAGTTAGTATCAGTAACTCAATAAAAACAAATGGTATAAACAAAACAATAACGCCACTTTAAGGAAGTTAAAAAATAGAGTGATTTTTTTAAAACAATTTTTTTCTAACTATATTAGTTTTCGAGATATTTAAGAATTAAATTTTTGACTGTTTTTAAAAAATCACCTGTAGATAAGAAACTATAGAGAATTTGGCAACTCCGTAAACGGAATATAAATAGAGACTAAAAATGGCACATTTTCTCTAATTTAACTGACCTCGTATCTTTTACAGTTGCGGAGATACCAATAGTATCACCTATTTTAGACACCCTGTATATATATATATATATATATATATATATATATATATATATATATATATATATGTTTATTTAATAGTTGTTAAGTAAAATTTGAAACAAAGTTATAAAAACTGTTGTCTCTTACCCTACACTTTGTAAAATCATAGTAGAATAAATCTAACAGAAATGAAGGATTTGTATAATGATGCACACAGTAGAAAAAAATTATAATAATAAAAAGTTGTATTATGGAACACTTCTCAATATCACGCTAGCTGGACTCACATTTCACAATTTTTTGATATGGTTTGTTTACAATAATCCTATTTTCAGTACAAAAATGCATTTTCAGTTATTAATTTTCCAAAAATATTAATTGCAATAATTATGACCGCACTCTCCATATAGTCGGAACCAATGTGCGGTGGGAGCAAAACTCTACTTAAGCATTTATTTATTATAACAAAGGTAAATAAAGTGCTGTTATCATTAAAATACAGTGACAACAATAAATATAATAAAAATAACGAAACGTCTGTAATTTCAAATTTATCAGACTCAATAATTTAACCAAATATAACTGAATTTAATTATAACACAATTCATTATTACGCCCACTGAAGCAATATAAAAGTTGCTTTTATAATTTAACTTCTGACTTTTAAATTTGTTTGATATTATATAAACATATTTTTTGAGGAAATTTTTTGGTTGGTAACGGTGAGTGGCAGTTTTAATACTTTTGTGCTTATGTACACAAAGAGCTTTTTACCATAATATTTTTGATTATTATTTTGTTAAAATTCAAACATGGTAAATAGGTCATTGTAAAAAAAATTAAATGCAGTGCTGTTTCATCAATTATTTGATAAATTTGAAACAAATTGCTTTTTGCTTTTACGAATATTGAAAAATTAAGGGTGATTATTTTCCGGTTGATTTTTTAAAGAAATATTTATTTTTCCTCAACGGCTCAAAACGGTCTAATGAAATTAAATCTTAATACGTTTGATAAAGAAGGTGGGTAAAGAAGGCCCATTTTCCCCTGATCATCTACAAGAAAAAAAGTGTCTAATTTAAATCATTGGCATTGATTAATTTTTCTAAACTGCTCCACAAGAGTTAGGGAAATTTATAATTTTTGAACAAATAACCGGATAAGTTGGATTGTTTAACAGAATTAACAGAAAATATATTTAATAACATGCAAAAATAAAGACTTTTTTCTTAAAAAATTGAATTTAACAAAATTATGAAAGTTTTAAAAAATATTGTTCAAAAATCTCGTCGTCGTCGATAATAATGAAACTTAAGAAACCGGTTCGATCCCGGGCGAAACAGATTTTTTTTTAAATTTCTGATATACTTTCAAATACCTGTATTTTGAAACAAATGAATATGGCTGCTAGTCAGATCGCTTGTAAAAATTTGTAAGAAATAATTTAAACAAATAATTGGTCTCAAAACCCCTACTTGTTATTTATTACTGTGTTTTTCGTTTAAAAATGGCTGAAATGAGAGTTTATCAGACCTTTGAAAAGTATGATATGTTAGTTTGCTATATTGAATCGAGTGAAGAATTGCACGATGTCGCCGAACTATATTTTAACGATTATTAAATATTAATACGATTTTATGTCCGTTATTATTAATTTAAAAAAATTAAACTATGGTTTTTATCTTCAAATCCGTTCCTTCTAGAAAAAAATGGACTACGAAAAAAACTATATAATAGTCAGTTTATATTTTACCGATAAGTTAAAATCACACATTTTCAAAATCGCTCTGTATCTCCGAAACGAAGGAGGCTATGAAAATTCTGTTTATAGCATCATACGTTTCACAAAAAAGTAGCGTAGTATTGCGCAAACCGCAGCTCTCTATCTTTAAAGATGCCCGAGATACGGATACCCTGCAAAAGAGTCGAAAACTGGACAGCCTGTACAAAAGTAGCCAAGTAGCTAGTATTGCGAAAACCGCAGCTCTCTATCTTTAAAGATAACCTAGATACCCTGCAAAAGTGTCGAAATCTGGACGCGCTGTACACGAGTGGCCGGCATTTTAAACCGAATGAATAAAATGTTCTACAACTTTGGAATCATTTGCAGATTAAAAAGGGCTTTCTAATGAGGTATCACTCGACCCCACCTGCCATTTAAATATTGCAATAAAAATGGCGCCCTGCCGCCATCTTTGAAAACTGACTTACGCCTAAAAAGTAGTTGTGTAGTTTTGTTATCGTAGCAAAATTTTACTTTTCTAACATTTGTTAATCAAAAGTTAACAGGGGGGTGGGGACTTTAGACGCGCACTGTATATTAAAATATTAAAACTCTGTATTATGTACTATTATAACAACCAAAAATACAGGGGATTACATTGAATCTGGGACACTCAGTATAAGTATTTTCCGTTTTAGTTTTTCTATCTTCAGGTTATTTTTTTATTATTATAAATTTCAATCCCTTGAAACTGAAAATTGCCAAAGAGGATATTTAAATAGTTAAGCCAAACTAGAGGTCGAAATTTTTAATAAAAGTCTGTAGTAAAATTATATTAAAATGCACTTTTTGAAGCTGCAAGAACATAATTGCGCCCACTCCCAGCTAACTAGAAAATTTAATTTCCTCTAAAACAATTTTCATTCGCTCTTGACGTTTGGGTCGGTTTCAAAATACAGTGGGTTCATACAGGGTGTATCGAAAATACATCGGAAAATTTGATGTAATGATTTTACAGAAAGTTTAATTGAACTGTCAACACTGATATTTTGACAATAAAATACATGTATTTACGTCGTTGTTAAGTATTTTTTCTCGATTCTTGTAAAACTCGATATGATATTTTGTGTTGTAAAACCGATTTCAGTCACAGCACCAACATCTGAGGTGCGGCACCACCTCCGACACAGCATCCACTGGCCAGCGTTACCTTAATTTTTTAGAAAATAGAATCGAGGATATTATCGATGAATTGCCACTTGACGAACGTCGACGTATAATATAGGTAATTGAGGTTCGCAATTCTTTAAACCATCAGTATAACGAATGGATCGGAAATATGTAATGTTACATTGGCCTGCAAATAGCCCAGATCTCACACCTTTAGATACATTTCTTTGGGGTCACTTGAAAACTGTCGGATACAGCAATCATAATGAAAATATTGAAGAAATTCAGAGGAAGGAGAGAAATGAAGTAATAAATCTCAACGAAAAGGATGCTGAAAGTATTATAAACACGCTTCAGAAGCAGAGAAGAATGTATGAAAAGTGCGAAGAATTAAATGTCGTACATGTTGAACATTTCTTTTGATATTTATATGCCAATGTTAACATTTTTATCTGTTTATGTTCTGTTTATTCATTTGTTGTTGTTTATAATCGCTGGTTATTGCTTTCAAATATTAATAACTAATAAAAATCAATATTTATTGTTTAATAGAATACCTAACTCATTTTACATAAAAATAAAATTATAAATTCACGATGACTGAAGTATGATTGTCACCCTTGATATTAACTTTGACTTACCTACGAAGAAAATTTAAAAGGGTAGCAGGTATTTCGTTTGCAACCTGGATAGTTACGTTTAAAGTGTACTTATGCGAAATAATTTTTAATTTGAAATATTTCAAAAACAATTTCAAAACTGCATAGGGTGTGTTATACAAAATATGTCTAGAACTTCTCCTAGAATCCAAAAATGTGATAAAATCATACCATCCAATTTAAAATAAGCGAGATTATCGATCTTAAACACTATATTTTTTTATTTGATGCTCAGTTGTTTTACTAATAATATGTATAAATGATCCATAAAAATCCCCAAAACTTTCATATTTAACATTTTTTCTCATGTTTAAAAATTAAAAAATTACAGTACTGTTCACTTTTATTTGGATATCCCTGTACAGGCTTTACAACACAAGAGGACTCGAAATTTCCATTAAATTTTTTTACAAGTTTCAACGTTCGTCAATTACTATTAGAACAACACGTTACAAAACTATAACAATTTAAAAAACATCATTTATAATTTCTGTGGCTATTTGCAAGACCATTATTATGCAAAAAAGTAATTCAGAAAAACAACAAACGGTTAAACATTTTTATGAGGTTAATTTTTCCCCAATTCCCTTCATACATACCTAAACGGGTTTTCCCGCAGTCTGGCCTTATACCTCATAAAAAATTAATATGTGCTAACACGCAAACGTGATTGGAGATTTTTTACACTCTAAAGAATATAATTGGTTTGCTCCGAAACTAAGTTTCCTTAGTTTTCGAATAATATTCCGTTTGCTTGTTATTAATTTTTATTAAAATAACAAAAATTTAAACTGCATGTATGTTCATTCTAGCATGTTTTTAACATGATGAATAACGATCGTAAATATGGCACTTATCCCCACTCATCCCATATTTAAGAATTAGGATAAAATAGTTATTTGATACAAGAAGTGTTAAATGTGGCATTTTGTGAGAAGGAAAGTTTGGGACCCGAGCGCAGCAAGTGTTCCATGTCTTGGAATAAAATACAATCACTTTTAAAACACGTATTATACACTATTTTTTCTATACAAACACTGTGTATTTAGTTTAAAAAAATGTAATAAAACTAATGAAAACATAAGTCTTATATATTGTAATTAAAAGAATCGTGGCTTTCATGAATGAAATATAACAAAACATACGAAACGATAAAAAATATATATTAGTATTAAAATAAACTAAACCGAGTAAGGATAAACAAATGGAATTGTAAATAAACAATAAGCACCACCTTCTATATTGAAATAAAATGAAACAATAATTATTATTTTGGCGTTCGTGACGTTACCACAGATTTTCTGTGACGTTACTATAAATTTCGGAACTTTTTTTCCTGGGACCGTTCCTGTGTTCCCGGGACTAGATAGTTTGGGAAAAATTTCTGGACCATCCTGGGACCAAATACCCTAACTGGAAACCCTGGTTGTGGGAATACAGCAAATGTCCAAAAATGAATGACTAAAGCTTATGTAGTTATAGTAGGGGAGTTAGAGGCATCCAACCTGTACCGGTAAGCTAGCGACATGAGGCCTTTTCCCATTGACTCCTAGCATTTGGATTAACAGGGAATGAATGACATGTCTGACGGCCCGTTTTTGTCAGGAATGTTAATAAAAATTGGCACTTCCGGTTATTTTTTTTAAACAAATTTTTCCTTTGAGCCATCATCGTGAAAATTTGCATGCAGGAAGGTTGCAGATGGTAAAGGAAAAACCGCTTCTGCCGACCTTAATCCACCTGGAAGTGGAAGTGGTGGCAGAAGCGGATTAACTTACTCCATTTTTACCAAATTTTAACATTTCGTATTTCAATGCATTTCTACGTATAGAAACTGATTTCGGTATATTCTATAATCTAAAAATGGCATTTAATGCGTAATTCGTCGAAACGTACCGGAATCCAAAATAGTCCACTATATAGTCCATGTATATTCCAAGCCAAAATCGGTCCAGGAACCTTCCAATCTTGCGATGAAAACTGTCATTTTTGCGAAATTATGACACATCAGATTTAATTTCAATATAAAAGTCGGCTTCTTTTGTTTTTTCATGGCAGTCGTCTTAAATTTCCATTTTTTAAAATTTTTCCTGCCCCGAGGCAAAAAAAAAATCCTATTTATTTATAAGTTTATCGAAAAAATATTCAATTTTAATTACTGCGGAGTGTTCTTAGATGATGAGGGAAGACAATAAACCCAGAAAGAACTGTTAAATAATATACATAGAATAATGCCGGTTAAAGATGAGTTTTGATGGAAAAAAAAATAGAAAAAATTAGTTTTTACCCCATAAATACGCTCCTGGAGGACCCATTCGGAATTTGTTTGAAAGCTTGATCACCCCTTGTAAGACAGCGTTGAAAAACTTATAAGAAATTAGTTAGGAATAGATACAAAGTGATTCGAATGTACACACGTCATCGAAAATAAATATTCAAGAAATCGAAATACAATCGCCGATTGCTCCCTTCCTATAAAGAATAAAAATAAAAAATGTGGATACATCGTATTTTCACGAGCTCTTTCCGACGAGGATATGGGATTTTAATTTGGATTCATTGTGACCCCGAAGGAAATTAACAACCAAAATCGTAATTTCCAATTTTCCCCATATTTTCCCAAGTTCCAGTGATTTTAGGTATAGGAAGATGTATTGCAAAAAGAGAGCATTGAAATTATAAAGTTTAATGTGTTAAACCGTTTTTGAAGATTTTGAAAGGATAAGTTTCAATTTACTTGCATGAAAAGTTTCAAGATGTTTGTTCATGGGGATAGCGATAGTCGAAAAATGGAGTGAGGTAATCCGCTTCTACCACCACTTCCGGACGGAGTAAGGTCGGAAGATGCGTTTCTTCCTTTACCATCTATCGCTTCCTACCTGCATGCAAATTTTTGGGCCGCTGGCTTAAGGGAAAAATTTATTTAAAGAAATAACCGGAAGTGCCTATTTTTATTAACATTCCGGGCAAAACAGGCCGGCCCACATGTCATTGCCTGTTAATCCAAATGCTAAGAGTCAATACAAAAAGGACACATGTCGCTTGCTTCCCAGTACACCCCTCTAACTCCTGGACTATTATTGTTTGCACGTATATTCTAACTTTGCAGTTTCTAACAATCAAGACAAACTGTTGCCATGGGGATATCTCTCTTAGGGTGACTTGAAAATAGTTCTGTCCTTATACGGAGAAATAAAGATAATATGTTTAGTGATAGTAAGATTTAAATTATAAAAATAAATTTAACTAAATTTTACCTGTTCTAAAAAAACATAAAAAGCTAAAATACTAAATTTGATAAGGATTCGAAAGTAAAGGAATATTTTAGAAACAAGAATTAAAAATTTTAAAAAAGGTATTTTTAGATCCAATTCATCGTCATCAGATACTTATCGCTTTTTATTAAAATTATCTTCTTTTTTTATTGACAGCATCGTTAAGAACCGAGTATTAGCTGCTTTTTGAGGTTTTAATTTTTTTTTAGCAATAACACATTATGTAAAAATTTCCGACCATCTTGAAGAGTACAGCTAGTTCAACAGCAAATTATATTTATTCCTAGCCAGCTGCATACCCTTCTCTAACCAGAAAGAGAAAAAATAAAAGCGATTTTTATACAATCACGTATTTTTTCAAATTCACTTGGTATACGGACATATGACCAGTAAGCCAAAAATAACTAGAACTTTGTTCTTCAGCTAGGCTTGCTTCTTAAAGGTGCACCACATTTTACACCATTTTATTAGAAAAATGTTGAAAACTTAGTGTAAAACGCCAAATATCAGGCCCTTTAAAATACGGTTGTCGAGTTTTATTTAAATATCTTTACTGAAGGAACATGGTACAACAGTACCAAGGTTGTAAGGCTCCGATTTGTTTTTTGGAGTGGTGGTAGGGTTTCTTTTTCTATGACCACCTCTGAAAGTGAGAAAAAAAGCACGGTTAACTTGGCTACAAAATGCCTTATATCACACACGTCTTAAAAAGTAGGTACTTACTTTTCAACAGATGTGTTAAAAAGTGCTTGACAACATGACATGCTTTTTTTTTTATTTTCAACACTAGTGATGAATTTTTTTAAGCACAAGTGTTGAAAGTGATTGTATTAAATAAAGACAGAAATTGTTTTTCTTTTTTGGTAAATATTTTTGTGGTCGTAGAAAAAATATTGTACATTACTTCTGTGAAAAAAGTCCCTTACAACACTTGTTATGAAATATTCTATTTTCTACGACTACATATTAAAAGTCACGTTATTTGCTTAATAACAAATACAATATAGCAATCATTTAATACGGTCTTTCATTTCCATCGACCGACCTAACGACGCGGAAATAAACCAAAGCAATACTTTAATGAGCTCATTTGGATACTACTTAAAAAAACGTAATAAGCAGAGACGAAACAAAATCGTCATAGCAACCGTGGGTACGTCTGTTAACGTTTGACGGATTCTGTGTTTTGAAGCGTTGATTTCAATTTTAGATCGTGTGCTTTTGCCCTTTTTTTTAAAAAAGGAAATATGAACGAAACCGATTCCGAGGAATTTATTCAATCAGTATCGCTTGAAATCAGGGAAGTTTTTAATGTAGGCACATTAAAATAACTTATTGTGTCTTAATTTAAGCATTTTTAAATTTTATAAAACATAAAAAATAAGAAATCTAATTTCTGCTTAGAAAGACTGGTAGTTGTAGAAAAAGTATAGGATACCACTCGCATGGAATGCTCATTTGGAGCACTCGCCTATGGCTCGTGCCGCAAACTTTCATGCCCGTGAAAAATGAGTATCATTCTGTGCTCATTGTACAATAGTACCACCAGTAATAAACGTGAAATTACATTACAGGTGTGATAATTCATAAAATTCATCAACGGATCTTGTGTGTTGTTCCTTAGGAGTCAAATGCACGATAAACATTAAGAGGGTGTATAAAATTATACGTACTTGTTTTGATTTCTTCAGCAATCTGCATAATCAAAACTTACCTGAAAAAGAAACAAAAATGATATAAATATTTTTTACTAAAATTTTCTACATCGTGTATGTTTTCGTCTGTCTCATTTTCGAAGTTTTTAATATATTTCTGAAAAACTTACAAGCTGCATTATTCGGTGAGAAGAGGAGAGGATATAAAAATAAAATAATTTACATTCTATCCTGTACCTGTAAAACTAAGAGGGCATTGTCAAATCTAATAAAAATACCTTTGGTTTCTTGGAAAGTAGCACAGTGCACAGGTCATTTTTTTGTAATAACTACATATTTAAAAAAATATATTAGAATTCAACACAACATTGAAAATGGGGCACAATGGGACAAAAATACAATTTACGGCTCAACTATTTATAAATAAGATTATTCACTTTACGGCGACGTGAATACGATAAAAATATGCATTGAAAAATCTTGTACAGTAGGCGGAACAGCAATGTCTGTATATATTGCAGCAGAGGAACACCTAAACTTCATTGAAAATAGCAGTTACTTTGGCAAACATGTTCTGCATATAAAGCTGGATATAAAGTATTCGACAGACGACTTCAACTTTTCCTTTTTTAGGAAAATGAATAAATTTTTTTAGTAATACGTAATATACGTAACAATCCAAATATCTTGTCGATTGTCTTGTTCTTGGAATATAATACTAACTTAAATGATTTGTATATAGATAACAATAGCCGCCCCATTCTCAGTCCTGTATAAAATCGTTTGGTAGTTTGGTCTTGTAGGAATCGTCTCCAAAAATGCTGGCACATTTCAGTCGTCACGACAGCTCAGGTTTGTTCAAAAATACCTATACTTTACGGGAAAGAAAAATTTATACTAATGGGTGTCTCAAAATGAACGCACATTTTCAATTTCGTGACATTTTTGTTTTTGTCATAGTACACTGAAAAAAGAGCTCCACTTGGGTCAAGATATTCAGTGATCTTGATTGATTGAGCCTTATAATAAAAGCAAAGACATTGAGTTAACAAAATTGCTTTTCCCATAAGAACACGAAGGTTCTTGAAGTATTTTACAAATTTTTTTTTGCAAATTTACTCTTGAACAACTATGACTTTGACAATAATATTTTTCTTAACTCATAAACCCTTGTATCAAATATCTGTTTACAAAGACTTAGCTATTTAAACAAAATACTGTGAATTTGGCTAAAGACCCTGTGCTCTACGTATCCCTTACGTTCTCGATAATTCGCCATGATACAAGTAAAAGAAGGTATGATATCAAGCGCTGTCAAATTCGCGCATGACGTCACCTGGTGAATTTTTTAAATTTATAACGGTCAATATAGAGTTTAATGTTAGTTAAAGGCGATTTTATATAAATTTTATTGGCAATACACTTTGCCTCCTGCTTATAATACAAATTTTATAGTATATAATTTAAAATAAGCATGTAAATAAAGGGATAAATACATACATTCATTGATTGATTGTCCACATCACAACCATACACAGCACATCTCATTTTTACTTTTAAACTCCTAAAAGTAATATAAAATCACCAAAAAATAGTTTTAAACACAACGCGATCTTTAAAGATGTGTTTCGTTTACAATATATCGCGGAATCATAAAAATTAAAAATTTTGGTTTTGAGAATGATGACAAAACCCCATTTTACAATGGACAAATAAAGTATATCTATCTCACCTTTTTTCTTTATCATATTTTGAAATTTTGACAACTAGAAAAAGTTAGGTTACGTTAAGATAAACAGCAACATGACATTTTGAGCATGTCCCATAAGTTTTTTCTGTAGTGTTGATAATAAACGAATAAACCTTTATTTTTCTGTGTAGAAAATGTTTGTATAAAGTGTTGGCCGCTTAAATTTATTTATTCTATAAATCTGTTACTGGCTAACAACTACCGAAAAAGTACAAGGCCGGGCATTGTGGAGATGATTAACCAGGAACCTCGATCCCAAATAGTTCGTTCGATAAAGAAGTCAGAGAGGAGGAAAGAATGAAAATTACCATACCATCTAACCAGGAACCTCCATCCCAAATAGTTCGATAAAGAAGTCAGAGAGGAGGAAAGAATGAAATTTACCCTACCCCTAATCATACAAAAATTTTGGTTTTCAGTTACAGTAAAAGTACCAGGGCAAAGTCTGTTTATCCTTCTAGAGCTAAAACTTTCAACATTTAATTGAGAATCTGTCACATTGAGCTAAACAGTTATAATTTTTATTTCTAAAAGTACTTTAAGTTAAGAATTTCGCTGTTCGCAGGTTGAGGTAGGGTTTGTAGAATTTATCAGAGAATAGGGAATATTTCTTTAAACTCATGTTATGATTTATTTTAATAAAAAATCTTTACTCAATTTTGAGTTTTCTTTATTTATTAAAAAAAATGCCCGTGCATATTAGGTATACAGAAATTAAGGCAGAATTAAATTATCATTCATAAGCACATGGTTATTGGGCAGTAGCTATCTTCAAATAGTAAAATTTTTACTTTTATAATCTGCTAGCAGTATCTATGCTAACAGAGTTATGTTAAAAAAAAATTAGTTTAAAGGCAGTGAAGGTTTCGAAGATTTTGGTAAGATATTATTATAAAACAGCACTCCAAAAGTAGGTACTTCAAAAGTTTATTATTTTTAATAGGAATATTCCTTCTCTTTCCAAACTCCTCTAGGTCCACATTGTTGTGAATGATGTTTGTGTGTGTCCACGTAGAGCAAGAAAGACACTACTGTTATGAAAGAATAAACGTCTGTCTATTAACATTATGATAGTGGATATTTTGAAATGAAATTACAAAATTCTAAGTCTGCAGTAACAAACAAATGTAGCAAAAGGTGGAATTGGCAAGGCACTGATTATTGTTCATATCAACTGTAGGTTTAGAACACACATATATATATATATATATATATATATATATATATATATATATAAAGAATCTTATAGACTGATAGAGTTGTGATAAAAGACTGTGATGAAACAATCACGTGCCTGAGGAAAATTAATTAGTCATAGAATATAAAAAATTGATATTTTTTTAGAAGAAATTTCTTCAGTTTTCTTTTAAACATTGTAATTTTTTTTATATTTTTTATTTCTGGAAGACAATGCATTTTAATACCAGAGTAAAGAATATACTTTTTTAAGAGTATTATTAAAACAGATGACTCTAATAAGTTGATTAAGGATAAAGTGTAGGTACAGAGTTTAAAAAGACAAAAAAAAAACAATTCAATTTATATTTCAAAATTTATTTAAAGAAACAATTTAAAAATAACAAAAAATATAGGGTAAAACATACAGTTGTTGGCACCTATATAGTGATTGGCACCTAACTGATATTTTTGTCGGTTCTAAGGAGTTCAATAGATATGAATTAAAACCAGTGGCGGCTGGTGAAATTTCAAAGTTGTATATCTCTGTTCCTACTCACAGGACCCATACCAAATTTAGGGGTTTCAATAGTGAGCCCACTGGGAATGTATTGGTAAAGAGAAAAACATTTTGTAATTTGCGAAAAAAGTTAAATTCTTGGTGTGCCCCTCCTAAGAAAAAATTAACACGTCTAGGTATTGTATTTATTATTTTTTCTGAACAGATTTTACATCATTTTGTCGACAGTTTTTAAATTTTGAGAAAAAAAAATGTGTTAGTAGAAAGTTATGTAGTATATTATGTTTATTGAGCTCAATAAAATAACATCACTTTCTACAAGTCCGTTTATTTACTGACTGGTGACCCCATGGATACCAAAACTAGCCAGAAGCACCCTATGACATAATGTCAACTACACAATATCTTACGGTGAGTCTACATTAAATAAGCATTATACTACAAGTTATAGTCATTTGAATTTTTTTAAGTCTAAAATATAATTAAAAAAAAAATTCAAATGACTATAACTTTCTACTAATACACTTTTTTCTCTCAAAATTTAAAAACTGTCGACAAAATAAAGTAAAATTTGTTTAGAAAAAATAATATCTAAAATACCTAGAAGTGTTCATTTTTTTCTTAGGAGGGGCACAACAAAAATTTAACTTTTTTTCGCAAATTACAAAATGTTTTTTTCTTTACCAAAACATTCCCAGTGGGCTCACTATTAAAACTCCTAAATTTGGTATGGGTCCTGTAAGTAGGAACAGAGATATACAACTTTGAAATTTCACCAGCCGCCACTGAGTAAAACCAAGGACTTAAATCCAATGGCTCCTTCTCACTAGACTCCACAGGTGTTTCCAATTGGTTTTTGAGGAGTAACATCTTTTTCAACCTCTCCAAAATACCACGATGCCTCCGTAATGGTAACAACATAAGACATGATTTATCCTGGGTCTTGAAATGTAAATGTAATGTAATGTAAATTAATTTGCCAGTTTCGTGGTTTTCCTGCAAGTTCATTATTTTCTCTTCATTTTACTAAAAACAAAAAAATTAATAATAATAATAATAATCCGTCCATGTTTCGGATTATTATTATGAGTTCAATGTCCATAGTCCATAGTAGAATGTGTAGGTAATCCTAACAGGGTCTAGCAATTTTCTGTTCAGATAACCCAGACATTACTGTATAGTATAACAGACAAAAAATGCAAACAAAATACTGGATAAAATATCTATTACGTATACATTAAAATATACCTACTAAGAAAATGATTGTAAAATCTTTCAAAATGTTAATTTGGGAAAACCAATACGTGCAGTTACTTACATATTATGTATATGCATGCCTATTGCCAAAAGCTACTTGGGTTTAATTAAAAGCCTTATCGAACAAAGAATCTATCTTATCAATGCAGTACCTACATTTTTTTAAAGCACTCCACAGTGTTTTACATGTTAAACATTGTTTTACATTTTAAGCCCCTGTTGGGTTCTATTGACATATATAGGATAGGGTTAAACTTTGACATTTTTCAGAGTTTGATTGGGAGAGTAAGATAGTGTTAATTTGCCAATATTATGTCGAAAAAGCTTCAAAAATAGCTAAAAAATGCTTTTACTTTTTGAAAAACTTGTTAAAAATTTTCACATCCCTTGTAGTATTGTTTTTTACCTTTTCATACCAAGTACCTACCTAAAGGTTGATTGATAATAATTTTCTGACATTAAAAACTTTATGGACACAATTTTAAATGCATTTTTTAGCCTATTTGGCAAATTAAAATAACCTTAAGACTATGAAATTTATATAATATTATGTCAACTTTTATCTCAATACTTCTAATATAACAGGGCCTAACTTGGGGTTTTTCACATGGAAACAACGCATAAATAAACCATTTACAGACCACAGGAATATTTTGAAATTGCTTTGATACCTATTATTATTACTAAGATCACTATACACTTACAACAGTATGCTTACGCTATGACGTCACTTCGAGGGGAATCCTAAATTGATTAGACGCTTGCACTCCTTGTACATAAGTACAGGTCAGTTTATTGTCTGGTAGTGTGTTGAGTTGACATTTATTAAAATATTAGTACAGGACAGCTTATTGTCGGGTAGTTTGTTGGGTTAATAATAATAATAATAGTTTATTGGTGCCAATTACACAATAAGCGTTTACACAAGTCAATATACAAAAAATAGAATAAAAATCCTCACTACAAAATATGTTTGATTAAAGAAATTACAAAACAAACTCTCCTTACATATATTGAACAAACAACATATTAAAATAGTACATTAAAAATTAAGAATATTAAAAACATATCAAAAATTAAAAATGACAGATCACAACCCAAGTTGTGATGTGTCACACTTTAGGAAGTCATCTACTGTATAAAAGGTTTCCCCCTCCAGGAACCTCCTCACTCGATCTTTAAAAATTTTTATTGGGAGCAATCTTATTGCAATCGGTATTTTGATATAGAACTTAACCCCCAGGAAATCAGGTCCACCCTGACATCTCCTCAGCCTCCGATATGCCACCTCTAAGTTATCCCTATTTCTGGTGTCATGGTTATGTATGACACTACGTGACGTGTATTTATCCTCATAGGTCTTAATGTACAGCAGATTTTCAAGGATATAGACAGACGGGAGGGTAAGAATCCGAAGAGAGCGGAAGGCATCCCTGCAGTCCTCTCTATATGAAAGGCCAGCCACAATCCTGATGGCTCTTCTCTGAAGTGCAAAGACTCTGCGAGTATGTGTTGAATGTCCCCATACTAAGACTGCATACGAAAGTATTGAGTGCACGAGAGCAAAATATGCAGTCCTCAGCACCCCAGGGGAAACAGAGTTCTGTAGCCCCCTCAGAGCAAAGACACTCTTTCTAAGTCTCTGGCATACATAATCTACGTGGGCATCAAATTTAAGCCCCCTATCGACCTGAATTCCCAAAAATTTTACACTGGCAAGGCTCTCAGGCTTGCTAGATAAGTCTCTCAGGGAGAAATACATTGTGTGCGTTTTATCTTTATTTAGTAATAGCCTGTTGGCCTTGAACCAACTTTCCGCCTGTGACTGTGCCACCCCCAGCCTCTCAGTGACAGTATCATATGAGGTCCCACTACAGGACAAAGACGTATCATCAGCGAAGAGAGTGAACGTAGCTGCCGGGTCCACCAATGGTAAATCATTAATGTATATGAGAAATAGAAGTGGTCCTAAAATTGACCCTTGCGGGACACCGACATCCATCACCCTCTCCCCCGACGACACCCCTCCCACCATAACTATTTGGGTTCTGTTTTCCAAGTATGACTTTATTAGTTGTACACTATCTGGGTGAAAATTGTAGCACTTAAGCTTAGATAAGAGAATACTGTGGGTGACACAATCAAAGGCTTTGCTCAAGTCGCAGAGAGCAGTTGCATTATACTCTTGCTTCTCAAATGAATCCATCACATCAGAGATCAGGCTAAGAATTCCAAGAGAGGTATTCTTACCCCTTCTAAAACCAAACTGGTCCGGCGTAAAAAGATTATTATCCTCAAAGAAAGAAGTCATCCTGTTTGCCATACACTTCTCAAAGACTTTCGAGAAAACAGGCAACAGGGATATTGGTCTGTAATTTGAAACCAGAGTGCTGTCCCCATTTTTAAAGATTGGAACAACTTTTGCTTTTTTCAATTTTGAAGGAAATATACTATTTTTAAAACACAGATTTACTAGCTTTGCTACTGGAATGTATATTAGGTTTTTTATACTTTTTACTACCTTCATATTGACTCCGTAGATGTCTGAGCTATTTTTATTCTTTAACTTGCTAATAATATCCCGAACCTCAATATATAAAACTTCATTAAATTGGAAAATTGGACATGATGTTGTATAGTCAGTAACATTGTGAAGAGGATCGATATCAGCCATCCCCATACCGCCGATCAGGTTCTTGGCCACTGTAGCAAAGTAGTCATTAAAAACCTGAGGTGACAGAGAAACTGCCGTGTTCCCCACTCAGTCACCCCTCTTTCTAGATTGGTTAATTAACTTCCACATTGTTTTAACAGGGTTTGGAGCTGTATTAATCAGATTATTATTGTACTGTATTTTTGCTAATTTAAGTGCTTTTTTGTAATTTGTCTTTAATCTTTTTAGTTCTGTTTGAGCATACTCCGTTCTATTCCTCTCACAATATTCATTTAACAAAGCTATTGTGTCCCTCTGATTTCTAAGTTCGTTGTTAAACCAACCAATGTTCCAAGATTGATCAGACCGAACTGGGGTTGACGCTTATTAAAATATTATTGTCATATTTCATTTGATTAGGTAAGTGCCTTGTTAATTTAAGATTCTCACTCGAAGTGACATCAAACGTAGCATACCGTTGTAAGTGTATCGTGACTAAGATACTTATAAATAGGTAGGTACCATTATAAGATAATGTGAATGCTTACAAAGAAGAAAAGGTTTAATGCTACCATAAAAATTATATAAAAAATACTTGAAAGTTTCTGACAGTTTATTTTTTTAAGTACTATGTATACCTACGGTCGCATTTGATTTTAGCTGCTTGCCTTATCAACAAAGAAGGCAGGAAGCTGTCGGGAAAATTCCGTTTTTACTTACAGTTTTCCTTCATACTGGAAATAATTTGTGAGCATTCTGAAATAGTCTTTTTTGGTACTTACCTTTTGGATGAGCAACTATACATACTCAACACATTCACATTCAGCTGCAAACTCTGGGTCCTGGAAAAGGTAGAGTTCTTTTGTAATGAAACTTTATTTCTTTTGTAATGAAGCTTTATAAATATTTATTAGCATTTCCTTTGGCCTTCACATTTAAGTTTCTTTGTCGTTTTCTTGGTGGGGATAAGGCCCTTTCGGTGGAGGTTCCTGGGATATCGTCGATTCCATTCCACTTAGCCATTGGGAATACAAAATGGGCACAAACAAGGCAAAAATACACAAAAAATACGAGTCTGTGACATTTTAGCAACATAGAATTTTTAGAGGTTATGTTATGGTGTCAGATCCAATGTCGCCAGGTTGTCTCAGATACCAGACCAATTTATGGTTGTATTAGAATTTGTTAACGTGGATTGAAATCGTAGTGCTTTATAATTTTATTTATTAATTTATTTTCTGAATTAGTTTAAAACAAATAATTATTATTAGGTAATTGCATATTTTATTCCAAAAATTTGGCAACCTTGCAAGAGGTCCCCAGCCGGGGAACGTAGTTACAGTTCATCCTCCAAATGGCAACATCTCTTTATTTGATACATTAAGTTAACAAAAGACGACGATATAACTCTATAGTCGATTCTATGTTAGGAACTCACGTAGCTCGATCGTTTAATGTCAAATGTAATACCGATGAGCACCAGTCGCTCCTACTGACGTTTTTTAACAATATTGCAGGGTTTTATTTGATTTTACAGTGATCTTATGATATAAAGGTGTTCTAGGAAATGCAGCAAAACCAGGAAATTTCTCAAGAATAAAAAATATACACGCATATACATGCGTAAGTAGACAAGTTAAACTAAACGAACTTCAACGTGAAAACATCTGGACTGCCATGTGTATATTTTTTCCTTGTGTAAGCTGCCCATTTAATTTGACCAATGAGATGAATTTTTGTTCATTTGTTTTTTCTGTCATTTTTCTCAAAAGTCTCCAGGTGACGTCAGATATCATATCTTCTATTTATTTGTATCATGATAATTCGCAAAGGGTTTTTAACAAAGCCGCACACACCGATCTAAATTTAGTCGTGCAACAAACCTTGATGAGGGAAGATCTGTGTGCACTTAGCAGTAATTATGGCAATTCACCAGTTACTGGAATATTGGAATCTGAAGAACTGAAGCCAGCAGATCATGGGCTGCGCCGTGAATCTTTCGACTGGGTTTTGCAAAACGAAGCCGTGAGCGGGGATTTTTCTAAAAAAATTTGGGCATTTGTCCAATATTGTATTTCACACTTAATCGTGATATCTGTAGTTTGTTATAATTTTTTTAAAAAATAAATGTTAAAATGGGCGTTTATTTTGAGACACCCTTTAGTATTAAATTCCTTAGATGCCCTTATAAACATTAATTAAATAAAAAATGATAAAAATAAGTCGTTTCGGACTAAAAATTGAATTAAGCCAGAACGAGAGACGACTTTGTTTTAATATAAGATAAATACCTCTGACAAAAAAATACATTTTTTAGACCCTGACACAAATAATTAAATTGTTTTGCAAATGATGCAAATTTATAAAGTAGCTTCTCAACAAAATTTATAATTAACAACACTTTCCCTTTCTTGATTTAATTATTAATTAAGCTTAACAGTATTATTTTGTGGTTGTTTTGACTTGTCTGCACCCGCAGGATGTATAAATTAACTGAACTGGACTTAGTAAAGACAAACAGAAAACGATTTGCTTAAAAAATGATTTGGAAACGTCTGGAATTGGTCCAGTTTATGTGATATATCTACTTTTTAGAATTATGGTGGAAAGGGGTTAAAATTTTTACTTTTCTTAGTTTAGTTCATAGATTTGACATGATCTACACTTTTCTCATCTTTTTTTAATTTGATATAATAGGTAATACGCGTCTATATTTTTGCATAAATTATTTGAGCAAGTCATTACAAACCGAAATGTGTAATTCTGAAAAAAATTACTAGAATAAGGTAATATTTTTTTTTTAATTTTTTTGGGTAAAATATATTACAATTAAAAAATCAGCCATTTGCCCACGCCTACAAGTGCCGTCAGATTTTTATTTTATTATTTAGCTCCTAGCTCAGGAGTCAGCAATGCGATTTCCTTTTGATGTGATGGGCCGGCCCCTTTTCCCACCTCAAATTGACCACATTATGATTGGAGGCTTGTGCTAGGGCTCAGTGGCATTCTAATACTATGCCTGAGATGATATACGTGGTCTGTCTAGGGCCAGAAGTGCTTGTCTGCTGTCCGTGACGATAGGCACATTTTATCCAGTAATATTCTTGCTGGTTATTTCTATTGCTGCTATACAGATCCCCGTGAGTTCTGTTTGAACTACATTTGCATCTTTACCTATAGCCCATTTTCTATTCAGGCTCAGGGCTCTGAAATATATTCCACATCCTGAGCCCTTTTTGGTTTTGGAAATGTCAGTGTAGATGTGTATAGCACCTGCTGTGCGTGTGATTATCAATTACTCTGTAAGATTTGTTGAAAACGAAACACAGTGCAATGGCATTAATGCTCGCTTACAGCATTGGAATTTAGTGCATCAATTCACAGACGACGTCTTACTGCACCGGAACCTGCTTCTGGTTTGATACCAACCTTGCGAAGTCGTGTCATAGTCATCAACGCAACCTCCTTAACGTAGATATCAAGGGAGGGTGATTAAGGATCACTTCCATTGTTCTAGTTGGTGTTGTTTTCATGGTTCCAGTTACATTGAGACATGCTATTCTCTGGATTTGATCTAGCATTCGTGAGGCTGTGGCTTGGAGAACTCTTGGTCCCCAGGCCATTGCTCAGTTTGTCAGCATGGGTCTTATGATGGTCGTATAAGTCCATGCGACAACCCTGGGGATTCGGCCTACGGCCAGCCATTTGCTACCATCTTCAAGTGCCGTTAGAAATTGTCTTCACGCGTCGCTGTATCGTGCTAAGTTCTTAAATTCAGTCCTTGGAAGTTCCTCGGAATTTTTAACAGCCATGTAATCAATCGTATTATTTACAACAATCAGTCATGTGCCTGACAACATATAATTAGCACGGGCTCGAGTGTACATTCAGTTGCTTATACCTAATTATTATATAGAAAATATTTGTTGTTCGCGTAGAATTCGTTTTTTGATTATAGTGTATAATTTGTGTGTACTTTTTTTAATAAATAATGGAATTTCTTAAAAACTACCCTATACATTTTTTATTGTGCCAATATGCAAAAATACCATTGACATGCCCGGAGTAAATCTTTTTATGTGCCAAGAACAGCCGAAATCAGGAAAAAGTGGTGCAAAGTTAATTAAAAATTTTACATAAATATTATTAAATGTTAGTATCGCCAAATTCAAGTAAGCATATTTTGCTATTTGTTTATTTTTATGGTATAATAATCCTAACAAAAGTTTAAAGACAAATGTTGGGGGTATGATTTACCACTTTTATACCACAAGTATAGCTTAAGAAATAAAAAAAATTATTTGGAACTTACTGGCACATAACATTATTTAAAACAATTACCTTTAAGTTGCTACTCCTTTAATGTCTGCACATGTAGGTAAAGTCAGGATTTGTAGAAAAATAAGCAGTCATAAATAAATCAGTTGTCGGCAACGAAGCAAATAGAATAGGTTTCTTGGCCAAAAAAAATATTTGATTGTCCTCGTGGTCATTGACAAACAGTCAAACGAAATCTCCTAATTTTCGTAAAATTATTAAGGAAACAAATTAATATTCAAATTTCCAGTACACTAGTTATAATAGCACTTTAATTTACACGGCATGTGACGTAACGTTTTGCAGCTTTCGAATTTTTAAAATGTCTAAAAGAAAAAGTATTTCGTAATAAAAACCAAAGTAAGGTCTATTCAACGATATACCGTCTGATTCTTGATCACAATGCCTAAAAACCGTTTATTTAGATGAAACTTGATTCGACACCCATGACACTCTCAAAAAAAGATGAGTTGATTCCAGTGACATTTGCCAAAACAACGCTTCTTTAAACAGGGGAAAAATAAGCACAATTATTCACATCGGTTGGGAAAATGGGTGGATTCCAAATTGCCTGCTATTATTAGCCAAAAATATTAAAGATTCCAACTTAGACTAGGTACTACGAAGACACAACCATCGATCTTTTAAAACAGGGTCACAGATTTACCCACACCACATACGTAAGTTTGGCGAATCGGCAGTATAAGTTCCTGTGACCTTGTGGGAGTGTACGGCAGCTAGTTGCACCAACGAAGGCAAATAAGGTTGTCAGTTATTTGCTCTAAACAACGTTTTATTCTAATAATAATAAATTATAATTTATTTATAAGCGCACCTGTGTCCAGTCATTTTAAAACACCTACACAACACACCTAATACAAAATTATAAGTCTATAAAAACAAATATAACATTAATTTTATATAGTATTTTAAGTTCATTCTCTGCCGACATAACACAAAGCCACGCACTAAACAGTAACGAGGTGCTCGTGCAGCCACTACTTGATGTCGCGGTGCTCACTGACTATAGCAGCTGCCGATTAACAGTTGCAATAGGGTGTGGCCACAGCAAAGGCGCGTTCGCCGTTTATCGCTTGCTTTCGTATCTGGTGCAGCGAGTATGTATGTCGCTGATCTGGTGTGGATAAATCTGTGACAGGGTCATCGTCATGGGTATAATGCGAGCTATCATCGCCGGCACTTAAAAAAAGTTCCAAGCACAGCCAACAAAAAAGCAAAAATAAAGGAATTTATGCTGGAAAACGACATATCGTACTTTGAAGAAAGTTACCTATAAAAAGACTGATTTGCTACAGGTACTAAAAGAATTTAATATCATAAAAGAATATGTTTGTGACAATATTGCAGAAGAAATGGGTCATACCGTTCTGCGACTACCACCATAATTATTGTGTTTTCAACTCGATAGAAAATATGTGGCACCAGGTTAAATTTAGAATAAAAGCTCAAAATACGTCACCTACTCTATGTATGTTCAAATGTCATAGAATTAATAAGGTTCTAACTAAATGAAATGGTTAAAAACAGATTAATCATATCTATTTGGATTACAGCCATATTGCTTACAATGTAAAAAACATTATTTCGTCATTTTTAGTGCTTTTTTAAAGTTGATTCGTAAAAAAATTATTTACTTTAATTTAAACACACAAAAATAGGTTCCTTACCAAATATTTGTGTATTTATTGTACCTAGAAAGTTATTTGGCAGTGTGAATACAGCGCATTCACTAAATTTAACCCGTTTAAAAGATTTTTTCTTAAATAACAAATATTTTTTCCGAGTAGAAAGCAAGAAATAGGAAATTCACCAAAAATTACAAGAAATATTTCGTCCCCAAGAGATAACATTTTCTGACTACGACAAAGAAGCAATCGGTTGCATCTTATCAAAACTATATCTTGGGTTTATTTCTTTCTACAGGGTATAAAATAACACGACAGCGATCCCAAGGGGTAACGTCCCTGGTTCTCTTTCGATACTCTTTCGCAAATATTTAACTTATCCATTCGTTCCGACCCAAAGTTGTCTATCCACAGACAGAAGGTCTCTTAAGGGCCATGTTACCGAAAACATCCAAAAGGGGATTCAATAATAATATAATTAATTCAAAGGAAGCATTATACTAATATTAAAATACCAAAGATTTGCTTATACTATTTTTTACGTTGAATGCTTGCTTTTAGTTTTTAATTATTGATATGAAAAAGAAATTTTTTTTAACCATTAGTAAGTGAGAAGGCAATGAACAAAATTGCACAAATTTCTACACAAAAAAAACATTAGTTTTTCAGTATTTAGGTTTACCTCATCAAGAAAAAAATGACCAAACCGTTTTTCAATTGTTTTCAACGAATTGAAGACAGAAGTTTTCTTATGAGGACTGAATCATCGATCCGTCGAAGGGCTCTCTTTTGGATCGAATCAAGGATGTTAAGTGTCGAAGGTAATGCCGCTTCCCAGATGTGGGAACGGTACTCTAAGTTAGGTCTTATTTGGGAAACATTATGAGTGTTGGGAGGGGAGAAGTATTTTATGGCTTGAAAGAGAAAACTAAACTTGTTAGCTGCTGATGTGGCTATTGAAGTAATGCGCTTTTGCCAGCTGAGATCACGTTTGAAATCGATGCCAACAAGATTGAACGTTACATACTACATACATTGTCATGTAGGGCTTGGTTATTCACAGTGCCGGTTTATGAAATTTCAAAGTTGTATATCTCTGTTCCTAACAGGACCCGTACCAAATTTAGGAGTTTTATTAGTGAGCCCCCTGGGAATGTTCTGGTAAAGAAAAAAAAACATTTTGTAATTTGCGAAAAAAAGTTGAATTTTACATCATTTTGTCGACAATTTTTAAATTTTAAGAGAATAAATTATGTTAGTAGAGAGTTATAGTCATTTGAATTTTTTTAAACCTAAAATATAATTTAAAAAAAATCAAATGACTATAACTTTCTACTAACACATTTTGTTCTCTTAAAATTCAAAAATTGTCGACTAAATGATGTAAAATTTGTTTATAAAAAATAATAAATAAAATACCTAATCGTTTTCATTACGTTTCCCAGGGGGGTTAAAAAAAATTCAACTTTTTTTCGCAAACAACAAAATGTTTTTTTCTTTACCAAAACATTCCCAGGGGGCTCACTATATTTTATATATATATATATATATATATATATATATATATATATATATATATATATATATATATATATATATATATATATATGTATATATATATATATATATATATATATATATATATATATATATATATATATATATATATATATATATATATAAAATCCCCTAAATTTGGTACGGGTCATATACCTAAGTAGGAACAGAAATATACAACTTTGAAATTTCAGAAGCCGGCACTGATTTATGTGGGTAAGTGTTAACATTATTCCGAATTTAAACCACTCCGACTCTGGCGCCTTTTAAGAATGTTGAAACATTTATACTTATACATATTTATTGACGTACTTACCATTTTGTCAAAAGGTAACGAAAGAGCTTGAAACGAGCTTTAAAAGAAAATTATTATTATTATTATTATTATTATTTTGTAAAAAGATAATTATCTTAAAAGCTATATAAAGACCGCCCCTTTTCTATTTCTATTCTCCTTTATAATCTGACTGTATTCGAGGTTAACAAAGAACAGAAAAATTCTATATTTCTCTAGAGACGTCTCGAATAAAAAGAAAATCCGTAATGGCATATATTTTTCAGGATTTCATTTGGCGTTAAAAGCACGTGCTTTCTGTCTTGTAAGGTGTTCAGATTTGTCTCTTTAAATATAGAGATTTATCACACAGCCATGACGGGCTTGCGTAGATAAACAAGTGTTTCAAACAGCGCATATTTAATATACATGCAGGCTATAAATCAATAATGTCGGAAGGAGATGCAACAATGGTAAAAAGAATGGCATATCAAATAAAAAGAGTCCGCATACCTGTTATTTTTTATAGGTGTCAAAATATATATTTGTTTGATTGTTTTTTTTTCAAAACAACTCTACAACAACTGAAATCCGTCAAGTTCAAGCCGCCTTAGGAAACAAATTTTTCTGAAAATAACTCGGCGTCGTTTTTTATCCGCATATCTTTATATACTGAAAAAATTAAATGTCTTAAATAAACCTCTTAATTTCATGTTTCTATCTCTTTTAATTTCCATGGTAATCAAAAGGCGCGGCCCGTCAAAAGTTCAAAGTTGTATATCGCTGTTGCTACTTATGGAACCCATGCCAAGTTCAGGTTTTTTAATAGTGAGCCTACTAGGAATGTTTTGCTAAGGAAAAAAATATTTTGTATTTTGCGAAAAAAAGTTGAATTTGTAGATTGGCCCACCTGGGAAAAAATTAACACGTTTAGGGATTTTATTTATTATTTCTAAACAAATTTTACATCATTTTGTCGACAATTCTTAAATTTTAAGAAAAAGAAATGTGCAAAAATTGAAAATAAATTCTCTAACCACCTGAAAATTCCTTATACAATAAGGATTTCAACAAATAATGGTAAAACAGCTATTCTCCGGGCTATATGCCCCTCCGAGCGCTGAATTACATACCAAAATTTGCCGTATTTTCTTCAAACACAGATAAGAAAATACTAATGTTTCGAATGCAAGAAACTACCAGGAAGAAGGAAGCTTTTTCTTTAGTTAGAATGTCGTCACCTGCAGACCGGTTTCGAACTCGTGGGTTCTCATCAGTACAGGATAGCCGAACATACCAACCTTCCGGTATAAGGAATTTTCAGGTGGTGAGAATTTATTCTCAATTTTTGCATATTTATGTACCCCTGACAAGTAGACTTTCATTCATACGTTTGAAAATTTTACCTTACGGCAAACTCTACTCTGAATGCTCGAAACTGCTAATGGATGGCGCTGCCTGTGTCTCACTGCTTATGCAGTACGACAGTTGTAGCTTTAAGGGATTACTTTTTCGGAAGGTTGGTATGTTCGTCTATCCTGTACTGATGAGAACCAACGAGTTCGAAACCGGTCTGCAGGTGACGACATTCTAACTAAAGAAAAAGCTTCCTTCTTCCTGGTAGTTTCTTGCATTCGAAACATTAGTATTTTCTTATCTAACTGTGTTTGAAGAAGATACGGCAAATTTTGGTATGTAATTCAGCGCTCGGATGGGCATATATCCCGGAGAATAGCTGTTTTACCATTATTTGTTGAAATCCTTATTGTATAAGGAATTTTCAGGTGAGAATTTATTCTCAATTTTTGCATATTTATATGTACCCCTGACAAGTAGACTTTCATTCATACGTTTGAAAATTTTACCTTACGGTAAACTCTACTCTGAATGCTCGAAACTGCTAATGGATGGCGCTGCCTGTGTCTCACTGCTTATGCAGTACGACAGTTGTAGCTTTAAGGGATTACTTTTTCGGAAGGTTGGTATGTTCGTCTATCCTGTACTGATGAGAACCAACGAGTTCGGAACCGGTCTGCAGGTGACGACATTCTAACTAAAGAAAAAGCTTCCTTCTTCCTGGTAGTTTCTTGCATTCGAAACATTAGTATTTTCTTATCTAACTGTGTTTGAAGAAGATACGGCAAATTTTGGTATGTAATTCAGCGCTCGGATGGGCATATATCCCGGAGAATAGCTGTTTTACCATTATTTGTTGAAATCCTTATTGTATAAGGAATTTTCAGGTGGTTAGAGAATTTATTCACAATTTTTGCATATTTATATGTACCCCTGACAAGTAGACTTTCATTCATACGTTTAAAAAAAAATGTGTTAGCAGAAAGTTATAGTCATTTGAATTTTTATTTTAAATTACCTATATTTTAGGTTTATACATTAAAAACAAAATAATATCATCATCATCATCATTGATCGTTGGTGACCATTTTGAGGAATTGTTATCAAGATGTTTTTACTTTTACTTCTAATAGTTTTGTTAGTTTAGCATTATTAACCTGAAGGTGTTAGAAACTGATTATTAAATGAGAAAGTATTGCTAAAATAAAATTAGTATTCCCGCTTGCATATGTGTTTTTGTTAAAAAATCTTCAATATCTCAAGTATCTCCTATAATATCAACTTTTGAACTAAGTAAATTGAGCTAAATCATAATAATTTGAAGTTAGGAATTCACTGTTGCTCCATGTTCCATTACTGTTGAACCACACGTGTTTAATTGCATAGGAAATTTCAAATGCAATTATCTCGAAAACGGTTACTCCTAGCGACTTCAACAAAATTGCCTTTTTCATGTACAAGAAGTAAGATAAACGATTTTTTCAATAGTTAGATCAATATACTAAGCTTAAAAAAAGTTATGTCATTTAAAAGAAGTACGGTATGCCGTAAGTGGCGCCATCTACTACTGACATCAAAAAAGTGGACCAATTTAAATTCCTCGTCTCAAAAACTCCCGAAATCCCTAATTTAGTGCAACTATGGCCCTTTGTTGAGAGATTATTAAAAAAGACCGAAAACAAAATTAAAGTTTTGACACTCTGTATCTTGGTTATTATCAATTTTGGAATTAGGCAAGTTTAAATAAATCGCATTATTTCGATACAAGGAATCTGCTGTTGCTTTGTGTACCATTACTTTTGGACTATTCTGTCTGTTCTTGACACTGTGGCGAATGACCAGTATTGTTGTTTTTAAAGAGATCCCGTAACTATTCTTTATAATACCAATAATCTGGTTTAACAAATGTAGGTATATATATATATATATATATATATATATATATATATATATATATATATATATATATATATATATATATATATATATTAAATTTGGACGGCTTCAAACTCGTGATCTATTAAAACAGGTTCAAAACACTTGAGCGCAATTATTTTTTATTAATTTGTTGATGATTAAGCACATAAATAAACTAAAACTGAGAAAAATAAATGGCTTATAATGTTCTTTGTTCTTTTAGCAAATAGTTTATAATATATTTTATGACGTCAAAATCTGCTTTGCTCCTAAATTCACAGTACCTATTAACGTCGTTTCTTAAAGCCAACTAAAAGGATCGAGAACCTATTTTCTTTGCCATCTGCAAAACAAGGATTACTTCTAACTCTAAATTACTGTAATGCGATTTTCTATATGAAACAATTTCATAAAAGCATAAAACGGAGATTTCAAAAGGCATTCCAGAAACCGCAAGCAGGCATTAACTTTGACCTTTTGACATGGAATGCCGTTTGCACGCGAGATGCTCAAAGGTATCAAAATTAGTAAAATTAAATGTTAAAAAACCGTATACCCTTCAACAAAATAGTTGAAACCAAATGGCCAGCTGAATTGTAAGTAAATACACGGAAAAAATACTATGGTATATTAAATTAGATACCAATTCATTCAATGACACTCTATTCCTTAGTGCACAATACAAATTCGGGTTCTTTTAATGCATGATTAGTTTATCACTGTCAACCAATATGCTATGATAAGATTGCTTGAAATATAATGCTTGCTTGAAATGTAATGTTTCATTGGACTAATATTATTGTTTTGACACTGTATATACCAGTTTTGTAAACTAAATGAATTTTAAATAAATAAAATAAAAATAAAAATAAGGTGCTATGGGTTTTTAATATGTCGTGTAAATATAACAGTTATTTGATGCAGAAATGCCCTATTCTATATGCAATACAAAATACTCGACAAAATATATCATTGGTTTCAGTAAATGTTTATTTGTGAGAATATGCATCTTATTTAATCGAAATATTTATTATTATTGCAAATCTTTTTACATTTGTTTTACTTACATAGTTTAAAACACTGAAATGAGTTGTTCTAGTCTCCAGTCCCCAGAATTGCAAAAGATCTATTATTTTTGGCGTACCTTTAACGCAATAAATAAATAGGCTGCAAGCTTAAATGACTATTTAATGAACAAATCCCAACAGCACAATTCTAACATCTCCAAAGGGTATCCGCAAGCAATAGAAGTAATATTTCAGCCAACAATAGAACCCATTGAATTAATATTTTTCATTATTTCTCTAATACTTTATATGTTTTATTGGAGTTATTATTTATTTTAATTAACTGATATAAGGATTACTGACTTAAATTTTAGATTGTCTATTTAAGCTAGTTCTTGTTCGTTTAATAAAACATATTGCAATTTGAATCACACCGCCTACAAATAGCTATTTTGCGCCCAATTATATTTAAGCATTCTGCTCAAATAATTTTTTTTTGGCTCTAACAATTCTATACTCTATACCTACACTCTAATTAATAATAGAAATTTATTATTTTCCAATAATATTTTGGTCATTGAAAAAATGGCAATATAGTTTTCAAAGAAGTAGGAATACTTTTGAACTCCAATAATAAGTCTATACCTATTTAAAGAAATATTTTTATTCATAATTTCAATAATGTTTTTTGTTTATCTAAGATATCCCACGTAGACTTCGAGCGTAACTAACGTACCGTGGGCGTCTGAAGAGAAGGGAAATGTAGTCTATTGACACGGGATTTGAAGGATTGGAGGTTGGGACGGGAAGGGAAAACATCTGCAGGCAATTTATTCCATAATCTGGAGACTCTAGGTATGAATGAGCGAGAGAAGTGGTCTGTTCTAGGCTTTTGGATCTGGACAGTAAATGGATGCATACGTAACGCGCCTCTTGTTGTTCTATTAGTCAAGGGGGGATTAATACCGGCTAGTTCTTCAGAACAAAGTCCGCGGAAATGGCGGTAGAAAAGGGATAGATCATCAACAGCGCGGCGATGAGCGAGATAATGGAGTTTTCTCGTGAGGACTGTGTGGCGTACTTTTAGGGGAAAACTTAGTTTTCCTCAGAAAGGTACCCACTTGCGTACGGCAGCTCTTCGTCGGTAGAACAGATGGTCGTCGGCTAGGAACACTTACGCTTTTTAAAGGCGCCACTCAGTTTTTCCTGTAATGGATTCGTTTTCAGAGCTTCTGAACTGAGAAACCAAGCTCTTTAAATCTAAGTTGGTAATAAATAAATAGACTACCTGAGATCAGCTTCAATCAATTTAATTAACCAATTATGCCAAATTAGGAAACGAAAAAAGTATGTTTATAAATATCAAATAACATAGTTTAGAAATGCATTTGTTCTGATAAAAATAAATATAATGCAGTGAAGCCAAAATTCCCGAGTTATAGTAATACATACATAACCCCTATCTTTGGCCAAAGATTACCCCAATGTTATGTACATTTATGTACAAAAATATACTTAAAAGTCGCATGTGAATTCAATTTTAAAATAATCAGAAGGCTAGCTTACACAGGTAAATATGTAATATATGTAATGAATGAATTTAAGAAATAAAGAGGATATCACGAAAGTTATAGTATAAAAAAATTACGCAATTAAAAAAATGGAATAGACTGGCCTTAGGTTCTGGTGGGAGCTTCTAGAGTGTCCCCTGCATCCTGTGAAACAGACACTTGTTGGTGGCTAAATGTTAGGCCGCCAATCCTGGTTACTATGGACAGCTATTTCTCTGATAGTGTATGAGAAAAGTGGAGAAAAACGTGCTGTGAAACGTGGACACCTCTCTAGCGCCTCTCTAACACCCTATCTAAAGCCTCTCTAAAATCCTATCTAGCACCTCTCTATAACCATTTCTAACGCCTCTCTAAAACCCTGTAAATAATATTTACAATAACCAAAACGTTCGAAAACATTAAAGAAATTTAACGGCTTACCTCTAGGTTGAGGGGATCTGCCTTACTATGCCCATGGCGAATAAGAAATTAAAACGGGACTTCTCCCAGGAAGAATAATCAGGAATCGGCAAAAAGACATAATAATATGTATGTAAGTAATCAGACACTACTTCACATTACAATAATTGGTGCATAAAATAGCACTATAAAGGCAAAAATCTTCAGTCAGAAAATTCATGACTCCTCACACGATTAGCAAAATCGGAGTGTCTCGAAAAACGCTAGTACGTCGATCTACGAGTACCACGCATGGGTACTAGACGACATCTCGTCTGCTTGGATGCAGCTGGTCAAGATATTTTGGAAGTTGGCGAATGCGATGGATCATGGAAATTTACAAAAATATTAAGAACTAATAAGGGTAATAGTGGTTAAAGATTTAACCGCTACAA